>CM062806.1:611330-1222660 GCA_031772625.1 Pinus tabuliformis
CCAAAAGGAGATCATAAAGAAACACTGTCTGAGGCAGGCATACCCATGCTCAGAAAAGTAAAGCATGTCCGCATATCAAGTACAAGCGGATCCACTAAGTATACAAGCATAAATGACTGGAAGATACATAATGGATCATCTGATCATAATGAGCAAGTACATGTCTGAATATCACATATAAGACTGTCAATGATGCTGAAAGATGCAACGGATCACTGATATCAAAGACTGATCCCAAAAGGTACCAACTGAACATGATGGGATAGGATGGTACTACACTGCAAACTCAGGTGCCAGCATATAGAATGTCGCCATGACTGACTGCAACATATAAGGTGGAGTAGTATCAACTAGCAGCAACAGGAGCAACTGTCAAGTGAACCAATGAATGTTGATACAACCTGAGGTCTTCACCGACCGCCGTGGTACATTTCTACACCATGGGAATAAATGATCTGAAGTCGACCATGTGAGAAATCATTTGATTACCAGTCATTGATGTATACCGTTAACAAACGCGAGACTACTCACCGATAATGATAATGAGCGTCAAGGTACCCAGTACAATCTAACAAGTGTGAATAGATGAGCTGAAGTCGAATACCTGTAAGAATCTATCGATCAGGAGACAATGATGGTTTCCCACTGTCGATAGCGAAGGATCTGCCACTAATGACTGCAAACCCCAAGGTACTGCCAAATGGACTCTAGATCTTTACCCCAGAGCAATGAGTTGGAGTCGATAGGGAAAGATCCGCTAGAAGGAAGGCATTAAGGCATCCTCCATCAATCTAGCGTGAGTGTAACCCGTAGGCCAATAATGTGGAAGGAATTGGACGAAAAAGATGTAGTAACCCAACCGAAGTACGTTTCCAGCGTACACAAGATGTGGCTAGCACACGGCAGAAACCCTCTGAACCAACCAATAATGAAAGCTGACACAGAGGCGAGGTATCCACCAATAAGGTCAAATGGAAACCAAGGTACTGCAAAAATCCCAATGTGTGATAATGTATGCTGATGTCGAACATAAGGGAAGCCACTCAGTCAAAGACCCATGATACTGATCGATGCTGAGCACAAGGTGACCTATCAATAATGAAACAGGGCCAGGGTGCGGCTCTAGGCCTGTCCTCAGAGCAAGGTGTCGTCGTCGATAAGGACAAGACCCGCCAGCAAGAAGTCAATGGGGACCTTCTCAAACCAGTACGAGTAAAGGACCAATATAACTGATGTGATGATAGACATGATACTGACAACTAGGGATGACCGACTGAAAAATGAGTCAAGAGACACCGCAGAAAGGCCGACTCAGGCTAACTTCCCTTGAACAAAAGCATGACTCAATGTGACTATATGGCAACATATGATGACTCTGTATAAGTTCGCCATGCAGGAGGCACGAACGAACCCTCCATATGATTGGAAGAGATAACCAATCAGGGGAGAACTGACTCAATAACAAGGTTATTGCATACCTAAGTCAAACTAAATCCCACCCATGCAGAGGAGACTTTGTTTTGAGTGCTTTGTTCAAGGGCGACACGACTGACTCTAGCTGCCAACAATAAATGGAAATAATGTCCCTGTTCCCGCTCTTTTTTGGAATATTTAAAGAATGCTATGGTACAGTGGAAAGAACGAGTGTCGGTGAAACAGATGATCTAGTTCCTGGGAAGGGAATGTTCCTATGCTCAATGCAGGGAGGTGAAAACTGGTTAGTGACACTCAGAGGTATGTTCTTTCCACGGATCTGGGTATGTCAAGCTGCAGAAGTCAAAGGTATGCAAGGTTGATTTTGCAGACGTCATGGTCAAAAGTTGGCTTAAACACGAGTCCAAGTGAAGCTGGCTCTAGGGCAAAAGGTGCAAATGGTCAACATGCAATGCAGAAGTACAACTCGACACACATAGGAGCCTCTAGGGTATAAGGCCAGAACGAAGCGAAGAAGCAAAGAGGAATGAGTCTTCAACGCATAAGTCATGGCGGGACTACAGAGGACTCCCGAACCTACTCAAAACAAAGCAGCATGGGCAACAAATGTCAGTGAGGTGCTAACTACGATGCCCATGTAAAGGGATGGCTCTACCATCGTGTCATGATTTAAAGAATCGGCGAGTGAAGATGGCTTACGAACCATAACACGATGGGGTGGACCCTACGGCAGATGTATCGGTCATATGGAGGCTAGTATGCATAATGCAACGGAAAAATGGTGTCCCTAACCTATATGCCCGTGAAAACATGATACCTGCCATGACGGGTCAACGGTCATGGAACCGTCTCGAACTGTCGAAAAATGTCCAAAATGTCCTAAAAAACAAACCAAACTCAGCATTCCAAGCTCCCAAGTTAAAAGTCACATGAGGCCAAGCAAAATAAAATTTTGAAAAAATTTTGCATTTTCAAAACTTATAAAAGGCATTTTTGACTTACCATTTTCACCATTTGACTTGGAGAGCAAAAATTGTGGAGCAAAAGGAGCAAACTTTCCCGTTACCAATTCAACCGTTCAAACTTGCCGAAAACTTCCAGGTAAGCCTTAAACTTGTCTTGCAATTAATTGTGATAGTTTTTAGGAATTTTAGTTGATGTTTTACCGTTGGATTTTTGCAAAAAATTCCTTCGCGGCGTACACGCGGGTTGGCCATATTGAAATCGCGTATACGACGGCCCTACATGCGACTGTGTATATAGTAACCCGCGTGTGCGCAGCGAACTAATTTTATAAACAAAACTAACGGATGAAAATGATTTTTTCTTCCAGGATGACTCTCACATGGCGTGAAAGAGAGCACTCAGCTGTGGATAATGAAGTTATGGGCAATGATGAGGCATTAGATGCTCTACGGGGATGCGGGTTGCTTAAATTCTTCAAATTGCCAAATATGAAAGCAAACACGCATCTGCTCGAGAGGCTCATTGATTATTGGGATGTCGATGAGGAAGCATTCGTGATTGATCAGATGCCACTCAGGATAGAAGTGGAAGACATATATTTTATCACGGGCCTTTCCCGAAGGGGAGAGGTAGTACATTCCCGGGGCAGGACACGGAATAGCCTCAGTGTAGATGACTATGTACAGATTTACTGCCCGGGTCACCGGAAGGTCGGGAGCCAGATCTCGATCCCACATGTGGCGAGTTTGTCACTCAGGATAATCTTGTTCACCATAGCTACAGTGAATGGATCATCCTCACTACATCAGGCGTCACGGGTAACCATGAGCGTGGCAGTGGACTGTCTCACTACTGTGTTTGACTGGTGTACTCCTCTTCTTGCCAACATGAAGGAACAACTCACTTCTATCAGGAGGGGACAGACCAAGAACTTTGGGTTCGGAACCATCTTGTGCACTTTCTTCTTCGAGAAGGTTCCCGCACTACGCCCCAGGGTAGCAGTTGCCATCAGTAGTCCACGTGATCCACGCATGGGCCGGTGGGCTGACTTGATGAAACGTCTGGGGGGTGGGGAAGTCCCAAGGAATGCATTTGACGATGAATTCTTTGCCTGGTGGGAGCAGCAGATCATCGCCGTGGATGACTACCCCTATGCTGGGTTGGATTTCCGAGGAGATCCTGATCTAGTGTTACCACCGGATGCAGCATGGGGCGAGATTGGTAAGAATTTTTTTTCTAATTTTATGATTTTTTGGATTTTTCAAATATAATGATGAATTTTGAAAAATATTTTTTGATGAGACTCAAATGACTAATATGATGATCATGTTCCAGACATTGGGCCAGTACGACCAGATGGATTCCCGCGGCATGGACGGCGTGGCCGAGGAGCCGAAGAGGCGGCTGTCGATACGGAACAGACCCTAAACAACGTCCAGCGACACTTGGCTGAGATAGAGGACCTTCCTCCGGATATGCAGCGTCATGTGGTTGGCATGCCACGTGACTGGGTTCGCGTCTTTCGGCGCGTGGCCAATGCCATAGTGACATATTTAGACGCTCATCCTGAGCCGAGGCGTTAGATATGCCTGACATGATTATGGGCATTTGAGTCCCAATTTTGTATATTTTTGGACACACATATGTACACTCGAGGCGCTTTATGATATATATATATATATATATATATATATATATATATACAATTTGACTTTTTGATGTATGATTTTATGATGATGAATGATTGATATGCCAGTCTAATGCTTGATTAGCGATAGAATCAGCTAACCAATTTTGAGATCTTGGAATGTGCGAATAATTAATGTAAATAAATGATCTTTGCAACAACCTCACTCTTAAATATTGGCGATATAATAATGGATCCCTAACGCGATAAATGTTATTTAATTGAGACACTATCAATTGAGAATCAAGATATACTACCAACGAGTCGATCCCATAAGAGATTGCCTCGGATAATAAATTGATAGCAGCTGTATACTCGGCCATATTGTTTGAAGCAGGACCGATACACACGCCTCTCGATACCATCAATTGACCAGTTGGATAATAAAGTACCCAAGCTGCGGAAGCAAGATTCCGAGTGTGTCGACTAGCACCATCAGCGAACCCAAAATAGACCAAATCATCCATCAGCACCTGCCACAGCAGACCAAAAAGCACTGATATCAGAAAACGCTCGACGATATATGTATAAATATATACATAAAGCACAAAGAAGTCCTTGCCCAACCTGAACTAAGCGAAGTACTTCTTTAGGTAGAGCCCATTTCGGGGCTCCGCCAGCTTGTTCCCTTCAAAGTCGATTAACTCATACGACCCTTTTTCTAAAATTCGTTTAACAATGAAAGGACTGTACCACATAGGCCTAAATTTTCCTGCCCCCAAGGTGTCTTTATCTTGGTCGTAGACCAAGACAAGGTCACCTTCAGAAAAGACTCGAGGACGGACAGACTTATCATACTGCGTTTTAACCCTTTTCTTATGAGCCTCATTCATTGTGGCGACATCTCGATGCTGCTCATCGAGATGTTCCAAGTGAACTAGGCGCTCTTCGAGACTCGAAGTCTCTGGAAGGAGTTCGACAGCCAACTTAAGAGATGGAATTTCACATTCGACCGGGAAGATGGATTCCATCCCATAAACCAACTGAAAAGGTGTAAAACCAATAGCCGTTTTGATGGAGGTTTGGTATGCCCATAGAGCCGGATACAACATAATGTGCCAATTGGACCGATTTTTATCGATCGTCCATTGGAGTATCATCTTAAGAGTTTTGTTAACTGCCTCGACCTGCCCATTGGCCTGAGGATAATAAGGGGACGAATGCTCCTGACGAAAGCCTGATTTCCGAGCCAATTCGGACATCAGTTGATTCTGGAAATGACTGCCATGGTCAGTGACAATCTCCCTTGGGATACCGAATCTTGAGATGATCTGATTGAAAAGAAACAAAGCTACCGTGTCACTATCGTTCTTATAAGTAGGCATGGCCTCAGCCCACTTCGTGAAGTAGTCTACAGCCACGATAATGTACTTGTGATTCACCGCTGAAGGCGGATTACAAGTCGTAAAGTCAATGCCCCACTTATAAAGGGACCGACAGTGACAACGGGAAAAAGAGGAGCTGGATGCACACGCATCTTCCGAGTAAAAATTTGACATGGGTGGCAGCGTTTGACTTCTTCCACACAGTCCTTAAAAAGTGAAGGCCAAAAATAGCCGGCACGTAAGATGCATTGGGCTATAGCAAGCCCTGATAGATGACCACCACAAGCTCCACTGTGGCAATCATTGAGCACGGACTCTGCTTCCTCTAAGGTTAAACAACGCCGGAGGATTGAGTCAACCCCTCGACAATATAATGTGTCACCAACAATAACATAGTTTTTTGCCAGGTGTCGTAATTTGCGACGTTCATCCTTGGAGAAAGTAGAGGGGCACTTCAAAATCTGGAGATAAACAATGATATCTCCATACCAAGGGTCTTGTGCAGAGATTAGGAATATATGTTCGTCGGGTAAACTTTCCTCATAAACAATATCATCTCCACAAGGTAGCTCCGAGATAAGTTCCGCAAAAACCATGGATTTCTTAGATTTGGCAGACAAGAACTCGAGATCGAATTCTTGCAAAATGACTATCCATCTATTATATTTGCCCCCAATCACTCGCCTACTGAGGACAAATTAAAATGGATTGACTGCCGCTAAGACAAAAGTTTTACGTAGCAAAATATGATGACGGAGCCGTTGGACAGCATGGACAGCTGCCAAGGCCAACTTCTCAACTGGAGAATAGCGAAGTTCAGGGCCAATTAAACCTCGGCTCAAATAATAAATGACGTGCTCAGCGAGAGCATCGTCCTCCTGAACTAGAACCATACCAATGGTTGATTCTGCTACAGCGAGATATAAAAGGAAGTCTCTACCATAATCCGGTGGACTCAAAAGCGGGGTAGAGACTAATGCTTTTTTCAAAGCATCAAACGACCGCTGCGCAAAGTCATCCCATATAAATGGAACTCCTTTCCGTAGTAGACGCATGAACCCTTTAGTGATCTCGGCGTAATTTGCTATAAACCGTCTTAATAAGTTAGCCTTCCCTTGAAGAATTTGAAGTTGCCGAAGTGAAGACGGGGGAGGCAACTGAATTATTGCCTCAACCTTGAAGGGATCAACCCGAATCCCTTCATTGGACACAATAAACCCTAACAGCCGACCGGACGTAACCGCGAAAACGCACTTGTTGGGATTCAACCGGATTTTATAATGACGACATCGCTCAAAGACTAATCGAAGATGACTAGGGTGATCTGTTCTCTTTCGAGAACGAGCAGCAAGATCATCTAAGTATGCCTCGATGACATGTTTGATGTCGTGGAAAGCGTATGACATGGCCCGCTGAAAAGTGGCTCCAGCATTTTTAAGACCAAAAGGCATCTTTCGATATGCAAAGGTACCCCAGGGACATATGAAGGTTGTCTTATGCTGATCCTCAGGACGGATAGAGATTTGATTATAACCTGAAAAACCATCCATGAAGGAGAAAATCTCGTTACCCGCACACTCTTCGATAATTTGATCAATAAATGGCATGGGGTAATTGTCTTTTGGACAAGCCTTATTTAGATCCCTAAAATCGATGCATACTCGGATTGTTCCTTGCTTTTTATCTACGGGGACTGGATTAGAAACCCAATCGGTAAGAGGAACAGGGTATATAAAACCCGCCTTTAGCAGCTTCTGGACTTCAGCTTTGATAGCTGCTGCTTTCCTAGGGTTAACCGGACGAAGTCTTTGACAAACAGGTTTCGCGTTTTCATATGTCTTGATCTCATGTTGAACTATAGAAGGATCAATGCCAGGCATTTCTTCATAAGACCAAGCAAATACGTCACGATATTCCTTAAAGAGGTCGGTGTAAATTTGAATTTCTTCAGGGGAACACTCGATTCCGATGAAGATATTCTCAATGATGTTAGGGTCCCTAGAGATGTTGATGGGTATCGTTTTTGAAATTACCGACATATTACCTTCGACGCTAATGTGTGCTGGAGCCAAAGGGTTCGACACCATATCAACATCACTAGTACAGAGCTCGGAAAACCTAGATTCCACTTCCTGCAAAGGAGGAAGAAAGTACGAACGATGGTGTAAGTCTTCCCAAGGTTGATCTATACCCATCATTGCTTCAAGGATTGCTTCTTCAGAAGGTAAAATTGAATCCAAGCAATCCAAGGTAGAGATAGAATCTAGGCTCCAGGCTGGGGCCACTTGACCATCCAACTCTTCTTCAGAAAAAGAGTGGAGTGGTTATCTGTAGCGTCTACGATAGACTGATATCTAAGCTCAGCTGCGGATATAGGAAACGCCATTCCATTTACTTGTCCTTCAACTAATGTGGTCGTAGGTGAAGGCAAGGTCCAAGGGTCGGAAAAATAATGAGTTCGGAAGAACTCTTCTCGAGGAGACTCCTTGGATGATGAAATAGCATTGATTTTTGCAAAAGGAGAGGGAAGATCAAACGTACCCATCAACGAGGAATACATCCCTACTCCTAAATTCTCAGTCGGCGGGCGAGGGTTATCCACCAAAGGAACAGTAGAGTCGGAGCTTGCTTGAGGATCGATTGGGGAATAGTCCAATTGATCAACCTTAATGATTTTCCCCTCATGAGGAAACCAAATGACACGAAACAGAGTCGATACGACGGCTTCCATTTCGTATACCCAGTTCCTTCCTAATAGGAGATTATAGTCTAGGTTAGCATCTACGACTTCAACTTCGATATTAACGACCTTCTCTCCACCACATATAGGAAAGGCCGGGATAATCCCATTCGGCTTGTGAGAATGACCATCAAATGCAGTTAATACGGTTGGTGAAGGAACAGCCGAAGGTGAACCAATAGCCTTCCAACATGACATCGACATGACACATGTGGAAGCTCCTTCATCTATAACGGTGCTAAAAAGATTGATTTTCCGGTATGTAGACTTTATCTGAAAAGCCATATGATGAGGGAGTCGCTTCTTGACATTTAACATGTCAAAAGTGAGCACTAAAGAATTAGCCGGATCAACTGCTCCAATTGCGGAGAGTAAAGCACTTCTCTGAGCCGGACACGACTAGAGAACCTCTAAAGCGGACATAGCACATGGGCTTTGAGCTAGATCCTCCACAATGGAGTAATTCTGGGCGGCCCTAGCATTAGGGTTAATCGTCACGCGTTTGGCGGAACCTTTCGGTATCCGAGGTATAGTCTCAACAGGGAGTCGCTCAATATGAAGGTCAGTACCTCCGGGAACAGTTTTATCCTTAAATGTTTCGGCTTCACCATAATCACGTGACCGAGTAGTCACATGGAAATTTGAACCCATCATAAAAACATTTGATGCTTTTTCCCCTTCCTGGTTGCCCCCTGAGGAGGTCCCAGGGTTCAAACTCGTGCCAACAAGAAGTTGTTGCCCTTGGGGAAACGGGTTAGTTAACACAGCTTGCGAACTAGAAGTCCCTTGTTGTCCTAACAAGCGTTGAGCGTCTTCAATCCTAGGGCAGAGATGAGTTAGATGGTCTCCTTTGCATAACTTGCAAGGAAACTTAACTTTCTTTCTCGACTCACCTTTACCACCACCAGCGTTGTTACCGGATTTATTTGCATCGGGCTTCCCATCTGAGTTCTTCTTCTTACCACGTCCTTTCTTTTTCCCATTGGAATTTTGATTTCCTTTGGGGTTATCAGATTGGACGGCATTAATTGAAGAAGTTTGGGAAGCGGGAGGATTAGACAATGTGACTTGGTTGTTAGAAGCAGTTTGCAAAGACAACTGCTGCAATTGATTCAACAAGTTCACTGTAGTTGTGTCTACTGACCCAACGATACCATCCGCGTGCGGACCTGGCTTCGGCTTAGCTAAATCAACCTTAGATCCAAGAGCATCTGGCAAGTACTTTTGTAGGATCCCAGACTGAGAGTAGATCAATTCTAATTGCTGGGCCCTAAAAATGGCTTGCTCCTCAGAATAGACCCCAGACATGGAGACATCCTTGGATATCTCGGGTTGTAAAGACTTCAAAAACCACTCGAGACGGTATTCCGGAGGAATTTCGGCTTTAATGAGCCTCTTTCTCCGTCTCCATTCCTGAATGTGATCGGAAATGTGAGTAGCCTTATCTTGATGAAAGGTGGCCAGAAGTTCAGTTCCGGCGTCATAGCAGACATGAAACTGAAAGTGATTTAAGAAAATATTGGCTAAGTCGGCGAAGGATGTGAAGCTGCCCCCTGGCAACTCTATATACCACTTGGCCGCATTACTAGTCAAGGTGCGCTGAAAGAGTCTCAACCTAATCGAATCATCGATGAGGGAGTTGGATGAGCACCACAGATGGAATGTGGTTACGTGATCGCCTGGGTCTTCACCACTCTTCCCTTCGAATTTAGGTATGTCCGAAGGGAGTTTGGTTGGGACCGGAGGCCAGGCCGGATTATACCTGATTGGGTCATTTGTTAACTTAGTGAGATCTGGCAAGTTTAACGTTGCCAGAAACGGAAGCCTATGAGGACCTAGGGGATTCCACCCAGACTGGGCAGAACTCCCTAAGCTCTAAAAATATTGTCCTGGAATTTGGGAGGCACCAGGCTGCCCGAAGTGACCAGTAGAACCGGCTGAACCAAAAGGCAAGCCTTTTGGTCCAGCAAAATTCGGAGTTTGACCAACTCCTGCCGTATAACCTCCATAACCTGCAAAGTTTCCTCCTAGAGAATGGTAAGGAGTTGATAACCCCTCATATGGGTTCCAAGCCGAAGCAAGGAGAGGAATACTTTGAAACATGCTAACCGTGGAGTACGGCCTATTCCCTTGTTGGCCGCTAAACGAATTCCCAGTTCCCGCGCTACTAACCCCGGGGTTATTCCAACCTTGGAAAGGATTGCTGCTTTGTCCTACTGAAGAAAAAGGCATGGATCCTACCGTCGGGTTGGAATGTGGTATATGACCACTTCCGAAAGGAAAACCCTGGAATGAAGCCGACCCACCCATCATGGACGTAGCGGCACTAAACGGAACCGATGGAATACCCTGTGATTGGGTGCCAAAAGGGAAGAGTCCAGTACCAAAAGCATTGGTAGCATTGGTTTGGGCATTTCCACTCGTGGACGGAATGGAGGTAGACCCCACTAAAGATGTGCTAGCAAAAGATCCGAACAAGGAAGCGGAGGGGATGGAAATGGTTCCTCCCCCTTGCACCGATGTAGTGGTTTGCATAGTCGTAGCACTCGTAGAAGCCATGCTTCCAGTAGTAGTCATGAATGGTAAGCGCGTAGCGTAACCTGGATTTGATGGTCTATGTGACGGAGGCCCAACGTATTGCAATACGTCTGGATGACTAAATGGTAGGGGAGAATTCGGAGCCCCTAATGACTCTGAGAATTCTTCTACCTCTACGTTATTCTCCGCTTGAAAACGAACTCGAGAAAGGACTGGAGTGTCCCTCTCTTGCTCAGAAGTGCCAGGCCTTGCTTGGCCGCTAATATCCCCGAGAGGAGGATCAATCCCCGATGCGTCAACCGGCGTGGGACGGACCCCACCTGTAGTATTCCCTCTGCGCCTTCTAGGAGAAGGCTCTAAACTTGGTGGCGAGAGACCACGAAGTCTTTGAGACCGTCTTGGAGATCGGTCAGCCACTTTGAATTTTTTGTTATGATCTAACTAAAGACTCAAAAAATTGAAAGCTAGGCCAACTAGGAGCACAAAGCACACACTATAAAGTCCCTAAAGATACAGCCAGTCAAACAAATTCCAAGTATTTCCGCTCCGGGTGATTAGGAACGGACACCAAAATACGAGAAAGTGAAATAAGGGGCCTTCTGAAGATAGTCTGGGATGATGAGGGCCCAGTCCTATCAGTGAAGGTATCAGAGGAAGTTACGCTGACCTCCTAACAACAGCCTGCGCCAGTGCAAGCCCCCAAGCTTCGCAAGGGTGCCCTCCAGTAGTACTGTCGAGAGTGATACAACGTCAACCTCAGGTGCCATGGGATTCCCCTCCGCAGCCACCTGTGTAGATCCCTAGGAGAGGCAACTATGGGTACCAACTCATCGCAGAAGCCAGGCGGAACAGTCGTGAGGTAAGTTCGGACAAGTAGGAGAGGGGGTATCTCTCTTCCCTGTATTCACAGACCCTCGTGCTTAACTCCCAGATCCGGAGCTTTCCTGGTCTTCCTAACGCTATTGGATTTTCTCTCGTTATTCAGACTCTTATGTTTGACGTTTTATATGGCCTTGGAGAGTTAACTCTCCACTCGCCTAATCCAAGGCCCTAAAATCCTAAACTTGTTGGTGTAACTGACTAAAACAAAAAGTTCTAGTGGATTTTAATTAGCGCTTGATTTTATTAGGTTGTTCTTTAAGTCACAAGGTAATGGAGATGAAACTTGTGGTGTTTTTATGGACGCAAAAGAAATTAATAAAACTTAGCTACATGCACATGCACTTTTTGTTTTCGATGAAGAGCAATTTCTATGAGGTTCAGAGGTACTTCTAATATAAACAAATTTTATTTTTCTTTTCAGACTCCACACTCACAAAAACTAACAAAACTATATATTCCTAAAAAGAGATGCAAATCTATCCTAATGCAAGAACTATATGTGGATGCAAGATTTAAAGACTACTCTAAAAACAAAGAAGGAAAGTTGTTGCCTTATCAAATTTGTCTTGCCACTAAAATTCTTAGATAGAAGATGATGTGTTACCAATCATGTCATCCAAACAATAAAAACAAGTTCTAAGATAAACACAAAGCACTTTCACTTCGCAAAAAAGGAAATCAAATGAAAAGCAAGTTTAAGAAAGCGAAACTCAAAACTTTCAAAAGATTTTCTTTCAATCAAGCCAAAAAGTCTTTTTCAAAGAATGCTCTCAAAAATACTGACACCAATGATTGATGAATAGGAAACCAAACACTTTTGTGAATTGACACCTTTCAAATGATGAAAACCCAACAAAAACAAATGCGTTTGAAATCGCTCATGACAATCAAAAGCAGCAATGAAAGTCCAAAAGATCAAAAGACAAGTTTCAAGAAAATGGTAATAAACAACTTTCCCGAAACGAAGGAGCAAATGGTCACAAAAATGGTTTTGTTAAGCAAACAAAAGGGTCATCAAAACAAAATGAACACAAATATTGAATCCAATCTTCCTACTATGCCAAAACAGAGCAGTCAAGATTCTTAATCAGAACTCTTGTGTGTCAAAGAACAATGACGCTTGCAATCAACGAAAACAAGACTAAAACTCCTTATAACTAGAGAGAGTTCAGAACAAGATGCCCCCTGTTAAACAGAGGACTGTTACTGGAAAATGACTGCTTCAAACTGACCCAAACCACCAGACAAACATTCAGCAAGAAGAAAATTTACAAATCTTGAAAATTATATAATATACGCGCCTGCAGTGATATGCAGAATGCGTGTACACGCGACTGTAACTGAGGAAACCTGCGTATACGCGGGTTGACTTAGTTCAACTTGCGTATATACGCTTCTGTAATCCAGAAAAACAACGTATCTGAAGATTTTCAAGAAAAATAAAAAATACAGACTGAAAAAACTGGAAAAGCTTAGAGTTCAAGAACAGATCAGAAAGTCAGAGCCAGCAAACAGAGAGGCTGAGCCTTGATTGGCTTGAAGACTACCCAAACTAGGAACAACAAGAGTGTTGTTCCCCAGTGGAGTCGCCAATTCTGGTTGAGGGGAAAGTACCCCTAGGGTCCTTTGGGTTAAGACTCTACCAGACTGAAAATTGCTTATTCAAAGAAACCTACACACAGCCATTATAATGTTGAGGGTACGTACCTAAGGTCCTACGTTCGAGAAGGCCTTTAGGGTCCAAACCCTTCTTGGAGTTCCCTTCTTCTCCTTTGACCTATAAAACAAACAAATCAAAGAACACAGCAGTACATGGACAAATACTTATACATAAACCATCTTCATGCTATAAAGTTAGTTATAAAAATATTTAAGTAACTACTTGCATAAGAATTCAAGACAAGAATCTCATAAGCATAAAGAAAGATTGTTTCAGGAACCAAGACATGTTTCTTTATATAAAGGCAAGTAAAGTACATATAAAGGAAAGATTTCACCTGAAACACCTTCAGCAGGCTCCAAGCAAAGCTTCCTCCCGGATTCGTTCCAGCCTCAAGCCTCCAACAAGAGCTCCTTCCAAGTCTTACTCAATGGTGATATAAAGGATGAATGATCACCAATACACATGGAAACAAGGGTTTCCTATGCAATATGGGGGAAGTGCAGAAAACACCAAGGACTTCAGACCTGGTCTAAGGGGAAAATCTCAGCATAATAATCTTGCTCTCCTTTCTCTCTCCCTTAGGCCTTCCCTTTGATGTCTTTTTATACCATCTCCAAAGTAGTTTTTTAGTTAGGAGTTGGTTGGGAACAGTTGGGCCACGGGCACTAACAGGTGACCAGCAGGTAAAACCCACGATCTCCGCCCAAAAATAAGGAATTATTTATTTTTTTTAAGTGTTTTAATACATACACGTGGGTTGGGTATACACAGACCCGCGTGTACACGCGTTTAACTCAGGGCAATGTCGCGTATAAGGGATAAAACACTGTTTTTTAAATTTTAGGACCAGGTCTGGAAGGAGGGGTTGCCCTAGGCCATGAGTGCAGCATCACAAACCATAAGAGTGAGATTTGGAGCTATAACACCTCCACAGAAAATCAGCACACCGGCCCCAAGCACATCTAAAGGCAAGGAAGTGGAGACCACAAAACAGCCTACAATGTCAAAGCAGCATGAAGCTTCCAAAGAACACATCCAAATGCCAACTCCTCCAACTCAAACCAATGTAGAAGGACCTCAAAGCTTACAGACTCCTCTAAATGAGGAAAGAAATAAAAAGAGAGTTAGGGAAACTACTACCCCAAACAGTGAACCTATAGGACAGCCTGGGACAAAAAGGCAAAGATTGAACTCTCTGTTAGAAGAGAAAATAGTTGAAGGGACTACAAACAACCAAAGAGAAGAAAGAGCAGTTAGCCAGCAATCTTTTCCATTGGGAGGAACATCCACTAGCTCACAGAGGCAAGAGCTAGAAAGACAACATAGTGCAGAAGTATCATCCCTCAGGCCACAAAGTAAAGAGGCCTTAGATATCAAGAAGACATTCACAGAAATAAAGGCCAGGAATGACCCATTGAGGCTTCAAATTTACAATCAATATTTAAAAATGGCCCCCACGAATTAGCAAAGACTAATGTCAGCCTATGACATTAAAGAGGGCAAGATGATAATGAGCTACTTCAAGCCAAAGGTGCAACAACCTCAGTCAGCAGCAGATTACATTAGAACTAACTTGGAGGTCTTGGCAAAGGATATTCATCCTATGGATCAAACTGAACTTCACAAGCAAACTAGAGAAATGGTCTATTCCATATTGGCTGGTAAAGCAATGATGGCCCACAAGCTACAAAATTCCTTAGATAATACAACTACCCAACCACACTTGGAGAAAGCCTCCTCCCTGGCCAAGGATAACAGAACAAAATCATTAGAAGAAATCATCATTGGATTGGGACATGATCCCAAAGATGTGAAAGGTGTAGAAGCACTGATAAAGAAGAAAGAAGAAGATATTGCTGCCTTGAGGAAGTAGCTAAAGCTGCCTCCTTCAAGGCATCCTGTTGAGGGCCCCGAGATCGGGTCGACAACAAGGGGGATACCCACCCGGTCGGGAACCTAGTTGGCGGCTCCTTGCCCGTTTGGAGTAGCGGGTCCGACTGGGGATAACGGGACCAGCTTCCCGATGCATGGGATGTGTGTGTGTGTGTGTAGAGTTTGATTATGTTGATTCCGGAAGCATTCTAAAACCACTGTAAATCTAACTTGCAAACTAACTCTAAGCTACTAAAATCTAGTGGAAACAACATATAAAATCTACACTAACCCGGGATGTATCTTTTCCATTATGCAATCTAGAAAGATTTCATACAATAACTGGTAATAAAGATTATTCAGCTATCATAAGAATATAAACCATTTAAGATGAACTGCTTTGCATAAGAAGTTACACAAAACAATTGTGAACAGCATATCGCATAATCAAATCATTCATATGTCAAGCATAAATACATGAGTCCACCGTACAGAAGTGCCAAATGATATCCCATATGCTCATACATTAACATACAAACAATATCAGTTGTATATCACTCTAAGAGTATAAGCAGAAATTCGTCAAGAGATAAAAGTACCATTTATGACTAATTTCTACTCACAGACTTCAAGCAATAATGATCTATCTCTACTTGCTCTAATATCTACCAAGAGTACAGAAGTGCAACATCAGTAGCAAACATTAAGATACAAAGATAAATAAATCTCGATCCTTCCATTCATCAAAACTTCCTCTGAGGGTGCAGAAGTGCATGTTCCGAGGACAAGTTTTTGACAAATTTCTGGACCCTCCTCTAATGCAATGAGAAGGGTTGAAATACTACTACCTAATCCTAATAATAGTATTATTACAAAATTGAGGATACGGTTCTCAAATGACCGCCCTTTTTCTAATTCAGTAAAAGGAAAAAACAACATTCTAAATGAAATTACTTCTTAATTTGGTCTCTGAAGTTGCAACTGTCAAGCATAGGCTTGAGAAGAGTAGGCTGGCTGATTTCTGTGCTTCGCTGGGCTGCGAAAACAGCATCCATAAGAGCTGGCGCTACTTTCTCGGCTGCGTTCATGATGCATCTTACTGTCATGTATTGGCTATGGGGCTTAACTAAGTAAGTCCAGTAACTTTCCCAGTTTAGTCTAGCCAATGCCCGGATTGTCTCCCCGTTTGCCTGTGCTTTCTGCTTCCATTCTGCCTCCAGTTGCGACGCGATTGGTAGGTACCCCGGAGTGGACTCTGAAATTAAGTTGGCCCTGTGTAAATTTTCATTTACACAGTCGATAAGTATGCTCGCCTGTGTTGCCGCTGACTCTGCTGCTTGCTCCGCCTGTGTGATTTGTTCGTCCCACTTAGTAAAGAGCAGTTCCTTATGATTTTCATTAATCTTGGGTGCCCCTGCTCTTTTCCCTTCCTCGTCATTTTGCCAAGCCAGATATTCTGTTACTTTTTTGTTGGTTTGGTCATAGTCGTTCCGCAATTCCACCACCTGGTTGGTGATCTTGTCACTTATTTCACAAAAATCCCTCCACTGTGATATTCTGCGCACCATATCTTCCTGTTGCTGTGACAGTTGGTCGTTCAAGCCGATGGACTCTGAAATAAACTCTGTCAGCTTAGGTTCGTCTTTATGCATTTCTTGCACCGTCTGCAACTGCTTTTCCTTTTCTTCGATACTTCTTTGATGGTTCACCTGCATCTGGCGAAAGTCTTCTTGTAGCTTTTCGAGCTGCTTGGAAGCTTCAGCGTTCTCATTGGCTTGTCGCACCTGTTGTTGTAGCAGTTGTATTTGACTTTCACTTTATTTTAGAAGTTGCTGAACTTCAGAGGCCTTGTCGATAGTTGCAGAAGCATATGCTCCTGCAATCTGAGACAATTTCGTGAGATTCTCGGTTGGATTGTTATTCGGGTCTTTCCACAAGACATCTAGGTGTTCAGCATCTTGAGACAGTGCATCTTCAAGCTTCCTTTTCTTTCTTTGTCTCCTTACCAATGCCTTGTGCTGTGGACTGTAGAATACGTCCAGTGGAGGAATTTCTTCTACGCTGAGTAGAAGTTCTGAGGATGGAGCGATAGGAAGATGCTCCGTCTCTGCGGCACTACTGACTATGGTCGAGACGACTTCTTGCACCACCTGTGTATTGCTCACAGGTGTCTTCGGGACTTGATCTTCAAGATTTATTAGTTAATTGAAGATCTCCCATTCTTTATCCAATTCTGCAGTGACAAGAGGTGTTTCAGAGACGAGAGGGGGAACTTCTATTGGTGGCGAGGCGATAACTTGCTGCTGAGCCATCGTACTTGACTGAGCCGTGTCTTTGATTGTTTCTTCGTTCTTCTCTTCTTTGTGCACTGACTCTTCAGGATTTTCGGATATTTCTTTTATGGCGCTGGAATTAGATCTGGAAGCGCTGGAGTGTTCACTGAGGCTGATGATCAGAGTTGGTTCTCTGGTAGCTACTCGCAGTCTTTCCAGTGGAATGTTAGCTAGCCTTCTTTCTCTATACAATGTGAATTTCCGGAGGTCGTCTGGGGACAACCTCCACTGAGCTTCTTGCAAAACTTCTTTGAGCGAGTTCTTGCTCTGAAAGAGATCATCAAACGGATCTTTCTTCCCAGAGAACACACTTATCTTGACATTGGTTGTAAATTCCTGGGCCACTTTATTTGGGTCGAATGGTCTTGGTGAGAACTTGAATAGTTGGAGACACGTCACATTCTCCACCTCGCCAAAAGCGTGTCCCACATCGAACAAAGAGAAGGCCCCACATGTGACGGGGAATTGAGGCCAAATGGCCTTTTTTTTTTTTTTTAGGTCCTTAGTTAAACCGCCTTCAGAACAAGTCTGATAAGCGATTTCTCGGGCCAACAGTTTATCCGAGATATACAAGGGTAGGACATGCGGAGGTGCAGTGCTTCCAAAAACTCGAATGTAGGTAAACCATTCTTCTCCAAACCATCTTGCTATGGAGATGATATCGTTTTGTGCCTCAGGAGAGCACCTTGGGGGGTCCTTATCATATATCATTCTATGCATGGGCAGTATGAGCCCATGGCAAATCTGGTAAAAATGGGGGGCAAACTGGGAATCCCACAAGACTTTATGATAGACATGAATGGGCAATGGGTCCTGGGTAGTCCATTGCCAGCCCATAGTAGGGAATTTCGATACAAGACAGACAGAGTCCATTATATAGGCAGACAAATAAAAAGGAGGATAGAACCTTTGGGAGAAGGATCTCTTAGAACGATAGTGGAGAACCGCCGTGTATAGAGTGTCAGAAAGGATTTTGGCCCAATCCACTATCTCAGAGTTAGTCATGGCATCAATTAACGGTAGCCATTCAGATGAAAATTTATTGATATCGGGCCTACCAAATAGCCTACAGAGCATGGCTGCAGCAAAACAATACGGAGAGGTAAGAGAACCAGTGCTATACATACCGTTCTTATCTTTTTTCGGTGGTTCATCTCTTCTTGACCATTCCTTAGTGGTGTCTGATAGGTCCGGATTCTCTGCTGCGAACTTCCTAACAAACTCTGCATTGTAGGTCGCTTGTGGTTCAAGAAGATGATACATGAGCTTCAGGTCTTGAGCCGCAAACGATCCCACGAGCCCATGTCCCTGGACTTTGAACTACCTATGATGCAATTCCTCATAATCTACAATCCACTTGATCATGTCTGTACACGGTGGGATCTTCGGCCTTGCCGCTATTCTGTGGAGGAAAGAGCACGCTAGGTCTTCCAGGGATGCTTCTGAAGGACGTGATGCACCTGCGACGGTAGCAGTTACCTTGATTATTCTAGGGTTCTCTTCTTCTAACAGCCTATACATGCCTTCCCATGTTGAGATGCCTGCATCTTTATTGCATGCAGTATCTGTGTAGAGGGGCGCCATCTCCTTGGTCTTTTCTCTTGTCTCTGAGCTTTGAGCTTTGTTCTTTTTCCCCATCTCGCTTAGCGTTTCTGTTTGATTTTGCCTTCGCACTTTGCTCCTGCAGGTTATGAGTGAAATGGAAAGATTGATCAGAAAGGTGATGGGAGAGTTTTAAATGCAAGAGATAAATCAGATACGCCACCTTACATGAAGCCAATCCGCATTAAGGCACGCGTCTTTATTCCACTTAATAACTGACAACCAAATTTATTACTATCATTAAAAGCGCATAATTTCCAAGACAGGTTATAGTAAGTGGATTTTCTTTGGGTGGCGCGCCCGAAGGGGTCGTACTATGGTGCTTTTTATGACTCGCCAACGTACCCTTGCATGTCGCGCGATCGCAAGTGTTAGTGATCGCAACATCGTAGATCGCCATAATTCAGTGTTTGCCAACGTACCCTGCCTCATTTCTATGATATGCGATCGCGCGATCGCAACATCGCAGATCGGCGGACTTGTAAGCTTTTTTTCATGGATGCTAGCGTATTGCGATGCGATGTTGTCCACTAACGCTGAGGCGATGTGCATATTGGCCTTTAGAGGGGAAATGAAGGCATTTCTTATCTTTTCGTGATGCAACCTTGAAGATTTGCTTTTATGAACACAGGTTTAGGCTTAAGTCGTCCAAGAAACCTTTCCTAAGCTTGTGCTTGTAATTTCAAAAGAAATCTTTGTTTTTTTTGAAAATTAACTAAGGGTCCCCATTCATTCTAGCATCGTGGCTGATACTAGTTTGAACGAGGGGGGTTGTTGCTGGCCACAACAATTGGCGATTCACTTGGGAGAACCAGTTATCTCTGCTCTTTTTCTATTGACGTTTTCAGACCCTTTTTTTTTTTAAATTTTCTCAGGGAATTCGAACTTTATTATAAAAAGATAAAAATCAAACAATACTTCAAAGCGTCAATGATGTTTTGTTTTAGCCCCATTCTATTCCAATTACTTGCATTCCCAGGTTGTTTTTGAGTTTATATCAATTATTACTTGGTCTTGTAAAACATAAAAATAAAGTGTTCTCTATGTATCAACCCTTTTTTAAGAATGTCCCTTTGTCGCAGGTAGAGCCACTGCTGCCAGCATGCGTCCATAGCCTCGACAGGGTTATCTATTATCCAGGAATGATCCTTTATCTTGCCTCAGTTTTTTCTTGCAACTTTTTCAGAAGAATTATCCCTTTCTTGATGATTTTTTTTTTTTTTTATTCTCTAAAGAACAATGTCTTGGTTTGGTGGCCAAATTATGACACAGTCATTCACTTGATTTATACTTTTGCTGAACAAGCTGGCTCGTGATGAGACCCCTTGTCTTTTGATCGCAACAATCTTGAGTCGTTGCCCTGTTTTGGTAGACAGTTTTGGCAAAGTCAGCAAGTTATAATATCTGTGATCATGATAAGTCGGCTCGTGATGAGACCTCTTATTCTTTGAGATATAACATCTTTTTAGGTTATTCTCCTGAATCGTTGCATTTTCCTTTAGTAGGGAGGAAGTCAAATTCTCTTTCCTTATGAAAGTTCTGGACGACAATGATAGGGCTGCTTTTGATAATGGCTGTTTTCACAGAGAATCTTTATTCTAATATTGATACCTTTTATTGTGCTGATCTAAGACGAATTCCTCCCTGAGATAGCTTCCTTTAAAATTTTCTGGGGTTGAACTTATCATCATTTCTGGGTTAAAGATCTATCGATAATAAAGATTAAATTCCCAAAAGATTTGCCGTTCAAGAGAGTCAAAGTTCAAAATCTTTAACAGAGACACGGTTTCTTTAGCAAACGTCAAATATTGTTTAGCCAGAACGAACTTTTATTTGGGAGAGGCAACTATTCTCTAGGGTCATGTAGAGAATATAACTAACTTTGCCTATCAATTATTGGAAGCAAAACTAATAACCTAGCTAAATTACTCCTACTCCTATTCTAATTATGTACAGGGAATAACTAAGTAAAATGATATTTCCAATGGAACCAACGATTCATTATTATTCTTGGCCGTATGAATCTTCTAAGCGTTAAAAAGAATTGAATTTCCCTTGGATCAAAATTGTTGGATAGGGAACAAGAACCTATGAACTCAATTGGAATTCTGCCTGGTTTTATTTTCTCATGATAGGTTCTTTCCAACTGGGTACCTATTGGATCATAGAGATTGAGATAGATTTCTTTTGTAGATCGGTGATCTTTCAATAGGAGGGATAACAAGCCAAATTGTGAAATGGGTTTCTTAACCTCGACGGCTTGTAACCCGTAGTTTGTTGACGTTAAGTCTTCAGCGATTTCGTTTGAAATGAAAGTGTTTATATATAAATCGCTGAAATCTAATCTATCAAAAATTTGAAAATTTAAACAGGAATTCGATTTTGTACAAGATGAACGTGAGTGAGAAAGAAATGATTGGGTATGTATACACATAGTGGTGTCGCACGTCTGGGAGTTACTTGTAAATTTTTCCTTTTCACAAGAACTGGCCAGGTTTTGTGAATCAGGAACTAAATCATGATTGCGAACAGGGATGGAGCTTTCTTCTTGATATGAATCATAGATAGGAGCATCGTCTTGGATAGTAAAATTATTCAAATGAGATTTCGCTTTGAGATGAGGGTCAGATGGAGTAGTTTTTGATCTAAGACGTTTCTTATTATCTGACCCTAGTTGAGTTACTTGTGACAACTCAACATTATCATAATTGTCAAAGCAACTATCACGAAAGACTTTACAGTTTTCCCTAGGTTCCTCTTTTTCATTATGTGTTTTCAGACAAGGGAGATGAGGCAGCTCTCGTTTGATATGAATCGTAGGCTGTGTTAAAGTGGTCTCTTTATTTTGGAAACCCAGTGATGTTTCATCTGAATAACCCTCTGTTGAAATATGCTTGATATCATGAGGGGAAGAATTGTCATTACTAAAAACATCGGGGTAAAGAGAAAAATGTGAATCTGGAACAATGCATTTAAGAGCATCAAACAAATTTCGTTCATCAGATCTACTATAAGTATCGGGCTTTAGATCATACCTTTTTGTGCCGATACTTTTTGAAAGAGAAATAGTGGGTGGATCTAACCTTGGCATCAGCATTGGTCGATTTGGAATGATATTGTCTGACTTTATGTCAAAGTCATCTTCTGGTGCCAGGGTATTTTCCCTTTCAGTACTTTCGCCTTTGTTTTCTGGTGTTAGAGCATGCAAAACTCCTAGGCTGAATTCTGTTAGATCAGGTACAGGAGGTAGGAAATACTCATCATAATCTGAAGATTCTTCATCTGTGAGCTCATTCTCGAGATCATATTGTAGACATTTAAGGTGAAATCGCATATTGAAATCCCTTACGGGTTCGTCTTGTTTCCGCAGATAGTCGATTTCATCGTATACCTGGTCGTATTCATAGCAATCAAATTTCAAGATGAAAGCTCTAACGAATTGGTCCCAGCTAACGAATTGGTCCCAGCTGTGGATTGATGCAACTGGGAGGTTTCTGCACCATCTTCTAGCTTCCGCTGTGAATGTAAGAGTAAAAATCCTGCACAAAACGCCTTCGTCAATTTTTTGAATATCAGCATTCGAAACTCTTTGAATGAACTGCAGGGCGTGATGAAATGCAGAAGAATTATTCTCACCATTGAATTTTACCTGAGATAATAGCCTTACCACATCTGGTGGAGTGTTGGAAGAGGCAGGAACGTGGATGCAACTCCAGATGGGAATTCTGTGAGCAGACATCCTTTTCCAGGATTTCTAGTTTAAAAACATTCCAACAGACAATATGCTCAGGCCCTCCTTCTAGCGCCAGAAATGTTGAGGGCCCCGAGATCGGGTCGACAACAAGGGGGATACCCACCCGGTCGGGAACCTGGTTGGCGGCTCCTTGCCCGTTTGGAGTAGCGGGTCCGACTGGGGATAACGGGACCAGCTTCCCGATGCATGGGATGTGTGTGTGTGTGTAGAGTTTGATTATGTTGGTTCTGGAAGCATTCTAAAACTACTGTAAATCTAACTTGCAAACTAACTCTAAGCTACTAAAATCTAGTGGAAACAACATATAGAATCTACACTAACCCGGGATGTATCTTTTCCATTATGCAATCTAGAAAGATTTCATACAATAACTGGTAATAAAGATTATTCAGCTATCATAAGAATATAAACCATTTAAGATGAACTGTTTTGCATAAGAAGTTACACAAAACAATTGTGAACAGCATATCGCATAATCAAATCATTCATATGTCAAGCATAAATACATGAGTCCACCGTACAGAAGTGCCAAATGATATCCCATATGCTCATACATTAACATACAAACAATATCAGCTGTATATCACTCTAAGAGTATAAGCAGAAATTCGTCAAGAGATAAAAGTACCATTTATGACTAATTTATACTCACAGACTTCAAGCAATAACGATCTATCTCTACTTTCTCTAATATCTACCAAGAGTACAGAAGTGCAACATCAGTAGTAGACATTAAGACACAAACATAAATAAATCTCGATCCTTCCATTCATCAAAACCTCCTCTGAGGGTGCAAAAGTGCATGTTCCGAGGACAAGTTTTTGACAAATTTCTGGACCCTCCTCTAATGCAATGAGAAGGGTTGAAATACTACTACCTAATCCTAATAATAGTATTATTATCGTGGAGCGATAAAAAGGTGCCTTTCGAACTCCTAATTACCTTCACATTAATTATCAACCCAGGGACGACTTTTTATTTCAAGAGTGTAATCGATTTGAGGCGGCTATTTACTCAAGAGTAATGTTTAGTAGTATAGCGTTCAGAGAACACAAGAGTAGACGGGTGCTAAACTATGACTAAATTACTTCAAAAGGATAAAATCACACAAGACAGCTTATCAGTCAAGGGTGCGGAAGTGATAACCCATCCCTCTAGAAACTGATGGAAAGGAAATTAGAGCATGGACCATAGGTCTGGGAGCTAAGCAGCGACTTGCTGAGGCTCACTACAGCCTTAGACCTTCTCTCACACCAAAGCAGCAAATGCAAGTAAATGGAACGGCAGAAAGTAAAATAGAACAGCAAATAGGAAATGGAATAGCAAGTCTAAAATGGAACGGCCGTAAATGGAACAGCAAACTGGAATTAAAGGAACCGAACAGCAAAACTAAGTAATTGGAAAGACACAACAAACTATAAATGTAATTGAATCAGCAACCTTAATCCAGCAGCATGAACATTAATCGCAGTTATTGAAGCAATTACAATCGCAGTTATATTTGAGTAGTAACTTAATTGAACAACCACGGCAATTATAAATGAGCAGCAATTAAATGGACCACGGTTCTTGATTAGACAGTACAGTATTAGATCAAAATTATCAGCAATACATTTCAAGTTATAAGTAATAATTCTATCACTCACGCAATCCAATTATGATTTCAATATAACAAAGTAATTCCGCGAAATGTTCATAAACAAAAGATCGCTGAACAAAAAAATTTAAAGAAATGAAAGGGAAAACAAACCGTCACACATCAGCAATTGTAAAGATATGATATACAGCAGCAGCGTACTCCACCAGAGGCTGGGCCCTTAGCCGCCAGCGGACGCTGCTGGGTTACTTCAGAAGGAAAGAGTGAACAGCAATGCCCAAATTATGTATTAATCATTAAATAGTGAAATCATTACAATAATTGAAGCTTTGAGACTTACAACATAAAACAATCCTTCCTTCCTCCTATCCTATCATGAATCCTTGCTTCTGAATCTCTAATTCAAATCATCAATTCGCCATCATTCGAATCCCCAAAGTCGTCCTGAAGTCTCCCCCAAATCATCCCCATCTCTGATCTCTGTTTTCATTTAAATAGAGAGAGATCAGAGAGAAGTTACAATAAATATAAGTACAACATGATTCCTATTACAAAATTGGTTTGCTTCTAACCATTTGATCAGCAAGAACAAGGCGAATTTGGCTTTGCAACTGAGATTTGGAGGACGGCCGCAACTACAAATCTGAGAAAATCGTGCTCAAATAACCCTACGTTTCTCTCTGTACAAGCCAAATTTGGGCAAATCGTATTTTTCAAAAGTTAATTGGGCCCGTTCTGGACAAAACCCATGTTCCGGATTTCTCAAATTCGTCTTCATTTGCTCAGAATCTCAACCGCAAAACTGTCACTCCTTAAACCAGCGAATTTCTGAGTTGGTTGTGCTCAAAGAACCCCACGTTTTTCTCTGTAGAAGCCGAATTTGGGCAAACCGTTCCTTGCTAAAGTTAATTGGGCCCGTTCTGGACAAAACCCATGTTCCGGATTTCTCAAATTCATCTTCATTTGCTCAGAATCTAAACCGAAAAACTGTCAATCCTTAAACCAGCGAATTTCTGAGTTGGCAGATTTAAAAATCAAATCTTCAATCTGGAAGTTACTTTGGAGGCTAAAAATGGTGAATAATGTTATAACCAACTTATTAGAACTATCATTGATAAAATAATGCATAATCATCAATTTATTAGAAATAAAGGAGAATAAATAATATTCATCCATTAGAGCATAAATTATTTATAAAATGGATTTAAATGATAAATTATAATAGATGATATAATAGAGAAGAGTAAAAATGGATGAAA
Organism: Pinus tabuliformis; assembly: GCA_031772625.1. Lineage (NCBI taxonomy): Eukaryota > Viridiplantae > Streptophyta > Pinopsida > Pinales > Pinaceae > Pinus > Pinus tabuliformis. Next base: position 636,983 of record CM062806.1, read on the forward strand.
TAAGTGTTACAAAGTGGTCGTATTCATGGCCCAACATAACCCCACACTCAATATGTTGCATGTCCTCATGCAACGAAAACTGAATATATTGCATGTCTTCATGCAACCCAAAGACGAAAACCCATGTGTTAACCAAGCGATAAAAAATATGTTCATCTCAGCTCATGAAATGGATAGAACAAATGAATTCTTAATTAATGAATATTCACTTTTCGTAATCTTGATAAAGGCATAACAATTTTTACATTGACATTCAATTATATGTATATATGAAGTTGCAACAAAATATGATATAAGTAACAGCAAACTTCATTAACCATTTTCTCAAAAACTACAAACCAGCTTTTGTCGAAATTTGGCAAATAATTTATAATATATAAATGCCTTTATGATCCAAAAATCGGACTGTTTTGATGCACAGATCATGAGATATAAACAAAATGGCTGTAGGTGAGAGTGCATGATTTCCAAAATTTTTATGAACCAATTTATCTTGAAATTATCTAGGTATGTGTATTTTAATAGTATGTTTGTGTTTCCTAGAGATCACAAGAATTGAGTTCATAGTTTTTAAAAATATTATGGAAATCAATTTCTACACTAAAATTGTATGCCTTAAATGAGAAAGAAAAATGAAAACATCCATCATGCGTAGCAATTCCTCCCCCTCTTTGAAAAATTAGCATGCCCTCATGCGATGCTAGAAAACAAATAGAGGTGGTAGCTATTATCTGTTGAATTCTATGCTTGGTGTAAAACAACATGGCATAAGGGAGGTGTTGAGAATGAATAAGAATAGCAATGGATGATAAAGAATATGAATGGCGTGGTCATAAGAAAGAAATGAATGAAAAGAACACTCCCCCATACTCGAAAATGACATGCTGCTGAAAAAGGGGAAGTGGTAAAGATGTGGAATGAAGGATGACAAATAATGCTCAAAATGGATTTTCATTAGATTCTCCTAAATTTATAATAAATTAGAAAACTATGCAATTTTACCTCAAGTTTTACCTCCAAAAATGTGGAATGACATATAAATACTGGCAGTTGTTGAAGCTGATGTAGGCAGAGTTGGTGCTAAAAGTGATGCAAAAGTTGGAATCCAGGGAAGCACATCATGTCTGAAGAATTGTTCACGTTCACGAGCCTCTACTGTGAAGTGCAATAGTGTGGTCATGCTACGAATAGAATTCTGCCCATACTTGTTGTTCTCCTGTAAACAAAGCACTATTTTGCATACAATGTTCTTGAATCCATAGTGTTAGCTTTGAATAGCAACAGATAAAATGCATGCAAAATTTCAATTAGAAAAACTTATGTATACATGCAATACTAATATATTGTCAAATCAACAAGATATGGCAAAGTGTAGTAATCATATCGCATGCAACCCCATAATGCATACATTCCCCCCTCCAATTGGAAAAAGGGTTCCATAACCATAAAACATATGAGAGGGGTGGTGCGGACGGCAAGGCAATGGAATGAACAATATATCAGTAAGTGAAGCAGAGTACACTTATCAATGATAAGACGGTGAAAATTATGGTTATATTGAGAGCAAAGTGTGTAAAGATAGTTATGAATAAGAGATAGGACGCTTTAGATTGATGATAGTTTATACAAAACGAAAAAGGACAACAATGTGCTAAAAAGATGCTTTGCTGATAGTATTCTAGCTGAAAATGATGCGATTGATCATAAAACAATTTCTCATGCATAAAGGTTCAAAACAGGGAAAAAGTTAAGGAAATAACTTCTCTGATAAAAAGAAAAAATAAGAAAAGGGTATTATAATAATAATTGACGATAAGATATAACTTCAATACCATAAACAGAGCCGCTGCTGCCAGCAGGAGTCCATAGCCTCGGCAGGGTTGCTTTTTAACCCATATGAGCCAGGATCCTCAATTTATAAATGGAGAGTTACAGTGTTGTTCTACAGAAGAGATCAGTGTGCTGGCGTGGTAACCAGATAATCACACTGCCATTCACTGGGATGTAGCAAAAGTGATCAGGCCGGCTCGTGATGAGACCTCCTGTTCCAAGGATAATTTGGCTATCCAATGGATCATAACCCTGGTGTGGTGGCCATAACGGGAATGTCACTCTGTTACAACCTTATGAACATGGTAGGCTGGCTCGTAATGAGACCCCCTATCCTCCATCTGCGAACAAAATTTTGTTGTTATTACATATTTTTATGATAAAATGAGGGAGGCTCAATACTCCTTAAGAGCAGGGATGGCGGAAGAAGTTGAACATGTCAATAGAAAAAAATATACCCATAATCTCATTTATTACAGACAGAGGAGATTATAACCAGGAAGGGTGGAACCAGCATGGTATTAAGATGATCAATCAATATCATGTTCAACAGAAAACAATGCAGTAAAGTAGTATATAAGTAATTGTGTCCCTTTTGAAAAAAATCTATCATCAAGGAGCTGTCATGTTAAAGATCATAACGTGAATGATATTAACTCGCTTCAATAGAATCGATAATTCTTGTCCTGATAAAAGTAGTGTACTTCATGCCATAAAAAGGAATCGGTAAAATGTGGTTGAGATGAATTAGGAATAATATCACAAGAGGAAGAAAATGGTTGCTCTCAAAAATACTCCCAAAGTGTTGCTTTTTTTGAATGAACAACAAAAACACTCAAAAAAGTGTTATTCCTTGTAGGGAACAACAAAGGAAATGCACACCAAAAAGCAAAAATACACACAAAAAAAATGTGAGAATGCAAATGCCGTTCCTTTGGAAAAAGGAACAGCAAAAATCAAAAAGTACCGTTCCTTTGAAAAAGGAACATCAAAAATGAAAAGTGTCGAAGTGCTGTCCCTTTCGAAAAGGAACAACAAAACGTGAAAGTGCAAAAGTGCTATTCCATTTCGAAAAGGAACAGCAAAACGTGAAAGTGCAAAAGTGATGTTCCATTTCGAAAAGGAACAGCAAAACGTGAAAGTGCAAAAGTGCTGTTCCATTTCGAAAAGGAACAGCAAAACGTGAAAGTGCAAAAGTGTTGTTCCATTTCGAAAAGGAACAACAAAATGTGAAAGTGCAAAAGTGTTGTTCCATTTCGAAAAGGAACAGCAGCTGTTCCATTTCGAAAAGGAACAGCAAAATGTAAAAGTGCAAAAAGTGTTGTTCCATTTCGAAAAGGAACAGCAGCGAACGTGACAGTGCAAAAGTGTTGTTCCATTTCGAAAAGGAACAGCAGTTGTTCCATTTCGAAAAGGAACAGCAAAATGAACTGTGAAAAAGGAACAGCGAAATGAATGGCTGAACCAAAAAGTGATATTCCTTTAGAAAATAAATAACAAAACGAAAATGATGTCCCTTTGAAAAAGGAACAACAGGAACGACAAAAATGCACACAAATGTTGTCCCTTCAGAAAAGGAACAGCAAAATACACAACCATAAAATGCAAACACGCAAAGAATGAATTAGCTGTTCACTGCATTGATGCTGAGGATGAGTTGCACTTTGAATGAAGCAACACCTGAAACACAAAATATAAGAGAAATTAGAAAAGAAACAACAAAAAGCAGTATGTAAATAAATAAATTGAGTTGCAACAGCTATGATGTTATGTCAAAAAAATGATCTATTCGAAAAATGTTTTGGCAGCAAAAACATGACATGAATCTTCAAATGGAAATCAATTCTTCATTTGTTCTATTATGAATCCGTTGGGTAATGATTTGGATAAAATTCCTTTGTTTTATAAAAATTTCTTTGAAAAATCACTCGTCCATAAATTGACCTTCTTTATTTTCCCAGGACCTGCAAAAAACGAGTGTCTACCTGCAATAAAACATTCAATCATGGAGAAAGAGAGGTGATCGGGCTCCTTTAATCCAAGAATTATGCAAAAAACAACAAGTAGTTACTCTGTATAACAAATCCATTGAGAAAATAACAAAGTAAAATTTATCTGTCACTTGCGGGAGAGGAGTGGCCAATCATGCTAGCCCGCAGTGTTTTAATCACAACTTCTTTGTTTTTCGTCGAAATCGAGTGATTCCAAAGCCAAATGAGAGCTAAATCAAAGTTTTATCTCCATTAGAAACAAGTTTTAGAAATTCAATGATATGATATGTCAATTTTAGTTAGAACAACCTCCATAATAGAGTCATTGTCGATTACCCGGCTTAGACCAACAGTTGATATTTCAAGCATAACTTTTTCGTTTGATGTCGGATTCGAATGATTCAAATTGGAAATGAAATTAGATTAATTTATTTATCTCCAATAGAAACAGGTTTTGAATACAAGAAGAATTGATAGGTCAAATACTGTAAGGAACAGCCAGAAAGACATAGTTTTAAGAGTGCTGATTTACGATAGACAGTCAGTATTTTGATCATAACTTCCCCATACGATATCAAAAATGAGTGATTATAATTGCATTGTAAACTATATTCATAGGGGAATCTACCATAGAAATAGGTTTTAAAAATTCATTCATTTAGGCCTCCAAAAACTGACTGTCCCAACTCTGTTCCTGAGCTGCCCGCTAGACATCCGGTCAATTTTTTCGCTCTAACTTTTTCGTTTCAAATCCAAATTGAGTGATTAAAATTGGATTGGAAAGTAGACATCAAGGGCTACTTAGGATAGAAACAGGTTTTAAAAATATGGTCATTTAGGTCTCCAAAAACTGACTGTCCCAAATCTGTTCCTGAACTGCCCGCTAGACACCCTATCAATGTTTTGGTTCTAACTTTTTCGTTTCAAATCCAAATTGAGAGATTCAAATTGGGTTAGAAAGTAGACATCAAGGGCTACTTGGGGTAGAAACAGGTTTTAAAAATATTCACTTTTGGTCCCTCAAAACATGGCTGTCCCGACTGTTTTTCCAGAAAGTTCATCAAGCCCGCAAGCCAAAAAAAAATGAAATTCAAACATTTTTTCAAATTGGTGATAAAAATGAAAATGAGTGTTTGTAGAAATTATTATTTCCATTATGATTCATCTACATACACAAATTATTAAAAAAGAAAAAATTATCACCGATGTTAATTTCGATAGCATGTTGCAACAAAAACAACTAGTTTTACAAAAGAACAAAATGCACTTATTTATGTCCTTATTTTATTTTATTTTATTTTTTTCACTAACCTACTTTGATTGAAGGATGAATATGACTACGTATATGAGTACTTCCAGTGGAGCCATTTTCGAAATACGGCTTCATGTATACACATACCCAAATTTGAAAAATGCATGTTAATGGATATTAGGGTATGAGAAGCCAACTTCCCTTCAAAAAATGGTATCAAAAATTGTTGAAGCATGGAGTGATGTTGCAAACAAATGATGGAGTGAAACCAATCTTCAATGTATCCTTTATTTTCTTGATTTCGCATAGCCATCATATCATGAAGTTCTTGAGCTTTTAAAATAGCTTGTTGATGCATAGTAAAAGAAACCTCATTTTCTTCCATAGCTTCTACAATTTTTGCATTTGAAACATTCTGAATCTCATTGTAGGTTTTCTATAATAACACATGTGAGATAGAATGGGTGGGAAGGGTGGGTAAATTTGCCAGTTCAACATTGTAAGCATGTTGTACTGGTTTATTATGGTGAGGGTGTGGAATTAGTTGAGCAGGAAAATGTGTATGGAATGAAGCATTTTGATGATGTGGTTGATTGGGTTGTGTGAATGGTTTTGATAGGCAAGCAAGGTGTTGTGAAAGAGCTGGTGGAGAATATGGAGAATGTGCTTGTGCTACAAGATGAGGGAGAGTAGTCATGCCATCATAAGATGAACCATGCCCAACTTGTAAACAAGATAGGTGGTTATATTGAAATTGACATGGCTGCCCTAACACATTAGCATTCCATAATGGATTATGCAAGTATGACAATGGAGAAAAAGTGTTTTGAACCATACCTGTAGGCCTTGTTGCAGCTTTCTTACCTCTTTGATATGCTACTTCCATCCTAGATAAGGAAGAGTGAGTATCTATGAGATGCTCCTTTCGGTCCTGAGGGTAAAACACTTTATCCAATTCTTGATTTTTATGAACCTGCAAAACATCCAATTTTTCATTTAGAGAGCTAATAAAATCAACTTTAAAATTTTCAAATAACACATTGATTTCAGCGCTTATGTCTCCTATTCTTGTAGCAGATTTGGAAAAGAAAGAACAAACATCTCTAGAATTCTTACCAGCCTTGGAGATTCCTCTTGAATACCTTATGCACAATTCACAAACATCATCATATGATAACTGAAAAACATCACCTTTTCCTATCAGATTTAAGAGTTCTAAAAATTTATCTTTGATTCCTTTAAGAAGGAGTGTTTTTAAGATCTCTTTTTCCAAATGCTTATATTTTGATTTTTGAAGGTTGTATTGAAATCGATCTACATAGTCCTCCAAAATTTCATCTTCCCCTTGTATCATACCGAAAATATCTTCATTGGATTTGCAATAGTCTCGTACTTCTTCAAGAATATGTTCTTCATGTCCTCCCATGATTGGATGCAATTCCCACCTAGGCTCATGAACCATCGGAGAGCTGCTCCTTTTAGAGTAAGAGGAAACAATTTCAATCTTTGATCATTAGTACAATAATCATATCCTCTACAAAGTATTTCAAACTCAAATAAAAATGTATCTGGATTTTCATTTCCTAAACCATGAAAATTTGGTAAAGATGGGGGAATTATGTGCATTTGTGTCACTCCTCCTAGATCTTTGATAGGAAATTCAAAAGTAGAAACGTGAGCCATTTCTTACCATAGTTTAAGATGTTATTCATGTGTTTCTTCGAGGCTCTTTCTTCAAATGTTCCTGTCAATCGGTTAGTGAAATGGGTGGTGCTTACATCACCACTTGCGTGAGATCATGTGATTCATTTTTTAAAAATTTCTATCTTTTTCCTAATTATTCACACAAAAATTCAAACATCTATTTCTACTCTAGGTTCTTTAACAGTCCTGCTGGAAAGCGGACGGGGGAGCAGGGCTTTTACATGCTCCGTACGCAGGTTCTTACCTTCCGTTTTTAAGATCCAACTCTTCCCTAGCAGGCACTCATCAGATTCACACTACTCTTTAGAAATGGCTACACTCTCCCCGACAACGGCGCCAAAATGTGGAGCGATAAAAAGGTGCCTTTCGAACTCCTAATTACCTTCACATTAATTATCAACCCAAGGACGAATTTTTATTTCAAGAGTGTACTCGGTTTGAGGCGGCTATTTACTCAAGAGTAATGTTTAGTAGTATAGCGTTCAGAGAACACAAGAATAGACGGGTGCTAAACTATGACTAAATTACTTCAAAAGGATAAAATCACACAAGACAGCTTATCAGTCAAGGGTGCGGAAGTGATAACCCATCCCTCTAGAAACTGATGGAAAGGAAATTAGAGCATGGACCATAGGTCTGGGAGCTAAGCAGCGACTTGCTGAGGCTCACTACAGCCTTAGACCTTCTCTCACACCAAAGAAGCAAATGCAAGTAAATGGAACGACAGAAAGTAAAATAGAACAGCAAATAGGAAATGGAATAGCAAGTCTAAAATGGAACGGCCGTAAATGGAACAGCAAACTGGAATTAAAGGAACCGAACAGCAAAACTAAGTAATTGGAAAGACACAACAAACTATAAATGTAATTGAATCAGCAACCTTAATCCAGCAGCATGAACATTAATCGCAGTTATTGAAGCAATTACAATTGCAGTTATATTTGAGTAGTAACTTAATTGAACAACCACGGAAATTATAAATGAGCAGCAATTAAATGGACCACGGTTCTTGATTAGACAGCGCAGTATTAGATCAAAATTATCAGCAATACATTTCAAGTTATAAGTAATAATTCTATCACTCACACAATCCAATTATGATTTCAATATAACAAAGTAATTCCGCGAAATGTTCATAAACAAAAGATCGCTGAACAAAAAAATTTAAAGAAATGAAAGGGAAAACAAACCGTCACACATCAGCAATTGTAAAGATATGATACACAGCAGAAGCTTACTCCACCAGAGGCTGGGCCCTTAGCCGCCAGCGGACGCTGCTGGGTTACTTCAGAAGGAAAGAGTGAACAGCAATGCCCAAATTATGTATCAATCATTAAATAGTGAAATCATTACAATAATTGAAGCTTTGAGACTTACAACATAAAACAATCCTTCCTTCCTCCTATCCTATCATGAATCCTTGCTTCTGAATCTCTAATTCAAATCATCAATTCGCCATCATTCGAATCCCCAAAGTCATCCTGAAGTCTCCCCCAAATCATCCCCATCTCTGATCTCTGTTTTCATTTAAATAGAGAGAGATCAGAGAGAAGTTACAATAAGGATAAGTACAACATGATTCCTATTACAAAATTGGTTTGCTTCTAACCATTTGATCAACAAGAACAAGGCGAATTTGGCTTTGCAGCTGAGATTTGGAGGACGGCCGCAACTGCAAATCTGAGAAAATCGTGCTCAAAGAACCCTACGTTTATCTCTGTACAAGCCGAATTTGGGCAAACCACTCTTCAGGAAAGTTAATTGGGCCCGTTCTGGACAAAACCCATGTTCCGGATTTCTCAAATTCGTCTTCATTTGCTCAGAATCTCAACCGTAAAACTGTCACTCCTTAAACCAGCGAATTTCTGAGTTGGTCGTGCTCAAAGAACCCCACGTTTCTCTCAGTACATGCCGAATTTGGACAAACCATTCTTTAACAAAGTTAATTCGGCCCGTTCTGGACAAAACCCATGTTCCAGATTTCTCAAATTCGTCTTCATTTGCTCAGAATCTCAACCGCAAAACTGTCACTCCTTAAACCAGCGAATTTCTGAGTTGGCAGATTTAAAAATCAAATCTTCAATCTGGAAGTTACTTTGGAGGCTAAAAATGGTGAATAATGTTATAACCAACTTATTAGAACTATCATTGATAAAATAATGCATAATCATCAATTTATTAGAAATAAAGGAGAATAAATAATATTCATCCATGAGAGCATAAATTATTTATAAAATGGATTTAAATGATAAATTATAATAGATGATATAATAGAAAAGAGTAAAAATGGATGAAATAAGTGTTACAAAGTGGTCGTATTCATGGCCCAACAATTACAAAATTGAGGATACGATTCTCAAATGACCGCCCTTTTTCTAATTCAGTAAAAAGAAAAAACAACATTCTAAATGAAAATACTTCTTAATTTGGTCTCTAAAGTTGCAGCTGTCAAGCATAGGCTTGAGAAGAGTAGGCTGGCTGATTTCTGTGCTTAGCTGGGCTGCGAAAACAGCTTCCATAAGAGCTGGCGCTACTTTCTCGGCTGCGTTCATGATGCATCTTACTGTCATGTATTGGCTATGGGGCTTAACTAAGTAAGTCCAGTAACTTTCCCAGTTTAGTCTAGCCAATGCCCGGATTGTCTCCCCGTTTGCCTGTGCTTTCTGCTTCCATTCTGCCTCCAGTTGCGACGCGATTGGTAGGTACCCCGGAGTGGACTCTGAAATTAAGTTGGCCCTGTGTAAATTTTCATTTACACAGTCGATAAGTATGCTCGCCTGTGTTGCCGCTGACTCTGCTGCTTGCTCCGCCTGTGTGATTTGTTCGCCCCACTTATTAAAGAGCAGTTCCTTATGATTTTCATTAATCTTGGGTGCCCCTGCTCTTTTCCCTTCCTCGTCATTTTTCCAAGCCAGATATTCTGTTACTCTTTTGTTGGTTTGGTCATAGTCGTTCCGCAATTCCACCACCTGGTTGGTGATCTTGTCGCTTATTTCACAAAAATCCCTCCACTGTGATATTCTGCGCACCATATCTTCCTGTTGCTGTGACAGTTGGTCGTTCAAGCCGATGGACTCTGAAATAAAATCTGTCAGCTTAGGTTCGTCTTTATGCATTTCTTGCACCGTCTGCAGCTGCTTTTCCTTTTCTTCGATACTTCTTTGATGGTTCACCTGCATCTGGCGAAAGTCTTCTTGTAGCTTTTCGAGCTGCTTGGAAGCTTCAGCATTCTCATTGGCTTGTCGCAACTGTTGTTGTAGCAGTTGTATTTGACTTTCACGTTCTTTTAGAAGTTGCTGAACTTCAGAGGCCTTGTCGATAGTTGCAGAAGCATATGCTCCTGCAATCTGAGACAATTTCGTGAGATTCTCGGTTGGATTGTTATTCGGGTCTTTCCACAAGACATCTAGGTGTTCAGCATCTTGAGACAGTGCATCTTCAAGCTTCCTTTTCTTTCTTTGTCTCCTTACCACTGCCTTGTGCTGTGGATTGTAGAATACGTCCAGTGGAGGAATTTCTTCTACGCTGAGTAGAAGTTCTGAGGATGGAGCGATAGGAAGATGCTCCGTCTCTGCGGCACTACTGACTATGGTCGAGACGACTTCTTGCACCACCTGTGTATTGCTCACAGGTGTCTTCGGGACTTGATCTTCAAGATTTATTAGTTCATTGAAGGTCTCCCATTCTTTATCCAATTCTGCTGTGACAAGAGGTGTTTCAGAGACGGGAGGGGGAACTTCTATTGGTGGCGAGGCGATAACTTGCTACTGAGCCATCGTACTTGACTGAGTCGTGTCTTTGATTGTTTCTTCGTTCTTCTCTTCTTTGTGCACAGACTCTTCAGGATTTTCGGATATTTCTTTTATGGCGCTGGAATTAGATCTGGAAGCGCTGGAGTGTTCACTGAGGCTGATGATCGGAGTTGGTTCTCTGGTAGCTACTCGCAGTCTTTCCAGTGGAATGTTAGCCAACCTTCTTTCTCTATACAACGTGAATTTCCGGAGGTCGTCTGGGGACAACCTCGACTGAGCTTCTTGCAAAAATTCTTTGAGCGAGTTCTTGCTCTGAAAGAGATCATCAAACGGATCTTTCTTCCCAGAGAACACACTTATCTTGACATTGGTTGTAAATTCCTGGGCCACTTTATTTGGGTCGAATGGTCTTGGTGAGAACTTGAATAGTTGGAGACACGTCACATTCTCCACCTCGCCAAAAGCGTGTCCCACATCGAACAAAGAGAAGGCCCCACATGTGACGGGGAATTGAGGCCAAATGGCCTTCTTTTTGTTTTTTAGGTCCTTAGTTAAACCGCCTTCAAAACAAGTCTGATAAGTGATTTCTCGGGCCAACAGTTTATCCGGGATATACAAGGGTAGGACATGCGGAGGTGCAGTTCTTCCAAAAACTCGAATGTAGGTAAACCATTCTTCTCCAAACCATCTTGCTATGGAGATGATATCGTTTTGTGCCTTGGGAGAGCACCTTGGGGGGTCCTTATCATATATCATTCTATGCATGGGCAGTATGAGCCTATGGCAAATCTGGTAAAAATGGGGGGCAAAATGGGAATCCCACAAGACTTTATGATAGACATGAATGGGCAATGGGTCCTGGGTAGTCCATTGCCAGCCCATAGTAGGGAATTTCGATACAAGACAGACAGAGTCCATTATATAGGCAGACAAATAAAAAGGAGGATAGAACCTTTGGGAGAAGGATCTCTTAGAACGATAGTGGAGAATCGCCGTTTATAGAGTGTCAGAAAGGATTTTGGCCCAATCCACTATCTCAGAGTTAGTCGCGACATCAATTAACGGTAGCCATTCAGATGAAAATTTATTGATATCGGGCCTACCAAATAGCCTACAGAGCATGGCTGCAGCAAAACAATACGGAGAGGTAAGAGAACCAGTGCTATACATACCGTTCTTATCTTTTTTCATTGGTTCATCTCTTCTTGACCATTCCTTAGTGGTGTCTGATAGGTCCGGATTCTCTGCTGCGAACTTCCTAACAAACTCTGCATTGTAGGTCGCTTGTGGTTCAGGAAGATGATACATGAGCTTCAGGTCTTGAGCCGCAAACAATCCCACGAGCCCATGTCCCTGGACTTTGAACTGCCTATGATGCAATTCCGCATCATCTAAAATCCACTTGATCATGTCTGTATACGGTGGGATCTTCGGCCTTGCCGCTATTCTGTGGAGGAAAGAGCACGCTAGGTCTTCCAGGGATGCTTCTGAAGGACGTGATGCACCTGCGACGGCAGCAGTTACCTTGATTATTCTAGGGTTCTCTTCTTCTAACAGCCTATACATGCCTTCCCATGTTGAGATGCCTGCATCTTTATTGCATGCAGTATCTGTGTAGAGGGGCGCCATCTCCTTGGTCTTTTCTCTTGTCTCTGAGCTTTGAGCTTTGTTCTTTTTCCCCATCTCGCTTAGTGTTTCTGTTTGATTTTGCCTTCGTACTTTGCTCCTGCAGGTTATGAGTGAAATGGAAAGATTGATCAGAAAGGTGATGGGAGAGTTTTAAATGCAAGAGATAAATCAGATACGCCACCTTACGTGAAGTCAATCCACATTAAGGCACGCATCTTTATTCCACTTAATAACTGACAACCAAATTTATTACTATCATTAAAAGAGCATAATTTCCAAGTCAGGTTATAGTAAGTGGATTTTCTTTGGGTGGCGCGCCCGAAGGGGTCGTACTATGGTGCCTTTATGACTTGCTAACGTACCCTTGCATGTCGCGCGATCGCAAGTGTTAGTGATCGCAATATCGCAGATCGCCATAATTCAATGTTTGCCAACGTACCCTGCCTCATTTCTGCGATATGCGATCGCGCGATCGCAACATCGCAGATCGGCGGACTTGTAAGCTTTTGTTCATGGATGCTAGCGTATTGCGATGCGATGTTGTCCACTAACGACGAGGCGATGTGCATATTGGCCTTTAGAGGGGAAATGAAGGCATTTCTTATCTTTTCGTGATGCAACCTTGAAGATTTGCTTTTATGAACACAGGTTTAGGCTTAAGTCGTCCAAGAAACCTTTCCTAATCTTGTGCTTGTAATTTCAAAAGAAATCTTTGTTTTTTCTGAAAATTAACTAAGGGTCCCCATTCATTCTAGCATCGTGGCCGATACTAGTTTGAACGAGGGGGGTTGTTGCTGGCCACAACACATCCATAGACTGCTGAGGTTATAAAGTAGAAATCTGAAGAAGAGATGATGGATCTCCTCTTGAAACTCAATGAAAGATTGAATGAAACATAGCAGGCATTAGAAAAAGCACTGAAGGACAAGTAGGGAGAGTCGACCTCTCAGCCTCCTGATGTAATACCAACAATATCAACAGCAGTCCCTTCTACACTTGGAACAGCACTAGCACCAAACATCCCAGCAGCCACAACAGAGGTGGTCACAGGTACAGCAGCAGCAGGAACGACGCAGGGTAGCAACACCAATTTAAGCACAGAAGAGCTAATAAAGTCAATGGAAGAGATGACACTACAAGTTTCAGAATTAAAACAGGTAAAAGAACAGTTGACTAAGATGGAAAGAAATTATGATCTCTCAAAGATAAACGTTGTAGAAAAAACAAGGGAGATTAAAGCATTAGAAAATAAAGTGAAATCATTAGAAAAAGATCTCACTTTTGACAAGCCTCTCACTGAGATCAAGAAAATTCTTTGGGCCAACATCACTCAATCTGTAAATGATGTTTGGTCGTCCATCCAAATGATCTTTGAACAGATTGATCTAGTGAAAGCAGCACAGGAAGAAATTCAAAAAACAAAAGCTTTGTTAGGACAAATGCCAGATGAATCCAACCGGCTTATACATTTTTTGAATAACAGAAATAAGGAACAATTGGAAGAACTTGGCATCTCAGACAGGACAGAAACTATTTTGGAAATCAAAAGGGTGCTAACCAAGAAAACTTTGGTGCAGAATTTAGAGAGAAGATGTCAGGATATGCAGGTGGAAATTAATTATTTTATGGAGAAGTTCACTATTTTGGTGAATAAAGGGCTACCAAGTCCTTTGGTGATTAATGACAGATTAATGAAGCACATAGATTACGTAGATAAATTGAATAAGTATGCTAAAAGTCAAGCTAGTTCATCAACAAGTGCATCAGGAATAAAAGCACTCCCCACAGGCCGAGTTCTCTATGAAAACTTAGAGAACTTATTCTATGTTGAGCATGAGATAAAGCACTTGTTCCCAATTCAGCCTAACGTTTTCAGATATATAGAAACTGATGAGACCTTAAGGAAACTTCAGAAACATAGATTGCAAGAGCCAAAATGGTGGGAAGACATGTTGGAAATTTTGTAAATTTATCCTTGGTAAAATGTAAATTTTGGGCTATTTACTGTAGTAAGATGAACAAAGATGAACAGAGGTCAAACAGGTCGAAGTGTATCAAAACAGGTAAAGAGTATCAGTCAAAACAGGGCAGCCAACACAGAGTTACTAAAGAAGACAGTAGCAAGCCAAATCAAAGGGCCTGCTTCCAGCACACTCAGCAAGAATAGGAACAGCACAACATCATTTTACCTTTCTCCTATCTTCGAGACTAGTTGTCTCTATTTTCTTGTAAAATATGATTAGTCACCCCAATTTATATCTCACTTTGTTATGAGATATTTTGTTGTAATGTTTTTTGTATAAATACTCCCTCAATTGGAGTATTGAGGGTGGATTCTTAGACATTGCTATAATATTGTTTATTTTGGAATAAAGTGCTGTTGGACCAACTTTGTATGGCTTGCTGGATGAAGAATTGATGAAAGGGACTTTTCACAGATTTCTTGAATCAAACACTGGATCAATAAGTTCTCTATACCCTGTGTTTTAAAGTTTTCCTCGTTTCTTATATCATCTATGTTTCATATCTGAATGATAAACGAAAAAGAGTAATTCAGAATATGCTTGATTGCACTTTGTTTTCAATCGTTATTATTCTCTATGTTTTCTTCTGAATTAGGATAAACAGTGAAATCTTAAGTGCTCCTGTTTTCTAGTTCATTCATTTTGATTATTTATTAAAGAATACTTAACTGCTCTTTATTAGTAATCATTCAAGTTCCCTTTTTCAAATAGGTTGAAGGATTCTTAACTGCCCTTCACCCATTTTGAAACCATTCCATTTATTCCAAATCTTTATTTGTTCCTTGTTTGACCATCTTGCCCTGTGAAACCATCCTTTGTTAAGAAACCAAGTCCAGTTAAGCCATATTCTTTGACTCCATTAGCCCAATGGCCTAAACTATTCAGTCCTACCCCTCTGCTATTGAATCTCACCACCCAAACTCAAACAAAACTCCTAAACTTCATAACTAGCCTAATATCTTTCAAAACAAAGCTAAAACTTAAAGAGAGAGCCCTCTCTGGATATAGATTGGCTAGATTCTGTATCTAAAAGATTGGTTTGTGGTTACCTCGGACCCCTTCCCCTTCTTACAACTTCTGGGAAAATCTGAGTGATAACATAGTGGCGACTTCGCTGGGGATCTGAATAATTTGTTTGTTACTATTGTTTACTTTATAAACTACAGACGAAGCCTGAAGTTAGCCAGGTAGCCTTTGAACTGCTCTTGCTTTGCAATTGCATAAGTAAATGAATGCTGCTTTAGTCTATCTTCGGTCTAGTTTATGGATTGAACATCTGGTTTCAAATACTTGATCAGTTCCTTTTATCAAATAAGTCTTTAAGAAATTTCAAATCCCATATCTAAAGCCTCTTAAAGAATCTGTTGAAGTTGTATTGTCAAACCCATTTAGAGAAAAACCAAAAATATACCTAGAAACCTGGCTTCAGAAAGGATTCATTACACCAGAGCTAACCCTGATCCAAATCCACCACCTGTGTTTGAAAATCCTAATCTGATTCCTAGGATTCTTAGGAGACAAGAGAGCCAAGACAGTTCTGCTAGTTCTCGGCCTATATACAGATCAATATCCTGTCCTATGAAGTGGATTTACCTTGAGGATGAACCCTTTAATGAATTTTTTGAAACTTCTTTATTTGTAACCTTTTCTGACTCTGGGTTAGCCCACACCGTTCATGACCTAATATTTATCGAAAATTTGCAACTTGAAGTTGTCACTTCACATCTTGACAGACATTTGCAGAACTCCATTCAATCTGAGCTTACCTCAGAAGGAACACCAAACCTTTCTGTAATCACTACAGCCTCTCCAAGTTCCTCATCAGCACCTCAGACATCCCAACCTCAAACCACCCCTTCCACCCCTCCATCCACCACTCCAAGATCAACTCCAGCTGTTGTTTCAACTTTATCTACTGCAATGGCAAACAAGTATACCCCCCTGCATTTACCTGCCAACTTGGGTGCTATGCCCCAAGACTATCAAAGTAAAATCACTCATTTTGATGGTTCTGGTACTTATACTGCACAACAACATACTAAAAAGATGACAGACTACTTTGAGATATATGAGGTTGATGCTGATGATGTTAGAATGAGGGTATTTGTTCAAATTCTGACTGGAGATGTTAGAACTTGGTTTAGAGCCCTCCATGTAAACAGTATCAATGACCTAGAAGCTCTTTATAGAACATTCTTAAACATATGGGAAAAGAAGAAAGATCCTCTCCAGATTTTATCAGAATATGAAAACCTGAGGAGAGGTACACAAGAAAATGTCCAAGATTATTGCACTAGGTTCAATAATGTTTACAACGCTATTCCTCAAACTCTCAGACCTCCTCCAGATTTTCCATTGATCAAATTCCCTGATGGATTTGATTCTGATATGGCATACCAACTTAGGGAAAGAGCTCCTCAGACCTTAGAAGATATGCAAAGTATAGTTGTCAGCGTTGAAGCCAACTTGATATCTAAATGAGCTAAAGCCAGAGCTGAAAGGAGGATACCTTTGAAAGAAGAACCTTCGGCCTTTGAATAGAAATTAGATGCTATTATTAAAGGAATGGATATGCTAGGAGACAGAGTAGAAACGATCGAGAGGAAATCCCCTTGGGATGGTCAACCAAGCAATACTGGGAGAAATCCAAATTTCAGAAAGAACCAAAACCCTAACACTGGAAAAACTGGTCCTAATCAAAACATTAGGCTCCCATTGTAGGAAAATTATGCTGAAGCCTTAACTTCTGATGAACCAATAGATGACACTCAAATTAATTTGATAGGACTCAACAATGAACAACAAGTTTTCTTGACCCAAGAGGATCAAGAAGTTCACATCCTTAAACAATCACAAACTCAGTCAGGTGAATCATTTGATTTTAGGGAGGGATATGATACAGCCATTTATGAAGTCCACAAGCAATATAATCTGAGGAGTAGAAGAATTGATGTCCCTGAAACCAACAAACAGAAAGATACAAAACAACCCAACAAAGGTAAGACCAATACCACCCCTGTACATATTCTTTCCAGAACATACCCTAACCCTGCTAACCCAATTATTAAAGATGTATCTGATAATCAACCCAATAATAGACAACTCTCCATTTCTTTTCCTTCCAAAGGAAATGTGGAAGAACCTTCAGAAGTTGATTTGGAAACAACTTCAGCTCATAACCCCACTCCTGAAAAGGAGAGAATCACAGAGAATACAGTAGAAAAAGAGAATCCAGCTCTCCGAAATACAAGAACTCAGGCTGAAAAACCTTTTAATCTTGAGACTGAAGTAGGCAAACTAAAAATAGTTGTTCCACTATCTGAACTAGCTAAACATGATGTCTACAGAAGCCAAATCAATAGATCACTCAAAATTTCTGTGAATGAAGACTCAGTAAAAGTTTTTGATGACCAACCTGAATTGATCTTTGGCCTTGAAGTAAATGGGAAACCAGTAGATGGAGGAATTCCTCCTTTCTATGTAAGTTTGAACATACATGATAAAATACTTCATAATGCCATGTTTGATTCTAGTGCATCTCATAACTTAATGCCTAAATCTGTAATGGAGAAACTAGACCTAGACATCACCAAGCCATACAAAGACCTTTTCTCTTTTGATTCAAGTTAGGTCAGATGTCTAGGATTGATCAAAGACTTATGTGTATCACTCGTTCAATATCCTGCCAAAACCATCTTAATGGGCATAGTAGTAGCTGATATTCCACCAAAGTATGGCATGCTATTATCCAGATCTTGGGGTGCAAAGCTTGAAGGATCTCTACAATTGGACATGTCTTATGCTACTATTTCAGTGTTCGGCCAGCCCAAGAAACTATACAGAGAAACCTTAATGAAATACATTGGAAGTAGTCAGGAGAAACCCCAAAATTTCCCTATCTACTCAGTACACTCTGATATGGATTCTTTCATTCTTTATAATGCTGAAAGTGATCCTTCAACTGAAGTAAAAGTTTTAGCAGTTGAATCAGAAGAAATTACAAATGAAAAGTCTAGTGTTCAAATCCAGGAAATTTCTGAGAACAATGATACATCAGATACCCAAGAAAAAATAGAAGAAAATGAAGAACTAAATCTCCCTATTAAACAAATTCCTGAGAATCCTGACACCAATTACGAACATGAAATTATTTAGCACTTAGAATTTGATGGTTCAGTTAACAAATTAGGAGCAGGAGTTTGGGTGCACAATCTTGAAAATGATCATGCTGAAGGCCATGCCTACAGACTAAACTTTAGGTGCACTAATAATATGGCAGAATATGAAGCTCTGTTGCTAGGTCTTAAACTTGTCAACGATTAGGGGCAATTAGGGTATTTGTCTTAGGAGATTCTGATTTAATAATTCAACAGATTAAAGGGAAGTTTCTAACAAATGATCCTAGATTGAGATATTACAAAGGAACAGTGATAGAGATTCTCAATACATTTCTGGAAACTAAGCTTGCCAAAATCCCAAGAAAACATAACTTGCAAGCTCATAGCCTGGCAATGTTTACCAGCACCTATAAATTTCCATTTGAACCTAATCATCAATTCACAGCTGAGATTAGACACAGACCAGCCATACCTGACAATTTGAAGAACTGGCAAGTGTTTGATAGTGATAAGCAGATTAACAATTTCTTAACCCTAGAGGAAGAGTTTTCTAGCATTAACATAGATGTAGATACAGTTAGTGAATTTGATCAAACAAATAAGATAAAAATAGACATTTCAATAGAAAGTGCAACTCAAATTCTTCACCCAACAAAATTTACCAACAAAGAAATGCAGGATCTCAAAGAAATGGACATTGATGAGATTATTGAAGGAGAAACTGAAGTTATCAATTTAAAAGATAATCCTTTTCCTAAAGGATTAACCCCATTGGAAGATCTCTTTGATTTCAATGATATTCCAAAGAGATCTAAGATGGAACCCTTAAAGGCAGACATTGAAGACTATAACTTGGGAACTAAAGAAAAGTCGAAAATGGTAAAATTATCTAAATCTTTGCCCCCTGACCAAAAACTCAAATATGTTGAATTAATGAGAGAATTCCAGGATGTCTTTGCCTGGAGCTATGAAGACCTGAAATCATATGAAACCTCTATAATTCAACATACAATACCTCTGAAGAAAAATAAAAAACCATTCAAATAAAACCTCAGAAGAATTAACCCTATACTGCTTCCCTTAATTGAAAAAGAAATCAAACGAATGTATGAAGCAAGGATAATTGCTCCTGTCAGGTTTTCAGAGTGGGTATCTAATTTAGTACCTACTAGGAAGAAAACTGGAGAAATCAGATTATGTATTGATTTAAGAAATGTTAATAAGGTTTCATTGAAAGAAAATTACCCTTTACCCAAGATGGATCATATTTTACAAAGGGTAGTAGGTGCTTCTAGGATTTCACTTCTGGATGGGTTCTCAGGCTATAACCAAATTCTGGTTCATCCTGATGACCAAGAAAAAACTACTTTTACAACACCATGGGGTACATTCAAGTATGTCAAAATGCCATTTGGACTTAAGAATGTAGGAGCAACCTTTCAAAGAGCAATGGACATAGCATTTGCAAAAGAAATTCATGATTTCCTGGTTATATATCTAGATGACTTGACTATTTTTTCTAAATCAGATCAGCAACATTTGGATCATCTGAAACAAGTATTCTTAAAATGCAGAAAATATGGTATTTCTTTAAATCCTAAGAAGTCCTTGTTTGGTCTAGAGGAAGGCAAACTCTTGGGCCATATCATTTCCAAA
Source organism: Pinus tabuliformis (assembly GCA_031772625.1). Classification (NCBI taxonomy): domain Eukaryota; kingdom Viridiplantae; phylum Streptophyta; class Pinopsida; order Pinales; family Pinaceae; genus Pinus; species Pinus tabuliformis. The sequence continues at coordinate 656,939 of CM062806.1, forward strand.
GATGGCATCAGAATTGATCCTGCTAGAATAGAAGCTATTCTACAAATACCCCACCCTAGAAATGTCAAAGAACTTCAAGTTTCCCTAGGAAAGATTAACTTTTTGAGAAGATTCATATCTAATCTAGCTGAATTGATTAGATTGCTTAATAATATGTTGAAAAATGATGCAAGTATTAAATGTATAGTTGAAGCCAAGCAAGCCTTTGAAGAAATTAAAATGGCTTTGACTAGAACACCAGTCCTTACAAGTCCAAAGTTTGATAGAGACTTCATAATATTTTCATTTGCATCAGAACATACCATAGCAGTTGTTCTACTACAAAAGGATGTTCAAAGATGTGAGAAACCCATAGCCTTTTTTAGTAAAGCACTTAGAGATGCACCATTAAAATACAAAATCATGGAAAAACAAGCTTATTCACTTGTAAAAGCTATTAAAGACTTTAGAGTCTACATATTGTACTCCCATGTAATAGCCTATGTGCCAAATGCTATTGTCAAAGACATCTTGACCCAGGATGGAATTGAGGGCAAAAGAGGTAAATGGATAGCCACTATATTGGAGTATGATATTGAAATAAAACCTACAAAGTTTATAAAAGGACAAGGATTGGCCAAGCTCATGACGAAAACAAATTGCCAAGCCCTGGATATTAATGAACTGGATAATGAACAGGAGATGGTGACTCGATAAATTAGCTAGGCCTTCTTAGATTCACATTGGTATGCTGATATAATTTATGTACTATTAAACCTACAGGCTCCTCCAGGGTTATCTAGAACAAAGAAAATATTTTAAAGATGAAAGCTTCAAAATTTTGTATTTTAGATAATGCTCTTTTTTGGAAAAATCATGAAGGTATTCTATTAAATTGTTTATTAAAAGAAGAAGCTGACAAGGTTCTCAAAGAATTTCATGCAGGAGACTGTGGTGGACACCTTTACTGGAAATCAACTGCAGACAAAATCCTAAGGGCTGGATTTTATTGGCCAACCTTGTTCGCTGATGTAAAGAAATTTGTCACTGCTTGCCATAAATGTCAAATTTTTGAAGGCAAGAGAAAATTATTACCTTTACCCCTGAGGCCAATTTCCACTGAAAAACCGTTCCAACAATGGGGCCTAGACTTCATTGGAGAAATCCATCCTCCTACCTCTAGCCAACACAAATGGATTCTCACTGCCACAAACTATTTCACCAAATGGATAGAAGCCATTCCTTCCAGACAAGCCAATGACACAGTGATTATAGGATTCCTAGAAACCAACATATTGTCTAGATTTGGCTGTCCTGAAAAAATCATAACTGACAATGCTGCTACCTTCAAATCCAAGAAAATGATAAGTTTCTGTAACAAATATCATATTACCTTAGGCCATTCCACAGCATACTACCCTCAAGGTAATGGTCTAGCTGAGTCTTCCAACAAAAGCCTAATTAATATTATTAAGAAATTATTGGAAGAGAACAAGAAAAATTGGCACAAGAAACTTACTAATGCACTGTGGGCAGACAAACTTACCACCAAGAAGTCTATTGGAACTAGTCCTTATGAATTAGTCTATGGCATGGAACCTATATTTCCTTCATATTTAGGAGTTCTTGTAATGAAATTAATTCAAGAAGCTCAAGTGGAACCCAATGAGATTCAAAGGAGAATAAATCAGACCATCCATCTGCAGCAGACCAGTGAAGAAGTGTATCAAAGATCCCAAGTATTACAAGAGAAACTTAAGAAAATATTTGATAAAAGAACCAAGGTAGAAGATTTCTACCTTGGAGACAAAGTTTTAAGATGGGATTCCAGAAGAGAGGATAAGGGAAAACATGAAAAGTTTGACTTCCTATGGAAAGGACCTTTTATTATCCAGGCCTTACAAGGCAACAATGCTTACTTTCTGAAGAACCTGGATGGTACAGAAACAGAACAAGGGCCAGTTAATGGTCGAATGTTGAAACATTACTATGATCCTACTTTCTAATGTATTCTGATTTTAACATGTACATACTATATCCTTGGTAATGTCACAGTTTGGATTGGATAGTAACTTGCTGGAGTTGAAGCTCGAAGAGAAGGCCCTAAGCTTCACAAGTGTTACTATCATACATACAATAAAGCAACCAACAGAAGGAGATTTCAGAGCACAATCAAAGTCATTCAGAAGGCCACCTAACCTACTGTTCTTGAATTTCCACCAGGAAAAGCCATCCCCAAGTGGAGCCAGTGTTATGTTCCTATACCAATAGGTGTCATATTTCATGATTGACTTGATGAGCTCTGTAATATGTTCATACCTTTCTTGTTGCAAAGGTTTTCCATATTTTCAAAAAATCAAAAAATATCAAAAATGTAAAGAGGGTATACCCTAAAAGAAAAATCAAAGGGTAAAAAGAATAAAGATGGTCAAAAAAGTGAAAGAAATGAACCCCAAACAAAGAAAGACCAGGAATGTGTGCAAGTCCAAATGCCACTACTTTTTATTTTCTGTAATAAACAATTGTGTGCAGCTTGTTACTTTTGCCACAATTCATGACTAGTAAAACAGCTTATGCTTGGTTAATTCATATTTGAATTTCATGCTTTAGAGATAGAGAATAAAATATGACCAAACAATGTAAACTTGACAGATAAGTAGATAGGTAGAGTAAATAAAAAGGAGCTCAACAGTTTAATCTAAGCCCTTGGATGTAATAAGTGTAGACTTAGGTAGGCTTACTATGTAAAGAAAAGAAAAGTTGATAAGGGTTTTCCAGTCTAAGTGCACCCAAATAAAGAAGGAAAAAATGCTAGGCTAAAGTAGGTAGGGTAGGTAGATGGTGTTGCAGAATGATACTTGTGATGGATAATGTCTCTAAATGTGTTAATTTTTACTTTTATCACAAGTGCAAGGCAGACATTACACTCAATGCAATTCAAGCAAGACAAGGTCAAATAACTAACTTCCATTCACATTTTTCCCTAAAGATTTCACTAATTCCCCCTAAAAGTATTTAGGTCTTTGAAAATTAAAGGGGTTCAGAGCATTTCTCTGACTTCTGGAGGGACCGGACCCTCGGCTCAATAATCTAAAAAGCCTAAAAGTACTTAAAAACCATCATTCATTCATTCTCACAAGTTTTTTCCTAAGTAAAATCCCATTTTACTTAGGAAAATTACACAATATTACATAAATCCCTTTTCACTTTAGCCTAAGTTGAATATACTCTTTAATGTTTTACTTAGCGGTTATTCTCATTTTTATGTCATAGTAACTTTTAACACATATTATATAACTCCCAAATAAAAGTTCCACTCCTTCCCGTATTATTCAATATATTAAATATTCCCAACATGTTATATATCCTGCCCCTGGTTGAATACAACCATAATCAGCGTTTAAAATAGGATTAATGAGTTAATCCGTAATTCATTAAGAACCTTAATTCCCCGCCGCACAATACGGGATTAATTAACCCTCTAGGTTAATTAATAACCTTCCTAACCATTCGCAGTCAACCCGATATGATTGATTAGTTGTTAATTATATTGGGCTCGCATACATAAAGCCCCACCGTATCCCTCGCCCGTCCGCCATCCGATCGTTACTTCATCATCCGACGGTCAATATCGATATCGCGCCCCCCCTGGTGACTGCGCTTTAACTCACGATCACCAGGCGGTTTTCCCTCCGTACTCCCACCACGCATCGTGCAGTCGATGTGATCGCTCGCCCTCAGCCGAATACCGCCCAGCTCCAAAAGCGATGCGATCCCGTACCACTTACCGCCCTTCATATGCGACAAAAACGTCATTTCCCACCTACGTCAGTCGCCCGATAATCCAAAAAACCCCACCAACCTCAATTTTGTTAAATAAAACGAACAAAAGTCATTTTCACTGTTATATGTTGCGACCCGTGCTCCCATGCAAAAAAACGTCCAAGTCAACTGTTTGAGCTTTCCAACCACCACCTAATCAAGAAACTCGTAGTAACTCAACCCGGGACCGGTTATCCAACCTGCCATTGTACTAGTCACTCCCCTATTGCAGGTATTTATCCAATTTTCATTGAAACCCTGTAATTTTGGTTTTCTACTGAAAATTCCACAAGAAAAGACCAAATTCAGTTCTAGTCCAGTTTGTGTATGCCATATAAGTTCTCAAACCGACTGTTTAGCCTATTTTCTCACAGAAAAACCAAATTTCAATTTTCGAATCCACAAGAACCAAAAATGGAAAACCCCGATGTTTTGAATATCACATCGATCAATGCCCCTCATAAAGACCAAGATTATCTGCCTCTTGCAGATAAAGATTTTCAAATAAAGGACATAACCACTGACTAGAATCACCTGAAAGCCTTTTGCCAAGCCAGAAGCAACTATTTGAATGGCTCAGACATCCTGGGACTGTGGCAATCCAACCTTCCTAGGTACTTTCTTCCCTCAGTCCATGTTTTTCCAGATATAATTAATCAATGTTGTGCCAATTATGATTCTAACCTGAGAGTTGTTATGTCCCCAAGCCAAACAGTCTTATTCCCCATAACAGCTGCATCCATCAATGAAATGTTGCAGTTTTCCCCTGATCAAGCCCTTACTCCCCTTTCTATGGGATATTTACTTGAGAAAGCTGCTGAAAAGCCACAATCAGAACTCATTCACCTCTGTCGAACCTTCATGCTAGAAAAGCATCAACCTAAAGGCCCACCTCCTTATGGACAGACATTATTCACAGATATGGGAAGACTTATAGTGGATATGATATCTTTAGTTATGGGATTTAACACTAGTGAATGTGTTGATGAGGTCACCCTAGTGTTACTGTCAATTTTTACTCCTGGACAGCCCCCTGCAGTTAAATATGACTATGCCTCCTATATTGCCAATAAAATTCATGACCAATTCTTGAGATTGGACAACGAAGGAGTCTTCAAATACACCACATTTATCTATCATCTTATGTTATATTATCAGTCAAATAACTTTCCTTTCCTTGTAAAGAAACTTGACACTCAAGGAAATCCAAGCTCTGTTGTATTTTGGAGTCCCATTTTCCATAAATCCCTTGAGTCCCCTTATACCTACAATGAGTTCATTGATCTATTTGTACATCCTGCAACCACTTTGTTAACAGGAATTTCCCCTCCTAGGATCAGTGGAGATATAAAGAAGATCCTCCAACTCTCCAAGCAATACAGAATAGGTGATTGGTACCTATACAAGAACCACATAGAGATCAGGATCTATGGATGTGAGCTCTGCCCCTTCAAGCTACCAAAGTATGTTCCAATGAGACTGTTTGCATTGGAATACTTCAAACGGATGCTGCATACAGACTTAGTCCATTTTTGTAATGCCAAAAAGAAGGCTCAGCTTAGAATCAAGAATCAGTTAGGCCCTTGTATTTGCAATGATAGAGAAGCATGGAGAGAAGAAGATAAGATTTTAGAAGAACATCTTAAGCTACATAAGAGTTTTGGGTGGAGACCATATGACCTTAATAGTTTTATATCTGATAGAAAAATGAAGAATAGACTGTCACCATACATACATCATAGGATCCCAGAAATTGAACAGTTTGCCAACATGGATGAATGGAGGGAAGAGACCCTAATAGAAGACGCTAGTGAACAGGTCAATATAGAAAATGCTATGAGAGATCTTGAGAAAACCCTTGACCTGGATTTTTTTGGGCAGGTATCATTCTAGCTATCTCAAAGGCCAGGAATTGGTACATCCAGTGCTGGAACCTCTCAACCTCCACAGAAAATCAGGACACCAGCCCCAAGCACATCTAAAGGCAAGGAAGTGGAGACCACAGAACAACCTACAATGTCAAAGCAGCATGAAGCTTCCAAAGAACAAGTCCAAATGCCAACTCCTCCAACTCAAACCAATGTAGAAGGACCTCCAAGCTTACAGACTCCTCTAAATGAGAAAAGAATTAAAAAGAGAGACAGGGAAACTACTACCCCAACCAATGAACCTACAGGACAGCCTGGGACAAAAAGGCAAAGACTGAACCCTCTGTCAGAAGAGGAAATAGTTGAAGAGACTATAGACAGCCAAAGAGAAGAAAGAGCAGTTAGCCAACAAACTTTTTCTTTGGGAGGAACATCCACTAACTCACAGAGGCAAGAGCTAGAAAGACAACATAGTGCAGAAGTATCATCCCTCAGGCCACAAAGTAAAGATGCCTTAGATATCAAGAATACATTCACAGAAATAAAGGCCAGGAACGACCCCTTGAGGCTTCAAATCTACAATAAATATTTAAAAATGGCCCCCACAAATCAGCAAAGACTAATGTCAGCCTATGACATTAAAGAGGGCAAGATGATAATGAGCTACTTCAAGCCAAAGGTGCAACAACCTCAGTCAACAGCAGATTACATCAGAACTAACCTGGAGGTCTTGGCAAAGGATATTCATCCTATGGATCAAATTGAACTTCACAAGCAAACTGGAGAAATGGTCTATTCCACATTGGCTGGTAAAGCAATGATGGCCCACAAGCTACAAAATTCCTTGGATAATACAACTGCCCAACTACACTTGGAGAAAGCCTCCTCCCTGGCCAAGGATAACAGAATAAAATCATTAGAAGAAATCATCATTGGATTGGGACATGATCCCAAAGATGTGAAAGGTGTAGAAGCACTGATCAAGAAGAAAAAAGAAGATATTGCTGCTTTGAGGAAGCAGCTAAATCTGCCTCCTTCAAGGCATCCACAGACTGCTGAGGTTATAAAGCAGAAATCTAAAGAAGAGATGATGGATCTCCTCTTGAAACTCAATGAAAGATTGAATGAAACAGAGTAGGCATTAGAAAAAAGCACTGAAGGACAAGCAGGGAGAGTCAACCTCTCAGCCTCCTGATGTAATACCAACAGTATCAACAGCAGTCCCTTCTACACTTGGAACATCACTAGCACCAAACATCCCAGCAGCCACAACAGAGATGGTCACAGGTACAGCAGCAACAGGAACAACGCAGGGCAACAGCACCAATTTAAGCACAAAAGAGCTAATAAAGTCAATGGAAGAGATGAGACTACAAGTTTTAGAATTAAAACAGGTAAAATAATAGTTGACTAAGATGGAAAGAAATTATGATCTCTCAAAGATAAACGTTGTAGAAAAAACAAGGGAGATTAAAGCATTAGAAAATAAAGTGAAATCATTAGAAAAAGATCTCACTTTTGACAAGCCTCTGGCAGAGATCAAGAAAATTCTTTGGGCCAACATCACTCAATCTATAAATGATGTTTGGCCGTCCATCCAAGTGATCTTTGAACAGATTGATCTAGTGAAAGCAGCACAGAGAGAAATTTAAAAAAAAAAACTTTGTTAGGACAAATGCCAGATGAAGCCAACCGGCTTATACATTTTTTGAATAACAGAAATAAGGAACAACTGGAAGAACTTGGCATCTCAGACAAGACATAAACTATTTGGGAAATCAAAAGGGTGCTAACCAAGAAAAATTTGATGCAGAATTTAGAGAGAAGATGTCAGGATATGCAGGTGGAAATTAATTATTTTATGGAGAAGTTTACTATTTTGCATAATAAAGGGCTACCAAGTCCTTTGGTGATTAATGACAGATTAATGAAGCACATAGATTATGTAGATAAATTGAATGTGTATGCTAGCAATCAAGCTAGTTCATCAACAAGTGCATCAGAAATAAAAGCACTCCTTACAGGCCGAGTTTTCTATGACAGCTTAGAGAACTTATTCTATGTTGAGCATGAGATAAAGCATTTGTTCCCAATCCAGCCTAACTTTTTCAGATATACAGAAACTGATGAGACCCTGAGGAAACTTCAGAAACACAGATTGCCAGAGCCAAAATGGTGGGAAGACATGTTGGAAATTTTGTAAATTTATCCTTGGTAAAATGTAAATTTTGGGCTATTTACTGTAGTAAGATGAACAAATATCAACAGAGATCAAACAGGTCGAAGTGCATCAAAACTGGTAAACAGTATCAGTCAAAATAGGGCAACTAGCACAGAGTTACTAAAGAAGATCACAGCAAGCCAAATCATAGGGCCTGCCTCCAGCACACTCAGCAAGAATAGGAACAACACAACATCGGTTTACCTTTCTCCTATCTTCGAGACTAGTTGTCTCTATTTTCTTGTAAAATATGATTAGTCACCCCAGTTTATATCTCACTTTGTTATGAGATATTTTGTTGTAAATTTTTTTGTATAAATACTCCCTCAATTGGAGTATTGAGGGTGGATTCTTAGACAAATCTGTAATATTGATTATTTTGGAATAAAGTGTTGTTGGACCAACTTTGTATGGCTTGCTGGATGAAGAATTGATGCAAGGGACTTTTCACAGATTTCTTGAATCAAACACCGGATCAATAAGTTCTCTATACCCTATGTTTTAAAGTTTTCCTCGTTTCTTATATCATCTATGTTTCATATCTGGATGATAAACGAAAAAGAGTAATTCAGAATATGCTTAATTTCACTCTGTTTGTAGAAATTTTGAATACTATGACACTTATTCACAAAGATTATCCTGATTATACACTATTGCGGAATGCATGCATAATACATAACCTCCTCTATGTTGATCATCAATTTTGCAGAATTAAAAACAATGAAACATCAATTGCATGCACACATTAACACAGTATGTAACCGGGGAAAGCATACAGCTGAAAACCACCAACTATCTATATATTATAATGATAGAGAACATGTAACAATACATAGTACAATACTCCTCACAAGTACTCAGTACTATCTCCACCTGCTACACACAAACTAGCTCAGATCTAAATCAAGTCACAGGTTCAAATCTCCTCCACTATCTGCCTGCCTCTACTGCGCAATCCAAAGCAAGAATATGAATGATCCAAGCTCGTTTTCCTTGGCTTGTACAGCGCAATCCTCATTGGCAATCTCAATCACTGATTGTGCAAATCTCATGCACAGCTATAGTCACAACTGATAGTAGTCTCCACCTCTAACACTTGTCTCCACTGAACTGTCCATGCACTGAGTTAACTGATGTATTCTTTAGTTGCTTTATGATTTAATAATTAGTGAATTAATTAATAATTAATTCACGTCACTCATCACTAGTGTATTCTGCAGTTAGACTAAATACAACTAGTTCAACCAAGTCAAACTGAACACAACTCCATCAACTCCTCAATCAACTCCACCAAACTCAATCACTTGAGTTCTAACTGAAGTCCATCATGCAATAGCTCAACTGACCCATAAGAAAAGCGTATTTCCTTCTGGCAGTTGCATGTGCCACATCCGTAGCTCGAACTGAAGTGCTCCAAGAGGATAAGATAATGTTTATAGTCCAAATATTATTAAGAGCTAATAATATTTGATTGTTCTATTTTTAGCCTAGCAGTCTAAAAATAGACTCCGCCCATATGTCTAAAAATAGAAGTCCATCTATTTTTACCAACATGACCAATCATCCACAAATAGAATCCTACAACTCATAGACCATGACCCATATGTCTAAAAATAGACATCTTCTAAAAATAGACTTTGCGCCAAAAATAGCCTACGGGCCCACATAGTGAAGGCGACTTCTTTCCACTAAGCTCCATCATCTTGTTGCATTTTCAATACTCCCTCTCAACAAGATATGGATTATCAGCAAACCCTATCCTGCCTCGGTGGTATTCGAATTTGCTCCTGGTGAGTGCCTTCGTTAAGATATCAGCATCCTGATCCTCCATTGGAATGTATGAAAGTAACATGATTCTTCGCTGCACACAATCTCTGATATGATGGTACCTGATGTCAATGTGTTTGGATCTATAATGAAATACTGGATTAGCCGAGAGTTTAATGCAACTTTGGTTATCACAATAAATCATTGTAGGCTCCAAGTGTGACCCGAAAAACCCGACCAGGATCTCTCTCATCCATATAGTCTTGCATGCAGCCAAACTTGCTGCCATATACTCAGCCTCTACTGAACTGAGTGCCACGGATCTCTGCTTCCTGTTGTACCAAGAAACTGCTGTCGACCCGATACTGAAAATCCCTCCAGATATGCTCTTTCTGTCCATTGGGCTCCCTGCCCAATCTGCATCCGTGAAGCTACATAGCTTCACCTCATCCTCCTGTCTGTACCACAATCCATATCCTGATGTGCCTCTGAGATAACGCAATACATGCTTGCCTTCCTTCCAGAAGAGCTTGGTTGGCTTAAACATAGCTTGTGAAAGCTGGTTAACAACATAGCATATATCGGGTCGTGTATTGACCAGATACATAAGCGACCCCACCAACTGTCGATAAATAGTGGCATCCACTACCTCTGCTGAAGTAGCATCCTCCTTCCTCCAACCTCTAGGAAGAGGAGTATCAACAGGCTTGCAGCCATGAATGTTGAACTTCTCCAGTATCTCCCGAGCATACTTACCCAGAGAAACAAATATTCCATCACTGCACTGCCAAATTTCCAATCCCAGGAAATAATGAAAGAGGCCCAAGTCCTTCATCTCAAACTCTCTAGCAAGATCATCCTTGCATGAAAGTATCAACAGCTCATCACCTGTCAAAATCAAATCATCTACATAAAGTACAATGATAAGCAACTTACCCTCCACCACAATCTCGTATAGGTTAGGATCCGCCTCACTCTTGGAGAATCCAAGTCCGGTGAAATAACTGTCTATCCATGTGTACCAAGCACGTGGTGCTTGTTTCAACCCATACAACGCTCTCTTGAGCCTGCACACATGCGACTCACTACTAAAGATCTCAAAACCTTCAGGCTGCTCGATGTACACCTCCTCCTCAATGATTCCGTTGAGGAATGCAGTCTTCACATCCATCTGATGAATGTGCCACCCCATCTGCGCTGAGAGAGCAAGAATCATCCGTATGGAAGAATACCTTGCGACATGTGCAAAGGTATCCTCATAATCGATCCCCTCTATTTGTGAGAAGCCTCGGGCAACAAATATTGCCTTGTACTTCTCCACACTCCCGTCAGCAGCCTGTTTCACTTTGTAGATCCATCTCGAACCCACCACTGATTTCCCCTCCGGTCTTGGGACAATCTCCCATGCACTATTTCTGACAATCGAATCATACTCTTCCACCATGGCATCTACCCATGCGGGATCCTCCACAGCTTCCTCAAAAGAGGATGGTTCAGACACAACACATTTTCTCACAAGAGCAATGTATCCAGTGTACCGATGAGGTGACTGTCTCTGTCTGCGTTGTCTTGTAGGTGGTCCTACAACCTTCTCTGCATCTTGAGCCAGTCACTCAGCTTCTGTAGTGCGCTTTCGCCCTCTGATGGTTGGCGCTGCATGAGTGGTCTCTTCCACTCCATGAACTTCATATTGTGGCTAATCCACATCCTGAAGCTCATCCTTAGGAACTAATAGCTCCTCATCTGCATGCAAGTGTGGCTCCCTCTCAAGTGAACACTTCATGGCTTTCTCCTCCTGAAATTTGATATCCCGTCGCACAACAGTCTTGCGACTGTCTGGCAAATACACATGATAGTTGTGGGGCGTATCAGTGTACCCCACAAATATCCCAACCTCTGCGGTCGGCTCCAGCTTCTTCCTGGCATCCTTCGTCACATGCATGTAAACGTTAGAACCAAAAATCCTCAAATGGGAAATATCAGGCCTCTTACCAGAATAAGCCTCCTCGGGTGTACTCGTGCCAAGTATCCTGTGAGGAAAGTGGTTTTGCACATATACTGCAGTATTGCATGCCTCCACCCAAAAGTGAAGGGGTAGGCCTTGATCATGCAACATCGCCCGTGCAGCACCCACGATCGTTCTGTTCTTCCGCTTAGCAACCCCGTTCTGCTGTGGGTTATGAGGAGCTATGAGCTCTCTTCAAATCCATTCTGCATTGCAGAAGTCCTTGAACTCACCATAGATGAATTCACCACCATTGTCACTCCTAAGAGCCTTCACCTTCTTCCCCGATTCCTTCTCGACCAGTGCTTTGAACTCACAGAACTTTGAGTATGTCTCTCTCTTCTTCTGCATGAAGAAGATCCAACACTTTCGAGAGAAATCATCAACAAATATCACATAGTACCTGTGCTTTGTTGTCGAAGCTACTGAGAAAGGTCCACACACATCTGTGTGAATTCTCTCAAGGATCGTCGTGGCATGACTATCCTTCTCGTGAAAGGTGGTTTTTACAAATTTTCCGAAAGTACACCCCTTGCACTAATCTGACTGCGCAAGAGTGCCTTTAGGAAGCCCAGTAGTAATCTGTTGTAGTATCTTCAAGGCTCCATGGTGAAGGTGGCCCAATCTCTTGTGCCACAGCTCGCCATCATCCTGGCTCACCAATCCTTCTGCCTTGCATGCCATTGCTTCGCAGCCATCTACATGCAACTGATAAAGGTTCTTGACTCGAACCCCTATCTTCCCGATTTCTCTAGTTGTCTTACTGCGCAGGAAAGCCTTTCCCTCACTGAAAACAACATCATATCCCTTGTCTTCTAACATCGCCACAGAGATAAGATTCTTCTTCAATCCTAGAACATGCATCACTTCCTTCAATACGAAGGGTTTACCAGACTCCCTCTCAAAGGAAATGGTATCGATACGGGTCGCACTATATCTACCATCATCACCCATATCGATGTGCACTCCAAGATCTTTCTCCTCCAGATCAGAAAAAAAATCTTGATCTCCTGTCATGTGAAAAGACGCACCACTGTCCAAGAACCATACCGATCCCATCACACTTGACACCAAGCATGCGATCAACGAAAATTCCAGCTCAAACTGCAAGGCTAAGGCCTCTCCCACTGCAGATCTAGCAGCTTGCTTATTTTTCTTCTTCTGCGGACAATTTTTGGCATAATGTTCATGCTGGTGACAGTGAAAGCACTTCACCTTGGACATGTCTTTCTTCTTTCCTTTCGCACCGGAATGAGAAGCTTTCTTGTTCTTCCCCTTCTTTGCTTTGGCAGCCAAAGCGTAATTTTCTTCATCAGGTGCCTTTTATGAAGATCCGTCCCTGGTATTCCACCTGATCTCCTCTTGCACAAGATCTAACCAAAGTCTCTCCCATCCTGGAAATTTCTCCCGACCATTGACAGAGTCTTGATAGGAATGACAACTCTTCGAAAGACCAAGGAGAGCCAAGCTCACCAAGTCCTCATCATCAACAGTCACCCCCACACTTCCCAGCTCATCCCGACATTGAGTGAACTTAGTGAGATACTTGGGCATACTGTCTCCTTTCTCACACTTAATGTTTCTGAGTTTATCCTTGAGCGCCAAATTCCTCTGGTCGCTCTTGCTTTGGAATAGATCTGTCAACACTTTCCACATCAAGTATGGAGAAGCCTTTCCATGCAGGCTGGATACAACGTGATCCTTCACACCCTCCAACAGAATCCTTCGACACTTTGTTGTCTTCTTTTGCCAAGCCTCAACTTGAGCAGCATCAGTAGGCTTTGGGACCTCAACCTCTATGAACTCCTTCAACCCATTGTCATCTAACACTGCCTCCATCCTATCTTTCCATGCAATATAATTCGAGTTTCCTTCAAGGGCATACTCCAATCGCAATCCGTTGAAAGACATTTCAACTTTGACACCAAGAAAACACTGTTGCAAATTCGAATTCCACTAGCTCAAAACTCAACCGCTTCTAATCTAAAATTCGTGAGAACAAAGTATTTCTCGTACAGAGATTGACTATATGGGCTTTTACCGGATATCTCACCTTCCAAAAGAAGGATGAATCCAGAGGCTACCTGGCCCGATTACAGACTCTCCCTGAAGAAATAAAATGTAACCACTTTCTGAATAATAGATCTGATGATCAACTCTGCTCCGATACCATGTAGAAATTTTGAAGAATATGACACTTATTCACAGAGATTATCCTGATTATACACTATTGCGGAATGCATGCATAATACATAACCTCCTCTACGTTGATCATCAATTTTGCAGAATTAAAAACAATGAAACATCAATTGCATGTGCACATTAACATAGTATGTAACCGGGGAAAGCATACAACTGAAAACCCCCAACTATCTGTATATTATAATGATAGAGAACATGTAACAATACGTAGTACAATACTCCTCACAAGTACTCAATACTATCTCCACCTGCTACACACAAACTAGCTCAGATCTGAATCAAGTCACAGGTTCAAATCTCCTCCATTGTTTGTCTGCCTCTACTGCGTAATCCAAAGCAAGAATAGGAATGATCCAAGCTCATTTTCCTTGGCTTGTACTACGCAATCCTCATTGGCAGTCTCAATCACTGATTGTGCAAATCTCATGCACAGCTATAGTCACAACTAATAGTAGTCTCCACCTCTAACACCTGTCTCCACTGAACTGTCCATGCACTGAGTTAACTGATGTATTCTTTAGTTGCTTTATGAGTTAATAATTAGTGAATTAATTAATAATTAATTCACATCACTCATCACTAGTGTATTCTGCAGTTAGACTAAATACAACTAGTTGAACCAAGTCAAACTGAACACAACTCCATCAACTCCTCAATCAACTCCACCAAACTCAATCACTTGAGTTCTAACTAAAGTCCATCATGCAATAGCTCAACTGACCCATAAGAAAAGCATATTTCCTTTTGGTAGTTTTATGTGCCACATCCGTAGCTCGAACTGAAGTGCTCCAAGATGATAAGATAATGTTTATAGTCCAAATATTATTAAGAGCTAATAATATTCGACTGTTCTATTTTTAGCCTGGCAGTCTAAAAATAGACTCCGCCCATATGTCTAAAAATAGAAGTCCATCTATTTTTACCAACATGACCAATCATCCACAAATAGCATCCTACAACTCATAGACCATGATCCATATGTCTAAAAATAGACTTTGCGCCAAAAATAGCCTGCAGGCCCACTTAGTGAAGGCGACTTCTTTCCACTAAGCTCCATCATCTTGTTGCAATTTCAACACTGTTTTCAATCGTTATTATTCTCTATGTTTTCTTCTAAATTAGGATCAACAGTGAAATCTTAAGTGCTCCTGTTTTCTAGTTCATTCATTTTGATTATTTATTAAAGAATACTTAACTGCTCTTTATTAGTAATCATTCAAGTTCCCTTTTTCAAATAGGTTGAAGGATTCTTAACTGCCCTTCACCCATTTTGAAACCATTCCATTTATTACAAATCTTTATTTGTTCCCTATTTGACCATATTGCACTGTGAAACCATCCTTTGCTAAGAAACCAAGTCTAGTTAAGCCATCTTCTTTGACTCCATTAGCCCAATGGCCTAAACTATTCAGTCCTACCCCTCTGCTATTGAATCTCGCCACCCAAACTCAAACAAAACTCATAAACTTCATAACTAGCCTAATATCTTTCAAAACAAAGCTAAAACTTAAAGAGAGAGCCCTCTCTGGATACAGATTGGCTAGATTCTGTATCTAAAAGATTGGTTTGTGGTTACCTCAGACCCCTTTCCTCTTCTTACAACTTCTGGGAAAATCTGAGTGATAACAGTGCCAGCACATGCTGAGGATTGCAAGGGAAATACAAGGGAGAACTAGTTTCAATTTCATGGAAATGAATTAATAAGAGTGTGTGATAGGGAGTGTTAGAAATTTATAGGTGTGCTAAGGAGGGAGTGACAAGGTATGCTAGCCAGTGCCAAGGCATGATAGAGTGTTAGGAAGGCATGCCAATATGTTCCAACTGTCAAGGTGTGCCAATGTGTGCCATGGAGTGTTAGGGAGTGCTAGGGAAACATAAGGGAGCACTACGTCATAATGCATGGAAATGAATGAATAAGAGTGTATGACAGGGAGAGTCAATGAGTTCCAAGTGTGCTAGGGAGGAGTGAAAAGGCATGCTTGGAAGTTCTAAGGAATGATAGAGTGTTAAGGAAGTATGTGGCCAAGATGTGCCAATGCATGCAAGGATGTGTTAACTGGGAGTGTGTTGGGGAGTGCCAATGAGTCCTAGCTATCATGCCAAGGAGGGAGTGACAAGGTATGCTAAGCACGGGTAAGGCATGCCATGGAATATCAGGGCATGTCAATAAGTGCTAGAGTGTGCTAACATGTGCCAAATAGTGCCAAGGCATGCCAGGTGCTATGACATGCTAGGATGTGCAGGCTGCCAGAGTATGCCAATATGTGTCAAGGAGTTTCGAGGCAAAAAAAGGAATAACCAAGCTAAAATGTAAGGAAATGAACACATAAGAGGGTTAATAAGTCAGGACTTTATCTTTTTCAAAAGGGGCATTCTAGGCACACTAATAATATGTTCCAATACATGCCAAGTGCCAATATGTGCCAAGTACTAATGTTTGTCAATGAAATATTATGCCAAGGTGTTCCAAGGCATGTTATGGACTACAAGGCATGCCAACACATGATAGGGGAGTGCTATGCTATGCTAGGGCATGCCAACATGTGCTTGGGCGTCATACTCATGGCAAGATGTTCTAGGTACAAATATGTTCCAGGTACAAAGATGTTCCAAGACATGTGAGGTGCCAAGGAATGTTAATGTATTGTTCCAAAGAATGTTAAGTTGTGCCATGAGTGTTGAGGAGTGATAGGTATCTCTCATTAATAGAATTGACAAAGCTTGATTATTTATTAAATAATATAGTTCCTAGACACACTAGTGGAACTTTATTTAGAGGAAAATTGCTAGATAATAAACATAATAGAGATGAATCATGTGTTGACTCATAGGAAAACTATATTCTTATGACTTGAGAGAAATGATACAAACTAATTACTTCTTAAAAAATTGACTAACTATAACCACTATGACTTTGGACACATAATGAAAAAGAATCCACAACAATGGTCTTAAATCATTATCTTTCGACAAAAAATATAGTAACAGGTACATAGTGTCATCAAAAACCCATTGGAATGATCAATGATGACGAACATTTTTTTAACGTCACCAAAAGTAACCAAAAAGAGCATTAGTGAGGGTCAGTATAAGATCATCACTAGAAGTGTCACCAAAGAGAGAATTAGTGATGGGCCTTTAACGACCCTCACCAAAAGTGTCACCGAAGAGAGAATTAGTGATGGGCCTTTAACAACCCTCACCAAAACTGTCATTGAAAATGGCTTTGATGACAAACCTTAAAGGAACATCATTATATACACTTACAACAATGTTTTTTTAAAGACCGTCACCATATGCGACATTCGTGAAAGGTCCGTCACAGGCATGAAGCGTCATAAAAAACTCATTGGAATGATCAATGATGACGAACATTTTTTGACCGTCACCAAAAGTAACCAAAAAGAGCATTGGTGAGGCTCAATAAAAAATCGTCCCTAGAAGTGTCACCAAAGAGAGAATTAGTGATGGGCCTTTAACGACCCTCACCAAAAGTGTCACCAAAGAGAGAATTAGTGACGGGCCTTTAACGACCCTCACCAAAAGTGTCATTGAAAATGGCTTTGGTGACAAACCTTAAAGGACCATCACTATATACACTTACAACAACACTTTTTTAAAGACTGTCACCATATGTGACATTGGTGACAAACCTTAAAGGTCCATCACAGGCATGACCCTCACCAATGACCTTTTTTCTTGGAGTGTCGAAACCTATCATCCGCGGCATGGGCTATTTATGACCCTAACGGTAAGTTGACTGACCTTCAAGGTATCTGTTTAGGTCGTACAACTAACAACATTGTTGAATATAGTGCGGTCATTGAATTGTTGTCAGAAGCCATTGCTCTTGACATTCGAGAGTTTGCTGTCAACCTAGATTGAAAGCTTATTGTCCTTCAACTCAATGGGAAATATTCTGCGAGAAACCCTCAAATATTGAGCATGTATTTCCGTATTCCTCTACTGGAAAGGAATTTTGATTACATTACATATCATCATATTCCTAAACGCATGAATACATTGACAGATGCATTAGCGAATTATATGATGGATAGACATCTACGAAACCTGTGAAAAGATAAAACAAACCATTTATACCATAGTAATCAAGAAAATACAACACGCACACATATATATATGGTGATAATGTTTGATACATTGAAACCTCAAGAAATAATGTGTGTCCAAAATGGTAAATCTTCCCTGAACATGCGCACTTGTTAACACATGATTTTTTAGGTTTTTTCCTGAAGTTTTTGGTCCATAATTAATACTGAAACTTCAATTGGCCATAACTTCGCATCCGTGAGGAGTTTTTTTAAGAAGAATATATTGTTGGAAAGGTATCGAAAAGACTTATGAAACCATGCGGTTTATAAGATCATTATGACATCATTACCACATAAAAAAAGCAAAATAACTTCAAGAACCTTTAGCTTCTTCTTAGTGAGAACCTATAAGAGATCCAATTGTCATATTACTTTGTAGAGAATCCTTCTGCTTCCTTGGTCATCATGAGTGGCACTATGTTATCTCAAACATCCCCTTTAACATCAATGACAACACTATGTGCAACATTGTCCAGGTATGGAGGTATCATAAGGGATCGGGAGCACATCACATTACGGATCTATGCAACAAATTGTCGTATAACAAGTAACAATGAAGCAGAGTTCCTAGCTTTAGAAAGAGGTTTCAAGCTAGTAGTTTTGATGAGATATTACAAGATTGAAATAGATGGAGAATCTCAGTTGGCTATCATGATTCCCCACAAGTTAATCCAAGGGGATTCTGCAGATAAAATCTCTAAAATTTGAAGACTGGTCAATCTAGTTTCTCGAATCATAAAGTCATTTCTATCCCTTAACTATGTCATCATGTCTGACACTCAGAGAACTGGTAATAGAGCTACATATTTCTTGGCTAACATGGGTTGTATACATAGGGGAATCCTAGAAACACAACCTAACCGAAACATTAATCTGATTCAAATCCTGGAAGATGCTAAATCCACCCCTCTAGGGAGGGTTTTCAATGGAGAAAAAACCTCCCTGAAGGAGGTGATAAGCGAGGTAAATGGTGGAATTGGGGGTTGCGCCCACCACCCCATGGAGAGGAACACATTAAATGATGGAGGTGGAGTGGTCACCCCATGCATTCTTAAGCATGCGAGAAATATATAATTCACCATCCATGGCATGTGGAATTTAGAGAAGGAAAGGAGGGAGGTGAGTTTGGTTGAGTCAGAATGTCGTAAGGAAATAGATTGGGGTTCTGAGAAAGGGGGCCTGGAATATTATTTGTAATTACTATGAGGTGGATGGAAGCGATTGGCTTCAACCAAGTTGGGGGAACAATTGGATGTCTTTCCTTGGACTACCTATAGAGAATCTACTAACAAAGTGACACTGGGTATTCGTTATGCGAGAGAGACTTGGATGTTGTAATTGTGAGGCTTGGGTATAAGAAATCCTTCCTGGAGAGCTAGAAATTTGTTTGTTGATGACCACAATGGCTTGGGTGTTATCATCATAGCTACCATGAAAGAACCATCTTTTTTTGGTCACCCTTGGTGCGATGGGATCACTACACTTTGGGTAACTCTGAATCCCTCCCGCAGTTATTATCTTGTTTCTTGTATTCTACTTGGTTTCAGGTATTGGATTCCAGACCCAGTTTTTGGTGTTGAATTCTGGAGTTGGATTCTAGTGTTGGCATTCAAATTGTATATTTAAGGAAATTGTATTAGTGGGGTTCAATCTTAGCATTGGGGTGGTTTTTCTCTTCCAATTTCTTATCTCCACATTTACCATCATTGTTGTATTTCTTATTGTTGTTCACCCTTGTTTTGGAGTCAGATGTTGTCTATCGTGGGCTTCACCATCTTGATTTTGTCAAAGGTCTTGGCTGTGTTTTATCTAGTAATCCAATCCTCGCTACCTATCCAATTATGTGTTATAACCAAGAGAATAAACTTGTTTGAAAACATGCAACATTGATGGATGAGAATTTAGCGTGAGGGTGGTGGTTTCAAACCCGAGGGATGAAACCGAGCCTAAAAACAACCCCATGAGGTTGCTACAACTTTGCATTTGGTTGGCCCCCTAGATACCTGTGACGAAATTAGTCAATTGGAAATCCTAGCAGCTAGAGAGAAGTATGCTTTCTTGGACTCAGAGATCATGGACAAAGTTGGACAATGGGTTTCCGACCCTAGTCATACCAAGGGAAGGAAAAAACAATATTTTAATTGCATATCATTATATTGGTAAATGAAAACCTTGTTGGGCAATGCCTTAACTAAAAAGAAGATAGAAAGATACAATATATTTGCAAGTATTGAAGATGTTAAATGAGTTCAGCGAAACTAGCAAGTATGTCTTGAACAAATGGATGCTAGGTTGGACCATATTGAGTGCCATATTCCATGTATTTATGCTACCCTTCCTCCATTGGGATCGAGTGCCAAGGATATGACACCGGTTACCTCATCAGACATTTAACTTCTGCTATGTTTGTTTGTAGGCCTTTGTTTTGTAATTTTTCAATAGATACTTTAATTATGCTAAGGTTGTTAATGTTGTTAGAATTTTGGAACAATTATTCTATAGGTAGGTGATCAAAAATATCTAGTTTCCTACTGGGTAGGTTGAGACCACCTACTGGAAAACATGCTCATGATGGCTATAGGATTGATGTACTTGGTTTATATGATTTTGTGAGGAAATACAATATCAAGTTACGAAAAAAAACAAAGTGATATTCAAATAACAAGGGATAAATTATGAAGAAACTTTTGCACCTATAGCTAAAATGAATACAATTACAATGATGTTTGCATTCGCTACTAAGCATGATTGGAACCTAAATCAGTTAGATGTTAAGTCAACATTTCTGAATAGAGCATTAAAGGAAGAATTTTATCTTGTTCAACTTGAAGGTTTTGTAAGCAACGACAAGAACATCTTGTTTGTAGGTTAAAGAAAGCATTATATGGACTCAAACAAGCACCTAGGTCTTGGTATGTGAAGATTGATAAATTTTTCTTTCAACAAGGTTTTAATAAAAGTAAATGAGATTGAAATATATATATCAAGAGAGATGAAAAAGGACATATTTTTTTATTTGTGTAAATGTTTATGATCTTATCATAGCAAGAAATGCTACCAAGTTAATTGAAAAAATAAAAAGTTGTCTGTCACAGGAATTTGAAATGAAAGATTTTGGAGAATTTCATTATTGTTTAGGTTTTGAAGTGTGGTGAGATAATGATGGAACCTTGGTCACACAAAGTAAATATACACAAGAATTAATCAAAATTTTCAATATGAATGGATGTAAAGCAACGTTTACACCACTTAAACATAATAGTGATTATGAAAGAAAGGAAGTGAATGACACATTACATAGATAATTGATGTGAAGTCTGAATTATTTGACTACAACTAGACTATATATTGCATATTAAACTAACATACTTAGTCAATTCATGGCTAAGCCACATCAAACTCACTAGAAAGCGGCCAAGAGAGTCCTTTGATATTTGAAGGAGACTAAAATTTTTGGTATTGAATAGATTAAATATTTGAATATTGATTTGACGGTTTATTTAGATTCTGATTGTGCAGGAGATCTAGATGACAAGAAGCCCACTGTTGGGCAATTTATTGTGCTTAAATTGCTGCATTAAATTATCAACCAGGGAAACTCGTAAGCTTGTGATGGTGCCAGCAATATATATGCAAGAGTAGGCAACTAACTCTATGTCTAATGAAATTATTTAAGATTCAATACAATATGCAAGGGAAGAGGCTCCTAACTAAGGAGGTCCTGGTTGTCCTTCCCTACAGTATCATAGAGAAATCATTCATAAAACCAGAAACTTGAAATAAAGACAAGAGAATGAACTTTAATTGTTGTTCAGATTCAAAGAGAGAGAAAGACTAACTTAGTCTCTTGATTGTCCTCTCATGTACTAATCCAAACTAAACTAAGATTCATCCATAAACATAAGAAATGAAATAACTTAAAACTTAAAAGCATAAAATAATGAATTTCAATTACCATATAAATCAATGGAGAGAGAGAGAGCCTAACTTAGACTCTTGGTTATCTCCTCATATGATACTTGAAACATAAAAGCAAAAGAATGAATTTCAATTATCATGCAAATCAAATGGAGAGAGAGTCTAACTTAGACTCTTGGTTGTTCTCTCATATGTTGATAAGATTCTAATTTAAAACTCATTCATCAATCATAAACAAATCAAATCCTCAAACATCTAAGAAATTAAATGAAATAAGATCTAATATGAAATAACATGTTTCTCTCATCCTTTTAGAGTGAGCTCAATTCTCCTAAGAACAAGACAAATTATTCCATATACTACATTAAGCAAACTTATATCTAAAAACTACATAATGGAAATAAAACTACATAATGGAAATGTATGAAAAATGAAGCTTTATTCTATTCCATCATCAATTGGATACAATGCTCTAAGAGTCCTCCTTTTGAATGGAGGAGGTACTCCTATTTATACAATGAGAGGAGATAACAAACTCATAATGATGATCCATTAATCTCTCTTTTAGTTCCATACATTTCTCAACCATCTAGACACATAACCCCCTTTTGTCCTTGATCTTCTCCATGAGATCATGATCTTCTCCATGAGGTTTATCTTCTCAAATTCGAATTTGATCCTTCAAGGCCACATAAAGGTGTCTTGGAAGCTTCCTTGGAACCTACACATGTCACCAAAACAACCCACTTTCCATATATAAAGTAAAATATATTATTTTCTAATATTTAATCAAGAATTTCTCTCAAAAATGCTTAAAAATAAACAATATTTGGAAAATATAAATGAGACCCATTAATGGTGAATAGTAAGGAAAATGGAGTGACAAGGTGATGAATAGTGAGCAAAATAATGGAAGCATAGGTGAAAAATGTATGGTAATGAGTGCCATTTTTGGAGCCCAACATACTCCCCAACTGAAGTTCTTGCATGTCCTCATGCAAGCTACTACAATGACTTATTTGATTTGATTCTTAAATGAGCTTCCTTTTACAAGATGTTTGGTTCTTGTGTAACAAACATCTTTCAATCATGGACTTCCTTTTAACTTTGCACATCTTTGGATAACTTTTATTTGTTTGCAAAGCATTGACATATTTTAATGATTGGTTCTTGTGTTACAATCATTATTTACTTTGATCTCTTCTTAATGATTGGTTCTTGTGTTACAATCATTATTTACTTTGATCTCTTTTTAATGATTGGTTCTTGTGTTTACAATCATTATTTACTTTGTTGAGATCTCTTTTTAATGATTGGTTCTTGTGTTTACAATCATTATTTACTGTGTTGAGATCAATCATATGCTCATCATTTTGTAGTAGTTTTTATTGTGGGAAGACTATGTGGGTTAAGATGTAATATGAATGAGGAAAAAGAATGAAGTGTAAAATTCCCCCCTCCCCAACTGATGGTTTTTGGCAATTTTAAATGAGAAAGGAAATAGTGAAATAATGGAATATTTTCCAAATATCATCATTTTAGCATCTAAAAAGAATTTCAAGATTAAAGGTTAGAAAACATCATACCTTACTTACCTAAGGAAGTGGATGAATCATGCATGTTCAGCTGCCACAATTCTGCGCTGAAGCTTCTTCTTCAAGTTGTGGATGAAAGATGGATCTGTATTGTCATATCGGCTGCTGGATTCTCTGCTACTAGATGATGAATCTGAGGAGTCCGTTGAACATGGCTGAAAGTTGTATCTGCTGCTGGATGATGAATCTGAGGAGTCTGCTGAATATATAAGGCTTGGAAGGTATAAAATATAGAAGTTACATTTTCCTCCCAGCCTTATTTATTGACTTGTCCTCAAGTGAAATACAATGTATACAATGAATGGAAATACAATGAATGGAAATTGGCTTCGTCTGCTACAAAATATGGGTCTTCAAGTCTTCAACGCTCGATGGCACAAATCTTACTATGTGATTAAATGTGTCGATGTCGAACATAGCAAGAAGTTGTTGACTTAGTGGCCATTAATGAATGCCCCTAGCCAACACAAGAGCTCCCACCATTGATTCCAATGGGAGTCAGGATGCCTAACACATCTTTGTAGGTACGAATAAATTTGTCGTAGTCGAGTCACCTACAAGATCCAACGAACAAGGGATATTAATGTACTCCCATTGTTCATTGGCAAGAGTACTTGCCATTAAGGCATGCAAGCCTCTAGGTGTTTTTTCAATGATACTTAGACTCTAGGACTTTGACTCAAGCAGAGTTTTATTGCGGAAATGAAGGGAAATGGTAATGACATGGAAAATGAATGGATGTAAGTAGATGCATGGTGTATGAATAAGAACTCTTGCTGTGAAAAATGGATATGGAGATTGTATTCTTTATGGATATGGACAATGGGTGGAAAATCTTTTGCAAAATTGGAGTGTAAAATAATGGTTGTGGACATGGATTTGTCTGTAGAATGTTTCATGAAATTAGTCGTTGGAAGACCAATTGTGCGCACAATGTAATCTCCTTATGATCACTTGATTATCCTGTAACCTGTAAAAAACTTGGTACAAAGAAAACATAAGTGTGCTCATGAAGAAATGGCCAGTTTCTTCATGTTTCTTACGCAAAAATTTTATACCAAATAAAACAAATTAAGGATAAACAAAGTGTTAAAATTGACGTAATCATGATTTTAAAATCAATCCATTCTTAAAATAACCATGGAAAAGTAATACTCCCTGTTGATGTTAGACGAAATATGTTCGGCAAAAAGATTGGCATTAGAAAGATCTGTTGTGTTCTGCATGTTAGTATTTCATATAACAGTATTCAACAGAAAGCTATTATGAGTTTAATGCCAACATGAAGCTATTATCGTCATAAGAATCCTCCAATGGATTCTCGAAATGTGTCTCCAAGTATCTTTTTTATTTTGAAATCTGCGTGAATTTTGTGAATTATTATTGTCATTATTTTTTTTTTTTTTAAAGTAATAAATAAATGAAAACATCATTTTTTATGTTGATTTTACTTTTTTTTAAACAATAAATTAAAAACATAATTTTTTTAATTTATTATTCAAGTTGAATTTTCTTTTGAAATTGTAAAATCAACAAAATTTATTTAGGAAAACCTAAAAATAAACTATCACTAAAATGAAGTTAGTATATTTTTTTTTTTAAGAAAATCCATTTTTTTTAATTAAAAATAAATGTAAAATAAAAATGTTGTTTTGATTTTTTTAACCATATTAATATAATTATAACATATTAATATAATTAATATACTAATACAATCATAATATTTATTAATACAAGTCAAACATTACTTAAATAGATAAATCAAAACAAATCAATTATTAAGATATTATAACTAAATATATACACATACAAATCTAAAAACATATAAATGTAAATCGAACAAATCAAAAAAAAAAATTATTACTAAAAATATACAAATATAAATAAAAAAAAATCCAACTTTTATAAATCAAAACAAACAAAAATATACAAATCCAAATCATAAGAAATCGATAATATATAAATATATAACAAATAAATACAAAATAAATACAAAACAATAAATACAAATATATTACAAAACATATTTAAACTAAAAAAAGAAAAGAAATCTAAACAAAACGTACCAAATTGGATCATATAGTATCCACGAGGCATATGGTATCCAAGGCATCAACGAGGCATATGGTATTCAAGGCATTTCCTTTAGTGACATTACCCAAAATACGTACAGCTAAGCGAGGACCAGGGATTGGATGCCTCTTAAGAAACCCTTGAGGAACACTACGTTGCTCCTCCTGAGAGTGGTAATAAATAGCCAGATGTGCCACTCCTCCGCAGATAATCCCAAAGCCAGCATCCAGGAACAAATCGACTTATTCTCAATCAACGTGCTGCCCAGCTTCTGGTTGGGTCCATACATGAAATTATCCCTGAGAAGCTTGATGTTGCGCAGTCCACTACTCGGTCATGATCCTGGTCGATACTGAAGAAAGGGCAGTTCTCACAACCAGTTTCCCGGAACTGATCATAAGTCTTGATCAGCCTGCAGTGAAGGCAAGCCCTCAGTTCACGGCCAAAACTCATTGGAACTTGCCATTGCTTCACAGTTCGACAAACAAGGAAAGAAGCCCTGAATAAAAGGTGTTGTGTACAGTAGGCCCGCTGGAACGAAGCCGAATGCCTTGTAAATTTGAACGTGAATGCTTCGCCAAATTTGTAAATAGTTCACAAATCTGTCGAACACCTTCTAAATGAATATTCAAAGCTTTAGTCCCCCAAAAGTTTTTTTATTTTTTTTATTTTTCTTCCGATTTCGCTTCCCAGGTCGCGATTCTTAAAGGGAAGGATCCTGAAAGAACCCAGGCATTAGTTCCATGATCTCCTAGCTGATGGAGAACCCTGAAAAGTTCATCCATGGATTCTCTGCTTCTGCAAACAATATCTTCTCACTTTCCTGGTTGATAAGAAGCCTTATATTCATGCCACTTCTGGCAGCAGTATCTTTTTCATCGAGCTCACTTCACAAACCAGAGGGAAAATATCGTTTGCCGGAGTCGTTGCTCATCGGCTCTCTGAAGATAAGGGAGTAATATCTTTGCAGGCTCGGAATCGTAGGCTTCGTTATCATTGCTTACTGCCTGGTGCACAACGTGAAGGGCGCTATGATCTACGGATTCCACAAGCATGGTTTTGACCAGATCCAATATTTGAATAACGCCTATTTTGCAAATTTTTTTTTTTGTTTTTTCAATAAACAAAACCAAAAAAAATGATTAGTGTTTTTTTTTAATGTTAAAAAAAAATGGTTAGTTTCCAAAAAGTGGGTTTTTTTTTTTAATATTTTGTTTTTTTTTTTAATATTTTGCATTTTTTTTCAAAAAGTTGTTTTTTTTTTAAATGTTTTGCATTTTTAAATATCTTAAAAAAACAAGGAAAAAGAAAAAAAACAAGAAAGAAAACAAGGTTATTTTTTATTTTTATTTTTATTTTTAAAACACAAAAGAAAATGGTTAAATTTTTTAATATCTAAAAATAACAAAAACTAAATGGTTAGTTTTTTTTTTTATAATAATAATAATATATGTTATGATACATATAGTATTATTATTTTGTGGAATTTTTTTTTTAATCTAAAATTAAAAACTAATTTTTTTATTTTTTAAAAATCTAAAACTAACAAACTAAATGTTTTATTTTTTATTTTTTAAATCTAAAATTAAAAAAACTAAATTTCATCTAAAAAATTTAAAGATGTTTTTTTCATTCACAAAATTCTTTATTGTTTTTCTGCAAATTAGGTCTCCAGCAAGAGTATTTTTATTTGAACAAAATCAATAGACTTTCTGATCTTCCTGATCGCACGAAGCACAGGAAGAGAGCATACTAATCGATTGATTCATTTTTATTCATGCAGGGGGGGTTTTTGAAAAGACGAAATTTAAAACTAACTAAACACTAAACTATCTGAAAACTCAAACTTAAACTTCTTTGTGAAGATCCTGCTGTCACCAGGTCTCACAAATTATTTTGTCTTAAAGAAAAATACTAGAACTGAATTAAATTCCTAATGCCTAATCCCTTAGCACCATCCCTGGCAACGGCGCCAAAATGTTGGGCAATTTATTGGACTTAAATTGCTGCATAAATTATCGACCAGGGAAACTCGTAAGCTTGTGATGATGCTAGCACAATATATGCAGGATTAGGCAACTAACTCTATGTCTAATGAAATTATTTAAGATTCAATACAATATGCAAGGGAAGAAGCTCCTAACTAAGGAGGTCCTGGTTGTCCTTCCCTACAGTATCATAGAGAAATCATTCATAAAACCAGAAACTTGAAATAAAGACAAGAGAATGAACTTTAATTGTTGTTCAGATTCAAAGAGAGAGAAAGACTAACTTAGTCTCTTGATTGTCCTCTCATGTACTAATCCAAACTAAACTAAGATTCATCCATAAACATAAGAAATGAAATAATTTAAAACTTAAAAGCATAAAATAATGAATTTCAATTACCATATAAATCAATGGAGAGAGAGAGCCTAACTTAGACTCTTGGTTATCTCCTCATATGATACTTGAAACATAAAAGCAAAAGAATGAATTTCAATTATCATGCAAATCAAATGGAGAGAGAGTCTAACTTAGACTCTTGGTTGTTCTCTCATATGTTGATAAGATTCTAATTTAAAACTCATTCATCAATCATAAACAAATCAAATCCTCAAACATCTAAGAAATTAAATGAAATAAGATCTAATATGAAATAACATGTTTCTCTCATCCTTTTAGAGTGAGCTCAATTCTCCTAAGAACAAGACAAATTATTCCATATACTACATTAAGCAAACTTATATCTAAAAACTACATAATGGAAATAAAACTACATAATGGAAATGTATGAAAAATGAAGCTTTATTCTATTCCATCATCAATTGGATACAATGCTCTAAGAGTCCTCCTTTTGAATGGAGGAGGTACTCATATTTATACAATGAGAAGAGATAACAAACTCATAATGATGATCCATTAATCTCTCTTTTAGTTCCATACATTTCTCAACCATCTAGACACATAACCCCCTTTTTTCCTTGATCTTCTCCATGAGGTTTATCTTCTAAAATTCGAATTTGATCCTTCAAGGCCACATAAAGGTGTCTTGGAAGCTTCCTTGGAACCTACACATGTCACCAAAACAACCCACTTTCCATATATAAAGTAAAATATATTATTTTCTAATATTTAATCAAGAATTTCTCTAAAAAAATGCTTAAAAATAAACAATATTTGGAAAATATAAATGAGACCCATTAATGGTGAATAGTAAGGAAAATGGAGTGACAAGGTGATGAATAGTGAGCAAAATAATGGAAGCATAGGTGAAAAATGTATGGTAATGAGTGCCATTTTTGGAGCCCAACACCCACTTCTAGTTATGCATTTAGCAATGGATTCATAGTTTTGTCATGGAGCAGTAAGAAACAACCAATTGTCACTTTGTCTTCCATTGAAACTAAGTATAAAACCTTATGCAGAGCAACTTATGAAGCAATTTAGATAAAAATAATTCTCGAAGAAATAAGAGAAAAATAAGAAAGACTAACAATCATCACATGTAACGCTAAGACCACACTCAAATTCTTATCAAATATTGACAAAATTTAACAAAAATATACCCCCAAATAAAAAATATAGACTACTCGGTTACTCTGCGCCTATATAATATAAGCCGTACAACTTAACACATTCAAACCAAGGAAGCTTCAACCCACTTTCGCAAAGGACAAGATGCCCTCTGAAAGCAACAGGAAAAAGGAAAAAGAAATGTAAGTTCCCATCTCATCAAAATCGAAACTTTCGAACAGATCAAAATAGCTTGCATGCGAAAAGGGTATTGAATTAAAAAACTGTCAATCTAATAAACAAAAATGTCAAAATGCCAGAGAGGATTGTATTAAACAAATAAAAATGAAAGATTGAATTTAAAGAATGGTTTAATAAGTTTCCGTTTACGTCCATATTTATAAATAAGTTGGATATTTTATTAAATAAGACTAGTAAATTGTGTTTTGGTAAATTGAGATTTTGTAAATATATTAAAATATTTTTATTTTCTTTATTGAAATATACATTTCTTTAAATTGGGGACATTTAGCAATATAAATGTTTTTTTGAATATATAGATTTATTAAGTATTTTGAAAAAAATTGAAAAATATAAATTATATGACTCAAATTTATAATTCTAGTAAATTTTTATTAAATTTTAAACAAAATTAACAATCATATATTAAAAGAGAAAAAAAATAAAATAAACATTAAAATATTAAAAACAAATCATCTATATAAACCTTAAATTAATATAAAAGATTAAATTTAAAAATCTTAAATTAAGTTTACAAGATCTTGGATAGATAGCGATTGGATACTTTGTTAAAACACTCCTTGATGTAAAGTTATTGGTAGACATATGATGATATGGTCCCACCAAAACTTATATATATATATATATATATATATATATATTAAATTAAATTTTAAAATGGTAAACCACGCATCCTTTATCCTTCTTTGCTTTTATAAATAAATGTCTTACAAAATTGGAAAAACATATTGAGTAAAGACTAAACATAGAGTGAGCATGTCATTAAAAAGACAAATCTCACCGTGTAAGAGCTCTATTGAGCCAAATGACAAAAGCAATGGAACCATTACAACCACTCTCTCCAAATTTATATTTATCTATTCAATGTTTTGAAAAATGAATGTTTCATTCATTCTTTGGGATCTCCACAACTTAAAAACCATGGAAAACTAATGTGCATTTTTCATCTCCATATTTATTTTCATACATTTTTTATATAGCATAATACAAAATAGATTTATCATCATTTTTATTTTTAACTATTTTTGTATAAGATTACACTGCTGACATCGTTGCTTGGTTCATCTTCGAAAACATCATCACTCAATTTGATGGCCCCGAAGCCTCACCAGTGACTAGGATGTTGTTGTTTTGTATTTTTGAGGTTGAGAGAGTAAACACATAGGACAACATCAAAACCACTTTGGAAGCTAGGATCTAGCCTTGCCAGCTTCAGAGAGGGATCTCTCTATAAAATTTAGCTATGTTTTATGTAAATTTTAGGCTAGTTATTAATGAACTGATTGTTTTGATTTGATTGTTTGGTTGATTTAACTGGTATAATTCCATTGGGCTATGGAGTCTATAGATTAAACTGGATATGCATCAAATTTCAGAAGCAGTTTCACAGGGCAAGATGGGTTGCACTAGTGGATCTTTCAGAATTTAAATGAATTATGGAACAATAGAAGTGTAAGGTTCAATAGAAACTGAGCAATGAAGAATTCCTTAATTTGACTTCAGCAGAAAACATGTAAATTACTAGCAGCCAGAATAGGGTGATCTATGAAACATAGCATATTCATCACAGTTTCTGTTATGTAATTGAGGTCATCAGAAATAACAGAGAAAGGAAAACAATGTTTAAACACATAAACTGAAGAAACACATCACCATTTTGTAGACCACATGAATCCCGTGAAAATGTCTTGTATTGTTGATGCTCCAGCAACTTTGAAAATTTACAATTTTGCAGAGGAAATTATATTCGGAAATCAACCTTTAATACTTCAAGCTGTGAAGTTTTTATACAAATAATCACAAAATAATTACAAAATTGTTGTCTCAATCGACAATTTATTATTAGCCTTTATTCTAAACAATAAAAATTTTCTTTGGCAGAAAAATAGGCAACGTAGACAGCTGCATGGAAAGGTGGCTCTATTTTGGTGGATTCAGTTGATGAATCAGCCTCAAAATTGTGTTGCGTTGATGTGCTGGCTATTGTTTTACTGCATCTAAATTACCCTCTAATCGAGTAAATCACATAATTCTTCCCACCTTTTTTCATCTAGTATGGTTAATTTAATTACCCTACGGTAAATCTCATCAACCTCAGTGTATTTGGAAAATGTTGGTTTTACTGGGAAAACATGTTTTACTTCATTATAGAAGTCATTTGCCATGGTTTTTAAAAATGCTCTTGCTATCACACTGCCTTTTATGCCACTGAACTTGACACTACTTCAGGCCACTTCTTTCATATTCAAAACATAATATTCTTGAGTGATTAATTTATCATTAATTACATATATGTTGGGTAGCCCTTTCTAGATTAATGCTTCAATTCTATTACAAAACTTGTTCACTTCCAACTCTAGTGTTTCACACCTTTCTTCCAATTGATCAATGAGGTTCCTTTTAGTCAAAAATTTCTTGACTTCCAAAATAGTGGCAGTCCTGTCACTAATTCCTAATTCTTCAAGTTCATATTTAGCCTTTGAACTTAGGAATCTGATGATATTGGAGGCTTCTGTAGGCATATTGTTGGGTGCCAAATCAGCATACTTTTTCCCTCCATTTTTACTCTCTCTCTCTCACTCCTTTGTGTTATTTATATTCACTAATTGCTCTAAATGCATAAGGTAAACCCTCTTCTATTGCCTTCACAAAATGTTTAAGTAATGAAGTAATAGTCATGGAGATTTTACCTATGTGAGTTACTAATCTTGACATTTCCACAAATCTGGTGGTCAAAGGTTACGGGTGCAAATCACAGAAGTGATTATGAGATTCCAGCACCATATCGGCAAGTGCTGTAACAACATAACATATTCTAGTATTCCAGACCTTTCTTGTCTTTCCCTCAGCAACTAGTTGGCCATTGTAACGATTGTATAATGATAGACATTAGCTGCCATATTGAGAGACAATTTTCTCTTTGTATTGTATAAGAAAGGTTTCAATGTTGTTAATCGAGGTTAGCCATGCAAGAGATGGAGATTGTAACAGAAAACTGTTTAAATTAATTGAATACAAATTATTTTGTTGTTTTCTCTATAAGCTGTGAATCCATCGCAACCCTGATCAGAGAGTTGGGCCCACTCTTCTGATCAAGTGCTATGTTATTTGTGTGTGTTGTTATTTCATGTGTGTTAGTTTATTTCTATTGTTGTTACCATACTTTCATTAATTGTTGTGAATGCCTTTTATAGTTCTGCAATTGACTCTTATTTGTTATCACAGTGGTTCTTTCATTAAATCAGTCATTGAATCTAAGATTGGTGATTGATTATGTCATTGATACTTGCATATATTTTACGCGTTTCCTTGAAATGATGTACGCACTAGGATTGATAAATTAAATGTGGAATGCGGTTGAATAGGTATTCACACTCGAACACCAACATTTTGGCATTGTTGTCGGGGTGGCTAACAAGGTGCAAGAACATGATCTACACTGATCTACGGATCAAACTCTCGTCTTAGGGAGGGAATTTATTGCCCTGCTCTAAGTCCCGAGCATAGTGTTCTATTTTCTTTTCTTTTTTATTGCGTTAAGTTTTTTTGATTCCTTAGAAACCAATCTCTCGTTCTGGGGAGGGAATTGTTACCCTGCTCTAGATCCTAAGCCTTGGTTGTTTTCTTTGGTTTTTCTTTCATTTTCTTTTCAATTTTTATATAGGGGCCACTCTCTCGTCCTGGGGAGGGAAAGAGTTTTCTCACCCTGCTCCAGTTCCTGAGCATTAGTTTTCTTTCTGTTGATTTATTGTTTTCAAATCATCCTCTCATCCTGGGGAGGGAAAAGAGTTTTTCACCCTGCTCCATGTCTTGAACTGTAAAATTTTTAATGTTTTCTTTCCAATAAATGTATGAACAAGGGTTCAAATAAGAGGGCCAAAGGAGGACCCCAAAGAAAAGGAAGGAAGGATTTGGGGAGGAATACCTATATACAGGAAATTGTTACAAACGCTGCATCAGAAGCCTCTTCGCGAGCTACTGCTAGGGGTGAGAGTTTACACAAGATCCGAAGGAGATTCTGTGGAACAACCTATACAGCCTCCAGGGGTGGAAGTATCCCTTTCAACAGCTGTAGGAGAAGTAGGAAGTAGGACATCAGAGAAAGCATAGCCACTTCCTTTGGTATCAGATAGGGAGGAGGTGGCTAGCAGAGGGTTAGAAAAAGAAATCTACTCAATAATTGAAGAAGGAAACCTTAGAGAATTCTCTTCACCTCGCGATCAGGGGAGTGTTGTTAAATTTTTACAACCACTAGTTGTTACATAGCACGAACCTGTTGAAGTTCCAAGTGAGTATTGGAGGATATTTATGGCACCCGCAACATCTTCAATTGAATTCCCAATTGGGGAAATTACAGGTGATGCAGCAATGAAGCCTATTCCACTGACCGCACTGCCAAACTTCCATGGGATTTCCACGGAGGATCTAGACACTTTCCTGTTCAAGTTTGATATCGTTTGCAGAGGGTATGACTATGTCAATGATGCTCAAAAGCTGAAAAAAATTTCCTGCTACATTAAAAGGGACAACATTGTGATGGTTTATGGGTTTAGGAGGAAAAACCATTTCTACTTGGGATGACATGAAGAAGACCTTCCTAGAGAAATATCAGGATTACTGTAAATCTTGAGACATTACGAAAGAAATTTTCAAATTTATGTAGAAGGAGGATGAAAATATGGAGGACTGTGTAGAGAGCTTTAAGTACACTCTCCAGAGGTCTGGCCACAGTGACCTAGATACGGATATTTTGAAAATTATTTTTCTCCGGGCCTTGAGGGAGGAATCTCTAGAGCTGTTAAACATAATAGGTAAAGGGGATATATCTAAAGAATATTTCGACACTGTCTATGAACTCTATATTCAATGTTCAAGGGGAGCTGCAAGAAATAAACAAGGAATCTGAACTTTTAAAGCATCAAGCGGGGGAATCACAAAAGCAGAAAATTGGGAACCTGCTGGATAATTTGAAAACTGATATCCTAAGTACATTATCCTCCTAAATGGACACAATACAGACAAAGCATAAGCAGATGGAGTTGGAGAGAGCTATGGCTATTTTATGCCCACGGTGTAGAAAGAAATATCCACTGAAAGAGTGTCCACTAGACACTATAGGGACATGTGCTATCTGTGAACAAATTCACTCCACT
The DNA here is from genome assembly GCA_031772625.1 of Pinus tabuliformis. Lineage (NCBI taxonomy): Eukaryota > Viridiplantae > Streptophyta > Pinopsida > Pinales > Pinaceae > Pinus > Pinus tabuliformis. The sequence continues at coordinate 691,410 of CM062806.1, forward strand.
GGTTGATGTCCATCGCTTCCAGCACTAAAGGCAATATTTTAGGGGGAAAATGAAGAACCAGATCAGTTATGCTTTATGGGGTCTAAGAAACCATGGCAACCATAGTCATCAGGCCTAAATCCAGGTACGTCCCAGGATCCTTTTTAGTATTATAATATGAATCCTCAGTCAGTTCCTTTTTTGCTTCATTATTAACAATACCCACCTTGGCAACCATGGTGTCCTCGACCTAATTCAAGTTCTTCATGGTCTCAAAGTTGGCGTAGTCCTGTTCCTCCTGCTGCTAAATTTCTTCAACCTACACAGCAGCAACAGTTATAGCTGCCCTCTAATGTCCCCTCCAATAATCCTCCTCTCCGGCCTCAACTTCCTATTCAGCCAAACCCAAATCCAAACAATAAGGGTGCTTAACAAACAGACACCCTCAACCTTCCTTCGTACAACATTTCTACCGTAGGGTTTAATGAGATAAATCTGTGGTTTGGTTGGGTAGTAAATGCTCATACATTGCCATTTATTGTTGAACATCTTGATGATGAGAATCCAAAATCTCAAGAAGTCGGGGATGAGACAACACAATTGTCTGTGGAACATTCCCTTCTCATTTGACAATTACGCAGGCCTTCTGAACCAATCCTCCTTATCCAGAACGATTAGCCTTGAGTAAACTAGTCCCTCAACCAGAATTGGATCTTTCAAGAGAAATGCAGAATTTGTTTGTAAAAATCCCCCTGCTTCAGGTTATGAAAGATGTACCTATTTACGCAAAACTATTAGAGAATATTGTTCTAAGAGACTTGGGAAGAAAAAAAAATATCCTCTTACAATTCATGTTATGGGGAGATTATCAGACATTATGCTGGGAAAGCTTATGCCTGTAAAATATGGGGATCCTAGGAACTGTTATAAACATTTTTGGGCACTGCAACCCCAAGCATAAAATGTCCATAAACCAAGGGCTCCTAAATCCCTAAAAGTGTTGTTCCAACCCCTAAAGGAACAAGGTCAACTGATTACAGCTTCTCCCAGAAGTTCTCCATGAAAAACTACTCAGAACTGGTCAAAACAGGATCATTTCACCTGCTCCATAGGCAAAGTGCGTTGCATCTCACCTAAGTACACTCTGTGGGTGCGTTGCATTTCAAAAAGCCCTTCTATGGGGTGCGATGGGCGAGAAGAGACAAATGGCAGTGTCAATCCGCGAGGTGGAGAGGCATGGAATCTTCCAGAAACTTCTCCTGTGACACTTGCCTCTCTGAATTCGACCAAGGATGAGTAAGAGATCATCAATCTCCAAGTGGAGGCAAGAACCATCAGAGGGAAGACACTAATCAAAAGATTAGCTGACTCATCTCCCTTACAGATATCTATATATGGATCCCTCATCCCAGAGATCCGGAGGCTGGAATTTTGCATCTTGTAAGGAATTGTTGTTGGTTTCTTGAGGCAACATCATAGTGTTGGGTGATCTAAGCTTTGCATGAGGTGAAGAAGGGCTTACTTGCTGAGAGGATGATGCTGGGTCAGAACAACTAGTTGTAACTCTCTTGGCTCTTTCTTGATTATCAATAAAGCTATTTAAGTTTTCCTCCATACTCTTGTGTAATCTATGTTTTGTGCATTTGTATGGTCAATTTACATCTGATCCTAGATTGTTTATGATAATAGATCCATGTTCTCGTATAGTGTTATGCTGCTTTGATTCTACAGGTACTCTGTAAAGCTGGGTATACAAGGAAGCGAGTAGCAAAGGACTATCAAAAGAGAGAGGAATCGAGCAAGGAACCAAGCGCAAGACAGAGGTTGGTCTCCTTTATTCTTCTCTCATCTATCTTTCATAAAGGAAAACGAAAGTAGTTTTACTTTGTTTCTTTCTAAGGTAGCTACCACACCTTAGTGGGATTAGCAGTTCTGCATAGACACTTTTCCCTGTAACAAAATGGCGACTCCACTGGGGAGCGACTAGGTTGTTTGTTTATCTACATTTGTTTACTTTATAAACTTACAGACGGAGCCTGAAGTCGAGCCAGGTAGCTTTCGAACTGCATTTGCTATGCAAATGCAAAGTAGATAAATGTCGCTTCAGTCAATCTCCGAGTTTTGTTTATGAATTAAACAACTGATTTACAAACTCTCTAATTGCCCTTGTGGTGGCTCTAGTAACCTCCTTAAATCTACCCCTGTTGTTGATTTACTAATTACCACTTGCTCGGCCAAAATCCCTGAACTGAACTGCAAACTGTGACCCGAAACCCAAGCAAAGTCTCATCCCTGGCCCAGCACACTCTCTGTTCTGTGAATCTGAAATTCAGCGCACTTCCTGAGTGTAGTAGGTGCGCTGCATTTCAAATTCGCTGTGTTATAGGTGCGCTAATCAGACTAGGCATTGTTCCTAGATTTTGGTTTCTGTGTTCACTCTTTTCAGATCTATTCAAGAATTTTGCTGCCTGTAGTCAGTACACCTCTGTTTGAAACCCCTTTCCTTGCTGATATTCCGCCTCCATGGTGCAAAGAACTGTAAATGTTTTTGTGTATTTGTTGAGTCATTTTCAGTTCTCCTTTGCAAAAAACTAACGTAATTGTACTGTCGTTTCTTGATTTGAAAGTGTCGCAAGTGTCGTTTTCAGTCATAGAAGAGAGTCTGATTGCTCTTGATAGTCGATTACCCTGTTACTATTGTAATTGATCTGAATTAGTAGTTTTTCTAGTGTCGAAAGCAAGTCTTCATTTCCAAATCGCAAAGTGTTGTCATTGTCTTCATTTTGATTTTGAAAAGAAACTTGTTAGTAATTGTCGCTTGAAAAGTAATTTAGATTTACGCATTAGCTTTCTTTTTATCATTCACATATTAAGAAGGCTGAAAACAAATACATGCATGTGCATTTGCATTTAGACTGTTTGATTGGTTTGATTTAGGACATTGCATATAGTGTGTGCTCTTTGCTCTTTGTTGAAAGAATTCTGCCTTTCTTTCCTTAATAGCTAGGATTTTCATTGCACAAAGAAGATAAAAGACTGTTTATCATCTTAGATTGCATTTTAGGAATTGTACATCTATATCATGCGGTGAACCTGAAAGGAAAATTTCTTAAGCAAGATCAACTATAAAATAAATTTAATGAATCTAACAACGCTTTGGAACCTGTTATCACTTAGAACCATAGTTCATGTATGTAATGTTGTCCACAAGGTTCATATAAAGGTTTTCAGTTTTGTGAATAGGTTTATATGTGTGTGTCACTTTGAAATGTGAATTTCAAAAGGTATTGATGTAAGTTCGTGTAAGAAAAAATCGTTAGATACCCTCCATCATTGTCAGTTAAGACATGTCATGTCATTAGTACTTTGCGCAGTTTCGCAGCGCATGTTTGTTTGGTCCATTTAGCTGCGCAATGATGATTCCGTCTTTTCGCAACGTACTGTTTATCAGCCATTTCGTAGCGCGTTTTGTTAAATTTGAACTGTCCGCGCTACGAAATCGGGGTTTCAGGGTTTTTGTAGCGCTTGTTCTTGAAATGTCAAATCCGGGAGGGGTGAGTCATAGGTCCGTTCATGTTTGTCAGTTGATGTCATCTCCCGGTCATGATAAATCATCATTCCGCCATAAGGTCCAGAGTCATGCATATGAATGTCAGCTTAAGGGATTTTATGAGGTATGGTTATGTCATAATGTGTTTTCATAATGTGTAAACATGTTTGCTGTATGAGAAGCCCAAGTTCTCATTTAAAGGGATCATTGCAAGCGAGCTTGCACTCCAAAGTCGAGATTGTTTTCGCGCTGTAGCTGCCATTAGTTTCCTGTGCGAAAATATCCGAAGCAAGATGGAAAAGAGGGAACATCGATCCGGTAAGTGTTTGAGGACAGAGCCGGAGGGGTTAGATGTTACTCTCGGGGATGAAGGTGTAGCAAGAGCCTTTCGAAATGCTGGTTGCTGGAGGTTCTGCGAGAAATTGAAGGGAGGACATGCAGAGGTAACGAAGGCTTTCGCATTGAATTTTACTAGACTGAATTCAAAGGTGTCAATGTTAGAGTTTCCTGTGTCTCCTGAAGCTATTTCCACTGTCACTGAAATTCCGAGGGGTGGTCATGAATGGTTCAAAAACTTTAAGTTCGACATGAGTCCCTGTAAAGAGTTTTTGAAAGAACCTTATGTAAATGAGGACCTCACCAAAGCGGTGCCAAGGAGTTACATAAAAGAACATTAAGCTATGCTCCTCACATGCATCCAGAAATACCTGACATGCGAGGGAAGGTACAATAAAGTTTACTCCTACCACTTCAAACTCTTGTTGCATTTCACAGGTAAGGTTTCAATAGACATACCTTTCTATTTGTTCAGAAGCATTAGTAAAATGTGTGATAAAATCCAGTTAAAGAAAGATGGTTGTGAAACATCCATGTTTCATCATGGTTTAGTAAAGTTGCTGGTGTTGGATGCTTTACAAAAGATTGGCAGAGATTGGGATTCATTTGTGTTTATGGCCGGCTTCCCAAGCAAAACAGGCCTCACTCCATTGCCTGTGAGGGAAAGGGAAGAAAGGAGTGAAGAACCCACTCTGGCTGAGCTTAGGAAAGAGGTGACTGACCAAAAGAAGCCTAAAACCAAGTTAAGGAAATCAGAGAAGTCTGTGGCAACAAAAGAGACACCTAAATCATCAGCGCAGGAAACTCCTAAGCCATCATCTAAAGAGACACCTAAATCATCAGCAAAGGAAACTCCTAAGTCATCATCTAAGGAGACACCTCAGTCATCAAAGCAGAAGATCCAGAAAAAGAAGGATGAAGCTAAATCAAGTGAAGTTGAAAAGATTTCAAGGGTGAAAACCAGAGGTCAACTAAACAAAGAGAAAGGTAAGTCAATTACTGTGGAAGAAAGCCCTATTTCAAAAGGCAGTTTAAATGACTTACTTGAAGCTATTGAACTTGAGAAAGATCAGCCAATACAGATTGAACCAATAGAGTTTGAACAAGATCACCCAGTGCAGCCAATGCATATTGACCTCACTCAATCTTCACCCGAAAGTTCTAAAAAACCAAGAGCTTCAAAAAGATTGAAATTTGAAGAGCCTAGTAAAGAATATGCTTTCAAGCCACGTAGACCAGTCACAAGAAGACAAATGAAAGAAGTGGAGAAAGCGCAGAAAGAGAAGGCACCTTTAAAAGTGCCTAGTACAGATGTACTTGAGGTTTTGACCAGAACAGTTCAAGCAGCCAAAAGTAAAAATAAGGGTAGTAGGGTCATCATCAGCCAAGGTGGAAATGTCATTGCTATCAAGCAACAAGCAGGAACAACACAAGAAGAAGTGCCTCAGATTAAAAATGTTTCTAAGGAAAGGGCAGTGAGATATGCAAATTATAAAAGGGCTGTGATAAAAGGCAGAACAAGTTTAATGAGCCAAACTGACTCAGTGTCTGATGCATATGTGTGGACGGTGCCAGCTCTGAAGCAGGCAAAAATCATGAAACAAATGAATACAAGCTTAAGAGCAGAAAACAAGGTTTTGAAGGAAGAAATTAGCATTTTGAAGAAGAAGCTAGGGAAACTAGCTGATTAATCCAAGGGGAAATTTGCTTTTCAAGTTTTGATAAATTTTGGCTGTCATCATTTCAAAACTTTTTGGAGCCCTTACACCTGTACAAAATAGCTGAAGAAATCACGGAGTTAAGTCATCAATGCTTTAAAGGTCATATGCTTTGTTTTGATTACCTACAGCAGTTTCGTAGCGCGCTACGAAACTGCTGTAGATGACTGTTATGTGAAAAAAATGAAATTGATGCTGAGGTCAGCAAATCTTAAAAGGGATGACTCGAGGCCAGCATGGAGATTATACAAGGCTATCTAAGCATTCAAAAGGTGACAGGTGTGAGTATGTAAGGAAAAGGTGAAATTTTTGTCTTTGGTTAAAGTCTTCCTAAAGTTACTTTATAGCCGAAATATTAGGGTTCTGGTAGGGTTACCGAAATTTTGAGTGGTACACCTGTTTAGTTCACAAAGTGTCCAGATCATAAGGCATATTGAATTATGCGTGGTTATTAGAAGAAGTAAATGGCTTGGAGCATAGTCTTTAATGAATGAAGACTAATGGGAGGCAGAGACCGTGAACATAGGACACAGATCCTCATCAGTTGATGAGTCATCCACATATCAAGTATCCGAAACTGCTCATTCAGTGAATGTTCCTCCAGCATGTCTTGGCTATTACTGAAGTGATACAGGTGTCAAATTTCAAGAAAGCATCAATGCACACGAGGAGATAGACTTAGAGTTTCAATGGGAATGGGACTCTATGTTTTCACAGTGCAATACCTTTGTAATTAATTAGTTTGTTTAGATATGGATAAGGCAATTAATGATAGGATTTCGAGCTCCCTTCATGCTTGTTGAGGAGTCTCAAGTAGTTGTATTTGGGTTTTCCCATATATAGAAATGACTCTGATGTAAAAAAGGTTGGACATTTTATACAAAAACAGAGTTATTTGGGCCAATGTAAAGACTTGTTACAGTAATAGTAAAATAGTGGTTGTTTCTTCTCAAGATTCTCAATGGATTATTTTGTTCAAATATGATGGTGGTGTTTTCTCTTATATGTTCTTTTACAGCCTTGTTATAACATAATCACTCAGAATTCATTTCTAATGCTCTGACTTCCTGTATGTTTGGCAAGCTGTGGTTTGTGTGAGATATGTTTGAACATCTAATGCAAAGAGCCTTGACTTCCATGAAATGACTGTGCTTTTGTTTATTAAATGTGTAAGACTCCATAGCCCAATGAAGACCAATTTGATATGTGTTCAACCAGCTTTGTTTTCATGAATGTGTGAAGAGTTAGCCATCTGTTGTTGTAATTGATTTCTATCAAAAGTCAGTGAGAGAGCCCTCTCTGACTAGGAAGGCTAATTCCTAGTCTAAAGTCTGGTTGAAAGAGTTACATAAAATCTTACTTGGTTGCAGCCCTTAGTACTGATTTTGTGATAACAGAACCTAACGCACAATATCTAGAAGTCTAGGCTAGAGACGTATTCCGGCGTCGTAAAACCTGGTAACTGTTTTTCTCACTGTTGGTTGGGTGATTCCTCCACTTTGAGATGATAAGTGCCAGTACGGACTTATGCTCCCACGTACCGTCGAGTATATTTTGGGAGACCACAATAGGCTTAATCCTTTATCTGTAGGAAGCCGTGTCTGCCGCCCTATCGATCGCAATGCATTGAACACGGCATTCGGGAAGATTGATTGCCATACCGTAAAAGGTATTCTGCAGTTTTGCGATTGGTTTCGTGATCCCTCTACCTAGATTTCCAGAGTAGTCCCTTTCGTTCCTTTTCAGACTCCTTAACGGAAAAGGTCCATCTGAGCACTTGTCACTTTAGGCTCATTAAAAATCAAAGGCGACTAGAGTCATCTTTTGTTTTTTCTCGACTCTTTAAAATTGAAAAAACAAGTTGTGTCAAAGCGTCTAAAATTCATCTAATTCGAAACATACTTCCCCTTGATTTTTAGTTGATCGAGTAATCCGCAATCGTGGAAGAAAGTCAATTGAAACCCCGTCGTTCACGGAGGCTTACGAGTCAACCATCTTTTTCTCCAAAATCGAAACTATTACGGACAAAGCGAACTCGTTTAACCGGTTCCAAATCTCGTGGTAAAGTTAGAACAAGTGTTCCAACAACATTAGAGACTCTGGTTACTCCAAACATTTCTGGTATCCCTGCCTTCACAGAAGAAGTCCAGCAACCACCGAAGGACAGTACTACTGATCCTAGTCTGAGGGTAAACACTTGCATTACTGAACTAGTTCCATCTACAACCGGTTCGGAAAGTGTTGTTCCCCAAACATCGGTCGCTGCAGATTCCATACCTTTTTCGGCACCAGAAATATTTTACGGACCTGACGGTCTACCTCTTCCACCTAGTCTGGTTGCTATAGAAGAGATTGTGGAGGATCCTCCATCTAGTACTCCATCACAATTTGGAGTCGGGATCACTCTGTATCCTTCTTCATCAGAAATTAGTCTACCGCCAGCAGAAGCTCATGTAGAATCGCTTGGTAATCTTTTGGATAGACTAGAAATGTCTGAACAACCATCAACATCTAGGACTGTGTCATCCGACACAGCGACGGCAGAACTTCCTGCTATCACTCCAACAATGTTTGCTGGTATACCATCTGTCCCAACTAGCTCTCAATCGCTAGAAGGAGCCCACTCAAGGGCTATTTCGACAGTATGGTTCATTCCTGTTTGTTCATCCAGAATAGTATCCGGAAACTCTTATGTTGAGTCTCAACAAATTGATCCTTTGGGATGTCAATTTGGGCAGTCCGGTCCTCAAGGGAAAACCATTCCTTTAAGTACCAGATTACCGCCGTATGGGGGGCAGTATACCCTTTCATTGTCCCCTCCAGGAGGATAGCCATACGGGAGTTCACAACAAAATTCAGGTTATGTTAGAATTACATCTAGTGGTTGGGTACCGATACTACCTCAACAACCAAGAGTTGTATATTCGATGCAACAATGTTTACCTATGTCAAATATACCAACTACGCCAGCTATTGTGACGGTGTCACAAGTACAAGCACTGCCTGTTGTATGCCAACCTCAGGTTTCTCAAGTTGTAATGCAACAGCCTCTTGACCCTGCGACTCAACCACAATCGCCGACTGTTGGAATGACACAGGTCCAAAAGGGTACAATTACCCCTCATCTTGGTTAAACAGTTAGTATCAGGCAACAACACATGGCTTCACAACCATGGCTGGTGCAATACCAACAACCGCAATTCCAACAAGTATACCAAGGATCTGAGCAACAAATCTTTGCAAATAGTGGACAGCCATATATTCAAAACGGTCAAAATCAACCATTCTACAATGGTTATGCCCACCAATCTTACCAAAGTTACCAGCATCAAATGCATTATGCTGGTATGCAAAGACCAACTGCTCAGGCGATTCCATATTATCCTGGGTATGCTTCACCTAACCTGAATCAACAGTTACCCTTCATGGCAACTTTAGAGTTACCTGATTTAAATCAGTTCACAAACGATCCAATCGCTTATGCCCCTTGGTGGCCAGCGATTCCGCATAAACTTCCATAAGATATTCCTAAATTTAATGGAAATCCGGGTGAAGATCCGTCGAATCATGTGATGACCTTTCATCTGTGGTGTTCATCAAACACCCTAAACGATGATTCAATTAGACTTCGCCTTTTTCAGAGGACTTTAACTGGTCCGGCAAAAAACTGGTATATCGAATTGCCTAGAGCTTCATTTGACAACTTCAGTACCCTAGCCACAACCTTTTTAACCCATTTTCAGTTACCGATAAGGTACGAAATGGGAACCGAACTTCTTACCAATTTCAAGCAAACAACGGCCACTCACATATCCGATCATATACATGAGTGGTGACGTCGTCGTAAAATGGTAAAAACATATGTTCCTGATCAGCTTTTAGCTGAATGCTTTATTAAGTCATTATTGCCTTCCATTACGGAAGATGTGGCAAAAGGGGGAGTCGTCACCGAAGAGCAACTTATCGCTCATGCACAATATTTAGACTTGATTCACACTCAGTCTGGCACGCTCTACAATAAAATACCTAACGCTCCTAGACCAGAATTCTCGGTCCCTCCTCCTAAATCAAACAATGACTCTCATGCTGGCGATGGCGTGATTGGCGCAACAGACATGAAATCGACAAAGGCTACATCTAAAAAGGCCCATAATATTTCCAGTCAAAATGCAAAAGAAGAACTTCTTGCCTCGGAAGTAAATGTTGTCTCGACAGATAAAGGCAAAGAAACCAAGCAACCAGGAGGCAAGAAGAAAACCAAAGGGAAGAAGAAGAAACAGGAGGAATCATCACCTGAAAAATCTTCTACAAACCCTTCTGGAAATAGGAAACCAAATCGTCCATGCTTTATATGCGATGAGGATCATTGGACAGCAGATTGTCCACACAGAGCTGAGCTTAAAAAATTCTTCAAGAATTCAAAAACCTCGGCAGTATTAACTGATCCGTTTCCAAATCCAGGAACAAATCTGGTTGACAGTGGAAATGCTTCCCCGTCTCAAGTGCTGATGTTGTCGGTTTCCAAATAGCAAAATGATGCTTTGATATCGACAAGGAACAAAGATTACGGGAATCCACAGCTGTCGAACAACAAGGATAAAGATCAACCTAGTAGTTCAACAACAACTTCGACAGAAGTTGTGCCACCCATCATTCCCGAACTGACAATAAAACCGCCAAAGGGAGTAGTACACAAGTCAACATTTAATCCTCGTGCTAGAGCAGCACAACATTATAATATAGTGGAAGATCTGGCCCAATCACCATCCGCTATGTCGACACTTGAGGTACTGCAAAATTGCCCATCCCAAAAGCAGGCTTTATTATCAGCTATTGGTGGGATAGACCCAAAGGATTCCAATCTTGTATCCTTTAATCATAAAGGATACGATCCTCAGTTGCCAGCTCAACTTTCTTTCCTCGTTCAAGTGAAAGCCCTCAACAAAACCGTTCACCGAACGATTATTGATGAGGGGGCATCTACATGTATTATGTCGATGAGTTGCTGGAAAACTTTAGGATCTCCAACCTTGTCGCGATCTTCGACGACATTAAAAGCATTCGACGAACGAACATATACCCCATATGCTATTCTAAGTAACTTGCAAGTTGAACTAGGAGGCAAAACAGTAGAAATAGATGTTGAAGTAATCGACGGAAACCTCGGTTACAACATCCTACTAGGAAGACCATGGATATATGCTATGGAAGCTGTTGTGTCGACCTATTTTAGGAAGATTTCATTTCCCTTTCAAGGAGGGATTACAATCGTCAATCAACAAACTTTCCTCCCTAATGGTTCTCAAGTTACGGGAAGCATTCCAATGATCCATGGAAGCCCCCATTCGCTTCAAAATATCAGAGTAGGCCTACTAAAAGACCCTATATTAATGGGAACTTTTGCCCTTCCACCTCCAATAAATCTGGTGGAAGTAGCATCAATAGGAACCTGCAATATGATATCTTCGATTAAAAAGATCTCAGAAAATGATATAAACATGGATCATACACAGGTATTGCATCCAAGCCCAATGGAAATATTGTAGCAATGAATGTTCCTAGCATGGGAGGCAAACCCAAATCAACGCTCATCAAGAGTTTGGATAGATAGGTCTAAGGAATATGGCACCCCTTCAGATCCTTGTTCGCGAGTGCAATACACCGAAGAAGGAATTGTTCAATCAATGGTGATTGAAGGGGCACCTTGGGAAGATTACCACCATCGTTCCCTTCTTCTGGACTGTGAAGAAGATATCGCTGATGACCTTCATCATCCTTCAGTTTTTTATTTCCTATCAAATACTGTAAACACGGTGGATTCCGAGCGAAACTTGTCCAACATTGAAGAGACTATCGCCATAAATATCTCAACCAAAATAGATGTTGTAGAGAATATTTATGTTGGCAAATGTTGTTCTCCTTCAGAAATGGAAATATATAACGCTCTTTTTCGCAAATTCAGAGATGTCTTTGCTTGGTCATATAATGAAATTCCAGGCATTGACTCCAGTCTCGTTGAACACGAAATCAAGATGTATCCAGATGTCAAACCAGTACGACAACGGCTACAGCAGGTGCACCCCAAGAAAGCCGCTCCCATCAAGGCAGAAGTTGAAAAACTTCTCCATGCTGGTTTCATTTACCTAGTTCCTCTAACCGATTGGGTATCGAACGTTGTTCCTGTTATGAAAAACAAGGAACGATTAGAGTGTGCGTCGATTATAGGGATGTAAATCAAGCTTGTCCAAAAGACAACTACTCTACACCCTTCATTGACCAGATAATTGATGAATGCATCGGATGTGAAATCTTTTCATTTATGGATGGATTCTCCTGGTATAATCAAATAAATATCCGCCCACAGGACCAGTCAAAGACTGCATTTATTTGTCCATGGGGCACATTCGCATATCGAAAATTACCCTTTGGTTTAAAGAACACAAGGGCAACATTTCAGAGGGCAATGAATTATGCCTTCCATGACATCAAAAACATCGTTCAACCATATCTCGATGACCTTTCGGCTCATTCGCGAAAGCGGACTGATCATCCGCAGCATCTAAGAGCGATATTTCTACATTGCCGACACTACAAGATACGACTCAATCCACACAAATGTGTGTTCTGTGTCAGTTCTGGTCATTTACTTGGCTTTGTAGTCTCAAAGGACGGGATTCGTCTCGACCCATGTAAGGTTCAGGCAATCATAAATTTGCCTCCACCTTCGAATTTGCTTCAAATTGAGAAACTCCAAGGGAAAGAAAACTTTCTGAGGAGATTCATTCCAAATTACGCCGAACTTGCTAAAGGTTATGCACGTCTATTGAAAAAGGAAGTACCCTTCGTCTGGGATCATGTTGCGCAAGCTTCCTTTGATGCTTTAAAAGAATCTCTAATGAAAGCATCATTAATGTACGCTCCCGATTATCAAAAAGACTTTAACCTGTATCTGGCTTTAGCGGATACAACCATCGCAATGGTTTTAGTTCAAGAAGAGAACGGAATTGAACATCCTATATATTATTTGAGTAAGAACTTAAATGATACAGAAAGCAAGTATTATTATGTTGAAAAGCTAGCGCTAGCAGCTATTCAAGCAATACAGAGATTTTGACACTATGTCCTCTTTCAAAAAACTACCATTCTGTCAGATTGCAACCCCATGACTTATATATTGTTGCGACAATTGCTGGGGGGCAAATATTCAAAATGGATAGAAATTCTACAAGAGTTTGATCTGGAATTCGTAAAATCCAAGTCAAAGAAAGCCCTTGTTTTCGCAGAATTATTATGCGATCTCCCATCGTCATCCAATGATGAAACATCTGAAGAAACTATCGTGGATGAATCTTTGTTTCTGATATCTTCAAGCAATCCGTGGTATGGAGATATAATCATTTATCTCCAAACCCAAAAATATAGGCCTAATATCTCCCGCTCCGAACAAAAACGTATTTGATACCAATCAAAAGACTACATGATTGTCGGTGATACACTTTACCGTCGTGGTGTAGATGCAATTCTGAGGAGGTGCCTCACCCATGAGGAGGACGAAAAAAACCTGAATGATTGCCATTCAGGCGCGTGTGGGGGGCATCAATCCGGTTACGCTACGGCGCAAAAATTTTTACGAGAAGGATACTTCTAGACAACAATGTTCAAAGATTGCATAACTGCAGTCAGAAGTTGCCATGCCTGTCAAATTTTCGATAGCAAAACCAGAAGACCACCCGCACCTCTGCAACCAATAGTTTTTGTTGGGCCATTCGCCAAATGGGGCATCGATTTCATGACATGTAACCCCACCTCGACTGGGGGGCATGGGTATATCATAGTCGCAGTTGACTATTCTACAAATAGGCTGAGGTGATGCCTACATTAGATAACACTGGTGAAACAGGTGCCCTTTTCTTTTTCAATCATGTAGTCACCAGATTCGGCGTCCCACAAGCTATAGTCACAGATCATGGATCGAATTTTCGCAATCACATGATGGTCGAATTAGCTGCCAAATTAGGGTTGTCGCATGACAGCTCTACTCCATATTACCCACAAGCCAACGGACAAGTTGAAGCAATCAACAAGGTCCTGAAGTGCATGCTGCAAAGGATGATTGGAGTTCACAAAAGGAGTTGGCACCTGATCCTGTACTCAGCCTTGTGGGCTTACCGAACATCGGTAAGGAATGCAACTGGGTTTACACCTTTCCAACTGGTGTATGGCCTAGAAGCAATCTTACCAGTCCAGTGTGAAATCTCATCCCTCAAACTCGCAATCGACCTTCGGAACTTCAGAAGAGGAGGCTCGTTTCTTGGAACTAATCTAATTGGATGAAACCTGTCGTGATGCCGCTTTGGCTAACGAAGCCCATAAGAAACGAGTCAAGGCGCAGTTCGACAAGAATGTCAAACCTCGTGTCTTCTCAGAAGGTGACTTGGTCTTGCTTTATGACCAAGAATCTGATAAATTAGGAGCAGGTAAATTCAAGTCTTTATGGATGGGCCCCTATATTGTTAAGAGAGTGTTAGCAAAAGGAGCCTACGAGTTAATGGATTATGACGGGATTCCACTGGCACAACCTCGTAACGGGTTGTACCTTAAGCATTACTATGCATGATTCAGTATGGTAACATATATGCTTTTGTTACATTTTTGTTTTCGCTAAAGTATTTGTTTTGGTCAAGTAAATCCGTTTTTTACATTTGTCGTAGATGTCGAACCTATTGGAATCATTTGTTGGATATGCCGACAGAGCGAGTCATAGTTCACGAAACCTATCTTCTGCGGCCTGGGCCATTTTTGATCCAAGCGGCGAGTTAGTAAGTTTCAGAGGGGTATGTATTGGTCGATCAACGAATAACATTGTTGAATATAGCACGTTGATAGAACTTCTCTTTGATGCCATCACACATGGAATAAGCCAACTGGTCGTCAGGCTAGACTCACAGCTCATCATACTACAGCTCACGGGTATCTACTCCGTCCGAAATCCAGCTATCTATCGCATGTTCCTAAAGGTCAAGATTTTGGAAAGGCAATTTGATTTTATTCAATATCAGCATATTTCCATAAGCTTAAAAACATTAACTGACTCATTAGCAAATTATGTGTTAGATAGACATTTGCAACATTTATAAAAATAAGCATCTCATCAATATTTGCATCAGGATCATGCAACTTAACCAGAATAAAACTCTAAAAATCAAAAATATATATATAAATGTTTATGGTTTACACATAATGTTCTATAACCAAGACAAAATTGGTCAAATGACCCAAAACTCAAAACGCTAGGGGGCACCCTAGTCTAATGATGCTCGTGATAACAAGTCACCACCTGTGCAATCATGCGTAAAAGCCTAGTCCATCGTCTTGGCACACCAGTAGTATGTCGCTGCAACCTCAAAGGCAGCTCGTCAGTCCTCACATCTGGAATACCGAGAGTGAGGCCCTCGACCTGATCCTGTAATGCTGAAAGAGTCTCGGCCACATCAAGGTCGCGAAGGATAGCCCTTCCAACAGCCTCTCCTGCTGGGGCAGCAGCTGGCACTCTCAGGCGTACTACTGGCCGAACAGGACCAACATCTGCATGAGTACATGAGTTTTGATTAGTCTTGACAGAGTAAAACATAAGGACATTATAAAAGAAAAACGATAAACAGGAATATGGTCAAAGAATTTACCAATGGCACCCCACTGTTCGCCAGCCGGCAGTACCAAATCTGGGTCACCTCGGAAGTCCATACCAGCATATGGATACTCGGAATAAACCATCTCCTAATGATCAAACCACTCGAAGAAGGTACCAGAAAAGGAAATCTGAGACTGACCAGCATGCCTAGACATATGGTCGACCCATCTCTGCATACGTGGTTCAGTCAGTGGAGGTAAACCGAGTGCAATATACTGTGGCTACATCAGTGGTATCTTTTCCAAGGTGAAGGCGGTCAAGATAGAACCATATCCAAAGTTCTTCAGTCTCCCGCTCTTCACCTTGGTCAACTGTTCTTTCATCACAAGGAGTACTGCGTCACACCAGTTGAACACCTTCGGTTCGAGGCATTCCAAGGCGTACTGCATATAAGATCGGTTGGCCACATGAAGAGCTGCACCACCAGCCATCCTACCACAAGTGAACAGAATGGTCCTCAAAGACCTGTCAGTGACATCTCGGATGATGATCTTTCCGTGTTTACTTGGTTGAGATCCCTCTCTGCAATACCTGCGAACATAATCTCTCACAGATTCACCTCCATGGGCCGAACTTGATAAAGAGATGGGGGCACCCCACCTCGATAAGTCGGTCAAAAAATAGATGTCCACTATAGTCAAGGGGATGGATTTGCCCCTAATCTGGAAGACCTGGCTGGTAGGATCCCAAGCATCAAGCAAATACTGCAGCAAGTTGATTTGTTGTCTCATGCTAGAGATGCGGAAAAACTTCAACAGGCCACAGTTCCGCAGTGCGTTTACTGTAACCGGATCATGTAAAGCAAGCATGTCATCTTCTTCATGCTCACGTTCTCGCCATGTAATGGTCATCTTACTCCAATGAATCTCTGAAAACAAACAAGAGAAGAGTTAGATCCTAATTTGGTGAAAAAAAAGCAAAAATTTCCATTGAAAATTGTGCATAAATTTCCTTCCTTGCGCTCATCATACCTACAGTAGTGTTCAGGGTGTGTTGCATGTCAATTGGCCAGTAGACAGGCTAGCATCCAATGCACCTTTTGATACATAAAGGGTGCGATGGAGCCAGGGCGAGTTTTTCAAACCCCAGAGGCTCAGAAAAACCAGAAATCAGGCTCAGAATGCAAAATGGAAAAGATGAAATGAAAGAGCTCATGTTTAGCTCCTACCTGGTCTAGACGGCGCCGAAAATTGTCCGCGGAATCTCCCGGAATCAGTTGATGAAAATCAAGGGGGGAAAGCACCTCCAAAGCTCCAACAAGCCAAAGTTCAAATGAAATGGTAAAACGAGAGGTAAAAGAACTTTTAAATTACTTTTACGTAATTCGAGTAAAATATTATTGTCCTAACTCATTTTTCAAACGTATATCGTTCATTTCTAACTAGTTTGATGAAGCAATTAAGCATGCAGTACAATCTTTGAAGGAACAAAGCTATTTATGGTAAAGTCAAGAAAAGATCGTTACTTCGAGCAGTT
This sequence comes from Pinus tabuliformis, assembly GCA_031772625.1. Lineage (NCBI taxonomy): Eukaryota > Viridiplantae > Streptophyta > Pinopsida > Pinales > Pinaceae > Pinus > Pinus tabuliformis. Next base: position 708,160 of record CM062806.1, read on the forward strand.
TTAACGCGGACTTCATGCTCGTTAAAAAATAAACATAAGCAATGATCAAATGTTTCCCTCGACATTTAAGCTCAATAAAAAATGAACCAATTCCCGGTAAATAATCATCGTGAATGTAGTACTTCAGCCTTTAAAGACTTGGTCGTGTTCCCATCATCACCTCCACTTTGTATTGGCCGATCATTCACCTCCATTTGATTGTTTACCCCTTTTGAGGAACAGCTGCGAAGAGTGATCCCGCTAGCCATCCTTGTAACACTGCCGTGATTGGAAAATTCCAAACCTTACCTGGAATCAGCTGCTACCCAATTTTATCACTCGTCCCTCAAAGACGAGTCTCCTTTAAGCTCTTTTCAACTGACTCGTAAAATATGAAAATATTTTCGAGCCATTGGCCTCTCCAGCTCGTTAAAGGGACAGGAAGTGCTATCTCTCCTTTAGATTTTAATCTTTTTGGACCTGAGGGATTATTACACAAAAAGATCGAGAGTTTGTTTTGTTCGGCTCGTTAAAAGTATCGAAAATTCATCCCTTCTGTATTGTTTTATAATTTTTAAAACTTAAGGGATTAGATGAAAAAAAAGGATTTTTGGAGTTTTCTTTACGTCCTTTTTCAGACTCTCTAAAATTGAAAAGGACTGAGTTATCTTTGTCGTTAAACTCGTTAAAACATAATAGCGACAAACTTGTCCATAGCAGACAAGAACGAGTTTCACTATCGCTAGGCTCGTTAAAACATAGCGATGGGTTTGCCCGAAGGGAAAATTATAGAACAAGCATATGTTATCCTCCTCAAGCTTGACAAAACTAAACAGGTACTAGTCAGCAATGACGGGGGAAAATTTGGGAATAAAACTTGAAGAAACTTTGTTGGTAGCAAGTCGCTCTTGAACATGACACTTTCACTCCGCATCCAAGTCAGGTTGGGTTGTTTCATTCACCGGTCACATCACCATGGTCCCATCTCACCATCCACATTTGGGGTTAATGCTACCAATCCATCACGTCAGTGTCGCCGATATGTTCAAGAGAAGTCACTCAGAGAATTCACCTGTGTCTCACCCGCTGCAATACATTTACACTCCATTCTTTCATAACCGCCACCTTGAACCTTATATCACCAGATCGTTTTCACCTCCATTAAAATCATTTTCTCTGTTCCGTGTCACTGATGTGGGATTCATTAAGTCCCTCCTATGATGGATCGCTTCTTGTCGACATCAGCTCATTATCCAAGAAGTCGATCTAGGAACACCCCTTTCAGTACTTTGAAGCTTGCATGCCTCAATGGCAAGTTTCTCACTTCCGGCGACAGGTTTACATCAATGGCCTTCGACCGAAAGATTTTGCGTGGTGTTCGACGCTAAGTCCTTTATTCACACCACGTGAATTGTACTGCGGTACCTTGAGGTTCATTATCATTATCGGTGATTCCTCTCGTGCCTATTAACAGCTTACATCATTGGCTGGTAATCAGGCGATGTCTTTCCATGTTCGACTCCAGAACATCTCTCACATGGATCGACTTGTACTTTGAGTGAAGATCGAATGATATTGAAGACCCCAGATCTAGTTTCATCCATCCGGGCTGCGATATATATTCAGGAAAATAAAGACATCAAATGTACATCATTTCTGCACATATAATCATCCAATCAAAGGGATGATGGCTCTACCAGAATCATCAGTCTACACTCAGACGATTGTCTGTCCTATGTACATGAAAATGAATTTATAAAGTTGAGCATGGGAATGCCCAACTCAGCTAGATCATAAAAATATTATGAAGATAATGTATTGTATTGTATCTTATTACAGGTCTCCTCCCAGCTTGAAAGAACTTCAGATCCTCATGATAAAGCATTTCACCCGACATCAAAAATATTAACGACCTCATGCTTTAGGGGGAAATTGTTATAGACATTTTTGGGCACTGCAACCCCAAGCATAAAATGTCCATAAACCAAGGGCTCCTAAATCCCTAAAAGTGTTGTTCCAACCCCTAAAGGAACAAGGTCAACTGATTACAGCTTCTCCCAGAAGTTCTCCATGAAAAACTACTCAGAACTGGTCAAAACAAGATCATTTCACCTGCTCCATAGGAAAACTGTGTTGCATCTCACCTAAGTACACTCTGTGGGTGCGTTGCATTTCAAAAATCCCTTCTATGGGGTGCGATGGGCGAGAATAGACAAATGGCAGTGTCAATCACGAGGTGGAGAGGCATGGAATCTTCCAAAAACTTCTCCTGGGACACTTGCCTCTCTAAATTCGACAAAGGATGAGTAAGAGATCATCAATCTCCAAGTGGAAGCAAGAACTATCAGAGGGAAGACACTAATCAAAAGACTAGCTGACTCATCTCCCTTATAGATATCTATATATGGATCCCTCATCCCAGAGATCCGGAGGCTGGAATTTTGCATCTTGTAAGGAATTGTTGTTGGTTTCTTGAGGCAACATCATAGTGTTGGGTGATCTAAGCTTTGCATGAGGTGAAGAAGGGCTTACTTGCTTAGAGGATGATGTTGGGTAAGAACAACTGGTTGTAACTCTCTTGGCTCTTTCTTGATTATCAATAAAGCTATTCAAGTTTTCCTCCATACTCTTGTGTAATCTATGTTTTGTGCATTTGTATGGTCAATTTACATCTGATCCTAGATTTTTTATGATAATAGATCCATGCTCTCGTATAGTGTTATGCTACTTTGATTCTACAGGTACTTTGTAAAGTTGGGTATACAAGGAAGCGAGTAGCAAAGGGCTATCAGAAGAGAGAGGAATCGAGCAAGGAACCAAGCGCAAGATAGAGGTTGGTCTCCTTTATTCTTCTCTCATCTATCTTTCATAAAGGAAAACGAAAGTAGTTTTACTTTGTTTGTTTCTAAGGTAGCTACCACACCTTAGTGGGATTAGCAGTTCTGCATAAACACTTTTCCCTGTAACAGGAAACCAATTCTAACAGTTCAGATTAATCAGGTAGATATACCGAATGTATTGGTAGATTTGGGCATTTCAATTAATGTAATTACTTCTGAAATCATGCTTACACTGGGATTGCGTGATCTCAAGCCAACCTCTACAGTGTTAGAATTAGCTGACAGATCTACAATTAGACTGATAGGGAAATTGGAAGACATAATGATTTCAATGGATTCTTGGCACTACCCCATTGATCTCCTAGTCTTGCATACGCAGTCCCCAACTGGTGATCATCCCATTATTTTAAGACGGTCGTGGCTTGCAACCGTTGATGCCTATATCAGATGTGGATCAGGAAACATGATAATTTCTAATTGGGAAAATATGAAAAATATTATTCTCTATCCCCCTACAAAGCCTAGCTCGCAGAAAAAGACCAAGCAGAACTCTTTGTCTTTAGATGAGATCAAAATTGAATAGTAGGAACTCCAGCCAGTGCTTACCATGGGGCAAGCCCTCTGCTTTATGGATGAGACAGAGGATGATACTATCAACACTTTTATTAGCAGCCCTCATGTTGTTGCAGATCCAACTCGACAGTTTTTGGAATCAATCATGAGCTGTGAGATAAAGGAAACTATCAGATCGGAAACTGAAGGTGAAGACATTCTTGTAACAACACTTTATGACAGTATACCGGTTGAGATTGAGTCAGGGAATACATTGAATATCAACCTAAATCTTTCACTGGCCCAGATCGAACAGCTCCTGAAGATCCTTCGAAAACATAAAGAAGCTTTCACCTAGGATTATACTGATATGAAAGGTATCCCTTCCGATTTGTGTACTCATCATATTTACATCAAAGAAGATTGTCAACCCGTAATAAATCCAAAAAGAAGGATGAACCCTGCCTTGAAGAACATTATCAAAGAGGAGGTCCAGAAGTTATTAGATGTAGGATTTATTTACCCAATCTCAGACAACCAGTGGGTATCCCCACTGGTCATCATTCCTAAAAAGAATGGTAAATGGCATATTTGTGTAGACTATAGGGAGCTGAATAAAGCAACCTTGAAAGATCATTTTCCTCTACCATTTATCGACCAAGTCCTTGATACCCTGGCCAGGAAGAAGTTTTTCTCTTTCTTGGATGGGTTTAGCGGGTATAACCAAATCCAAATAGCTCCTAAGGATCAGGACAAGACTACCTTTACATGCCCTTGGGGAACATTCGCTTACCGAGTCCTTCCGTTTGGTCTTTGTAATGTGCCTGCTACCTTTCAAAGGGAAATACTGGGGATTTTTTCTGATTTACTTAATGACAGTGTTGAAATTTACATGGATGACTTCACGCCATATGGGGGGTCATTCGAAGAAGGATTGGAAAACTTGGAGAAAGTTCTTAAAAGGTGTAAACAAATGCATGTTTCTCTAAGTACAACAAAATGTCATGTCATGAGAGAAGAGGTAGTGCTAGGACACTTACTTTCAGCCGCTGGGACACAAGTTGATCCTGCCAAGGTAAAGGTAATTTTTCATTTTCTTGTACCTAAGACAACGACTCAAGTACATAGTTTCATTGGTTGTGCTGGTTACTATAGGCATTTTATAGAATTTTTTCTAAAATTGCATTGCCACTTTTTCAGTTGTTAACTAAAGATGCAAAATTTTTATGGATAAATAATTGCGAAGTAGCTTTTGAAAAGATCAAGGAACTAATCTGCCAAGCTCCAATCTTAGGTGGTCCCAACTAGGAACGTCTGTTTCATATCCATGCAGATGCCTCTGAAACGACTGTAGGGGCAATTATGGGACAACAAGAAGATAAGAAGTTGTATGCAGTTTATTATGTCATCAAGAATTTAACGTCTGTTGAGATAAAATATATGGTAACGAAGAAGGAGTTCTTGTCTGTCATCTATGTTGTTAATAAATTTCAACACTATATTACTAGGTATTCTACTTTTGTACACAAGCAACAATCAGGTATTTGATGAACAAACCTGTAACTCCTGGGCGTATAACAAGGTGGTTGTTATTACTTCAAGAATTTGATATCACCATTATAGATAAACCAGGCAAGGATAACGTAGTTGTTGATTTTATGTCTAGATTAAATGTTGATAATGAAGGAGAACCTGTAGAAGATAGCTTTCCGGATGAACATTTGTTTGCAATTTCTACTAATACCCCTTGGTATGCAGATATTGCTAACTATTTGGCTACAGGAAAAGTACCTCAGCATTTGTCATACAGGGAACAACGGAGGATTATTCATCACAGTGCCCGTTACTCATGGATAGCAGGATATCTCTTTTATACAGGGGGTGATTAGCAGATCTGTCATTGTGTAGTAGTGTTGAGGGCCCCAAAATCGGGTCGACAACAAGGGGGATACCCACCCGGTCCGGAACCTGGTTGGCGGCTCCTTGCCCGTTTGGAGTAGTGGGTCCGACTGGGGGTAACGGGACCAGCTTCCTGATGCAAAAGGGATGTGTGTGTGTGTGTGTGTGTAGAGTTTGATTATGTTGATTCTGGAAGCATTCTAAAACTAATTTAAATCTAACTTGCAAACTGACTTTAAGCTATTGTAATCTAATGAGAAAAACATATATAATCTACACTAACCCGGGATATATATTTTCTATTATGCGATTTAGAAAGATTTCATATAATAACTGGTAATAAAGATTATTTAGCTATCATAAGAATATAAACCATTTAAGATGAACCATTCTGCATAAGAAGTTAAACAAAACAGTTGTGAACAGCATATCGCATAATTAAATCATTCATATGTCAAGCATAAATAAATAAGTCCACCGTACAGAAGTGCCAAATGATAACCCATATGCTCATACATTAACATATAAACAATACCAGCTGTATATCACTCTAAGAATATGAGCAGGAATTCGTCAAGAGATAAAAGTACCATTTATGACTGATTTCTACTCACAGACTTCAAGCAATAACGATTTATCTCTACTTGTTCTAATATCTACTAAGAGTACAGAAGTGTAACATCAATAGCAGACATTAAAATTCAAACATAAATAAATCTCGATCCTTCCATTCATCAAAACCTCCTCTGAGGGTGCAGAAGTGCATGTTCCGAGGACAAGTTTTTGACAAATTTCTGGACCCTTCTCTAATGCAATGAGAAGGGTTGAAATACTACTACCTAATCCTAATAATAGTATGTTACAAAATTGAGGATACGGTTCTCAAATGACCGCCCTTTTTCTAATTTAGTTAAAAAGGAAAAAACAACATTCTAAATGAAATTACTTCTGAATTTGGTCTCTGAAGTTGCAGCTGTCAAGCATAGGCTTGAGAAGAGTAGGCTGGCTGATTTCTGTGCTTAGCTGGGCTGCGAAAACGGCATCCATAAGAGCTGGCGCTACCTTCTCGGCTGCGTTCATGATGCATCTTACTGTCATGCATTGGCTGTGCGGCTTAACTAAGTAAGTCCAGTAACTTTCCCAATTTAGTCTAGCCAATGCCTGGATTGTTTTCCCGTTTGCCTGCGCTTTCTGCCTCCATTCTGCCTCCAGTTGCAACGTGCTTGGTAGGTACCCCGGGGTGGTCTCTGAAATCAAATTGGCCCTATGTAAATTTTCATTTACACAGTCGATAAGGATGCTCGCTTGTGTCGCCGCTGTCTCTGCTGCTTGCTCAGCCTGTGTGATTTGTTCGTCCCATTTATTAAAGAGCAGCTCCTTATGATTTTCATTAATCTTGGGTGCCCCTGCTCTTTTCCCTTCCTCGTCATTTTTCCAAGTCAGATATTCCGTTACTCTTCTGTTGGTCTGGTCATAGTCGTTCCGCAATTCCACCACCTGGCTGGTGATCTTGTCGCTTAGTTCGCAAAATTGCCTCCACTGTGATATTCTACGTACCATATCTTCCTGATGCTGTGATAGTTGGTTGTTCAAGCCGATGGACTCTGAAATGAACTCTGTCAGCTTAGGTTCATCTTTATGCATTTCTTGCACCGTCTGCAGCTGCTTTTCTTTTTCTTCAAGACTTCTTTGATAGCTTACCTGCATCTGGCGAAAGTCTTCCTGTAGCTTTTCGAGCTGTCTGGAAGCTTCAGTGTTCGCATTGGCTTGTTGCAACTGTTGTTGTAGCAGTTGTATTTGATTTTCATGTTCTTTTAGAAGTTGCTGGACTTCAGAGGCCTTGTCGATAGTTGCAGAAGCATATGCTCCTGCAATCTGAGACAGTTTCGTGAGATTCTCGGTTGGATTATTATTTGGGTCTTTCCACAAGACATCTAGATGTTCAGCATCTTGAGACAGTGCATTCTCAAGTTTTCTCTTCTTTCTTTGTCTCCTTACAACTGCTTTGTGCTGGGGACTGTAGAATACGTCCAGTGGAGGAATTTCTTCTACGTTGAGTAGAAGTTCTGAGGATGGAGCGATAGGGAGATGCTCCGTTTCTGCGGCACTACTGACTATGGTCGAGACGACCTCTTGCACCACCTGTGTATTGCTCACAGGTGTCTTCGGGACTTGACCTTCAAGATTAATTAATTCATTGAAGGTCTCCCATTCTTTATCCAACTCTGCTGTGACAAGAGGTGTTTCGACGACAGGAGGGGGAACCTCTCTTGGTGGTGAGGCGATAACTTGCTGCTGAGCCATCGTACTTGACTGAGTTGTGTCTTTAATTGTTTCTTCGTTCTCCTCTTTGTTGTGCACAGACTCTTCAGGATGTTCAGATATTTCTTTTGCGGCGCTGGACTTAGATCTGGAAGCGCTGGAGTTTTCACTGAGGCTGATGCTCGGAGTCGGTTCTCTAGTAGCTACTCGCAGTCCTTCCAGTGGAATACTAGCCAGCCTTTTTTCTCTATACAATGTGAATTTCCGAAGGTCGTCTAGAGACAACCTTGACTGAGCTTCTTGCAAAACTTCCTTGAGCGAGTTCTTATTCAGAAAGAGATCATCAAACAGATATTTCTTCCCAGAGAATACTCTTATCTTGACGTTGGTTGTAAATTCCTGGGCCACATTATTTGGGTCGAATGGTCTTGGTGAGAACTTAAATAATTGGAGACACATCACATTCTCCACCTCACCAAAAGCGTGTCCCACATCGAACAAAGAGAAGGCCCCACAAGTGACGGGAAATTGAGGCCAAATGGCCTTCTTTTTGTCCTTTAGGTCCTTGGTTAAACCACCTTCAGAACAAGTTTGATAAGCGATTTCCCGGGCCAACAGTTTATCCGGGACATACAAGGGTAGGACATGTGGAGGTACAATGCTTCCAAAAACTCGAATGTAGGTAAACCATTCTTCCCCAAACCATCCCGCGATGGGGATGATATCAATTTGTGCCTCGGGAGAGCACCTTGGGGGGTCCTTATCATACATCATTCTATGTATGGGCAATATGAGCCCATGGCAAATCTGGTAAAAATGAGGGGCAAACTGGGAATCCCATAAGACTTTATGATAGACATGAATGGGCAATGGGTCTTGGGTAGTCCATTTCCAACCCATAGTAGGGAATTTCGATACAAGACAGACAGAGTCCATTATATAGGCAGACAGATAAAAAGGAGGATAGGCCCTTTGGGAGAAGGATCTCTTAGAACGGTAGTGGAGGACCGCCGTGTATAGAGTGTCAGAAAGGATTTTGGCCCAATCCACTATCTCAGAGCTAGTCGCGGCATCAACTAACGGTAGCCATTCAGATGAAAACTTATTGATATCAGGCTTACCAAATAGCCTACAGAGCATGGCTGCAGCAAAACAATATGGAGAGGTAAGGGAACCAGTGCTATACATACCGTTCTTATCCATTTTCAACGGCTCATCTCTTCTTGACCATTCCTTAGTGGTGTCTGATAGGTCCGGATTCTCTACTGCGAATTTCCTAACAAACTCTGCATTATAAGTCGCTTGTGGTTCAGGAAGATGATACATGAGCTTCAGGTCTTGAGCAGCAAACGATCCCACGAGCCCATGTCCCCGGACTTTGAACTGTCTATGATGCAACTCCGCATCATCTAAAATCCACTTGATCATGTCTGTATACGGTAGAATCTTCGGTCTTGCCGCTATTCTATGGAGGAAATAACACGCTAGGTCTTCCAGGGATGCCTCTGAAGGACGTGATGCACCCGCGACAGCAGCAGTTACCTTGGCTATTCTAGGGTTCTCTTCTTCTAACAGCCTATACATGCCTTCCCATGTTGAGATACCTACATCTTTATTGTATGCAGTATCTGTGTACAGGGGCGCCATCTCCTTGGTCTTCTCTCTTGTTTCGGAGCTTTGAGCTTTGTTCTTCTTTCCCATTTCGCTTAGTGTTTCTATCTGATTTTGCCTTCGCACTTTGCTCCTACAGGTTATGAGTGAAATGGAAAGATTGATCAGAAAGGTGATGGGAGAGTTTTAAATGCAAGAGATAAATCAGATACGCCACCTTACGTGAAGCAAATCCGCATTAAGGCACGCGTCTTTATTCCACTTAATAACTGACAACTGATTTATTACTATCATTAAAAGCGCATAATTCCAAGTCAGTTTATAGTAAGTGGCTTTTCTTTGGGTGGCGCGCCCGAAGGATTCGTACTAAGGCGCTTTTATGAATTGCCAACGTACCCTTGCATGTCGCGCAATCGCAAACAGCAGCGATCGCAACATCGCAGATCGCCATATCGCAGATCGCAATAATTCAATGCTTGCCAATCTTTGCCTGCCTCATTTCTGCGATATGCGATCGCAATATCGCAGATCGGCGGACTTGTAAGCTTTTCTTTATGGATACTAGTATGTTGTGATGTGATGTTGTTATTAACACTGCGGCGGTGTGCATATTGGTCTTTAGAAGGGAAATGAAGGTGTTTCTTATTCCTTTGTGATGCAACCTTAAAGATTTGCTTTCATGAACACAGGTTTAGGCTTAAGTCATTCAAGAAACCTTTTCTAAGCGTATGCTTGTAACTTCAAAATGAAATCCTTGCTTTTCCAAAAATTAACTAAGGGTCCCCATTCATTCTAGTATCGTGGCTGATACTAGATTGAACGAGGGGGGTTGTTGCTGGCCACAACAATTGGCGATTCACTTGGGAGAACCAGTTATCTCTGCTCTTTTTCTATTGACGTTTTCAAACTTCTAAAAAAAATTTTCTCAGGAATTTTGAACTTTATTATAAAAAGATAAAAACAAATGATACTTCAAAGCGTCAATGATGTTTTGTTTCAGCCCCATTTTATTTCAATTACTTGCATCCCCAGATTGTTTTCGAATTTAAATCAGTCATTACTTGGTCTTGTAAAACATAAAAATAAAGTGTTCTCTATGTATCAGTCCTTCTTAAATATGCTCCTTTGTCGCAGGTAGAGCCACTGCTGCCAGCAGGCGTCCATAGCCTCGACAGGGTTACCTATTATCCAGGAATGATCCTTTATCCTGCTTAAGGTTATTTACAACTTTTTCAGAAGGAATCCCTTTCTTGATGCTTTTTCCTTTTTATTCTCTAAAGAACAATGTCTTGGTTTGGTGGCCAAATTATGACACAGTCATTCACTTGATTTACACTTTTGCTGAGCAAGCTGGCTCGTGATGAGACCCCTTGTCTTTTGATTGCAACAATCTTGAGTCATTGCCCTGTTTTGGTAGACAGTTTTGGCAAAGTCAGCAAGTTATAATATCTGTGATCATGATAAGTCGGCTCGTGATGAGACCTCTTATTCCTTGAGATATAGCAATATTTTTAGGTCATTCCTCTGAATGTTGTGTTTTCCTTCAGCAGGGAGGAAGTCAAATTCTCTTTCCTTAAAAAAGTTTTGGACGACATTGATAGGGCTGCTTTTGGTAATGGCTGCTTTCACAGAGAATCTTTATTTTAATATTGATACCTTTCATTGTGCTGACCTAAAACAAATTCCTCACTGGGATAGCTTTCTTTTAATTTTTTGGAGTTGAAACTATCATCATTTCTGGGTTAAAGTTCTATTGATAATAAAGATCAAATTCTCAAAGGATTTGCTGTTCATAGGAGTCGAAGTTCAAAATCTTTAACAGAGACAAGGTGTCTTTAGTAAAAGTCAAATGCCATTTAGCCAGAACAAACATTATTTGAGAGAGGCAAACATTCTCTAGGGTCGCATAGAGAATATAACTAACTTTGCCTATCAATTATTGAAAACAAAACTAATAACCTAGCTAAATTACTCCTACTCCTATTCTAATTATATACAGGAAATAACTAAGTAAAATGATATTTCCAATGGAACCAACGATTCATTATTATTCCTAGCCGTATGAATTTTCCAAGCATTGGTAAAAAGAATCGAATTTCTCTTGGATCGAAATTGTTGGCTAGGGAATAAGAACTTACAAACTCAATTGGAATTCTGTCTGATTTTATTTTCTCATGAGAGGTCTTTTCCAACTGAGTACCTATTGGATCATAAAAATTGGGATGGATTTCTTTTGTGAATTGGTGATCTTTCAATAGGAGGGATAACAAGTCAAATTGTGAAATGGGTTTTTCAATTTCGATGGCTTGTAACCCGTTGCTTGTTGACGTTGAGTTTTTAGCGATTTCTTTTGAAATGAAAGTTCTTATATATAAATCGCCAAAATCTAATCTATCAAAAATTTGAAAATTTAAAAAGAAATTCGATTTTGTACAAAATGAACGCGAGTGAGAAAGAAATGATTGGGTATTTATACAAATAGTGGTATCGCACAACTGGGAGTTATTTGTGACTTTTTGCTTTTCACAAGAACTGGCCAAGTTTTGTGAATCAGGAACTGAGTTATGATTGCGAACAGGGATGGAGCTTTCCTCTTGATATGAATCATAGATCGGAGTATCGTCTTGGATAGTAAAATTATTCAAATGAGCTTTTGCTTTGAGGTGAGGGTCAGCTGGTATAATTCCGGATCTAAGATGTTTTTTATTATCTGACCCTAGTTGAGTTACTTGTGATAACTCAACATCATCACAATCGGCAAAGCAACTATCACGAAAGACTTTACAGTGTCCCCTAGGTTCCTCTTTTTCATTATATGTTTTCAGACAAGGGAGGTGGGGCAGCTCTCGTTTAATATGGATCAAAGGCTGTGTTAAAGTGGTCTCTTTATTTTGAAAACCCAATGATGGTTCGTTTGAATAACCCTCTGTGTCCGTTGAAATATGCTTAACATTATGAGGGGAAAAATCGTCATCACTAAAAACATTGGGGTAAAGAGAAAAATGTAAATCTGGAACAATGCATTTAACAACATCAAATAAATCTCGTTCATCAGATTCACTATAAGCATCGGGCTTTAGATCATACCTTTTTGTGCCGATACTTTTTGAAAGAGAAACAGTTGGTGGATCTAACCTTGGCATCAGCATTTGTTGATTTGAAATGATATTGTCTGACTCCATGTCAAAGTGATCTTCTGGTTCCAAGGTATTTTCCCTTTCAGTACTTTCGCCTTTGTTTTCTGGTGTTAGAGCATGCAAGACTCCTAGGCTAAATTCTGTCTGGTCAGGTACAGGAGGTAGGAAATACTCATCATAATCTGAAGGTTCTTCATCTGTGAGCTCATTCTCGAGGCCATATTGTAGACATTTAAGATGAAATCGCATATTGAAATCCCTTACGGGTTCGTCTTGTTTCCGCAGATAGTCGATTTCATCATATACCTGGTCGTATTCATAGCAATCAAATTCCAAGATGAAAGTCCTAACGAATTGGTCCCAGCTGTGAACTGATGCAACTGGGAGGTTTCTGCACCATTTTCTAGCTTCCGCTGTGAATGTAAGAGTAAAAATCCTGCACAAAACGCCTTCGTCAATTTTTTGAATATCAGAACTCGAAACTCTTTGAATGAATTGCAGGGCATGATGAAATGCAGAAGAATTATTCTTACCATTGAATTTTACCTGAGACAATAGCCTTACCACATCTGGTGGAGTGTTGGAAGAGGCAGGAACATGGATGCAACTCCAAATAGGAATTCTGTGAGCAGACATCCTTTTCCAAGATTTCTAATTTAAAAACATTCCAACAGACAATATGCTCAGGCCCTCCTTCTAGCGCCAAATATGTTGAGGGCCCCGAAATCGGGTCGACAACAAGGGGGATACCCACCCGGTCCGGAACCTGGTTGGCGGCTCCTTGCCCGTTTGGAGTAGCGGGTCCGACTGGGGGTAACGGGACCAGCTTCCCGATGCAAAAGGGATGTGTGTGTGTGTGTGTGTGTGTGTGTGTATGTGTAGAGTTTGATTATGTTGATTCTGGAAGCATTCTAAAACTAATTTAAATCTCTTTAGTCATCGGAGAATCCACAGTAAGAACGATTTTCTGCCAACGTTTCGAATCCCAACCGGGATCCATATATAATTAATATTATATATTAATATAATTAATTATCATAGTAATAATAATTAATAAATAATCAATCATATTAATTAATAATTAATAATAATTAATATTATAATTATTTACATCATATTTTCAATTATAGTTATAATCATATTAATTAATATAATATTAAATTATATAATAATTAATTATATTAATTAATAATAATTAATTATATTAAGTAATAATTATCAATTATATTTACTAATAACAATTAAAAATAATTAATAAAATTAATAATAATAAATAATCAATATAATTAATTTCTAGATTTATTTTTCATTATTAGTTCATTAATAATAATTAATATAATTAATTATTATATTAAATAAATAATAAATTAAAATAAACATTTTTAAGCATTTCAATTATAATCATATTAATTAAATATAATAATAGATTATATTAATTTAGTAATTAATTATATTAATTAATTATAATTAATTATATTAAGTAACAATAATTCAATCATATTAACTATCATTACTTAATAATAATTAATAAAATTAATAAATAATAAACAATCAATATAATTAATCACTATTTTAAAATTTTTATAGGAATCATTATACTAATATTTATTATAAAATTAATATTATTAATTATTATATTAAATATTAAATAAATAATAATAAATTATAAAATAAATAAATAAACAATTATAACCATTTCAATTAATTTGATCACTCAAAAATTTCTATATTAATAAGAATAAGAATAATTATAATCAATTCAATTAATTTTAATAACATATATTGTACTTATTAAAAAGTAGTTATTAAAAAAAAAAAAAAAAAAAATTAAATTAAATTAAAATTAATTAATATAAAAATTAAAATTAAAATTAATTAATCATGAAGGGCCGACTTCTCAAAAATTGAGAGCCGACCTTCCCTTCCCTTCCTTTCCCTTCTCATTTCTATTTAAACCCTAATAGTCTGCTCTTCTTCTATCAAAGCATTCATGTTGTCCTGATGATGGATCCCGATTGGGATTCGAAACGTTGGCAGAAAATCGTTCTTACTGTGGATTCTCCGATGACTAAAGAAATAACAAACCACAGAGGTCTTAAATCCCTAATTTAAATATAACTTGCAAACTGACTTTAAGCTATTGTAATCTAATGAGAACAACATATATAATCTACACTAACCCGGGATATATCTTTTCCATTATGCGATTTAGAAAGATTTCATATAATAACTGGTAATAAAGATTATTCAGCTATCATAAGAATATAAACCATTTAAGATGAACCATTCTGCATAAGAAGTTAAACAAAACAGTTGTGAACAGCATATCGCATAATTAAATCATTCATATGTCAAGCATAAATAAATAAGTCCACCGTACAGAAGTGCCAAATGATAACCCATATGCTCATACATTAACATATAAACAATACCAGCTGTATATCACTCTAAGAATATGAGCAGGAATTCGTCAAGAGATAAAAGTACCATTTATGACTGATTTCTACTCACAGACTTCAAGCAATAACGATTTATCTCTACTTGTTCTAATATCTACTAAGAGTACAGAAGTGCAACATCAGTAGCAGACATTAAAATGCAAACATAAATAAATCTCGATCCTTCCATTCATCAAAACCTCCTCTGAGGGTGCAGAAGTGCATGTTCCGAGGACAAGTTTTTGACAAATTTCTGGACCCTTCTCCAATGCAATGAGAAGGGTTGAAATACTACTACCTAATCCTAATAATAGTATGTTACAAAATTGAGGATACGGTTCTCAAATGACCGCCCTTTTTCTAATTTAGTTAAAAAGGAAAAAACAACATTCTAAATGAAATTACTTCTGAATTTGGTCTCTGAAGTTGCAGCTGTCAAGCATAGGCTTGAGAAGAGTAGGCTGGCTAATTTCTGTGCTTAGCTGGGCTACGAAAACGGCATCCATAAGAGCTGGCGCTACCTTCTCGGCTGTGTTCATGATGCATCTTACTGTCATGCATTGGTTGTGCGGCTTAACTAAGTAAGTCCAGTAACTTTCCCAATTTAGTCTAGCCAATGCCTGGATCGTTTTCCCGTTTGCCTGCGCTTTCTGCCTCCATTCTGCCTCCAATTGCAATGTGCTTGGTAGGTACCCCGGGGTGGTCTCTGAAATCAAATTGGCCCTATGTAAATTTTCATTTACACAGTCGATAAGGATGCTCGCTTGTGTCACCGCTGTCTCTGCTGCTTGCTCAGCCTGTGTGATTTGTTTGTCCCATTTATTAAAGAGCAGCTCCTTATGATTTTCATTAATCTTGGGTGCCCCTGCTCTTTTCCCTTCCTCGTCATTTTTCCAAGTCAGATATTCCGTTACTCTTCTGTTGGTCTGGTCATAGTCGTTCCGCAATTCCACCACCTGGCTGGTGATCTTGTCGCTTAGTTCGCAAAATTGCCTCCACTGTGATATTCTACGTACCATATCTTCCTGTTGCTGTGATAGTTGGTCGTTCAAGCCGATGGACTCTGAAATGAACTCTGTCAGCTTAGGTTCATCTTTATGCATTTCTTGCACCGTCTGCAGCTGCTTTTCTTTTTCTTCAAGACTTCTTTGATAGCTTACCTGCATCTGGTGAAAGTCTTCCTGTAGCTTTTCGAGCTGTCTGGAAGCTTCAGTGTTCGCATTGGCTTGTTGCAACTATTGTTGTAGCAATTGTATTTGATTTTCATGTTCTTTTAGAAGTTGCTGGACTTCAGAGGCCTTGTCGATAGTTGCAGAAGCATATGCTCCTGCAATCTGAGACAGTTTCGTGAGATTCTCTGTTGGATTATTATTTGGGTCTTTCCACAAGACATCTAGATGTTCAGCATCTTGAGACAGTGCATTCTCAAGATTTCTCTTCTTTCTTTGTCTCCTTACAACTGCTTTGTGCTGGGGACTGTAGAATACGTCCAGTGGAGGAATTTCTTCTACGTTGAGTAGAAGTTCTGAGGATGGAGCGATAGGGAGATGCTCCGTTTCTGCGGCACTACTGACTATGGTCGAGACGACCTCTTGCACCACCTGTGTATTGCTCATAGGTGTCTTCGAGACTTGACCTTCAAGATTAATTAATTCATTGAAGGTCTCCCATT
This sequence comes from Pinus tabuliformis, assembly GCA_031772625.1. Taxonomy (NCBI): domain Eukaryota; kingdom Viridiplantae; phylum Streptophyta; class Pinopsida; order Pinales; family Pinaceae; genus Pinus; species Pinus tabuliformis. The sequence goes on from CM062806.1 coordinate 724,550, forward strand.
CTTTATCCAACTCTGCTGTGACAAGAGGTGTTTCGACGACAGGAGGGGGAACCTCTCTTGGTGGTGAGGCGATAACTTGCTGCTGAGCCATCGTACTTGACTGAGTTGTGTCTTTGATTGTTTCTTCGTTCTCCTCTTTGTTGTGCACAGACTCTTCAGGATGTTCAGATATTTCTTTTGCGGCGCTAGACTTAGATCTGGAAGCGCTGGATTTTTCACTGAGGCTGATGCTCGGAGTTGGTTCTCTAGTAGCTACTCGCAGTCCTTCCAGTGGAATACTAGCCAGCCTTCTTTCTCTATACAATGTGAATTTCCGGAGGTCGTCTGGAGACAACCTTGACTGAGCTTCTTGCAAAACTTCCTTGAGCGAGTTCTTATTCAGAAAGAGATCATCAAACAGATCTTTCTTCCCAGAGAATACTCTTATCTTGACGTTGGTTGTAAATTCCTGGGCCACATTATTTGGGTCGAATGGTCTTGGTGAGAACTTAAATAATTGGAGACACGTCACATTCTCCACCTCGCCAAAAGCGTGTCCCACATCGAACAAAGAGAAGGCCCCACAAGTGACGGGAAATTGAGGCCAAATGGCCTTCTTTTTGTCCTTTAGGTCCTTGGTTAAACCGCCTTCAGAACAAGTTTGATAAGCGATTTCCCGGGCCAACAGTTTATCCGGGACATACAAGGGTAGGACATGTGGAGGTACAGTGCTTCCAAAAACTCGAATGTAGGTAAACCATTCTTCCCCAAACCATCCCGCGATGGGGATGATATCAATTTGTGCCTCGGGAGAGCACCTTGGGGGGTCCTTATCATACATCATTCTATGTATGGGCAATATGAGCCCATGGCAAATCTGGTAAAAATGAGGGGCAAACTGGGAATCCCATAAGACTTTATGATAGACATGAATGGGCAATGGGTCTTGGGTAGTCCATTTTCAACCCATAGTAGGGAATTTCGATACAAGACAGACAGAGTCCATTATATAGGCAGACAGATAAAAAGGAGGATAGGCCCTTTGGGAGAAAGATCTCTTAGAACGGTAGTGGAGGACCGCCGTGTATAGAGTGTCAGAAAGGATTTTGGCCCAATCCACTATCTCAGAGCTAGTCGCGGCATCAACTAACGGTAGCCATTCAGATGAAAACTTATTGATATCGGGCTTACCAAATAGCCTACAGAGCATGGCTGCAGCAAAACAATATGGAGAGGTAAGGTAACCAGTGCTATACATACCATTCTTATCCTTTTTCAATGGCTCATCTCTTCTTGACCATTCCTTAGTGGTGTCTGATAGGTCCGGATTCTCCACTGCGAATTTCCTAACAAACTCTGCATTATAAGTCGCTTGTGGTTCAGGAAGATGATACATGAGCTTCAGGTCTTGAGCAGCAAACGATCCCACGAGCCCATGTCCCTGGACTTTGAACTGTCTATGATGCAACTCCGCATCATCTAAAATCCACTTGATCATGTCTGTATACGGTAGAATCTTCGGCCTTGCCGCTATTCTATGGAGGAAAGAACACGCTAGGTCTTCCAGGGATGCCTCTGAAGGACGTGATGCACCCGCGACAGCAGCAGTTACCTTGACTATTCTAGGGTTCTCTTCTTCTAACAGCCTATACATGCCTTCCCATGTTGAGATACCTGCATCTTTATTGCATGCAGTATCTGTGTACAGGGGCGCCATCTCCTTGGTCTTCTCTCTTGTTTCGGAGCTTTGAGCTTTGTTCTTCTTCCCCATTTCGCTTAGTGTTTCTATCTGATTTTGCCTTCGCACTTTGCTCCTGCAGGTTATGAGTGAAATGGAAAGATTGATCAGAAAGGTGATGGGAGAGTTTTAAATGCAAGAGATAAATCAGATACGCCACCTTACGTGAAGCAAATCCGCATTAAGGCACGCGTCTTTATTCCACTTAATAACTGACAACTGATTTATTACTATCATTAAAAGCGCATAATTCCAAGTCAGTTTATAGTAAGTGGCTTTTCTTTGGGTGGCGCGCCCGAAGGATTCGTACTAAGGCGCTTTTATGAATTGCCAACGTACCCTTGCATGTCGCGCAATCGCAAACAGTAGCGATCGCAACATCGCAGATCGCCATATCGCAGATCGCAATAATTCAATGCTTGCCAATCTTTGCCTGCCTCATTTCTGCGATATGCGATCGCGCGATCGCAATATCGCAGATCGGCGGACTTGTAAGCTTTTCTTTATGGATACTAGTATGTTGCGATGCGATGTTGTTATTAACACTGAGGCGGTGCGCATATTGGTCTTTAGAAGGGAAATGAAGGTGTTTCTTATTCCTTTGTGATGCAACCTTAAAGATTTGCTTTCATGAACACAGGTTTAGGCTTAAGTCATTCAAGAAACCTTTTCTAAGCGTATGCTTGTAACTTCAAAATGAAATCCTTGCTTTTCCAAAAATTAACTAAGGGTCCCCATTCATTCTAGTATCGTGGCTGATACTAGATTGAACGAGGGGGGTTGTTGCTGGCCACAACAAGTAGAAAGTGACATCTATGAGGTTTTGAGAGCTACTCATGACGGCCCTTATGGGGGGCATTTTGCAGACTAGTGAACTGGCCACAAGGTGTTACATATGGGATATTATTGGCCATCTATCTTTAGCGATGCAGAGAACTATGTTCGAAGATGTGATAGCTTCCAATGGATGGGTTAGTCTGGTCACTCAGACAAAATGCCATTACAGTCACAGGTAGTTCTTGAGCCTTTCGAAAGATGGGCCATTGATTTTGTGGGACCATTTAACCCACATTCACATCAGAAAGTCCACATTTTAGTCTGCACAGATTATGTGATGAAGTGGGTAGAAGCCAAGGCTATAGCAAAAGCGACATAGTAGGTTGTCTTAGACTTTCAATTTGAAGAAATCTTTGCCAGATATGGTACTCTGAGAGACATAATTTCATATGGAGGAGCACAGTTCACATCACACATGATAGCAAAGCTTATGGAAAAATATGGGATCAAACATAGGATAACAACCCCATATCATCCTCAGGCGAACGGTCAAGTGGAGAGCACAAACAAAGTATTGGAAAACATTCTCACCAAGACTGTAGAAAATCATCACAGGGATTGGGTTGAAAAACTCCCTGAGGCTCTTTGGGCATATAGAAAAACATGGCGGAACACGATAGGATTCTCACCATTTGAACTTGTCTATGGAAAATCCCCATTGTTCCTGGTGGGATTTGAAATCAGTACACTCAGAACAGCTCTGGAAGTAGAATTGGACCTTTTAGAAGCCCAGAAACACCAGGTGGAACAGCTAAATGAGTTGGATGAAATTCGTTTAATGGTTCTCAAGAGAACTGTTGCCATACAACAACAAAGAGAAAAATGGCACAATAAATTTATTAAAAATAAGGTGTTTCATAGAGGGGATTGGGCATTATTGTATGATTCCCACTTTAAGGATTTTAAAGGAAATCTTTGCTCACGATGGCTGGGACCATACGAGGTTGATACGGTATTTGAAAATGGGACTGTCAAATTGATTACAATCGATGATTCCCATGTTTCTTTCATTGTAAATGGACATAGACTTAGACTCTACCATCGCCCAGCCTCCAGAGAAGCCTTCATCAAACATCTCTCTAAAAAATATGGATTGAAGGTTGTTGGTGCAGAAGATACCTCCTCTGCAACCTTGAATTAAAAAAAAAAAACATATATATATATATATATAAACTGTTGTTACTCCTCAGATGTTGTTACTCCTTGGGTGTTCTTACTTGTTGGGTGTTGTTACTCCTCAGATGTTGTTACTCCTTGGGTGCTGTTACTCGTTGGGTGTTGTTACTCCTCGAATGTTGTTACTCCTTGGGTGTTGTTACTCGTTGGGCGTTGTTACTCCTTGGATGTTGTTACTCCTCAGATGTTGTTACTCCATGGGTGTTGTTACTCATTGGGTGTTGTTACTCCTCAGTTGTTGTTACTCCTTGGATGTTGTTACTCTTCTGTTGTTGTTACTCCGCCGATGTTGTTACTCCTCGGTTTTTGTTACTCCACTGGTGTTGTTACTCCTCGGTTGCTATTAGTCCGCCGATGTTGTTACTTCGTCGATGTTGTTACTCCCTGGTTGTTGTTACTCCGTCGATGTTGTTACTCCTCGGATGTTGTTACTCCTCGGTTGTTGTTACTCCTTGGTTGTTCTTACTCCATTGTTACTCTGCTAATTGTCAAGTAGGTCGCCAGGTACGTCTCCATTGGCTTTTACAGATTTAATTAAATATTTCGTGGACAATACATTGACATGCCACAAACAGCTATTTATAAGTTTGGGGTTTTTCTATCATACTTAAACGATGGCATAATTAAACCGCACTAATGAATAAACCATTACCATAATTACACCTTGTGTGATGGTACGCTCCACGATCTCCATCATTATTTCGCATAATCATTGGCATGCGTTGGGATTTGAAATATGTACCCTCTCATTTAATGCGGAATAATTACCATACCATTCACTGTATTCACCATAATCCACCATGATTCTCTTCGTTTCCCAAGAAATCACCTACCATTTTACCTTCATTCAAACTTATTCATCTTTTTTTACCATGTTGTTACTGCAAGAAGGTTGTCATTGTCACTCCTCCCAATGGTATGCTGCGTTGAACGTGTTGTTACAGTTTCCATAGGATGGGCAGACTGGCTGTGCATCATGAATCTAAGGATACAACCCTGGTCCACAGCAATACAGATGTATGGCAGGTCTTTGAAGAGGCAGGATGGGATGTTTATTTCAATAGATTACAGGGGTTTGATGAGGGTATCAGGGTAGAGTTCGCAATGAATTTGGATGACAATTGCTCATGGGTTAGAGGATTATAAATCCTTCTCATAGAGGAGGCCATTGTAGAAGTCAGTGGATTGACATATCAGGGACAGAAGTGGTTCTCAAGGAAGGCTCCGCTACCCAAATTCCCGGAATTATTTTTGCAGTCTGGAGAAAGCATTGTTATAAAGGGAAGGGGGTATGATCGTAAGTCCTTACCATATCCATGGGGTGAGGTAGCAGGCTTTGTCATGAAATATATAACCTATGAAGGGCGGTTTACCACCCTGTTCAAATACCACTTCAAAATTCTATCCCATCTTCGATTTTCACAGGCACAAGTTCATTCTCTGAACATGCCTTTCTTCTTGATGAAGAGTCTTCAACTTATGGCGCAGTCCGCTCGGCACTCACGCCAAGTGCTAGCGGTCCTCACAAACCATGGACTGGTTCGACTGTTGGTCATGCATGCATTGACCCAATTGCAAGTACCTTGGGCACAATTCCTTGAGATGACGGAGGAGGAAGTAGCAGTTGTTATAACTGCTAGAGAGGAAGAGCCCGAGGAATTGGAGCAAGAACCAGCATCTCCTGCTGGTATAGCAGGAGAGGAAGAAGAGCCCAAGGAAGAACCGAAAGGATCAGAAGAAGAACCAACATCTCCTACTCGTATAGCAAGAGGAGAGGAAGAACCGGAAGGATCAGAGGAAGGACCGACATCCCCTGCTTGTACAGCAGAAGGAGAAGAAGAGCCTGAGGAAATGGAGAAAGAATAAGACGAACCAGAAGAGATGGACATGGAAGTGGAAGAAATAGTTGGTGACACAGTCAAGGTTGTCACACAAGAACTAGCCCCGGTTGTGGAACCTGTTAATGTAGAGATGGAAATGGAAGAAACTGTTGAACCTATTATTGCAGACATGGAAGTGGAAGAAACAGTTGGTGACATAGTCGAGGCTGTAACACAAGAACCAGCCCCGTCTGTGGAGCCTATTAATGAAGAAATGGAAGTGAGGAGACGATTGGTGATATAGTCAAGGTTGCCACATAAGAACCAACCTTGCCCATGGAACCTATTGATGGAGATATGAAGATAATGGATGGAGTTGATGCTATTTTGCAGGAATAAACTTTCATTAATGAAGCAGAAGGAGAAGAAGTTCTGTTCAAAGAGCTGGAAAATGATGCTCTTACACCAGGACCAGCATCACTTGCCCAAATAGATGTGGATGTTGAAATGAGTGGGGGTGCTACATAAGAACCACCACCAACTCAGTCAGGACAGGAAAATGTGGAAGAGACAAATTCTGAGGTTGACATTGTTCCACAAGAACCAGCGTTGACCACAGGACAAGGGGCACCACATGAAGAAGGCTCGGCCCAATTGAGGAATGAAGGCGAGGAGGAAAATAATTAGAGGTAGCAGGCGAGACTAGTATAGACCAGGTGGAGGACATTCCCCGCTCTCTATTTCAGGCCACGATGCCAAGAGCGAGGAAGGTTCGTTCCTCCCGTGATTCAATAGAAGAAATTGTTGTTCCTCCCATATTGAAGTATGTCAGCCCGAAGGAGGGTGCAACCATTGTTGGATCATTACTTGCAGATTCCCAGCAAGGGCTTCCTGAAGAACAAGCCGAGAAAGAAATTTTTACATCAAGATTGGAGCAGAGGGTGGTCGACTGAGGCACTATCCAGGCGACAGATGTTCCTGAATAGAGACAAGTTGAGGAATAAAGTTCTCCCGAGGACAAAAAACCAAGTAAGGAAGACTTGGTGAAGGAGCCAGTTGATGCCTATAAAGGAAATCCGCCACCTCCTGAACCAGCTGCAGGGCTAGGAAACAAATTTAGTATTAAACAAGAATGGGCAGAACAGTGTGAGAGGAGACCACCTCTCAAGAAAAGGTATCAACTTCAATTCGGAGAGACCATGTGGTTAAAAATGGAGGTTCAAAAGCTAAGAAAGTAGGTATCTCAAATGAAAAAGAAGGTAAATAAATATAAATGGAAGGTTGTAAGGCCCAAGGCCGAGATCTCTTCAGCAGCTGTACAGACAAAAGATGTTCCCACAACTTCTGTTGCTACACAGACTGGTCTTGTAGAACAGTTGTTTGAGGCCCGATAATTCTTCCTAGCGGCTAAAATTCAAAGATGGCAATCTACCATGAATGAACAAAAGAAGGAGACATCGAGGGTTCGAGAGTAGGCCACTATGATTGTCACTGAGTATGTAGACTAGCTGGACAGAGAAAAGCAGAGGCAAGAGAAACAACAGAGAAAGATAAGGGATTTAGAAGGGCAGATACAAGTGTTGAAGGTAGATAAGGAACAAATGTTTACCCTAGCACAGCAGGTAATGGTCAGTCGGCCTCCTACCCATAGTTACACTTTGTTTCTTCATGAGGAGTTCTTTTTCTTCTCCCTGGAAATCATCTACAAGGAGATCCGCCACGAGATTGAGGACCTGATATAATTCCTGTGTATTATAAGAATCCATGATATCGTGAACCAACACTTGATGTGTGAGCTCTACATGCATGGTTATTTCTTGAAGGATGACGAGAGCTTCAAACCAGTTCCATTCGTGGGAGATGTGCACCTGAGAGCCTTTACCTCGTACACCATTAACCAAGTTAAATGGATGAAGGCTTGTGATACTTTTGAAGAAAATCAAGCTACAAAGCCATTGATAATAAGGAGGGATAATGGTCAATCAGTGACTATTTATAACAAGCACTCCACCTTTCTACAGATTGAAGGGTCTAAGGAACGAATGCTGGCAACACAGAGATGGTGTAATGATGTCTCTGTCAGATAAAAAGTCACTTTTTAGGACAAAGCCCTTGACAGTTGCCAAAGAATATGGATGATGTCATCATCAGCTGTCAGAAACTGGGAGCATTTTGGGGCACCCAATTTTGCATGAGCATTAGAAAGAGTTCCATGTTTTGTTGCATGCATTCAGACCCATGGGGTCCGATGGATGGGGCTAAGGTTTCAGTTTCCCCTCATTTGGCTACCAGCAGAGCATTACACTCCAACATACAATGTGAGTAATGATTGGTGGAAGGATGTCCTTATGACAAAAGGATATAAACCTCCAGGGACAGAGATGGCCAAGGAATATGACCTTGCTTAGCTGCATGCTGACCACAGTCGGTCCAACCCAAATCTGAAGAGATGGCGAGTTGCATGAGGACATGCAGAAAGACCAGTTGAGGAGAGATGTTGGGTGCCAAATATGCATATTTTTTCCCTCCATTTTTACTCTCTCTCTCTCACTTCTTTGTGTCATTTATATTCACTAATCCCTCTAAATGCATAAGGTAAACCCTCTTTGATTGCCTTCATGGAATGTTTAATTAATGAAGTAATAGTCATGGATATTTTACCTATGCGAGTTACTAATCTTGAAATTTCCAAAGATCCAGTGGTCAAAGGTTACGGGTGAAAATCACAAAAGCGATTATGATATTCCAGCACCATATCAGCAAGCAATGTAACAACATAACAGATTCTAAGCCTATTCCAGACCTTTCTTGTCTTTCTTTTGATGATCCAGGTCTGGATGTGGCGAAGGACCCTTCCAAGACCTTTTACTTTCGTGATGTGTTAAATTGCATTTTTAAAAGAACATAAATGAATACATCTGCATGTTGTAAAGAAGAGGAACATGACATTCATCAACACATGAAAACATAAGGCGTTGATAATGGAGTTCGTCTAGGAGGGACTACGTCTCCAAGCCTCAGTGTCAAGATGGTGTAGACCATTGCATTAAGTGTTGTCAATAGTGATGATTTACATAAGAGGTGATGCCACTATCATACAAGGAAAATTGCCTCACACATGAGTGGCTCCAAGAGATGTTCCGCTATAGGAACTCTCAATCAAAAAAGGACTCCTATCAATATGACACAAACTCATGCATGATGATAATGAACATCTCGCCAACATGGCATAAAAGGGATTTCAATGCAAACATACATGGCGACAATTTCAAGTATACCATCAACATAACGACAAGGGGATCTCAAAAAAAACATGACAAATCATGACAACAAGTACATCCCACAAATGATTATGTATCACATCAAGCAAGAATCATGAAAACAAGTAAGAAACAAAATCCCTCATCAAACATCAAACAGGGATCTGTGCAGCACAACGAATATCAAAAGAAGTACATGAACGCACTGCATATACCTCACATCCAGGGGCCATCTGAAGAAAAGGATGTCAAACAGCTAAAGTTGGTCGTACCATCAACCTCGCTGTGTCGAATCTCATTAAATCACTGCTGGCACGTGGAATGCTGACATCTACACTCCACCTAGAAAATTGGTTGAAAAATGAAATGAGAAAATGGAGAATCTGAACACACCATAATATTTGTGGCATCGAATAGTGAAAAATGGACTGTCAAATTTCGGAATTATGAGAAAATGAAAATATGTGGCTCAATGAATATTTTAGATTCCCCCTAGATTCTTCAAAGATTCCCTCCTCCAATTCCTCTGCAAATCTGCTCCTCAGATCAGGAAACTGACTATGCCATCGGGTTTGTGTCACTGAGAGGTGTAAGATTGACATAAAGTTTGTCAAATTTGGACACTGCAAAAATTTCACCCTCCTGGAAATTTCGCTCAATCATGGTTCCACCTGCAATAAATTAATTAAAAAAATATCGCCTTGAATTCTGTGCCCACTCCTGGTTCTTCCATTCTGCCTGGACGCACTAGTGAAAATTAAGGTTTATATAAGTTTCTGTTGTGGATTAAACAATGAGTTCGTTTAGATGGATTGGTAAAGGATCCAAATTAGGTGGAGGAGGTCGAGTGGTCAAACCTCGCCTCCTCCATGTTTAATTTGTTTTTGTTTTACAAAACCGCACATTATTATTTTGGAGCGGGGTCGAGTCCGCATTGGGCGGCCTACCCCGTAACTCCCATACTCCATTTGAATTAAATGGTGTATGGTTCATTGGGGGTTGTAATATGGCGCATTAATGTTGTAGTGGTGCACTTTTGGTGTTTGGGTGGTTACGATGGGTTGGTGTATGGTTGTGTGTGTGAGGGTTCCTTGGAGGCGGGTCGGCCGCACCGGCCGGCTGGGTTCGAGCCCCGCCACCCTCGGCTTATGGTAATGTGTGTTAATGTTATGTGTGTTAACGGGTACGGTTGACCGAGGGTCAAAAGGGGTCATGGCCGCCGGCCCATTTAAATAATTAATTTTTTAATGAAGTTTTGGGGTGCGATGACGGTGGCATGGGTCATGGCCCGCCACCAATTTTTTTATATGTTTTTATATTTTAAAAAAATAATAGGTATTTTTAAAAATTCAAAAAATTGACCAAAATTAAATAGGCCACAAATTTTCCTGGAATCTGGCCCAGGTTGGCTAGAATCCGGTGGTCAGGTTCTGTCCAAAATGCTGCTTCCTTAAGCCTGCCCAGTCAGCAAAAGTCAACCAAACTTTGATTGCCTCTAACTTTCACATACGAGATCGGTTTGATGAACCGTTCACACCACCGCGATCAAGGCGACGAGATCTACACTCTGGTCCTGGTTCGAAATCATTCTGATCACCTTGATTTTCAAGCTTCCATAAGTCCTCTTAGTCTTATGTGTGTCCCTGGAGCCACCTAGATCAATCCTTCCCACTGAGGAGCTTTTGGTCCTCCAAAAGCATAAAAAATAATCTGCAAATTTCGTGTACCTTGTTTGCATCACAAGGGTCCTGAAAGGTCTCGCTTCCATCTCCTTCACTTTTTTTCTTCGAAGCCTTAAGCGATGAGCTAACACCTACAACCTATACAACCTGTAGTACATTGTTTTGCAGATTACATGCTTGACTTTCATGACCAACTAATGACCCAACCATCCCACACTTGCCACGAGTTTATAACACATACTCGATGGTCAGTTTTTACATCAAGATGGACACAATACCCCAGCTACAAAACCAAGGCCAACATATCATTGTTGCTTCAACAAGTGATGGAAACACATCATCACTGCAACACATGATTTACAACAATAATGTTGAAATGTGGCAACAAGAATATTCCAATTTTAATTTGTCCTTGAATTAAAATTCGAACTTAGTCTCATGAGCTGCTTGAAAAATAATTAATTAATTCATCTTGAGTTAACTAGTTGAAGAAATTCAAGCTAGAAGTCTTTGTGAGTTCATGTAACTGTTATCCCTTAAATTAAGGAAATTATCCCTTGATTAAGGAGATAAGAGTGAGTTTTATTTGAGTTGTAATTAGTTAGCTCAGTTAACTGAGTTAAGTCCAGTTAAATTAGTTCCAAACAATTTGAGGAACTAATTGTGAGTTCAGTTAGTTTATGCATGCATGCATCAAACTAGTGTACTCCAGATAACTAAAGATTCTCTCATCTATAACTCATGCATGTCAGTTCAGAGAAAGACCTAGTTGAGATTAATGACAAGGACAATGTACTATCAGTTGCGATAATTTGTTATAAGGAAATCTTTTGCATGCAAAAGGAATTCATTCCTTGAGATTTGTGTAGTTTTATAGTGTGTTGGAGCAGTGTATGAGATCAATGTCACACAAGGTTATATTTGGATCACCCATGGAAAACTGTGCAAGGAAATAGGAGGCTTGGAGGGCAGAGGAGAAGGCATATGAGCAGTTTATTCTGTCTATGAGCAGATTGAGGGATTTTACTGAGAGCTGGACTGCTGTGAAAGCTAAAGTTGTGTGTAATCCTGATATATTTCCACTTGTATGATAATACAGATAGCAGGGTTTTTAGTTGAGGATTTCCCCAGAGTATTATTCTGTGTTTCATGTGTATTGATTCTTCTTCTCTGTTATATGTGTTCCTCTTGATGTTTCTCAAATATATTAAGCTTCCACAAGTTTGATTGTAGAAGTAGATTAAGTATTTTTCTTTAGTTATATTGCATAATCAAGTTAATCTACAGTCATAATTTCTACATGGTATTGGAGAAAAGGTGATCGAAGCTGTGAATAGTATACTAAGAAGGGAAATTCGAAGTTTTAAGTTCTTAGTTACAGGTGCAAAATCAAATTCTTATCATACTTCAAAGTTCACCAACGGTGTTCATTGGCTTGAGACTCGATTATGCTCTGGATGGAAGCTCGAATTACATAACATGGAAAGATTGCATGGAGGTTGTATTAGAAGACAACGGCTTGAAGGAATTCATTGATCAAGAAATCCAAAAGCCTGCTTCAACTAATGCACAAGAATTGGTTGAATGGAAGAAGTGTGTGGCGAAGGCGAGACAGATCATCCTAGAGGGAGTTTGAGACCATATTTTGTCGAGTCTCCATGGGAAGGATACTCCATTTTCAATGTGGAAGACATTGAAGGACATCTACCAGAATAGTAGCGACCAGAGGAAATTGGCACTCAAGTATAAGCTTCGAAGAATCAAGATGGAGAAGGGCGACACTATTTCCACATAACTAAACAAGCTCACCACCTACAAAGATGAGCTTAGTAGTGTGGGAATAACTACTGGTAATGATGATATGGTGAGCCTCGCTCTCCTCGGCCTTCCAAAGAGCTGGAATAGCTACAAAGACTATGAATGGAAGTGAGAAACAACTAGATTGGGAACGATTGTGGTCAGATCTTATGCAAGAGGAGATCAAGAGGTGCACAAGAGATGGTTCTTCATCTAAGCATGATGATGAAAAAAATATGACCTTAGCAAGTAAGGCAAGGAAAGGGAAAGGTAAGGCTTCCCATTCCAAATCGAATTCTTCTCATGGAGGGAAGAAGATTGAAAAATCTAAAGTGAGATGGGCCATTATGCAACTAATTTCCCATTGAATAAATCTAAGAAGGGATCCTCGAAAGGATCATAAGGTGAGTCATTAGCCTCTCAGTTCGAACTGGATTTTACCCTCATCGCATGCATGGTTTCATCGATGGTGGGTTCTGTTTGGTGTCTTGACAATGGAGCCTCATTCCACATGACCGACGATAAAAGTTTATTCAGTACCTTGGAGGAGAAAGACCTCAAGATGTGCATAGAGATGGGTGACAACGAAAAGTACATTATTTCAAGAGTGGGCATGGTTGCTTTTTAGAGGGAGCATAGATCTCCTCTCACCTTGACAGATGTGAAGTATGTGCCTGGACAGAAGAAGAACTTGGTATTGGTCGCGATGTTGGAGGACAAAGGCTACGATGTTGTCTTCAGTAAAGGAAAGGCGTTCCTGAGACACATAGCCATGGGTCAGACCAAGAGGATTGGATTTGAGTGAAGAATCTCTATAAACTAGAGGTGGATGATTGTGCTGCATTGAGTTCAAAAGCAGAAGTGGTGCAAAGCCAAGACATTGGCGTGTTATGGCACAGGTAGTTGGTCCATTTGCATCATGGGGCCTTGAAGATAATGCAACAGATCTCTATTGGACTTCCCAAAGGTAAAATTGAGCAAGTTGACACATGCAAAGGTTGTACCTTGGGTAAGTACACAAAGTCTTCCTTTCATGATCGAGACATTCGAGCCAATGCTATCTTAGAGTGAGTTCATACTGATTTGTGTGGACCATTCTCAATGGAATCCACCGCGAAGCAAAGGTATTATGTGATTTTCATTGATGATCTTTCTCGTAAATTATCGATTTATTTCATGTAGAAGAAGGACCAAACCTTCTCAAAGCTTTGTGATTTCAAAGCTTTGTTTGGGAAAGATTCAGGGAAGAAGATCAAGTCCTTGAGAAGCAACAATGGTGGAGAGTATGTCTCTCAAGAGTTTAAGGACTTCTGTGTAGCAGAAGGAATTAAACGGGAGTTGACGGCACCCCATAACCCATAGCAGAATGGGGTGGCCGAGAGGAAGAACATAACAATTATAGGGGTAGCACATGTGATGCTACATGACCAAGCCCTACCACTTCATTTGTGGGTTGAGGCATGCAACACAGCGGTCTATTTGCAGAATAGAAGCCCGCATCGCATACTTGCGATGAAGACACCGGAATAAGCTTTCTCTAGGAAGAGACCAGATGTGGGTCACTTCAGGATCTTTGGCTCATTGGTATATTGCCATGTGACCAAGGATGCTCGGAAGAAACTTGAGCCGACAACAAGGTTGGGGATAATTGTGGGGTACACTAATACAGCCCACAACTATCAAGTGTGCTTGTCTACCAGTCGGAAGATTGTGGTTCGCGGAGATCTCAAGTTTGATGAGCAAAAGGCCATGTGCGTTTCCCTTGAGAGGGAGCTCCAACTACAGTCTGTGGAGGAACTATTGGTTCCTAAGGAGGAGGAGCCTCAGACTGATGTAGAGCAGCCGCATGCAGAGATTCTAGGAGTGGAGACATCCACTCATGAAGAGTCTTCCATAGAGGGAGGGAAGTGCACAAGAGAAGCTGATAGATTGTTGTTGGATGTGAGAGAGAATGTGGGAGAACCATCTTCTCAATGCAGACAGAGGAGGTCACCTGATAGGTACACTGGATACATGGCCCTTGTTGGGGAATGTATTGAGACTGAGCCATCTTCCTTTGAGGAAGCAGTGCAACAACCGATTTGGGTTGATGCTATGGTGGAGGAGTATGACTCCATAGTTCGGAACAGTGTTTGTGATGTGGTTACAAGACCCAAGAACAAGTCAATTGTGAGTTCCCATTGGCTTTACAAGGTAAAGAAAGTTGTTGATGGTAGTGTGGAGAAACATAAGGCAAGATTTGTTGCCCATGGTTCTCACAAGTCGAGGGGATCGACTATGATGAGACTTTTGCTCCTTTTGCAAGGTACTCATCTATCAAATCGATGTTGGCACTATCAGCACAGAAGGGTTGGAAGATTCATCAGATGGATGTGAAGATTGTATTTCTCAATAGCAAGATTGAGGAAGAGGTGTACATAGAGCAGCTGGAAGGTTTTGAGACCTTCAATCATGAGTCGCATGTGTTCCGACTCAAGAGAGCTTTGTACGGGCTGAAACAAGCACCTCATGCTTGGTACACCAGGATCGGCAACTACTTCACCGGGTTGGGCTTCACAAAGAGTGAAGCAGATGTAAACCTATACCACATCATGGTGGAAGGTAAGCAGTTGATCATTTTACTTTATGTTGATGATCTCATATTGACAGGTGATGATCTGTTGATCATGTCTTGTAAGGAGGACCTTGCAAGAGAATTCGATATGAAAGACATGGGTCTCATGCACTACTTTCTTGGCATGGAAGTGTGGCAGAAGGATGGGGAAGTGTTTGTGTCTCAAGGCAAGTATGACAATGAGATACTCAAGAGATTCCACATGGATAAGTGCAAGCCCATGCAGACTCCTCTAGTAGGTAACTGAAGGAAGGAGGTTGCTACTTCAGGAGAAGTAGTAGAGGCTACTGTGTATCGGCAGGTTGTGGGTTCACTGATGTATTTAGTGAACACATGACCAAATTTGTGCTATGCGGTGAACCAGCTGAGTCAAGCAATGGTTCAACCTACCAAGATGTTTTGGAAGGAAGCTAAGCATGTTTTGAGATACCTCAGAGGCACATATCAATATGGATTATGGTATAGATAGACAAAGTGAGTGAAGCTACATGGCTTCACCAATGCAGATTGGGCAGGGAGTCCATCAGATCGAAAGAGCACATCAGGAGGAATTTTCAACCTTGGGCCAGCTGCAGTTTCTTGGTACAGCAGGAAACAGAGGTTGGTTGCACTCAGCTCGGCAGAGGCTGAATACATGGATGCAAGTCAGGCATCATGTGAGGCCATCTAGATGCGAAAAATTCTAGTTGGTTTCTTTGATTAGAGGATGGATCCAACTGTGATCTATTGCGACAATCAGAGTTGTATCAAACTCTCTGAGAATCCATTATTTCATGATAGGTCCAATCACATCGACATCCGGTATCATCATCTCAGAGACTGTGTGGCAAAGAAGATCATGTTGTTGCAGTATATTTCGATCGAGGAGCAAGATGCTGACATTTTGACAAAGGCATTATCAAAGTGTAAATTCGAGTTCCATAGAGACAGGATCAGAGTGGAAAATAATCCCTTTCTTGTTGAGAGGGAGTGTTGAAATGTGGCAACAAGAATATTCCAATTTTAATTTGTCCTTTAATTAAAATTGAGAATTAAAATTTGAATTTAGTCTCACTAGCTGCTTGAAAAATAATTAATTAATTCATCTTGAGTTAATTAGTTGGAGAAATTCAAGCTAGAAGTATTTGTGAAGTCATGAAACAGTTATCCCTTAAATTAAGGAGATTATCCATTGATTAAGGAGATAAGAGTGAGTTGTATTTGAGTTCTAATTAGTTAGCTCATTTAACTAGGTTAAGTCCAGTTAAATTAGTTCCAAACAGTTTGAGGAACTAATTGTGAGTTCAGTTAGTTTATCCATGCATGCATCAAACTAGTGTACTCCAGATAACTGAATATTCTTTCATCGATAACTCATGCATGTCAATTCAGAGAAAGACCCAGTTGAGATTAATGACAGGGACAATGTACTATCAGTTGCAAGAATTTTCCTATAAGAAAATATCTTACATGCAGAAGGAATTCATTCCTTGAGATTTGTGTAGTTTTATAGTGTGTTGGAGCAATGTGTGAGATCAGTGCCACAAAAGGTTATAGCTATATCACCCCGGGAAAACTGCGCAAGGAAATAGGAGGCTTGGAGGGCAGAGGAGAAGGCATATGAGCAGTTTATTCTGTCTATGAGCAAAGTGAGGGATTGTACTGAGAGCTAGATAGTTGTGAGAGCTAAAGCTGTGTGTAATCCTGATATATTTCCACTTGTATGATAATACAAATAGCGTGGTTTTTAGCTGAGGCTTTCCCCAGAGTATTCTTCTATGTTTCATGTGTATTGATTCTTCTTCTCTGTTATATGTGTTCCGCTTGATATTGCTCAAATCTATTAAGATTCTGCAAGTTTGGTTGTAGAAATAGATTAAGTATTTTGCTTTAGTTATATTGCATAATCAGGTTAATCTACAGTGAGAATTTCTACAAATAAGGCCAAACACTATTTTTGCTTTGAAAAGTGATGGAAACATGACATCACTTTCAGAGTTTAAAATGAAACTCAAAATAAGACCAGACATCATTGTTGCCTAACAAGTGATGGAAAACACATCATGACTTTTAAATTTTAAAATGCAACAAATGATTTACAAAAGCACAACCGTGACAAGCTAACATATCTAGAAACCATTTTTCAATTAGCAATGTGAATGGGTCATCTCCTCATGGTGGTTTTGCTTGTCGAACAATCGCTTCACGTGGTTCATGCATCGACACTTTGTCTTTAAGGTGCTGCTCTAGATTGAGCCTCCAACAAGTGGCTCTTTGATGGCCACTTTTGTCGCAATGACTGCAATAGGTCTTCTTTCTCCAGATCTATTTAACATGTTTCTTTACCTACTGTTGAGAGTGCCTTTCACGCCTCATCCCTTTTTGTGCTGCCATTCTTTTCCAACACTTATAAAATGTATGGTTATGTAATCCACAAAAGGTACATGTCTTTCGATTCTATGGTTCACGTTCATCTCTAACAACATGATTATAATTGAAATGAACATTCGAATGTCGAGAATGGCTATACCTTTCCTTGCCATCTCTAGTGTAAGTATGGCGATGAGAGCTTGCCTCAGCTCTTTCCCTGCCATGGGCACTTCCATGGGTTGATGGGGATGTGTTCCCGTCATTCTCTTTCCTCAATGATTTCGACGATGTCTCATAAAAATCTGACACCTTCGATCATTCTCCCTCAGTGTATCTCAAGCCTGCAAATTGAAGTCTTTGCACAACCTCCAATGGTTGAGTTTATGCCTTGGTTATTAACACCAAGTTCTTTTTCCTCCTCGTGCCTCATCCTGGTAAGGAGCCTCATGTTTCCCCTGTAATTCGTATCTCCAAATCTCCAACAGAAATCATACTATGTGAAGACGAAACCGAAAGGAAATCAACATCTTTTACCTCCTCTATCAATTTGGAAAGACCTGATGAGGGTTTCTCATCATTTGTTGTTGGTAGTTCGTTATCTGTCTCGATGCATTCTCCAAATTCCTTTCTGACATAACCAAGTCTTGCCTGATGGGGTAATTCTTATACTTTGATGGGGTTGACAATGCCTTGGACATTAAAGCCCAAGACTCTTCCTTCATACCCCATTTTCTTCAACCGTTTGGAGCCAACGCATGTGGTATGATTTTCAAAAACAGTGAAATCATCATCAAGACACATGCATGAATTTAGAGAATTACTTTTTACTTCACATGGGTCACGCTACAGCTTTTCCAAGGCCTCATCCTTGCTTGCATATGTCGTAGCAAACTATGTTTCTCCTCTTTCTCTTCATGTAGATGCATCTTCAATTCAGCATTCTCTATTTGAAGGTTTTGGTTGTTGTGTTTTAGTTCTTCGAGCGCCTCTTCCGTGGCTTGCAACTAAAGCTGCAATCACTTCTTTTCCTTTGTCTCTTTTTGTAGAGTTTCATACATTATTTCCACTCTTTTGGAAATTTTGAGCATGGTATCATACATCGCTTTTTCATCCTTTGTCGTTGCATGTTCCATTATTCATGCTTGCAATTCACATCCACGCAAAGACCACATGATCCAGGTTCAGGTGTGACGAAGGAACCTTCGAAGACCTTTTACTTTCATGATGTGTTAAATTGCATTTTTAAAAGAACATAAATGAATACATCTGCATGTTGTAAAGAAGAGGAACATGACATTCATCAACACATGAAAACATAATCTGTTGATAACGGAGTTCGTCTAGGAGGGACTACATCTCTGGGCCTCGGTGTCAAAATGGTGTAGGTCGCTGCATTAAGTGTTGTCAATAGTGATGATGTACATAAGAGGTGATGTCTCTATCATACAAGGAAAATTCCCTCACGTAGGAGTGGCTCCAAGAGATGTTCCACTACAGGAACTCTCAGCCAAAAAAGGACTCCCATCAGTATGACACAAACTCATTGCATGATGATAATGAACATCCCGCCAACATGGCATAAAAGGGATTTCAATGCAAACATACATGGCGAAAATTTTGAGTATCCCATCAACATAATGAAAAAGGGATATCAAACAAAGCATGACAAATCATGACAACAAGTACATCCCACAAATGATTCCGTATCACATCAAGCAAGAATCATGAAAACAAGTAAGAAACAAGATCCCTCATCAAACATCAAACAGGCATCTTTGCAACAAAATGCATAGAAAAATAAGTACATGAACACACTGCATATACCTCACATCCAGGGGCCATCTGAAAAAAAGGATGTCAAACAGCTCAAGTTGGTTGTACCATCAACCTCGTTGTGTCGAATCTCATGGAATGACTGCTCGCACGCGGAATGATGACACCTGCACTCCACTAAGAAAAGTGGCGAAAAAATGAAATGAGAAAATGGATAATCTGAACACACCATCATATTTGTGGTGTCGAATAGTGCAAAATCGACTATCAAATTTTGAAATTCTAAGAAAATGAAAATCTAGGGCTCAAGGAATCTTTTAGATTCCTCAAAGATTTCCTCCTCCAAGTCCTCTGCAAATCTGCTGCTCAAATCAAGAAACTGACTTCACCATCGGGTTCTTGTTGTTGAGATGTGTAAGATCGACATAAAGTTTTTCCAATTTGGACACTGTAAAAATGTCACCCTCCTCGAAATTATGCTCAATCACGGTTCCCCTTGCAATAAATTAATTAAAAAAATATTGCCTCGAATTTTGTGCCCCCTCCTAGTTCCACCATGCTTCCTAGGCGCACTGGTGAAAATGAAGGTTTATATAAGTTTTTGTGGCAAATTAAACAATGAGTTTGTTTAAATGGATTGGTAAAGGCTTCGAATTAGGTGGACGAGGTCGGGTGGTCAAACCCCGCCTCCTCCATGTTTAACTTTTTTTGTTTTAACAAAATCGCACATTATTATTTTAGAGGGGGTCGGGTCTGCATTGGGCGGCCCACCCCATAAGTCCCGTACTCCGTTTGAATTAAATTGTGTATGGTGCGTTGGGGGTTGTAATATGGCGCATTAAATGTTGTAGTGGCACATTTTTGGTGTTTGGATGGTAATGGTGGGTTGGTGTATAGTTGTGTGTGTGAGGGTGCTCGGGAGGTGGGCCAGCAGCACCGGCCGAGCTAGTTCTAGCCCCGCCACCCTCAGCTTATGGTAATGTATTGATGGTGTTTTTGGGGTGTGTGCCAGGTCCACCGGAGGTGGCCCGTGCCCACCCTATTTTAATGTTCTGTGTGTTAATGGGTACGGTTGACCATGAGTCTTGCGAGGTCATGGCCATCAGTCCATTTAAATAATTAATTTTTTAATGAAGTTTTGGGGTGCGAGGGTGGCGGCGGGGGTCATGGCTATTATTGTTTTAAAATAATATCTATATATATATATATATATATATATATATATATATATTATTTTAAAACAATAATAGCCATTTTTAAAAATTCAAAAAAATAACCGAAATTAAGCAGCCCACAAATTCACCTGGAATCCGGCCTAGGTTGGCCAGAATTCGGTGGCCGAGTTCTGTCCAAAATGCTACTTCCTTAAGCCTGTCGAGTGAGCAAAAGTCAACCAAACTTTGACTGCCTCTAACTTTCACATACGAGCTTGGTTTGACGAATTGTTCACACCACCACGATCAGGATGACGAGATCTATGCTCTAGTCCTAGTTCAAAATCATTCTAATCGATTTAATTTTAGAGCTTCCATAAGCCCTCTTTGTCCTGTGTGTGTCCCTGGAGCTACCTGGATCACTCGACAACTAGTATAGTGATAGACATTAGCTGCTATATCGAGAGACAATTTTATCTGTGTATTGTATACGAAGGGTTTCAATGTCATGAATCAGGGTTTGTCGTGCAAGAGATGGAGATTGTAACAGAATACTATTTAAATTAATTGAATACAAGTTATTTTGTTGTTTTCTCTATAAGCTATGAATCCAACGCAGCCTTGGACAGAGAGTTGGGCCCACTCTTCTGATCAGGTGTTGTGTTATTTCTGTGTGTTTTTATTTCATGTGTGTTAGTTTATTTTGATTGTTGTTACAGTACTTTAATTAATTGTTGTGAATGCTTTTTATAGTTCTACAATTTAATGTTATTTGTTGTCACAGTGGTTCTTTCATTAACTCAGTTCTTGAATCTAAGATTGGTGATTGATTGTGTCATTGCTACTTGCATATATTTTGCACATTACCTTGAAATAATGTATGCACCAAGATTGATCAATTAAATGTGGAAAGCGATTGAATAGGTATTCACACTCGGACACCAACACATATCTCCCAGCTTTTCCCTTACGTAAATAATGGTTTATGTGGCCTTTTCTATGAATTCTTTCTGTTGGAAAATGATTTGGATACATGGCCAAATCTCATTAATAGAGTCCATAAATCCCATTCAAATGGTTTCCTTGGGTTGGGCCAAGGTCTCACTAATTGATGTATCCTTTTCCACCTTCTGAAATCTCTCCAACAGTCTTTGTGATTTCTGCACTTCAGCTAGACAAGAAGCTTTAGTTCTGGCTTTCTATTCTTCTAGATATTTGATCTGCCCATCACGAGGGCTTCACTGGGGGACCAATACAATACCATGTGGGCTCATATCGGGGGATATATATTGAGGATAAATTGACTTAATATATTGGGGGATATATAGGGGGTAAAGGTTTTTTATATTGATGGGTATAAAAAATGGAGCTCAAAGTTAATTAAAAAATATAAACGGGTATGAAAAATATTAATGAAAAAATGGATACCTATAATATCTAGTGAAAGTAGGGGTTTTTTTAATTAGGAAGGTGTATCGGGTTCATATTGGTAGGGGGTTAAATAATGTGATTTTTAGAGGTATTTTCCAAGATGCAGTGAAATTAGGAATATTTTTAAGTATGCCATGAATGCAGGCAATATTTCAGAGGTTCATTGTGTGAAGCCCCCATGCTGCCCATGCAATGTCTTGATTTCTTCTTACTGGATTGACATGTTCTCCAGTGTCTTTGTCACCTTTTCAACACCTGTAATTTGAGTTTTAGAGGTGGTTGCAGTTGTTGTTCCTATTGTTGGGAGATGAGTGATGGGTATGGAATCCAAGGGGACTATGGCCATCTTATGACTCTGTTCTTTGTATTTTATCATCTTTTCCATTTCTGCCTCCATCTGTCTGATCTGTATATTCTGCTCTATGATTAGCTTCATCATGTCAACCTTCTGTGTTTCATTTTCCTCAATGTCTTTAGCCAAGGGGTCCTCTATGCCTAGCAGCTTAAGCTACTTTCTCAATGCTGCAATATCCAATTTTTTCTTCTTGATCATCTCCTCTGCAACATTTATATCTTTAGGATCATATCATATCTTCACTACCAAATATTCCAAAGATTTGATCCTATTATCCTTTGCTAAGGAGGATAGCTTTTCCATTTTCAATTGGGACTAAATGTTGGCATATGAAACCTGCAACTTACACAATGACATTGCAATATTAGTTAATGTAGAAGAAATCATCTCACGAGTTTGCTTATGCATATCCATTTGATCAATGGGATGGATATCTTTGGTGTTGAATTCAAATGTAGTACTCTTATAATCTTTTGATGTCTTTGGATGTGAGATTTGATCCTCAAGGAAGGCCATCTGCATCTTTCCCTGCTCTGTATCAAAAAATGATAGTAATATGCTTTGTGAGCTGGAAGTCTACTTCCAAAACTAATTGTAGGTACTATTCTTAAGAATTTCATTCTTAAGTTTGATCTCTTTGTACCTTTCAAAAACACTCTTTTCCTTCTCTCCTTAGACATTATGTGAATCTAGCTCTGTATATTTTTGACCTTGTGATGCTAAAGTTCCAATAGGAGATGTAACAAATTTGTTGCTTGTAGGTAGTGAGTCTGTAATCATAATGGCAACATGATCTTTTTTCTCCTTTTCAACATCTATCCTAGGAGTCACTTTTTCCCTTTTCCTGTAACTGATCCTGAACTCTTTGGCCTCACCACCTGTTGGTTATGATGATCCCTCTTCTCTCTGTCTTTTACTTGTTTTCTCTTGAGGAGTGGGAGTTTGCAGATTTGAGGTAGAAAATAGTTGTTCTTTAGCTTCCTGCAAGGTGTTTTCTTCCCGTTCTAATTGATTTGCATACTTCTCTATTTCAAGTCTTGAGGTATGGATGTAGGGAGTAGTTTTGTTTTCTACTCTAAGATTTGAAATAATACCCCAAGGGTCATAAGACCATGTAAAACTTAGGCTGAATTTCATCTCTTTAAGCATTTTGTCTGCCTCTTCTCCTGTTGTCCTGGTATTTCATATGAATGGACACACCCGCGTTTTTATACGAAACTGGGGCTTCTTCTTTGCCACCATGAAGTGAATGTCATTAGAATTTAACATTTTTCTGATGTATTCCAGGGCAAAAATCCTCATGGGGAGGTATTTTGGGAGTTTATATGGTGCTAATTCGCATCCATAAACTCTGATTTATGTATTGTTTGGGTATAAATACCAATCTCCAGTCTTGGCTTGATCTGTCAAATTCAAAACCATTTTGATGTCTTCATTGATTCTGGGTTGTACTGAGTTGTTTAGGATTTCATTACTGGGTGAACAAACTCTTCAATAAATTGTTTGTATGAGAATTCTTGTTTCTCCTTCATTACCAATGAAGTCCAAAATATCATAGGCTGGTGGTTTCCCTCATCATCTAGCTTTTTCATAGCAAAACTAAACCTATCTGCTTCATAATAAAGAAACATGTAGATTAAAATGGAAGTGCAATTAAATACCTTCTCTGTTGGAAATTTCAGAAACTATTCATGAATGTTATCAGCCAATAATTGACTAAAGTTAAACAAAATGGATGGTTTGTTTTCTGTGGAAAAGATAGAAAGGAAACCTAGAATGGGTTCATCTACCCACTGATTAAAATAATAACCCAAAATGTATGAAATTATGCTTATAATCTATTTAGCTTGATCAGGGAAGATTGAGGAAGGGTATGGAGGATTCCTCTTTAGTAATTGGGCATTTTCAGGTAAGAAGATCTCATAAATCTTGGCCCTGGTAGCAAAATCAAGTTTCTGATAGAGTTGGGTAAGGGCTTCTAAGGAAAAAGGGGCATTGATTTCCACAGGAGGAGCTAGCATCATTTGGTTTATAGATTGTGCAATAATGGTAAATAGGATGTCAACAGATGGGACCATAATGGCTCTTCGGTCAGGGACATAACAGGCTTGGCATTTTCTGGTAAATTTAGGGGCATGGAAGGTTAAAGGGAAAATGTAATGAGGAAGATTGGACTCCCAGAGTCCAATTTCATTAGTTTTGTCAACATGTTTGTCCTCCAACCAACAATAGAGCTCTAAAAATTAACAGTCATACTGTGTTTCATTGATCCTATAATCCCTATCAGCTAAAGGAATGTGATCTAAATTTATGGAGGGAGGGATCAATGGATTGACAAGTTTCTCCTGGGTTTTGCTCTTTGGAGGCATGAGTAGCTCAGTGAAAGATAACAGTAATTGACAGGATAGCTTATCAAGAACAGTTTGAGGTAATGAGTTGTCAGGGGAAGGAGACAGAGGGTTGTCAATTTCGATCTGGTCTGGTTCAGAAACTGCTTTGAAAATGATCACTTAGCAGAACCTGGGAAATATGGGGAATGAGAAGTGAAAGAGACAAGTGAAGACTATTCGAGACCTTTAAAAAAATATGGGAAGTTCCGTTGGAGGTAGCGTAGGACCGGCAAAGGCTGATCGGTTACCCAAGAAAACAAATTAAATGCCCAAAAGTAATTTTATCGAGAACTTATTTGATTGGGAAACGATTATGCAATGTGGCAGGAGATGAGTGGCAGAGGTATCGGGGTGGGGAATGATCGCGTGAATGAGGGGAAGGTATTTTCAGAGGGGGTAGAGGGTGGTAAGTGGTATGGCAAAGGGGGGTGAGAAATAAGGAGAGGGCACCACGTATGGATGGGGCTTGGCGAGAAAAACTACCTTTTCGGACACCCCCCCCCCCCAACCGGAGGTAAAGGTAGGGTGGAGAGGGGGGGGGCCGAAAACAAATGAGGGTCGTGGATCATGAGGGGCGGAGGATCTCGATGTTCTGACAACAGTGTCCATTAACCAAATACGACAATACAAACCTTTCTCCATATGAGCCTTTATTTATTGTTTTTGAACTTAAGATAAAGTTTGGAATATGAAATGTATAAAAAAAACTTTATCCCCATTGTGCCTTTTTACTTTTCTACAATGTCATTAAAACTTAGGATAAAATGGCACATAAGCATATTTATAAACCAACTATTTCTACCTACCCTTTAACTAAACTAACATTTTTATTCTTCTAAGGGGTGCACTTAGACCAGCAAACCCATAATATTTTATTTTATGCAAAATGAAAAACTACTTAAATCCTATCACTTATTTCTCCTATTGATTCAGATCAAATAGTTGAATCAATGTCATTTTCTACCTAACTACTGATTTACCAAGATTAAACTCTCTGGCAAATATTTATTTTCTAGTCTAATTTACAGAAATTTAAACATGTTTAACCATGATTATACTGTATGATTAAACAAATAACTAGTAATTGTGGCATTTTAAACAAGTTGCGCACAACTTTTATTTACCAATGATGAAGAAAACTATCCATCAATAGTGGCATTTATACTTGCAACACTTTTAGTATTATTTCTTTTTTTTTCCTTTCTTTTGATGGGGTTCTATCTTTTATTCCTTTTTTCAATATTTTTTGTTTTTTGTCTGTTTTTTGTATTTATACCATGTTTTCATTTTTTAATATATTTTTTCTTTTATTTGGAAATCATTTGCAGATTGAAAATTATTTACAATAAGAGAAGTCTGAGATAAAATACTCAATCACCTTGAGATCCTATAAATTATAGGACCCTAACACAAGAGACCCACTTCATTAATGAAACTATCGTCGCATTGTTGCAGAACTTCATGATCCAACATTATAAAAGCATCCCCTGCCATTCAAACATGAACACCGTCGAGGCTTTCAACAAGATCATAGAGAGGGGCCTCACCAAGATCTGTTCTGCCAACCAAGATGACTGGGATGAGAGGGTACCAGCTACCTTGTGCACCTATCGTACCACAGTCAAATGTTTGCATAACCATACACCGTTCCAACTTGTTTATGGCTGAGAAGTTGTAGTACCTATTGAATTTATCATTCCCAACCTCTTTATTGTGCAGGCCTATCAGATGATAGAGAACGAGTCAATTGTTGAACGACAAACTATGGGAGTTGGATGAAGCTATGTTACTAGCTTACATCCACCAAACTATTGAGAAGGAAAGACAAAAGTCATGGCATGACCAACACATCAAGAGGGAGTCTTTTGCAGTTGGGGACAAGTTTCTCCTATATGACAGTAAGTATCTTAGACATCCTGGGAAGCTCCAAATGCACTGGCTAGGACCATTCATTGTTGTAGAAGTATGGGAGTCTAGAGCTATTAATATTGCACAACTTGATGGGATTTTGTTGTCTGGTTGGGTGAACAACGCACACCTGCAACCCTTCCATGGCCCACTAAATTTTTAATCAATTGGTGTGATCTCTGAAAGGGGATTAGTTCAGTTTACGATAGAGTCAATTAGGTAGATTTGAAGTTGAGTCAGTTATGTCAATTATGAATAATGTTACTTGCATCAGGTATGTTAGTTAGTTGATTGCATCCCTCTATAACTAATTATGTTTAGGGGAACACACGTGGCAGTTGTCTTGTCCGTAATCAATAATAATTTCCAACATCCTTTCGAATTTGGTCTAAATTTCTCTGTAATATCCCTGGCACATTCTAGTTATCATCTTTTTCATTTTTCCATCATTTCGCAATAATTGGCCATCATGATCATTCGCCTTTTGATTTTTTGCGTCATCTAGATCAAATCCAGGTCATAATCATAGTTAATACCATGATTTGAGTCGAGTATAGCAAGTTTTTACATTTATTAGTTAAACGGTCTAATCACAAGTGTCTTGTCAAGTATTTCTATATATTTTGTTTCTATATATTTTGCATGACAATAATGAACTCTCCATTGTAAAATATTAGGTGGTCAAACTACTCACTTTGACTTCAATGTCGAATTCCCCTAGCTCTCAGACCAAATTATGACCCCCTATGTCTATTGTGTACAGACGACAACGAGATGTAATCATGACTTAAGTATCCAAATTCATTGTTCCTACCCCTCCATCTAACCCCAAATTTACAGAAATTGAAATTCATTTTGGTAAATACGTGAAGGATTCGCTCGTCAACAATTATTTATTACACTCCTTTCATTTCCCCGCGCTCAAGCGCAAAATCTTCACTGAGGATACAACCAAGCAATATGGAAGCCATTCTTCGAGGCCTAGAGAGGAATTCCAATCATTACGATGGTCCACGATAATCTATTTGAGAAATTTACTAGTCTTCGTGATCCAGATTTAAACAGGAACGCAACAAAATATAGAGATAACCATATACACAAATATGCAGTGGAAATAATACTTCATTTCATTAATAGAAAATATTGAAATATGCTTACAACCAGAAATGGAAATAAACCAGCTAGGGCGATGGTAGCTTATCTCTGAGAAGAGATGTGGCGGCTACATGCCTCTGAACTGTGTTATAATGAGGCTCGAAGGCCAATTTATTATTGAGAAACAATGGAAAACCCTTCACATCCCAAAACCTAACCCTAGAAGATGAAACATCAAATTGTGGGTCCTGTTTGGGTAAATTGGTACATCAATTTCCCAGGGTCGTAACTTTGGCATACGATCTATGTTTGACATGTACAATAGCTCGTTAGAAAGATCTATCCAAGCACTACAACTTTGGGAAGGGAAACATCGGTCCATGGACCCATGTCACCCCCATATTTCCCAAAAAACGTCGTTTAGGGCCTCAAAACGGTTGCGGAAGTTCAGGACCTGAAAAACTGCTAAAAATAATAAATTGTGCTACAATTTAGGAAACTGAAAAAGCTGAAAGAGACAGTTGTGGGGGTCCAAATGGGACAGGTGGGTGGCCACCAACATGCACCTCGATCACTTTGACACTTCACGTGCGACCATTCAATGCACAAAGTTCCTATGGCTCGACCAGGAGTACACAATCCACACCAATGACATCCAAAGGTTGACAAGTTTATCTGCTATGGGAGCCAAAATGTCATCTATGTTCCAAACCACCTCTAAGCGCAAGAAGAAAATAGATGACAATAACTACTATACCAAGTATGCAACTCAGCGGAACGGGAAGGGGGCCACCATCGATCTGATCAATTTTCCCTTAATTAAGTTCGTTGGTCACATAATTTTCAAGAAGATCATGCGCCATTACATCTAGGGTGAATGCATTTTGGATACCATGTCAGTGGCTGAAGCCTGTGAAAAAGGGGAGAAACTGAAATGGTGCAAATATTTGTTAAATGAATTGTTTGAAGCCTATGAGGATGTATGCAAGCAGGCAACCTACTTCATCTACGAGTCTCTAGTCGTCTCTCTTGAAATGATGAAGTGGTTCCATTATGATGGAAGAGAATTAGCCCTAGTTTCTAAAGATTAACCCCTGGCACTCGCATACTCACCATGGAGGAAATCAGGGAACCCGAACAACAAAGAAATCAATGAGCCCTCCTTCGTTGGCTGGTATGCCAAAATTCTCACTGTCACATAGGTCATCCCCAAAATCCTACAATTTCTCTTGGATGAATATTCACAAGCCATATGGTTTGGTGTTCGCCGTGACACCACCTAAATTTGACCTAACGTTGTCAACCTGGACACATTCCATATGCAAGCTATGCCTTTCATTCTCTCGAAACATGTATTCCGCAATGAAGTTCTATCCTAGTCAGGGATCATTGGAGAGATCTGGGACAAAAAGCAAACATACTCTCTTGAAGGAATGTTGCTACGACCACTACCTAGAGAGAGCCCCTCCACCTCTCAAAAGAGAACAACAAAAGAAATGCTTAATCCTGTTTTGAAGAGATTCAAGAAAATTGTGATGTTAGTCTGAAACCCTATGGAAGCCTTTAGGTCATCACTAATTTATCTACCCCTATTTTTTTAAATTATTAATGTTAGTATGGTTCGTAGTTCATCATTCATCCCGGTGGTTGTCTCCCTCCCCCTGGTGGGCCCTCATTCTATTATTGAACCCACAGTGTAGGAAACACATCTGATTTCTACCCAAATTCCCTCAGTTTCTCGAAACCCTATTTCAGTTACCTCTCCCCAAGTCTTCAACCTCATCGATGAAGAACCCCTCTCTATCGCCAACACCTAGATCATTGAAGAAATCCTACATTCCACCTAAACTACTTCCCCAACATCTCATAACCCATCACCCCGCGTGCCATCCCCCTCCACAACCATTTCAAACCTTCCTCAAACTAGAAACCTCCTCAATGTTGAGACTGAAATGGAGGTAGATTCCATCATTCAAGAAATCACTAACACTTCCCACGACATCCTCATTTTTCACACTACAACTACGGATATGGTTATCATGCCTTTTTAACCTAGTTACTAGCATCAAGTTTTCAAACAACGAAGAGCCAACAAATCCACTATAGTCCACAATGACAGGAAGTTATAAATATCCTAACTCAGACCTCCAACCCCATTCCTAATTTAGCACCACCATTTGTTCCAGACCACACCAGTATCCACACTACAAAACGTATAGCAGGAAACATCACCCTAAGGCCAATCCAAGAATTCGGTTGATAGTGGACAACTACTGCAAGCCCGATTCCCTCTCCCTTCTACCATGACGCCTGATGACCTTCAAAATTGGTCGTCCTCTCAAATATTTACCTTCATTCAATTGGTTTCTCACCAAGAAAAAACATTGCATAATATATTGGCATCTGAACATGAGAGCAACTTATCTCCATAGTGGTCAAGTGCGATCAACTCCTACAAGAAAATAAAGTGTTGCAATAGTAGATCGATGATATCATTACTAAGTTCCAAACACTTTGGCCTACTATCGTTGAGGTAGTACCTAATGCACTTGAAGATTTTGTTGGGTCTTGAAATTGTCATTCATTTCCAATACACTTTCACTATTATTTCCATTAAATCACATCCATTTCACTACCATGTCACTACATTCATCTCACTTTCATTATCATTGGGCCACATTTATGTTTTTCCAAACTTTATTAATTCTTAACATTTTTAAGTGAATTTGTGGTTAAAAATTAGAAAATAATGTGCATATGTTTATACTTAACAAGTGGGTTGAGATTGTTGATATGTGTAAGTCAAAAGGAGACTTCTAGAAGACCTTTATGTGGCACCCTAAGGCCAAATTCGAATTTGAGTGGAGAGAATCATGGGATCATGAGGATATGTGTCACATTTCCTAATTGTTTTGAAACTCCAAAAAGACATGTGTCTTATCAGTTCCTATTTTGATTAGGACTCTAGAGGTAGAGGGAGAGTTTCATGGACTCTCATTAATAAGATGACTTCTCATCTTTTGTATAAATAGGAGATCTATCTCCTTCATTTGTTAGTTGGTAGATTTTGAGCTTTTTAGTCTTAGCTTTTGTAGCTTGGAGCTTGTAGTTTTTTCCATGATGGCTTTGGAAAGCTTTGGAGAGCTTTGTTGTACTTTATAATTTTGAAAAATTTGAATAAAGCTTTGATGTTCTCAACCTGGAAGGAGATGTGAAGTAGATGTCATGGAGCATATTAGAATGTAAGGTAGAGTAGATTTTGTTTTGTAGTTTTGCTTTGATTTCATTCAAGTTTGTCATTTGATCGCTTTCAAGTTTGATAGTTTAGATTTTCCATCCATGCAATTTTAATTCATGCAAGTGTGTTCAACCAGTTGATTGTAGATTTATCTAACTATGTAATCTATGCTTGACAAAATAGTCCAAGGAAGTATTTCCCAATTGGTGATTAGAGCATTAGAGAACACAGTAGATTAGTTTTTCTTTACATGTTTCTTGTATTTGCTTATTAGATTAGTCACTCATGTTATAAGCTGATATTTCCGGAGCCTTTAGCTTATGGTTTACCTAAAGAGTTAATTGGCGAAGTATTAAGTTTATAAATGAGTTTACTTGCTTTCTCTCATGCTATAAGATGATATTTCCGGAGCCTTTAGCTTATGATTTACAAGTTAATTGGAAAAATGTTATGATTAAGGATGGGATTATTGGCTTGCTTTTCATTAGTGTAAAGGTAGATAGTTTAATTTCATTCTCTCATGCTATAAGATGATATTTCCGGAGCCTTTAGCTTATGATTTACAAGTTAATTGGCAAAATGTTATGATTATGGATGGGATTATTGGCTTGCTTTTCATTAGTGTAAAGTTAGATAGTTTAATGTCATTCTCTCATGCTATAAGATGATATTTTTGGAGCCTTTAGCTTATGATTTACAATTTAATTGGCGAAATGTTATGATTATGGATGGGATTATTGGCTTGCTTTTCATTATTTTAAAAGCAGTTTCAAGTTTTATTTCTGCCTTTAGTTTAATTGCAGTAGTTTTATTTTTTCTTTCTTGGATTTCATTTAGCTGTTATCATTTTTTCTTTCATTTCATAGACATTTTGTCGGCTTAGATTAATCTAATTGTTCAAATCTTTGATTTGTTTCATTTTCTCCTTTCTTTAGAAATTAGGTGTCTAACATTGGAAGTCATTAGTTTTAATTGTCCATTAACATTTAGAGATTTCACCTAGAAGCATAGATTTTATTTCTTAGATTAATTTCCTTAAGCATAAGAAACAAAACCCCCAAAAACAACATAAACTATAAAACAACAAAGTAAGAAAAAGGGTTAACTGAGCACATATGGTGCACCACACTTCATCAGTTTACAATACTCGGATTGATAATTTATGTAGAGCAATTTTGGACACTAAATTGACTAAATAGATTTATCATCTTACACCCTTTCAAACTGCTACGACCACATTAGAACTGCATGTGCTGACCTTGTTTTATCGAACCGGGAGCTCAAGAAGAATATCACAGTCAGCTAAAAAGAATTCTATGATCCAACCACTCCATATGTCATTGAAATTGAGTCGAAGGTTATCGATGTGACTTCTTTGAAGGTGTCCCTTCCCCAAGCTAATGAGGAGGTGCAAGAAATATTTATACAAGTTCATGACTGGTCTTGTTTCCTCGCTAGAAAGAATCAAACCGTCTATGATTTGTGATAACATGCTCATCAATTTTCCAAACAAGCCTTGCTTACGCCTGACCTCAACCAATAGAAGGACCTGTTTTCCCAAACTAACTTGCTAGAGAAACAGATCTAGAAGATTTTGGATGATTCTCAAGCTACCAAGGCTCTGTTATGGGACCTCAAGCCACCAGCACATAACCACTTTCAGAAGTTGCAGTGACTCAAAACTAAAGTAGAGACCCATTGGGACGCCCTAATCTATAACCAACCCACCCACTCGACAATAGAACTTACCACACCAGTTCGTAATCACGCTGCTACTTTGTTGGATTCCTAACGGACGATGATCATTGAATACACCGAATTCAAGACTGAAGCTGTAAAATTTGTCCCAGAGTTGGGTCCTTCGTTTGAAGGAAAACCTACAACACACGAAGGAATAGTTCAAGAAGAAGCAACACAAGCAGTGGCATCGGCCAAGGATTGACTCAGGGACAAGTCAATCGATTGTGGTCGGTGCTTGTTGGGTCCTTTGTTTTGGGGAATATAATTTTGACACATATTGACCAAGTTTGACTAAAAGGAAGTTACTCAAGAAACCACCGAGGAAAAGAGAGAAAATATGCCAAGATCTATGATACGCGGAGGTTGGAAAGCAAAAATAACATGGAAATGAAAGTGTAGTGGCACTCGCGTATTTTGTCGAGGAGAGGGAGCAATTGCAACTGAGTCATAAAAGTCGCCAAAGAAGAAAGCGTGCAATATCTAAGGGAAAGACTGGAAGTTCAAGGGAGTGAAGCTTATAAAATCCAAAGGAGAAAGTAATAGAAAAGGGAGGTGAAGCTCATATGTCGAGATACCGTTGCTGAGATTATTGGAATTGGTTTTGTTCTTAGTTATATATTTTTGAGCTAAATTGTATGATTATTCTTCTGATTTTACCTGAGATCCATAGTGCCAGAATGTAATGATGTCTCAAGTTTAATGGAAAGAAGTTGTGAGATTGTTCTATGTTTCTGAATGAGTTGGTTTACGTGGCCCTCTTTAAAAAAATTCTTATGCATGAATGTGAATGTTATCTATTTCTTTGGATGTGTTGCAAGTCATCCTTTGTGTTGGTTTCCTGTGAGATAATGTGTTTTCCTAGAACAGATGTGAATGATAACTGTTGCGCAACCCTCCTTGATGTCTAGTTCTAGTCCCTATCCTAATAAGGTTACCGCATGTCTCGGGTGAGACGCTTTACTTCTTTTCAGTAAGGTGAAAATGTCGACGTTGTGCTAGACTATAACAAACCCTTTGTTGGCCCCTGCATCTGAACCCAAGGTCTCTTTCTTTTACAATTTTTCACCAATAAAACCCTTCCGTAGTGGGGGTTGTGACCCCCCCACAACCCCCTTGCTCTACCCGACACAATGTAACAACATGTGATACTAGTCGTGGACATAATATAACAAACAAAATAGGAACAGGAAGGAAAAAGTAGAAATTTGGTTCAAGATGCTCAAAGCATGATAAAAGGTAAAAAAAAATGTCTAATGGTTTTTGGGATGAAGCAACTAGCATTGTTGTATATTTCAAAAATAGAAGTCCTACAAACGTTCTAGAGCATAAAAGACCTTATGAAACATTTAATGACTATAAACTAGAAGTGAGTTATTTGAGAATCATTGGAAGCACGACGTTTTCTCATGTTCCTTAAGAATATAGGAGAAAGGTTGATGCCAAGACAATCAAATTCTTCTTTATTAATTATTGTTCTAATTATAAAATTTATAAAATGTATGATCAATAATGTGATGTTGAAGAACAAGATAGCATTGAAGCTACTAGGACACCAAGAGGAAGTGGAGAAACTCCAAAAATAATGAGTCATTACAAAGATAAAAATGGAAAATTCAAACACTAATTATTGCATTGAGAGGAGAATTCTACAACCTAATACGAGAGTGATGTGTGATTTCTTCTATGTTCAACATGGAGTTGACATGTGTCCTTTTAAAATTAAAATAAATAAATAAATATTTAGTTAATAAGAAAATAGCATCAATGTAACAAAATGAATTATTTTCCATTTGAAATAAAGATTTATTGATTTTAGATTATGAAAATAAAATTTAAAATCATTGCGTAGAAGTGATTTCTAAGAAAACTATGTGATAAAGAGGTGAAACATCTGACGTTTCGAGTGAACACTTCACCCATGATCAGGGACAAGAAGCAATAAACATAGGTGAAGAGTAGAAAACATAACCAATAAATAAGGAGGATGTCAGGAGAGAGACATTAGGAAAAGTTAATAAAATAAATAGAAAAAGAGAATTAAAAAGAAAAAAAAGAAGAAAGAGGGCTAAGGAATAACATATAAAAGAAGTTGAAATTAACAAGAATAATTATAAATCTTAATTTGATATTATGATTATATTTATATTTAATTTTATTATTATATTCAAAACTTAATTTATTATTATATTGATAGCTCTTAATAATAATAATAATAATATCCCCAACGGATAGCTCAATTGGTCAAGTTCTCATTTCCAAGTACCTTTCCAATTAGGAGGTCCCTGAGTCAAATCCCCTCGACGCCCTTGGGTAGGCCAGACCAGATAAGCCGACTGGTAGATCTGTTCAGGTGGATCTGGCCGAATTATTACACGTAGATGTAGCGGCCACTCAATAACCGTGAACCACAGCTGAAAAATAATAATAATAGGGTAAATTCATATTTTATTTAATTTTATGATATTAATAAATTATAACTATAAACCTTAATAATAATTATTCTCATTATTATTATAAATATTCTTTAAACAAATAACTAAATACTATTATAATATTAAATATTCATAAATATTATTAATACCTAATATTAAAGATTAGGAATGTAATATTAATATTAACTAATATTAATAAGATTAATGTAATGTCAAGTCTCACTAGCATAACTGATTAAGAATGGGCCTCGTCAACAAGGTGACCGAGGATCAAACCTTATGGGGGGTTGTTTGTGCCCTACGCTAGGGGGAGGAGACATGCTAAAAAATCTAGTCAGCTAAGGGTTTGTGTGGCCCACGCTGGGTGTGATGCCTAGGTGACTTTGATGGTTTAGATTCCCCGAGGTCACAACTCCTCAAACCATATTTCAAGCCTGGAGAATCACAGACAACTTGACAAATGAAAATAAATAAATTAAAATAATAAAATTAGAAATGAAATATTAATCATTATTATTAAAAAATTTACATAATAATTAATTAATTAATAAGAAATACTATAATATCAATTATAATTGTTACTACTAATAACAATAATAGTAATTATAATTAATATCAAAAATTTTAAATACTACTATCATATCAAATATTGTTACTCATAATTATTATTAATAACTAATATTAATAATATAATAGGGTTAAGAATTTTATTTTTTTTTCACAAAATCGGCTGCTAAATGTATTCAAAAAAAGAAGGGGAGACTAAGCTCTGGTGTTACAATAGAAGAGCTCATAGGATGAGCTTGTAGCTGAATTACATTGAAGCATTCCGCTGAAATGCTTTTATATTCAATTTGAAAGGCTCTAACACAAGTGTAAATTCGGATAAACTGAGACAAAAGAAAACTGACTTTACAATACATCTAATCTATACTTATGTGACTGATCTGTCGAGCAGTGGAGTCCTCCGGGTGGCTGTCAGCTTCTGCAACCTTTATACTAGAGGAACTGGTACTTGGGGCGTTGATCTTATCCATCATATACTTGAGAATATCAACAGACTCCTGAATGTGCGCACAAGTATTTGTTAGAGAGTTGAATTGCTCCTGCAGAGAAGAGATGCGATGAAGGAAGAGGTTGAGATCGGCCTCGTATTTGGCTGTGATAATCCTTGTAGCAGCATCAATTTTTTCATCTGCATTCTGACTTGTTCAAGTTCATCTTGTAAGTCACGACAATGAAGACAATCTTCATTGTGGTCCATCCAAAGAAATTCAAAACTGGCCTAGAGTGAAACTGAAAGAGGGCCCTCACAAGCTGTAACGGCGACAATGGGAACCCAAAGGAGGATCAGAATAGCAGGGGAGAGAGTTGAAAGAAGTCTCAGAAACTCGGGGCAGAGCGAAAGGAAATATTAGACTTTAAAATAGGGGCTAATGCTAGGCGAGAGGAAGCATGAATGTGCAAAACAGAAATGTGATGAGGCAAGATGGCGATCCTTATCAAAGCAGAGAGGAAGGATCGGGCCTTAAGGAGCCTATGAAATGAAGCGAAAACATTCATAGATATTGTAAGCTGACTGTTAACCACGGAAACGAGAGTAGAGGGGTCAACGAGCATGAAGATGGGGGCTTGTGGATGAAGGGGAGGCTTCCTGGAATAAATAACCGGCGGGCAGAGGCCCATGAAGTACCGGATAACGTGAACGAGGCTTAGGAGATCATGGATTTCACAGGAATAGCTTAGTTTTAGAGGAACAGCAAAATCTGCAATGAGATACGAAGGGATTTTCGGCGGCTTACAATAGAGGGCATCGAGATTACTGTGGATTTGATCAGGGTACATTTTGGCAGAAACACGGGTCATTTGATATAAGCAAATTAAATCAATCATGAAAATCAAGGGATGAAATGGTGTAAGTCCTCATTGTTATAGAGAATGCTTCCTTTGGGCCGAGAGCAAGCTTGACTGGCCCGTTTGTCAGCTTCTCGGTTAATGGATCGAAGAATGTGATAGAAATGGAATTCATGATCATGGGATATCAAGACTTTGCATCTAGTGATGGTTCACTGCAAGAAAATATTGGAAGCTTTCAGGTTGCTATTCATTAAGTTAATAATGATGGAAGAGTCGCCGAAGATGAGGGATTTTTTATTCCCTGAGCCTGTAATTGAAGAATTCCTTGATAGAGGGCCAAAGCTTCAGCCCTGTTGTTTGAGAGGATTCCCAATCCCCATTCAAAGGAGACTAAGGGTTCACTAGAAGGATTAAAGATAATGCCCCTGCTCCCGCCGCTCCCGGATTTGATTTAGAAGCACCGTCAAAGAACAAGGAGTGGGAGTTACTTGAGCGAAGCCAATTGCTGAAGTCGTCCTGCTTTAAGCAAATTTTCCATCTGTGACTGTTAGCTTTGCCCAGATT
The DNA here is from genome assembly GCA_031772625.1 of Pinus tabuliformis. NCBI lineage: Eukaryota > Viridiplantae > Streptophyta > Pinopsida > Pinales > Pinaceae > Pinus > Pinus tabuliformis. Next base: position 761,739 of record CM062806.1, read on the forward strand.
GCTACAGATTTTCACTGTTGGGAGGATATTAATCTTTTCGATTAAATTTCTTATGAAGTCTTTTTCCTCAGCCCATAGACTAGTTATGTCAATTTTTTTAGTGATCTTAGAAGCAATAGTTTCGATCGCAAAACTTTTGGCCTTGATAAAAATATGCCTGATCGAAGTCTCTTTGTCTCTAAATATCATGTTGTTCCGAGCAATCCAGATCCTCCATAAAAGAGCAAACGGGAGGGCGTCCCACACTCTCTTAGCAGGATTATGTTTCATGGATTGCTACGGGTAATTTCTTTTCCAATTATTTAGAGCTTCACCAATGGATTGTTGAGGATTCCAGATGGGGGGTGCGGAAGGATTGATGCTACTCCAACAAGAGACTGCGAAAGGAAATGAGATAAAAAGATGTTGTATAGACTGCTCTACTTCTTGGAAATTAGGACATATGAAGGGTCCAGCAATACCTCTTTTTTTAAGGTTCTCTGCAGTGAGAGTTTTTTCTTTCAAGAGAATCCACATGAATAATTTTACCTTAGGAATTGCTTCTGCTTTCCTTAAAATCTTCCAATGTATCCATGTTGGCGTTGGGTGTTCCTTAATGTTTAAATAATCATAGCCTGCTTGAATTGTGTAGCTAATTCCTGTGGGGTCCCATCTGAATTCATCCTTGTCGTTTTTAAAAGTGGGAGCAATGCCATGCAGATGTTTACAAAAGTTGTCAACGTTGCCTTTGAGGCGTTGAGGGATGGGAGGAAAATTCCATCGCATCCAAGCATGGGTTATTGCATTCCATTGAGAGATTTGGTCTAAATTACATATACCTTTACTTTGGAGAAAGAGAATTATTGAATCCATACCTGGGAGGCTATTGATTGGTGGATTTCCCATGATTTTATCAGTGCCGATGTTGACTTTTTTACCTCCTTTAGGCACCTTGGAAACGTTTTGTGCCATGAATGTGATGGCTTTTTTACATAGCTTCAAAATCTTTGTGCAGTTTCTGTTAGGAATCTCAGCCCCAAGCAGATGCTGCCTTGGTTGGCTGAGGTATTTTGCCTCCAAGACGTTTTTCCACCAGGCTATTTGGTTTTCCATGAGTTTCCATATCAACTTTCCGCCAAAGGCTAAATTCATGAGAGTTGGGGATCTAATGCCAAGGCCTCCTTTCTCTTGGTTTTGAATGACTTGTTTCCATCTAACCAAGTTGAATTTTTTCCTCTCATTTTTCCCTCCCTGCCAAAGAAAGAATCTGAGAACACTGTCCATTTTGCGAAGAAAGGAAGCTGGAGCTTGTGCCAAGGAAAATTGATAAAGGGGAAGAGAGGAAAGGCCCGATTTGAGGAGCACCAGCTGCCCAGCTGGATTGAGCCAAGAAGTTCCCCACTTCTGGACTTTTCTTTTCATTTTGTCTAAGGTTAATTCCCAAACATCTGCCCTTGCATTCCCTATACTCACCGGCATTCCCAGGTAGCTGAAATAGTCCCAATTTAACTTGCAAGGAATACCAAAAATGTTGGTAATGCTTTGAATCATTTGAGCTAAAGCATTCCATCCGTAAATACAACTTTTGGGATGGTTAATCTGGCCCCCTGAGTATCTCATGAATTGATCTAGCAAGGATTTGAATCTTCGAGCTATGATTGTGGTCGCCCCACCCAGCAGCAAAGTATCGTCGGCGAATTGAGAATGGTTGATGTTTTTGACTCCATCTTCAAATTTAATGCCAGTGATGAGGCCTGCCTACCTCTTGTGGTCAAGCGCACAGCTAAATGACTCTGCCATTAATAGGAAAAGGTAAGGGGATAAGGGGCAACCTTTTCTTAATCCTCTTGACGATCGAAAGGAAGGTCCAGGTCTACCATTGATAAGGGGAGCAATCCAAGGACTAGAGATACAGGCTCTTATGATATCAAGAAAGAAGGGAGAGAAGCCCATTTTATGTAGAACCGCAAAAAGAAAAAAATGCCTTACCCTGTCAAAGGCATTGGCCAAGTCCAATTTCAGAATAAAGCCCTTTTCATTCCTGGAATGGCTAGAATGAATGGCTTCCTGAACCAAGAGAATGGAATATGAGATTTTCTTGTTAGCCATAAAGCCTCCTTGGTTTTCAGAAATTAACATCGGTAGGAGAGGTTTGAGACGGGAAGCAAGGATTTTTGTGAAGATTTTATAGGAAGAGTTGCACAATGATATTGGCCTGAAGCATGAGAAATTATAAGCGTGGTTCTCCTTTGGAATGAGGGCCAGGTGTGTTGAGTTTGTATAGCCTCCTATTTTGCCTTTCCTCTGAATCCATTTGAAGTATTTTATGAGATCCTTTTTTATCAAATCCCAATATTCTCTATAGAAACATATTGGGAAATCATCCGGTCTGGGTGCCTTGTTAGGCTGAAGGCACCAAATTGCTTCCTTAATTTCTTCCTCTTTTATCTCTTCTGTCAATTTTTTGTTTAAATCTGCTGTAATTTTGGTTGGCAAACGCTGCAGGAGGTCATCAAAGAGTTCTTCCTCCCCTGTTTCAGTTAAGAGCTCCTTGAAATGGTCTGAGGTAGCACCTTTAATAGCTATTTGATCAGTTTGTTGGGTCCCTGCATTGTCTATGATGACTATTATGTTGTTTTTGATTTTCCGAGCAATGGCTTGCTTATGAAAGAAAGAGGTATTCTTATCTCCGCTTTTCAGCCAAGTCTGCCTGGATTTTATACGCCATTTTTCTTCCTCTTCTCTTTTGATACTGCATAACTGATTGTATTTGAATCAGACTTTTGGCTGCTTGATAATCGCTCCAAATATGATTGTATTTGAATGGAAGAGGCCCAAAAGGGCAGTGTGTATCCATAGCTAAAGTAATTGGATAGTGATCTGAGACCGCAAAGGGCAGAATGGTGGCATTGACAACTGAATAAGTGGAAAGAAAGGAGATATTAACCAGAAACCGATCCAGTCTCTCCATTATATTGTTGCTACCCAATCTGCGATTACTCCAGGTGTATTTTCGGTTTTTTGGAATGATGTTGATCAGATCACCGTTTTGCATTATGGTTTCCAGCTGATTTCTAAATTGGTCTGACGTAAAGCATCCCCCACACTTTTCGTTGGCATGTAAAATTAAATTTAAATTGCCCCCCTAAGATGATGTCGTTGCTGTCTTCTTCCATTATGTTCTTGCTGAGAGAATCCCAGCAAACTTCTTTGTCCCTGTAATGGTTAGGGGCGTAAACATTGAAAATCACAATCTGTTGTTTGCTCATGTTGTTCCTCAACACTGTCTTTATCCAATGTTGTTCTATTATTTCAGCTTCACTGTTCCACTCTTCCTGGCTCCAAATAGTAGTAATCCCGCCTGAGGCCCCTCTGGCTTCACATGTACATCCTTTATAGCGCTTATGACGGTCAATGATCTTGTTAATTTCTGACTCTCTCTGTTTTGTTTCCTGCAATAAGATAATGGATGGTTGCTCTTGATTTATAAGATCCTTTAGGGCGTTGGTTTTGGAGGGGTGCCCAAGTCCCCTGCTATTCCATGAAAGAATTTTAATCATTTCAAAACTGTGATTCGAGGAGTTGCTCTCCCTCCCTTATCTTTGCTTGCTGTTTCTTTATCTATTGATCCCTGTATGTAAGATTCTATAGGATTCTGGAGTCCTAGAGCTATGTCTTTTTGCGCGTTCTCATCCCTGTGCTATTTGGAAGAATTTCTTCCCGACTTATTTTGACCATCTAGAGAGGGCCCCTGATCCTTGGAGTTGCTTCGAGTGATTCTAGGAGGGAGTGGATCTGATGGTAGGTAGGAGGGTATAATCATGGAATGGGGGGAAGAGGGGGGCTCAGATTGATTCAAAGGAGCAGGGGAATCTTCAGGAAGGGAAAGGACGTGAAAGGGGTTGGAGGAGGGAGAAGAAGGAAGAGGGTTCAGCTGGCGGCCAGAAGATTGAGGCGGTTGAGGGGAAGAAGGAAGAGGGGACAAGGGCGGGGGGAAGGATTATGAGAGATGGGAGGGTGTTGAGTGGAAGGTCCAGCTTCATTGGGTAGTTTGTGGCCAGGGGCTGTTTTTTTCTTTTTGACCATTTCCCATTGCTCTTCTTGCGGATTATTATCAACATTAGAAAGCTTAGTGCAACGGTTAGCAAAATGACCATACTCGTGACATACCTTACACTTGAAAGGGATCTGCTCATAGTCGAGTTGTTGAATGTGCGACCAGTCGTCAACTTTGAGCTTGATGGCTTCTGGAAGACCTTTACCCAGATCAACTTCAACGCAAATACAGGCACATGCCTGCATATTATCTCTTGGCTCACTCCGATCAATGTATTTTCCGACCGCATTTCCAATGGCACGCACTGACTCGTCTCCCCAGCAATGCAATGGGAGGTGAGGGAGACGAACCCAAACAGGAACTGCATTAGGGATATCTAGCTCCGGGTCGAAGTCCGGCGTCCATTTGTTTAAGTACAAACCTCTGGAATCCATGAAGTAAGGTCCATTGCGGAATATCAAATCCTTGTCTTCCTTTTTCTCGAAATGAAAAGTGAAGTAGCCCTTCCCACAAAATCTGATAGAAATTTTCCCTTGAACTTTATCTATCCAATTCCTTTCCACCCACCTCTAAACAGTTTTTGGTGAGGGCCAGAGACCTGTAAATTGCCCTATAAGTCCTTTTTCCACCAGAGCAAGAGTAGCCATTCTGGGAAAATTAGGAGGGAGAGAGACTTCCTGTAACCCCTCGATTTTTTTGACAAACTTGGAAATCGAAGGGCGAGCACGTTGAGGAGGTAAGGAGTTTATCAATGTCGAAAATGCTTGCTGTTGTGCTGCCTCCTACGGAGGGGCCATCCGAGCAGCTGAGGGACGAACCAAAGAAGGTTACAGGCGTCAAAGGGAGCTGGGTCGCGCGCGCTAGGATCTTCAAACAGGTTGCAGGCGGCAACAGCTGCAGCAAGAGCGCGCGCGCTAGGTCAAAACTTCCCGGGTCCATGGTTCAATAAGGTTAAGAATTATTAAAAATTAGATATGATAATTAATCATTTACAATGTCAATTTATGAAAATAAGTATTAGTATCAATAATAGCAAGGAATATTATGATAATGAAGTTACTCAAATAGCTTATTATTTTAGAATTGTCACAAGTATTTATTTATTTATGATAATGTGCATAATTATGTAACAAAACCAGTGACTGCCGAACAATCACACGATACCAAACACCTCATATGCTTTGATAAAGGTTAAATTCTTGCATTTGTTCCTTTCCATTCTAACCATCTTGTTAGATTAGTCATCAAAATTGAGAAGAATCCTAACAATTTTAACAAGGAAAATAGGTATAAACCTATTCGATCATGGGAACCCACTATCCATTCTCTCTCTCTCAAAAACCCTCCCCCCATTCTTCCTCCCCCTAACATTTTTATATTAATAATAAAATATAATAATAAATTAAGCTTTGAATATAATAATAAAATTAGATATGATATAATAATAATATCAAATTAAGATTTATAATTATTCTTGTTAATTCTAAGTTTTTTTATCCGTTATTCCTTAGCCCTCTTTCTTCTTTTTTTCTTTTTAATTCTCTTTTTTCTATTAATTTTATTAATTTTTCCTAACTCTTGACATCCTCCTTATTTATTGGTTAGGTCTTCTACTCTTCACCTATGTTTATTGATTCTTGTCCCTGATGATGGGTGAAGTGTTCACTCGAAACATCAGACGTTTCACCTCTTCATCACACAGTGTTCTCTAGAAATTGCTTCTATTAGGGTCCTATAATAATAGGATTCATAATTTTGAATTGGCTATGGTTAGTCTTGTAATATTGTACATACTTTTGTTTTCTACAAAATGTTTTCCATATTAAAAAAATTTAAAAAAAAGAATAATCAAAGGAAAAAAAGAAAGATTAAAAAAAAAAAGTGAAAAATATGAACCCCAAAATAGAAATAAAACAAATCATGAAAGTGTGCAAATTCAAATGCCACTACTTTTTACTTTACTATTCAAAATAAGGTTGTGTGCAGCTTGTTAGAAATGCCACAATCCATGATGGTCAAACAACTTAATCTTGACTCATTCATGTTTTAAATTTTATGTTGATAGATAGAGAATAAAGATCTAGCCAAATTGTTTAACCTTGGCAGATCAGTAGTTAGGTAGAGAATAAAATGTGTTCATCAGCTTAATCTGAGCCATTGGAAGTTATAAGGTTAGAATTAGATAGTTTTCTTGTCAAAAGAAAAGGAAATAAAGGGTCTGCAAGCTCAAATGCACCCAATAAAGTGAAGAAAAAATGTTAGGATAAATAAAGGGTAGGTAGAAGAAAGGTTGCAAATGTACAAGGTTGCTCAGTCAAAAGCACATTTATCATGCTTAATCCTATGTTTCATGTGCAGGAGCATTTATGAGAGTGAAAAGATATTCACAAGCTTGTTTGATTAATTTCCCCTCATTTCATTTCACCCCCACATACTTACTTACTAATTTCCCCATTCTCCCATTATTTCTTATAAAATCCTCTTTTCCCCTCATTTTGACCCTTACCCCATGGTTTCACACATTTCCCTAGTAAATTACCTTGCAAAACTCACCCCTTACCTAAAACCTGTTTTCCCTAGTGTGAAAACCATACCCCATTGCAAATATTACCGTCCCCCCATATTAATTTCCCTATTTACCTTCAAAACCCATAAAAACCCCCTTATCCTAAGTTTTATCTCCCCGCATAAGTTAAGTAACTCCCCGATTCATATTTCCCTGATAAACCCTTTAAACCCACCAACCCTTGGTGTGGTTAAGAAACCCCGCCACAATAACCCCTAGTCCCACTTTAATAAACCCGTGCTTATATTTAATCTCGACTTTATGTATTAATTAATTACAATTATTCGTAATTAAACCCCCCGGGCCCCACAAATCCTAGTCTCGATTCCCTCTGTGCATCTTGACCACGCGACTGTCGTCTGATCTCCCACCCCCAGATTCGACGGTGCGCATCCATATCATGCACATTCATCGTCCGACCGTTAGCGACCCGAGAGCACGCAAGATTCGTGGTTTTTCCTAGGCATTGTTCTGCTACGTGGCAGCCCCAGGCTAGATCACGTTCTTGTAAGAAAATACCGTCTGCCCTCCAAAATCGGTGCGATGGCCCTAAAAACTGCCTCCCCGCCAAGACCAAAAACCATCCACTGTTCATTTGTAAATTTCATTCCAAAATGTAACTGTTGCTGGTTAAAAGGCCGGAGAAGCCCCATTTCACCCTTTTCACTCATTTTCATTATGAATTCGCTCAAGCCATTATGCGACACCCTGAACCTCTGCAACCAAAATTGACCACCTTCAGCCACCTAAAAAAGCTTCGGACACCCAATTCGAGCATCCAGTTCACAGCTAAAGCCACCATACCCTCTACATTCACCATTGAAACCAGTTTGCAGCCCATACCACCAAATTCTAGGTATTTTTGGGAAACCCATAACGGCTCTTTAAATTTGAAAACGTATAGTCCAGTTTAAAGGTTAATTAATTGAAATTAATTAATACATTTGCCTAATTAAAGAGTAATTTACCTGAATACCTAAACCCCTTCTGTTGCAAATTGTAATTACCCTCTCACTGAACCAAAGCTTCCAAACCTTACTTCTGCGGTAACCACAACCCTAATTTATACCTCTATTTCTAAATATGGCTTCCCATACCTCTCTGGACGTGAGACCCCTATCAACCCCTCACCTAGACATCGACCATCTGGCATTTACAGACAGGGATTTTCAAATAAAATGCAATGCTTCACCAACCTACCTTCTGAAGCTCCACTACTAGAGTAAGGATAAATTCTTAAACCAAAATAATGACATCTACCTTTGGGAATCCAATTTACCAAAGTATTTATTCCCAAAAGTTCACCTATTCCCTGATATCATACATTTCTGTCATGCCTACTATATTCCTAGCTAGAGAGCTATTGTTGCCCCTAACCAGCAACTGTTATTCACCATCACTGCAGAATCCATCAACCAAATGCTGCAGGTCCAACCTAGCCCAAATAAAACCCCACTGTCTATTGGTGACTTCCCAGACCTTTTATGTAAAATTAGACCTGGCTAAAATAAAACAAATTTTCCAGACCTTCATCATAGAAGATCTCCATACTCCCACAGATAGTCCGCCTTATGCTGCCATGATTTTTTCAGAGAGAGGTAGACAGATAATTACCATGCTCTCTTGCATCCTAGGATATACCTTAGATGAGCATATGGATGAAGTCATCTTGGCCTTTCTCTCCATCTTCAGCTTAGGCAAGCCTCCTGTTGTTATGTACAACTACGCTCAGCCCATTGCAGACAAGATGCATGAACAGCTTACCAAACTACCAACTGAAAGAGTTTTCAAATACTCTTCAGTGTTGTTTCACATGTTTTTGTATTATCAAGCAGATAAATTCCCTGTCAGCATCCAGAAGTTGGATACCAAGGGGAAAGAGAGGTCAGTTGTTTGTTGGACACCTTTGATCCAGAAATACTCCACAGCATTCACATATAAGGACTTCATCAACTTATTTGTCCATCTAGTCATGAACATGCTGACCAGTACCCCTCAACCCAGAATCAGCCAAGAAATAAAAAGGGTGTTACAGTGGGAGACTGGTATCTGTACCAGAACCAAGCTGAAATCAAAGTTTATGGATGCCAACTTGCCCCTTATAAACTGCCCAAATACCTCCCTATGAGGATATTTGCACTTGAGTATTTTAGGAAAATCATCAATTCAGATGAGGTCAACTTCCTAGAAGCTAAGAAGAAGACCCAATTTAAAGTGAAAAACCAATTAGGCCCCTTCATATGTAATAATAGAGAAGCTGGATCTGAGGCTAACAAAATATTGCAGGAAATGAAATTCAGGAACAACTTCATGTGGCAATATGACCCTCGTGGGGTCATAAATAAATTGAGAATCAAGGTCAAATTGGGACCTTTCATCCACCGTCCAAGACCTGATGTTGAGCAGTTTTCAACCAATTAGAATGGTTGGAAAACACATTTATTGACATGGATAGAACAGTAGTAAATGTAGAGAACACACTCATTGATTTTGAAAAGCAAATTAACCAGAGTTCTTTCCTGCAGGTTCCAAAACTAGGGGAACTAATAAGTAATCCTCATGTCTTATAGACCTAAACCAATGAGGAGAGGAATCCAAAGAGAAATAGGGAGGAGGGTTCTAGTTCTGCCATGGAGACTACATACGAGTATTTTAAACTCAGAAAAAGGCCCAAGCTGAATCTTGTGTCTGAATAGGAGGAAAACATTGAATCAATGGAAATTATGGACACTGAAACAATGGGGCAAAGAAGCAAAGGCACAACGGATTTAGGAGAGACACAACAACCATCAACCTCCAACACTGAAATGATTGAGATACATCTAAGTGTCGAGGTTTCCTCCTTCACTAGGCCAACTGATAAATAAAGAGACACTAAAAACAGGTACAAGGAGATAAAGATGAGAAATGAGAAGTTAAAGACTGAGACATATGCCCAATACTTCAAGCACACACCAGCCAACCAGAGCAGGTTGATGTCATCTTTTGACATCAAATCAAGAAAGATGCAGGTCTCATTCATGTAGCCAACTGTCCAACAGCCAAAGACCTCAACTGATTACAGAAAAACCGATTTTGAGGTGCTGGCCAGGGATGTTCATCCCATTGACCAGATATAATTTCACAAATAGGCTGGAGAGATGTTCTACTCCACCCTAATAGTAAAGTCCATGGCTGCACATAGGGTACAGGGTTCACTGGACAATATCATAACCCAATATAAATTGGAAAAGGCCTCCTCACAGGACAAAGACAATAGGTCCAAGTCATTGGAGGACTTGGTCACTGAGTTGGGCCATGATCCAAGTGACATTAAAGTCGCTGAAAAATTGATCAAAAAGAAGAATGAGGATATAGCATCTCTCAAGAAACAACTAAACTATCTCATTCAAAACACCCACAAACAAAAGAGGTCCTGGAGAGCCAAACAAATCATGAGGAGATGATGGACCTAGTGCCTCAATTAAATGATCAGCTGAAGGAAATGGAGAAGGAATTGGATAGCTCGATACAAGTAAAACAAGCTAGTCTAGAGAATGCCCCTGCCACTATTATCCCAACGGTAACCACTGTAGTACCTTCCACTTTCGCAGTATCCTTAGCTCCTACAGCCCCAATGGCTACAACACTGCCAACTTCTACACCGTCTACATCAGCAACAAGGTCTACAGCAACAGGGTCAGCAGGTGATGAGGCAAGCAGATTGGTCAAGGCAATGGAAGACATGTCCATTCATACCAATGAAATGAACAAGCTCAGGGAGAAGGTGACCAGTCTGGAGACCAATTACAAGCTTTCCCAAGTCATGCACAAGGACCAGGATGAATGAAAGAATAAAAATCCTGGAAAAGGAACTTACATTGAAAAAACCCCTAGGTCAAGCTAAGGAACAATTGTGGGCCAATATCATTGACTCTGTCAATGATATTTGGCCATCCATCCAAGTAATTTTTGAGAAGATTTATTTGATAAAACAAGCTACATAATCCATACAGAGAGTAAAAGCAGAACTTGGAGACAAGTCAGAGGAAGCTACAAGGATCATTCACTTCCTCAACTCCATAAACAAGTATGAGTTGTAGGAATTAGAGATACCAGATAGAACAGGTACAATTTTGGAAGTGAAAAGTGCCCTTACCAAGAGGAATTTAACGTTAAACCTGGAAAACAAGTGCCAAACCATGCAACTGGCCATTGGCAGATTCATGGTTAAATTTGAAATTTTGAGGCAAAAGGGTTTACCAAATCCCTTGGGAATAAACAATAAGTTGATGACACAGGAGGACTACAATAAAAAAAAATCAGAGAAGTAGCCAGAGATCAAGTGAATACTTCATCCATGAAGGGCATCCCTACTGGCAAGGTCTTGTACCAAACTTTTGAGAATTTGTTTTACCTCCAACATGAGGTAAAACACCTTTTTGTGAATAAGCCTACTTTTACCAAGTATACAGAGGCAGATGAGATTTACAGGAAGATGTTGAATATCCAATTACTAGATGCTGAAACATGGGAGAAACTGAATGACTTGTTGTAGTAATACACAGTCAAAAGGTAAAAATGTACAGTAAGAGTAAAAAGGCACAGTAAAAGGATAATGATAGGTCAGCCAGGTCAAAGTGTATTAGATGAAAGTGTATCATTGGAAAAGTCAGAGTAAATAGAACATCCAACGTGAAGACCAAACAACAAAGTAGAGCTTAAAAGGAAAAATATCAAAGATTAAAGACAACACAGCCTAATAAACAAGGACAACAAACAACGGTTCAATAGTTGTCTCTATCTTCTTGCATGAAGATATTTCTTTCTCCTAGATTAGTTCCCAAGGAAGTTTGGGATATTTTGTAAATTATTTTTGTATAAATACTTCATAAATTGAAGTATTGAGTGTGGATTGTGATACATTTGTAAAGTTATTTTGATCATAAACCTAAAGGTTATTGTACCAATTTTTCAAGTTAGCAGACTAGAGCAAGTAATAAAGAGATTGCATTACAGGATTCATTTGTAGAGCTATTACAATGAAGTATTTTCTTTGTCAATATGTTATTTTCTTATGTTTTTCACAAACTTAAATGTTATCTAAAGTTGAGTGAATTAACTAGAAGTTTATCTCAGAAATTGTTTAAGTACACTCTGCTTTCAACAGTTGATCATTTACATGTTTTCTTCTTATATCCGGATCTGAGAATCCTTAATTGCTCTCCCATCCCAGTTGACCTCTTTCACTTTCTTCATAATCTGGCCTAAGGAACCCTTAATTGCTCTTTGGATCCGATTGAAAACTACTTCAACATCCAGCCTTGAGATCTTATGTAACTTTGCTATCTTTCCCTATAGACACTATTTTTAGAACTTGATCCAGTCCTGTTCGTCTGACATTTGACCCCATAGCCCAATGGTAAAAGGCACCCCTCTTTTCATCTAAGTAAGTAATCCCACCACCAAATCTAAATTAAAACCCAAGCACAATCATAACTAGCGTAAAATCAAATAACTAAACAAAGTTAAAGAAAAAAGAGAGAGCCCTCTCTGAGAATTAGGAAGGCTAGATCCTAATCTCCAAAGTTGGTTTGTGGTTACCTCTAATCATTTCTTTCTCCAACAATCTAGAGAAATATTGGAGTGATAACAACTTTTACACCATGACTAACAACTATGGAATATACATTCAAAAAAATTTAAATCATTATTTTATTTGTGAAATCAAACTTTTGTGATTCATCATGATTGAAAACAAATTCTTTCGTAATAATCACATACCAGTTATTTGGTGTCAATAACTTTTCAAACCCACCACTAAGTTCATCATCAAGACAATTATGGAGGAACATATCTAACAAGGAAAATAAATAGTGTTGTGATGCTCTAGAAATTTCCAAAATAATACGTTAGAGAATCAATCCAAGAAAAAATGTTTAAAAAACTAGCTACCAAAATGGTCAAAATTTGACACCAAATAACTGATATGTGATTATTCCAAAGGAATTTGTTTTCAATGTATTTCATATTTTTTATGTGGTTGATGGACCGAGATATCAGTGACCACTACATCCATGAAATATCTTACCAGGAAAATCCACCCATAGGGATCAACTTCCCGTCAGCTCAACCATGGAGCCTAACCCCAAGGATGTCGAGAGAATTGAACTCGTAACCTCTCAATAACAAAAGTGATTTAACGATAATGACTCGACCAATTGAGCTTACCATCATGACCAAAATGAAAAACCATTATTTAATAGCATTATCATTATAATTTAAAATAATTACCATTAGATAATTATTAATATTATTATTATTAAGAAGAAAAATAGTTTTTATTAATATTAGTTAATTTATTATAATAAATAAATATAAATTTTAATTTAATATTATTATTATAAATAGTTTATAAATTATGATAAATAATTTAATTATTAATTGTGTTGAGAGGTGCTCTCGAGCCTAGTATGGAAGAGATGTCGTAGTTTCATGTTATGTCGTGTCATTTAAACATTTGACTCGATCAAATTACATAAAAATAAAAATAAAATTAGGGTAAAATAGGAAATTTACTGTTGACAGTTTTTGGGCTCCAGGTTTTGACAACCCATTGTTTTTCTAATGGTATTTTTATATATTAGACTAGTGCCATGTGAAGAGGTAAATCCACAATGTTAATTGTGTCGATTGCATTACTTAGTAAATGTAATATACATGAGTGACCGAGTCTTGGGATTCTAGTTCCAAGGTCTCTTGTTCCTCCCTAACGTATGACTAATCATAACTGAAACTATGTTATAATATTTTACAATAATCCCTATCCTTTCGAATTAGGTGGCAACATCCCCCCCTTAATCTGAAGGGATGGTGGTGAGTCCACGCATTATTCTGAATTTTTGAAAAAAATCTCTTCCAAGCACTTTGGTGAAGATGTTTGCAATCTGCTCATTTGTGGAACAATGTCGCAGGTGGATTGTCTTGGCCTCAACATGATGTCGAATCAAATGATATTTTGTATTTATGTGCTTGGTTCGATCATGGAACTTTGGGTTCTTGGCCAAATTTATTGCAAAAGTGTTTTCAACCAAAAGAGGAGTTGACTACTCTTGTTTCACCTGCAAATCCTCCAAAACTTTCCTGACCCACACAATTTCCTTCATTTCTTTAGCTACAGCCACATATTATGCCTCAGTTGTGGAATCTGCAGGAACTGATTGTTTGCGTGAACTCTAGGAGACAACTCTTGATTGAAGAGTCATAACATAACCTGAAGTAGATGCTCTAGTTTCTTTATCTCCATCAAAGTCTGAATTAGAGTATCTAACCAAGCTAAAGTCACCCACCTGTGTATATTTGAATCCAAAGTCTTGAGTTCCCTTCAAGTACCTTAAAACTTTTTTTTCAGCAGACCAATAAACCTCACAAGGATTTTGCATAAATCGGAAGAGGATTCCAACAACAAATGAAATGTTTGGTCTGGTAGTAGTAAGGTAGTTGAGACTTTCTACAAGGTGTCTATACTTTGTTACATCTTCAAATTCTTTTACTTTAGTGGATGTGAGCTTTAAGTTATGCTCCATAGGAGTAGTCAAAGGATTGCACTAAGCCATGCCAAACTTGTTCAACAGATCTCCAATGTACTTCTTCTGAGAGAGGAATATAAACTTTTGATGGTGGGTTACTTCAATACCAAGATTGTAGTGAACATAGCCCAAATCTGTCATTTCAAAGCATTTTTTCAATTCCTTCTTTATGGATGTGTTGAAGCCTCAAAAATCGGGTCTACAACAAGGTGGATACCCACCTGGTCCAGACATTGGTTAGTAGCTCCTTTTCCATTTGGTATAGTGGGTCCGACTGGGGATATGGGACCAGTTTCCCAATATGTGTGTGTGTGTGTTGAGAATTGATATTTCCTTTCTAATAATTTCTAGGTAAAATGCTTTTATTATAAATCTAATGTAATTGTATTCTAATGAATAGAAATATCTAATTCTAAAACTAACTGAGGATTCAATCTTCCTGTTATGCAATCTAAAATAATTTCAAATGGCAATTGGTAATAAAGATAATTCAACTGCTATGAGAAAAGAACTCAATAAAGATAAACCATTTCATATAAAAAGTTAGACGAAACAATTGTGAAAAAAATATCGCATAATAAGTTATTCATATATTAAGCATAAATAAATAGCTATCACCGTACAAAAGTGTCAAATGATAACTCAAGCATTCAAGCATTCATATATAAATAACTGAACATGAATATCACCTTAACACATAAGCAGAAATATTTAAGAGATAAAAGTATCATTTATAACTAGTTCTACTCATGAGCTTCAGCAATAATGATCTATCTCTTCTTAATCCAACATTTACTAAGAGTACAAAAGTAAAACATCAGTAGTAGATATTAAACACAGATATCAATAAATCATGTTCCATTCATTCATCAAAACCTCCTCAGAGGGTGCAAAAGTGCAAGTTCTGAGAACAAGTTTTTGACAAATTTCAGGACCCTTCTCTAATTGCATGAGAAGGGTTTAAATACTACTAGCTAAATCTAAAAATAATTTATTACAAAAATGTAGGATGCGGTTTAAATGACTGCCCTCATTTCAGGCAAAAATAAAGCAAAATTAAAACTAAAACTGAATCTAAAACTAAAACTAACAACTAACTATCTATGTATATGTTCCTTGTAGTCGCAAGCATTTAGCATTTGCTTGAGGAGAGTTGGTTGGCCGACTTCTGACTTTAGCTGTCCTACGAAAACGGAATCGGCAAGTGCTGGCGCTATCTTTTCAGCAGAATTAATGATACATTTGAGAGTCATGCACTGGCTATGTGATTTCACCAAGTACGCCCAGTAAGAATCCCAATTCAACTTGGTTAACCTTTTGATGGACTTTGTTCTTTCTTAAGCCTTCTATCTCCAGGTTGCTTGTAGGTGTTGTACATTTGGTAGATATTTACATACCACTTGAGGATATCCCTATTAAATACCACTGGTTTTAGACTTCAAGTTTTGCTTTTTGCCTTTAGCGCTTTTTCCTACAAATTTCCGGGTTTACAAGCGACTGAGCGATTAGAGGCTTTCCATCTCGAGGGGTTTTGCCCAGCAATACGCGATTAGCGCTAGGCACTAATCAGAAACTGCCTCCGTTTCTTGATCTAGGCTTCCCTGGTGAGATTTTTGCCTCTTGCACACTTTAGTTAGAGGATATAAACATTAAATTTTGTGGAAATAACGACTCCATGAGTTCTTGGTTCTGAGTTTTAAATTCTCTATTCGTGATATCAGCACTGTCCAGCACCCATTTGACCATGTTCGTGTATGGAAGAATTTTGGGCCTCACCACTATCCGGTGCAAGAACGAACATGCTAGTTCTGTAATAGACGCCTCAGAAGACCCATGTGAGCCTGCAGTAGCTGTAACCTCCATTATTTTGGGATTTTGTTCCTCGAGTAGACTGTACATGCATTCCCGAGTTGTAATACCGGCATCTTTGTTACAGGTGGTGTCCGTGTATAAGGGTGTCATTTCTTTATCTTCAGAACTCGGAGTTTCACCATTCTTTCCCTAATATTCTGAACACTACTATGTATAATTCTCTGCTCTTCGCACCTGCAGTTTACAAATGAGGTAATAATAATGATAAGAAAAAGGTGACGGGAAAGCTTTAAATGCCGAAAACATATAAAATATATCACCCTACGTGAAATGGCTCTTCGATCAGATCAAAACCATATTTCATTAACGATTGCCAACTAACTCATTAATTAACATTAACGCGAATAACTGGGCATCGGTTTATGGAGACAACTTTTTCAAACAATGAGCTCTGTAGATCTGCAATAAGGCGATTTTGCAATTTTCTTCGCAATATCGTAGATCGCAATATCGCAGATCCGTTGTGTGTGGCAATCATCCGTTATAATGTGTTTTCTGCGAAATGCGATTTATGATATGCGCCATCGCATATTGACGGTTTGAGGAATTTCAGCTTTAAGTGATATTCGAGGCATGCGATGTGATGAGTGTTTTTTAGTGCGTGATTTCGCATCGCGATTTCACAATCTTAGAATTCCGCTCGTAGGAAAGCATTCATCACCTTTTTGTGATGCGACACTCTTTATTGAAGGAGTGGTTTTATTCAAACTTTATCATAAAATGTAAGTGTTTTTAGATTTTTCGAGTATTCTCCTAAGTTTATGATAGTAAGTTTTATTAAAAAGAAAATACAAGCACTAATTAATTTTTAAAATTTTTGAATAAGAGTCCCCATTTATTTAGTATTAGTGATAAAACTAAATAAGAAGGGGGGTTGTTGCTGGCCACAACAATTGGCGATTCACTTGGAAGAACCAGTTATCTCTGCTTTTCTTTTGAATTTTCTAAACTTCCAAAACAGAAAACTTTTCTAGAAAATCAAAATTTATTATAGAATGATAAAGTACATCATGCTTTCAGCTGTCAATGATAGTTTGTTTCTTCTATGTTTAACTTTAGTTATTTACTTCCTAAAGCTAATCATTGTATTTACATCAGTCACTATTTGGTTTATAAAGATAAAAACAAAGGCTTCTCTATAAATCAGTTTTAAATATGCTTATTTGTCGTAGGTAGAGCCTCTGCTGCCAACAAGCGTTTATAGCCTCGACAGGGTTACTTGTTACCCAACAATGATCATTTATCCCACTTAGAGAAATATAAAATTTTCAAAGAGAAATCCATATCCACACTTATTGCTTTCATTTTCCTTTAATCCTTAAAGAACAATGCCTTGGTTTGGTAGCCAAATTATGATAGTGCCATTCACTTGATTTATAACTTTGTTGAACAAGCTGGCTCGTGATGAGACCCGCTTGTCTTTTGATTGCAACAATCTTGAGTCATTTCCCTGTTGTGGTATGCAGTTTTGGAAAAGTCAGCAAGTTATAATATCTATGATCATGATAATTCGGCTCGTGATGAGACCTATTATTCTTTAATTTAAAGTGTATCGCTGGATTATTCCTTGAAGCTCGTAATTCCCTAGGTGAGGAGGAAGTCATTGTTTCCTTAAGAATAGCTATGGACGACAATGGTAGAGCTTTTGGAAAGATCATTTCTACATAGAATCTTTATTTTGTTATTGATACCTTTCATTTAACTGATACAAAACAAATTCCGACTAAAGGTCGTTTTTTATCAAAATTTACAAGGTTGAAACTAGTATCATATTCTGGCTTATAGCCTTTGACTGTATCTTTGAATAATAATGACTAATTTTCTAAATCATTTCTATTTATACAAGAGAAAAACAAAATCTAAAAGAAATACTTGTCTTTTTCGTGAATTCCAAATGTAACCATTTACAACTAGTTTTATTATCAAAATAAAGGAAAAACTAATCTACAGAAATAGAAGAATGATATCCTATGGAAAGTATTTTTTGAGGATTTGCCCCTTAATAGGTAAAGATTCTCTTTTTCTTGTTAAATCCTGTAACATAAAAGTAGATGGACCTATGATTTCTACAATTTGGAAAGGGCCAAGCCACATTCATTGAAATTTTGTATGTTTTCCCTTTTCCTCATGAGCCTTGTCCCATTTTAAAACTAGATTTCCAATTTGAAAGTCCTTTTTGGATATCATGTTTGAATCAAAAGAAGCTTTTACTAATGCTTGGTGATGAGCATGAGTTATTTTAGCCTGTTCTTGTTGCTCTTCTAGTTTAAGGATTTGCAGCTGCCTTAGTTGTAAGGAAGAATTTGGTGTTTCGTCAATATATTGAACTAAGGCCAAAGAAGGAATCGCTAGATGAGTTGGCCGGACCACTTCTTTCCCACAAACTAAATTAAAGGGAAAAGTGCCAATGGACACTTTCTATGTTATTCGGTCTGCCTATAGAGCATATATTAAGGATTTGTGCCAATTCTTATGAGTTTGATCAATGGTTCTCTTAATGATTCTAATTAATTTTTTATTCGTTGATTCAGCTAATCCATTCCCCTGTGGGTAATAATTGGCAGAGTATTTAAGCTTAAAACCTCTTTTGAGTGAAAATTCAATCATAGCATTGCTAGAAAATATGATGCATTATCAAACATTAAAGCAGAGAGTAAACCAAACCTGGTGATTATGAACTGATCTATGAAATCAATGATGTGTTCGGCATTAGCTTTCTTGAGAGGAATTGCTTCTACCCATTTAGTAAAATAATATGTAGCTGTAAGGATATACCTATGTTGTTTAGAAGAGTGAGGAATGATCTCATCTATTATATCCAATCCCCATTGATCAAAAGGTTGTTCAATATTGACTGGTTGCAAAGGCAATGATGGTTTCTTTTGTCTTCTGCAGCAGTTTGACAAACTTGACATTTCCTTACATAACTATATCCATATTTGAATAGTGTAGGCCAATAATAGCCAGCACGCAAGATTTTATGTGTTGTAGCATCTCCAGCATAATGTCCACCCATTGGTCCATCATGGAATTTTTGCAACACCTTTTCAGCTTCAGATTTCTCAAGACATCTAAGGAGAACATAATCATAATTCATCCTAAAAAGTACATCGTTCACGAGCTGATATTGCTTAGCCTTCAACCTTAGGGCTCTTTTCTTTGTATAATCTAGATTTGAAGGAGCGTATCCATTCTTTAGATAAAATATGATATCAGCGTATAATGATTCAACATCGTTTAGGCTTACCTCATACATTTGTATTTCTATAGATGGTATTTCAGAAATGAGCGATGCTCCAGCCAGCATTTTGCAAAAACATTGACCTTTTACAATATTTGCTGGTTTAATTTCAGCGTCGTATTCTTGTAAGGCAGTAACCCAATTGACTCTTTTCTCACCCACGTCTTTCTTTACTAAGAAATTTCTTACTGCTAGAAATGGTGCTATGATTTTTGTATGGGTTTTAAGCAAAAAGGGTCTGAAATGTTTGATCGCTTTGAAAACAGCATAAGCTTGTTTCTCGACGTCTGAATAATTTAATTCAACCCCTTGTATATTTGAACTGAAAAAGGCAATTAGGGCTTCCGCCTTGTCTTGATTTGCTTGAGTGAATATCGCAGCATATGATTTATCAGAGGCAAATATATACAAAATGAAAGGATCGAAAAAATTTGGAGTTGCTAAAGATGGAGCGTTAACAATCGCTTGTTTAATCAGATTGAATGCTTCGTATTCATCTTTGCTCCATTTGAAGATCGAATTCTTTTTAATCATTGCTTGTAAGAGAGATATGATTCTTGAAAAATCTGGAACAAATCTCTTAACAAAATTAATCTGGCCAAGGAAGGATTGCATAGCTTTCTTGTTGTGAGGAAAAGGTATTTCAGAAATTTCCTTGATTCTGTCGGGATCAATATGGATTTCAGATTTTGACACTATAAATCCAAGAAGTTTTCTTTCACTTAATGCAAAAAATGATTTTTTTGGGTTAAGTGAAATTCCATAACTTTGGCAGCGTTGAAAGATTTGTTTTAAATCTCTGAGATGATTGGCTCGTCTTTTAGAATATACAGTTATACCATCCAAGTAGATTACTACTAATTTGTTTACTAATCCCTTAAATGTGATATCCATGGCCCTTTGAAATGTGGCACTAGTGTTGATTGGACCAAAAGGCATCTTTTGATATGCATAAGTACTCCATTTGGTTCTGAACGTGGTCTTTAATTGATCATCGGGATGGACCAAAACTTGGTTGTAGCTAGAGAAACCATCCAAAAAAGACATTAATTCTGATCCTGCAACTGCCTGTAATATTTGCTCCATAGGGGGCAAAGGAAAATTATCCTTTTGGCAGGCTTTGTTAAGATTTCGAAAGTTAATGAAAATTATAATGTCTCCATTTTTCTTTCTTACGGGAACCATATTGGAAACCCATTTAGAATGTCGAACGGGAAAAATGATTTTGGCTTTCAATAATTTATTGAGCTCAAATTTGATCTGGTTTTCTAGATTAGGATGGATCTTTCTCAACTTTTTCTTGACGGGTTTTTCATTGTTTATCATTGGGATGGTACACTGAATGATAAAAGTGTCGTAAGTCTTAAGTTCATGATAGTTCCAAGCAAAGACACTTTTGTATTGTTTCAATAGACGAACATACGCTGATTTTTCTTCAAGAGCTAGGCCAAGACCTAGGTTGATATTCTGCGGCTTGGTATCAGTTCCTAGATTTACTAATTCATAGTTCAGAGTTGAACTTTGAAGTTTTGAATTGGTAGATCTTTTGAATTGATCTTTCAAATCATAGAGGTCTTCTAATTTGACTACTGATTTTGGCATAACATTATTAGTGCTATCTTGTTGCAATTGTCTGTCATGTTGGTCCTCATCAATTATCTGATTGGTGTAAGATCCCTCTGATGTGAGGAAGTTTACAATATCAAGATCATCGTTGAAAATTCTCCAATTGGTAATGTTATCAGGAATTGAAGGTCTAAAGATTAATTCGATTGAAAATCTATCTGGGCTATAGTCTTCTGAGGGAATGAGCTTAGAAGCTACATTTGCCAAGAGGTCAACAATAACATTTTGGAGTCTAGGAATTGATGTAATATTGAATGCTATAAAATGTTCAGTCAGATCTTGTACTAAAGATTGATGATGCTTTAAATGACCTGATAGACAATGTATAGTATTTCGTACCTGTCTGATAACAATTTCAAAGTCTCTGAAGACCTGTAGATATTTGATATTTAATCTGATTGCTTTGTATAATCCTTGGACTAAAGCCTCGTACTCTGCAGTATTATTAGTGCAATCGAATTTGAGTCTACAAGTTAGCATAGTTTTGTTTCCTTCTGGACTGATTAATACGCATCCTGCTCCTGCTCCTTTGTTAGACTTAGAACCGTCAAAAAATAACTTCCAAAATAAAGATTTATTTACAGAACTATCTATAAAATTAATACATTTAGAACTATCTGTTTGAGAAAAAATTTCTACTTGAGATAAAACAGAATGTTCTAAGTAAGGTGAAATATGAACATTAAAATTTCCTAAGAAAGAATCAACAGAATAGTTTCCAATTATATTGTTGTTGTACGCTACAGGTTCATTTTCTCATTCCAATTCTGTTACTATGTATTTTTGATGTCTTTCTCGCTCAACCTTTATCTGATTTTGTTTACCATTGTAAGGAAGCCACATATGCGACCAATCGGTTGCAAAATATCCATGAAGTTTTTCTGACCAATCCCTGCTAAGAATTAAGCCATAAAATTATGGAATATCTGCAACTAAAATGTCGATAACCTGACATACCTTTGGATTAGATGACAACCTTATTATAACCTAATTTAGTTTGCCGATCACTTCAACTTGCGACTGATCCAGCTAAACTATGCGCACTGCAGATTTCTGAGGTTGAACATTCAACTTTGCACATATCGATTTAGGTAAGATATTAGATGAAGCTCCAGAATCAACTAAACAATTATGCAAATTTTTGTTGAAAACTTCATAAGTAAGAAGAAATGGGGGAGTATGAGATCTTGACCTTCCTCCAATTAAAGCAATATCGTTTGGATCAACTTTATTAGTCACATTAGTTGGAGGTCTTCCCATCTCATGGG
Source organism: Pinus tabuliformis (assembly GCA_031772625.1). Lineage (NCBI taxonomy): Eukaryota > Viridiplantae > Streptophyta > Pinopsida > Pinales > Pinaceae > Pinus > Pinus tabuliformis. Next base: position 783,916 of record CM062806.1, read on the forward strand.
AAGCTTGAGAGATTACAGCAGCGGGCAGAGGTGCAACTGGTACTGCATGTAATTCTTTCAAAAGTACCTTTTGCTGATGTTTTAACTTGCTCAATTCATAAAAAGTGATATTAGCCCTAGTCTTCTTCATTTCTTCTATGATATTATACTCCATCTCATCCAAAACAATCAATGTTTTAGATGGAGTTGGTGAATCTTTTTGGACTGGATTTGTTTGAGTCACTTTGGGTGACGTTTTCTCAGCTGTGACTTTATCCTTAGTCATTGAGCTTACACTCTTTGGCTTAGGAGTAGGTTAAGGAGGATCAAGTTGATTTCTACTTCTAGTGCTGACCGGCGATGCCTCTTGATCCTCTTCATCTAGGAGAATGAAATCCCACATACCTTGTACTTCTATGACTTCTTCTTCATCGGTAGGCTCTTCATTAGAAATTTCCTCTTCTTCTTCTTCTGATTCAGCATTTGTGATAGCATTAAGAGGCTTTGAATCAGTTGAAGTATTTCTTCTATAAGGCTTGTAAGGCTTTTTAGAAGAAGTCTCTGCTACTTGTTTTTTAATGTCAACCATTTCGTTAGACATGGTTTTCAAAACTTTCTGCAATCCTTCTAAATCGAATGGGTCTTTCGATTGTTTTTTCTTTGGATCTTCTTTAAAAGTGACCTTCTTAGATTTTCGTTCATCAACGACGTTTTTCTTTTCTAAGGCTATGATACGTTTCTCTACCGCTATTGCTTCCTTCATATTGTCAGCTAAAGTTGTTTTGTTAGCCCTATCGACGAAAATTTCTATGTTCAATGGTAAAGCAGGGATGTGCCATTCACTTCGAACTTCTTCACTAGGCTTAGAAGCGGTAGGAATTTTGTTTAAAAGTTTATTGAAACGTGAATTAAAATCTTTGATAGGTTCCTTTGACTCAGCCCTAAGGTTAGACAGGTCATTGATCAGTGTTGCAGTAGACCTGTCATCACCGAACTTAGTCAATAATTGTTCTTGGAAGATATCCCAACTAGTAATTGATCCAGATGGTAATGAGAAATACCATGATTTGATTACTCCTTGCAAAGTGTAAGGAAAGATCCAGACGACAGCATCTTCATTAGTAACGCCTTTGAGATTTATAGATAACATAAAGTTGTTTATATGTTCTTCTGTTAGCATGCCTTCTTCAGGATTAAACTTCGACAGCCATTTTTCAGGATGGGCCAGTATTTGACTCAAGGGCGCAAGCATTAAGATTGCCCCTGGGTTATTCCATAGAGATTGGGCCATCGTTGAACCACTAACAAAGGAAAGCGCAGAAGATGATCCCTGCGACTGGGAAGATGAGGATATTACGATTCCAGATGATTGAGAAGGAGATGTGGAAGTTCCAGTGGACTAGTGGACAATAATCTGAAGTGGAGGGGTGGATGGTTGACTTCGCAGTGGAGAGGTTGAGATGGATGATGACGACGAAAAAGTCTTGCTATCGGACCCTTTAGGTGATTTCCTTGCTCTCTTCCTTGTAGGTAGAGGTAACTCAGTTGGCTCAATACCAAACTTTTCACTCTTCAGTCTGGTCAGAGGATGAGCAAGGTTATATTGCGAAGTCACACTACCTTAAGATTTTTCAAATCTTTGGGGTGATATAGAAAATCGCTGAAGTTTATGGATCAAAGATTCAACTTCAGAAGGATCAAAGTCGATTTCTCTGAAATATTCGGGTTTGTGGCAGTGGTTGTTGTTTTATCGACTTCTTGCTCAAGTTTTAAAGATTCTAAGTACGATGGAGAAGTTTGGGGAGATGGTGAGGGCGATTTACTCTCAGAATGGTATTTAGATTTAGATTTACTTGCTATTCACAATTCAGGGCCCTCCTTCTAGTGCCAAATATGTTGAAGCCCCGAAAATTGGGTCTACAACAAGGGAATACCCACCCAGTCCGGGCCTTGGTTAGTAGCTCCTTTTCCGTTTGCTATAGTGGGTCCGATTGGGGATATGGGACCAGTTTCCCAATATATGTGTGTGTGTGTTGAGAATTGATATTTCCTTTCTAATAATTTCTAAGTAAAATTCTTTTATTCTAAATCTAATGTAATTGTATTCTAATAAACAGAAATATCTAATTCTAAAACTAACCCGGGATTTAATCTTTCTGTTATGCAATCTAAAATAATTTCAAATGGCAATTGGTAATAAATATGAATCAACTGCTATGAGAAAATAATTCAATAAAGATAAACCATTTCGTATAAAAAGTTAGACGAAACAATTGTGAAAAGCATATCGCATAATAAGTTATTCATATATTAAGCATAAATAAATGGCTATCACCATACAAAAGTGCCAAATGATAACTCAAGCATTCAATTATTCATATATAAATAACTAAACATGAATATCACCTTAACACATAAGCAGAACTAGTTAAGAGATAAAAGTACCATTTATAACTAGTTCTACTCATGAGCTTCAACGATAATGATCTATCTCTTCTTAATCCAAAATCTATTGTTATATACCTAGGGGGGATAATATGAGGTACCAAGGGAGGTACCCAAGGTAATAATGTAATAATAGGATGGGCCATAGTAATAAATAAGGTGGTTAACCCATATCAGGTAAGGGACCACAAGTAGTTAGTAATGATGTAATGGGCCCATGGTATTAGTTCGATGGTATGAGGGAACCATGGTAATGATCCATGGTATTGTATGTATGAGGCCTATATAGAGGCTAGAGACTCCACATGGAGATATAGTCAAGAATTATTGTATGAACAGGCATATGGCTTGTGAAGTGTTCTCCTTCCTTAAGGAGTGAATATATGGTGTTGCCCTACCTTAAGGGTTTGATATCAATAAAGAATCATTTCATATTATTTCTGGGTTTATTTGCATTGTCTTATACTTTCATATCAGATCTATAGTATTTCTAGATTAGATCTATAACAAGTGGTATTGGAGCACTTTCTTGGGAAAAAGTGGAGAATTTTTTTTTTTATTTTTTGCAGGATTTCGGGGGCGGCGAGTTCGCAGATCCGATCTGTACGTTTTGGTGCAATATCTAAAAAATTTAATTGCAGATTTGGATTCTTTGTGAAAATAGCCGATTTCAAAAAAAAAATCGGTTGAATCGGAGTCCGGATGAAGGAGATATCGCTGATCTAAAAATCAGTGGGGTTGCAGACAATTTTACAGGGCAGCGAGTTTGCGGCACAGATCTGAACGTCCTAGTGCAAGATCTGCAAAATATAATTGTAGATCTAGATTCTTTGTGAAAAAATACCCAATTTCAAAAAAAATCAGTCGAATCGGAGTCCGGATGAGGGAGATATCGCTGATTTAAAATCAGCTCTTTTTTGCAGAAATTGTGGTGACGGCGGGAGAGTAGCAGCGCAGATCTGAAATTCCAGTATCTGGATCAGGATTTCTATCACATGGGCAGATGCAGAATGGTTGTTCCATTTCCGAAAACAGGTCATAATATGAATTCTGAGCAATATTGACGGAATTGTGACCATTTCAAATTTTCGCCAATTTTTTTTGTGATGGCGGCCCTAGGTCAGAATTTCAGGGACTTGTATAAATTTGATGGCTCTTATTCACCCAAATGGCTAGCACAAATGGAGAAATATTTTAGATTGAATTACATCATGGATGATGAGACTCAAGTGAGTTTGGGAAAAATGTACTTGGACAAGGAAAGACAGCAATGGTGGCAATGGCATCAACGTTGCTATCGAAGGCCCTTGACTTGGGACACATTCACAAAAGATCTTATGGACCACTTTGACCGTAAAGCTAATCTTGTGGATAAGCTCACACAAACAGACACACAATCTAGCAAAAAAATTATTTTAAAGAAGGAAACCAATGAACCTAAAAGGTTATTTTCTGCTGGTATCTCCTTATTGCAAATTCATGGATTGATTCAGAAAGAGAAGATAATTGTTTCTATAAATCCTAGTTGCAAGCATAATTTCATCAATGTTAATTTGGCAAAAAAATTGCAAATTCCAGCAAAACACATTGAAAACACACAAGTGGATAATGAGGATGTTCTAGTGTATAAGGATTTGAAGATTTCTATGGATAAGTATGCGTTGCATGGTGATTTTTATACTTCAGAGATGGATAATATGGATGTTGTTTTGGGATATCCTTGGACGGAATCTGCGGGTACTATCAATATTAATGTGCAGAAGAAATTCCTGAAGCTCTGGTATAAAAAGAATAAAATTACATTACAGGATATTTCCATCAATAAACAGGTAGAGTAGATAGAGGCTGAAGCAGAAGATGTTTCAGGGACTGACATATTAGATGATGAGCCTTTGATGATCGAAAATCAAACACAAATAGAGGCTGAAGCAGAAAAAGTTACATGTACATCAGATGAGGGCTCAGTGGTTGAAGTCATATTGGAAAAGAAGACACCACAACAGGCACCACAACAGGATGAATTAAAGAAAAAGACACCGTGGGTTAAAACTTCAACATATCATCACCCACATCACCCCGCAAGAAAACAACCAACAAGATGGCAACCAATTAGCCACAAGGACAACAACCCCCGTATGACGGATAGCGAGGAGCGAAGATCCACCTACTACACATCAACACAGAAGAGCTGCCACGGTCAACTTCCATCTCAAGCGAGCGAGGCACCAGCGAAATCGAGGGTTCACCTTTCTCTTGGATGGCTAGATGCACGTGCATGGTACCAGTGGACTACTCTTTTGAGTAGATCTTATTATTTGTGTTCTTCCCATGTTTCGGGGACGAAACATGCTAAGGGGGGTGGAATGTTATATACCTAGGGGGGATAATATGGGGTACCAAGGGAGGTACCCAAGGTAATAATGTAATAATAGGATGGGCCATAGTAATAAATAAGGTGGTTAACCCATATCATGTAAGGGACCACAAGTAGTTAGTAATAATGTAATGGGCCCATGGTATTAGTTCGATGGTATGAGGGAACCATGGTATTGTATGTATGAGGCCTATATAGAGGCTAGAGACTCCACATGGAGATATAGTCAAAGACTATTGTATGAACAGGCATATGGCTTGTGGAGTGTTCTCCTTCCTTAAGGAGTGAATATATGGTGTTGCCCTACCTTAAGGGTTTGATATCAATAAAGAATCATTTCATATTATTTCTGGGCTTATTTGCATTTTCTTATACTATCATATCAGATCTATAGTATTTCTGAATTAGATCTATAACATCTACTAAGAGTACAAAAGTGCACGCTTTTGTTAGAGGATATAAACTTTAAATTTTGTGGAAATAACAACTCCGTGGGTTATTGGTTCTGAGTTTTAAATTCTCTATTCGTGATATCAACACTATCCAGTACCCATTTTACCATGTCCGTGTATGGAAGAATTTTCAGCCTCGCCACTATCTGGTGCAAGAACGAACATGCTAGTTCTGTAATAGACGCCTCAGAAGACCCGTGTGAGCCTGGAGTAGCTATAACCTCTATTATTCTTGGGATTTTCTTCCTCGAGTAGACTATACATGCCTTCCCAAGTTGTAATATCAGAATCTTTGTTACAGGTGGTGTCCGTGTATAAAGGCGTCATTTCTTTATCTTCAGAACTCAGAGTTTCACCCTTCTTTCCCATAATATTCTGAACACTGCTATGTATACTTCTCTGCTCTTCACACCTGCAGTTTACAAATGAGGTAAGAATAATGATAAGAAAAAGGTGACGGGAAAGCTTTAAATGCCGAAAACATATAAAATATATCACCTTACGTGAAATGGCTCTTCGATCATATCAAAACCATATTTCATTAATGATTGCCAACTAGCTCATTAATTAACATTAACGCACATAACTGGGCATCAGTTTATGGAAACAGCTTTTTCGAACAATGAGCCTTGTAGATCTGCGCTAAGGCGATTTTTCAATTTGCTTCGCAATATCGCAGATCCATTGTGTGTGGAAATCATCCGTTATAATGTGTTTTCTGCGACATGCGATTTGCGAGATGCGCCATTGTATATCGGCGGTTTGAGGAATTTTAGCTTTAAGTGATATTCAAGGCATGCGATGCGATGAGTGTTTTTTAGTGCGTGATTTCGCATCGTGATTTCACAATCTTAGAATTCCGCTCGTAGGAAAGCATTCATTACCTTTTTGCGATGCGACACTCTTTATTGAAGGAGTGGTTTGATTCAAACTTTATCATAAAACTTAAGATTTTTTAGATTTTTCAGGTATTCTCCTAAGTTTATGATAGTAAGTTTTATTAAAAAGGAAATACAAGCACTAATTAATTTTTTTAATTTTTGAGTAAAGGTCCCCACTTATTTAATATTAGTGATAAAATTAAATATGAAGGGGGTTGTTGCTGGCCACAACAGGATGCAATGTAGTCCTCATCGTGCCATGTCATTAGAATATCATCTACATACACTACAAGATATACAAATGTTTTGCCAACTTTATCGACAAATAGATTTGCATCATCAAGATCATAGTGTTTGAATTTAAGTTTCATAAGATGCTATGTTAACTTCTTGTACTAGGCTCGAGGTGCTTTCTTAAGTCCATATAAGGATTTTACAAGCTTGCACACATTCTGTTCCTGACCCTTCACAAAAAATCCTTCTGGCCAGGACACAAAAACATTTTCTTTCATATTTCCATTCAAGAAATAAGTCATTACATCCATTTGATGGACTTTCTAATCGTGTTGTGCTGCCAAGGCAAAGAGTGTCGAGATGGTAGCCCCATTTTTTGTGGGGGGAAAAATCTCCTCATAATCGAACCCTTTCTTCTGTGCAAAACCTTCAACCACAAGCTTGGCTTTATGCTTGTTAAGTGATCCATTTGCTTTATACGTTTTCTTTAAGAACCACTTGCAACCAATTGGTTTGGTTCCTAATGGAGGATCAACTAGCTTCCACGTGCCATTCTTTATCAAGGCATCATATTCTTTCTGCATTGCTTGTTTCCATTCATCATGAGAAGAAAATTCTTTGAAAGAATTTGGTTCAGAATTTGTAGAAAACATTAATTCACAATCAAAAGAGAAATCCATATCAACAGGTGAATCATAATCTTCTACATCACCTCCATCTTGTCGGAAGGAACTTCTAGTTCCTGTCTTTCCAACCTCATCTGGACGAACATCTTCAAGTGTCTTTATCAACCATTTGGGAGGACCTTTCTCGAAAGGACCAAGCTTCTCAGGTGACTGATTTGGGGAATCAATATGTAGTCTCCCAATTCTATCAATCACATCAGCCAAAGTGTCATCAGATTCGGAGGTTGGAGCTTCATGTGGAGGAGAGAGCATTTCAGAAGAAGATTCCACAGATGAGTCCAATATAGGAATCCCCCCTTCAATATGTGGAATCTCATTATCAAACTTATGAATTTTTTTTGTATCTCTGAATCTATCCAAGCGATCAAACTATTTCTCAATGACATTTTCATCCTTAAAAGATTCAAGAAAAATCACATATCTAGTGATTATAAACTTCTTATTAACTTCATCATAGAGACAATAGGATTTAGAGGTATTAGGTAGCCCAAGAAGATACACTTTCAACTCCTAGCAACGAGTTTATTTCTTTGTTCCTTAGGTATCAAGGAATAATAGGTGGAACGAAAAACCCTGAGATGCCTCACCAAAGGAATGTGGCCATACCACATTTCATAGGGAGTATTATTCTTGATGGCATTAGATGGAAATTTATTCTTGATATATATAACACATAGAACTTCATTAGCCCAAAACATAAGTTTAACATTATTGAAAAGCATCATAGAATGTACCATATTTAAAATTGCCATGTTCATTCTTTCAACTACACCCTTCAATTGGGGATTATATGGCACGGTTGTTTGATGTTTGATCCCATGTTCGTGAAGATATTTATTAAATTCATTAGAAGTGTATGTTGTTCCATTATCAGTCCTAATAGAGCCAATATGAGATTGTGCTTCATTTTCAACCCATGCAGGAAAATCCTTGAATGTATCAAATGCTTGAGATTTTTTCTTTAATAAGTAAACCCAACACATTCTAGGGCAACCATTAATAAAAGTCATCATATATGTATTTCCATTAGCAGAAGAAACAAGAAATGGGCCACAAAAATAAAAATGAATAAGCTCCAGTTTCCTATGTGCCCTAGAATGAGAATCATGGAAAGGTTGTTTGTTGTGTTTTCCTATAATACAAGCATCACACTTCTTAAGGTTTCTAGGGATGGTAGGAAAACAATTAGCACCATTTCTCTTCAGTAGACAAAGGCTTTCATAATTCATATGTCCAAATCTAGCATGTCATAATAGACTAGATGGAATTTTACCTTCATCATATTGAGAACTATATAAACAGTTATGTGCAAGAGTAAAGGTTCCTTGCAGCTTCAACAATCTTTCTTCTTCAATCCCAGTCATGAAAAGTGAGTCGGATGATGCCTTCCTGACCTCAACTTTTCCATCAAATATGTGAATAAAGTGTCCTTGTTGGAAGATGTGAACTAGAGAAAACAAATTTCTCCTCAGCTCCAGGAGGTATAACACATCATGGAGAAGAAATTCTGTGGTTTCATGATCCGGATTATCCACAGTTTTCAGTTCATTCTGCCAACGTTTCAAACCCCAAAGGGGGTCCATCATCAGGACAAATAAAAAAGAATATGATTATTGAGAGAAGAGAGCCTTGCGACCTGGATATAATATTGCAGGTCTGCAATTCTCCTCTCAATTTTTATCCTCAGGATTTCGAGAAGACAGATCTCCTTCCATGTTTCCCCTCCGTACAGGGAAGTTATGTTAGATTTTAAGCTTCTGTGGAATTTTTTTGTCATGATCCGGATTATCCACAGTTTTCTGACCGAACATGAAGTTTAAGCCTGATGGTGCCAAGCCCTCAGGGTTTGAGTTTGGACTTATTTGCAAAGTAAAATGCTCCATCAACATTATCTGTGAATTCTTCAAATAATTCTCTTATGAAAGTCATGTGGAAGGTTTCTCCTGAGTCAAGAAGCCGATCATTCTTCGATGAAGGAAGTGAGACATTGAATAGGTCTTCAGTTACTCCAATATTACAGTGTACTACAACATAGTGAGTGGATTTAGAGGCTTTATTTTTCCCTTTTTTAGGGGTTTTAGCTCTTCCTTCTTGTCTTTCCATTTCAAATTTTCTCCCAAGTTATCCTACAAGTGGATGCATAATGATTTCTATTGCGTCGAATGCAATGATGATCAGATTTTTGTCCTTGGGATTGCCTGCCCCCCCGCCTCTAGAATTCCATCTTCCTCTGCCCGTTTGGCCACCCCTTCCTCTAGAAGAATCTTTTGTATGATTCTTCTCTTTATGAGTAAGGCACATAGTTTCTTCAATAGACTAAAACGTTTCCTTCCTTCCAAAAGCCTTTTCCCTTTCAACAAACTTCTTCTCAAGGGATTCAAAGGTAAGTTGTTTGAGATTACCACTAGCTTGCAGTGACTCAAGATAATGAGTATAGGTGGGATACAACGTCTTGATATAAGCAATGAGAGGAACATCCATTTCAACACCAGTGGATTTAATATCATGCATAATTGGTCTAACTTATGATGTTAGTGCAAAAGGATCATCATTCTTCAACTCTAAACTAAATAATTTAATTATTCATTGAACCACTTCAATTTATAAGTGTGAGTCATATAATTCTTTTAATTTAAGTATGGGGGTTTACGTAGTGCATTATATTAGATATTATTTTTGGATTCAACTGTGTTAAGTAAGTCATTCACGTATGACCATTTCCATGAGAGGTAGTCATAACTGACTAATTTCTCATGATTTTGAATAGTTCACTTAGCACTCATTGCATCGGGTGATGCTCACAGGGGTGAAGAAGTGGGATTGAAACTAGTGAAATGAATCACATAGCGTCAATCATCACTTCTGGGGCTTGCACCCGGTAACCAGGACTTCCCGGGGAGTCAACCATCCAAGATCACCTCTAGCTCAAGCGTGCTTAACTGTGGAGTTTTCCCCACAATCAAGCCCACTTAGCTTGCTACCCCATTTGCAAAACCTTAACAAGTATTGTGCCTCATGAACCATTCAAGTAGAGATCCCTTCACTCTTTTTGAATTTAAGTATGGGGGTTTACGCAATGCATTATATTAGATATCATTTTTGGATTCAACTGCGTTAAGTAAGTCATTCACGTATGACCATTTCCATGAGAGGTAGTCGTAACTCACTAATTTCTCATGATTTTGAATAGTTCACTTAGCACTCATTGCATTAGGTGATGCTCACAGGGGTGAAGAAGTGGGATTGAAACTAGTGAAATGAATCACATAGCGTCAATCATCACTTCCGAGGCTTGCACCCGGTAACCAGGACTTCTCGGGAAGTCACCCATCCCAGATCGCCTCTAGCTCAAGCACGCTTAACTGTGTAGTTTTCCCCACAATCAAGCCCACTTAGCTTGCCACCCCATTTGCGAAACCTTAGTAAGTACTGTGCCTCATGAACTATTCAAGTAGAGATCCCTTCACTCTTTTTGAATTTAAGTATGGGGGTAGCAAATGGGGTAGCAAGCTAAGTGGGCTTGATTGTGGGGAAAACTCCACAGTTAAGTGCGCTTGAGCTAGAGGCGATCTGGGATGGGTGACCTCCCGGGAAGTCCTGGTTACCAAATGCAAGCTCCGAAAGTGATGATTAACACTATGTGATTCATTTCACTAGTTTCAATCCCACTTCTTCACCCTTGTGAGCATCACCTGATGCAATGAGTGCCAAGTGAACTATTCAAAATCATGAGAAATTAGTCAGTTACGACTACCTCTCATGGAAATGGTCATACGTGAATGACTTACTTAACACAGTTGAATCCCAAAATGATATCTAATATAATGCACTACGTAAACCCCCATACTTAAATTCAAAAAGAGTGAAGGGATCTCTACTTGAATGGTTCATGAGGCACAATACTTGCTAAGGTTTTTCAAATGGGGTAGCAAGCTAAGTGGGCTTGATTGTGGGGAAAAATCCACAGTTAAGCGCGCTTGAGCTAGAGGCAATCTAGGATGGGTGACCTCTAGGGAAGTCCTGGTTACCAGGTGCAAGCCCCGAAAGTGATGATTGACGCTATGCGGTTCATTTCACTAGTTTCAATCCCACTTCTTCACCCCTGTGAGCATCACCTGATGCAATGAGTGTTAAGTGAACTATTCAAAATCATGAGAAATTAGTCAGTTACGACTACCTCTCATGGAAATGGTCATACGTGAATGACTTACTTAACGCAGTTGAATCCCAAAATGATATCTAATATAATGCATTGTGTAAACCCCCATACTTAAATTAAAAAAGAGTGAAGGGATCTCTAATTGAATGGTTCATGAGGCACAATACTTGCTAAGTTTTTGCAAATGGGGTAGCAAGCTAAGTGGGCTTGATTGTGGGGAAAACTCCACAATTAAGCGCGCTTGAGCTTGAAGTGATCTGGGATGGGTGACCTCCCGGGAAGTCTTGGTTACCGGGTGCAAGCTTCGGAAGTGATGATTGACGCTATGTGATTCATTTCACTAGTTTCAATCCAACTTCTTCACCCCTGTGAGAATCACCCGATGCAATGAGTGCTAAGTGAACTATTAAAAATCATGAGAAATTGGTCAGTTACGACTACCTCTCATGGAAATGGTCATACATGAATGACTTACTTAACGCAGTTGAATCCCAAAATGATATCTAATTCTTTCAATTTCTGTAAATCTTGATAGGCATTTTCATATGTTGAAATATGTCGACTCACTCCTTCAGTGACAAAGGTTGCAATCAAGGCATAGGCTTTGCTGTTTTTATTCTCCCAAAGGCCAACTCCTTACTGAAGTGGGCTTGGTGGGTAGATTGTTTCCAATGCCTACACAAAGCTCTTTCCATAGCTCATTGAAAATGAGTGTGTTCTTAATCTTTCGTGACCATTCATGATAGTTCTACTTTCTAGAGAGAACCACTCCAACAATTGATATCAATGAACGCATCTTCAGGAAAACAATGTCTACCTTCGAAAATGACTTTACTATGTCCTATGCAAAAATAATATAGGTTGTGGGTAACTTTAGCAATTCGTAGTATATCACAAGTAGAATTGTGTACTTGATTTGAATGTGGCGGTAGATTAAAGGGATATAATGGTCGAAAGGGTCATTAGCTATATTTAGTGATGAAAATAGTGAAAAGTATATATGCCAGAAGGGTTGGCGGGGCGGGAGAATGGTGGGAGGATTAGCGGAGAGAGAAAGGCAGATTACGGGGGGTGGGGTAGCCATAAGTGGGTTAGAGAGTGAAAGGTCCCGCAATGAATGAGCAAGTGACACAATAGAAAAGGTGGTTTCAGGGAAGCCAGATTGCGAACCCTCCACCATCCATTAAACGTCGGGACTGTAGGGGGTTCCGCAATCCATTCTGAGCCATATATCTGGGCCAGGATGATCACGACCATTAAAAAAAAAAAAAAAAAAAAAAAACGTGAACTTTAAGTCGGGTCCCATGGGAAATTAAAGCAAGATTAAGGTACGATTAAGGCACAGTTAAGGCCGATACTGATACAATTTGACTCCGCGGGGCTTTGACTAATAAAAATTTATAGTACATGCAGTCTACAGTCTCACTCCAGCATACACACCATCACCAACATACACAACGCCATCCAATTGATGCATAGTTAAAAAATTTAACTCACTTCGCACTCACCAGTCTCAGGCAAACAAACAATCAAGAAGCCCGGGTCCACCAGACAAGCATGCAAGAGTTGAGCTAGCACCAGTCGAACCAGGAGCAACACTAGTCAAACTTCCTTGAATTTGCAGCAGTCGAGCTCTACGCAGAAGAGCTCATAGAGTAGCGTTCAACACATAGTCAAGAGAAAAAAACACAAGTATTTATTCTCAAAGTTGAAGCGATGGAATAGAGTGACAAAATATATTAGAATAGAACATGAAGACTAACACAAGTTACATTAGTCGAACTACTAGGGGACCTGTGCTCTGATACTATGTAAAGCCAGAACGTAACACCACAATGTTAATTGTGTCGATTGCACTACTCAGTAAATGTAATATACATGAGTGACTAAGTCTTGGGATTCCAGTTCCAAGGTCTCTTGGTCCTCCCTAACATATGACTTATAATAATTGAACCAGTTCCAAGGTCTCTTGGTCCTCCCTAACATATGACTTATCATAACTGAAACTATGTTATAATATTTTACAATAATCTCTATCCTTTCGGATTAGGTGTCAACAACTAGCCTAGATCCATCTTAAGTTTGGATATTTCAAGTACCAAGAAGGTTCAAATATCTTCAAGAGAAAACCACTTTTAGAGTGAAAAGGGATTTGATCCCTCTTGGCGCTTGGTAGATTCATCGTTAAGATTAATCTAAGCTAGTTAGGTATAAATATTATGAATTAATGACTCAATATATGAATATAGTATAGCCTTCAAATTATAAGCAAGCCGAAGACCTTAAAGAATGGATGGATGCCATGAAAGAAGAATATTATTCTATTATGAAAAATGAAATTTGGTAATTGCCATAATTTTTTAAGGATAAAGTTCCCACAGGCTCAAAATGGTTGTTCAAAAATAAATTTAATGCTAATAGACAGGGAAAATTTTAAGAACGGAAATTTATATTGAAGTTTAGAAACCTTGGCGAATCTCGTAGTCCATCATATGCAATCTATAAAACGTTTGACAATATTTTTTTGTAAAAATATTCAAATTTCTAATAATTTTACATAGTCTCAATATAAATTTTTGATGGTTTTTAATGTTAAATCATTTATATTATAAAATTTAGGCTAATCATTTTTAGAAAAAAATGGAAATTAATGAACCTTTTTTTGGAAAAAACATGGAAAATCAGCCTACCTATGAATATTAGCCCCTAAAATTTTCCCTACTAATAGAACTATTAATAAATACAAAGCTAGATTAGTAGAAAAGTACTATTTACATAAAGAATGGATAGATTATGAAGACACTTTTGCACTTATAGTTAAAATGAATATCATTAGAATGATGATTGCATTGGCTATTAAGAATAAATGGAAGCTAAATTAGTTAGATATTAATTTAGTGTTTATGAATGGAGAATTAAAGAAATTTTCTATCTTGTTCAACTTGAAGGTTTTATAAAACAGGGACAAGAACATCTTGTTTGTAGGTTAAAGAAAGCACCATATGGACTCAAAAATCCACCCAAGTCTTGGTATGTGAAGATTGATAAATTCTTCTTTCAACAAGGATTTACTAAAAGCAAAGAAAATTCAAATTTGTTGCACCGAGAGGCGCATTCTATAGCCCAATATGGGGTAGATGTATAAGTGTGTCTATCCCGCTGAAATTTCACTAATGTCGGCCAAAATAAAAAACCAAAAAAAAAAAATCTAAATAATGTCGGCTTAAACAATAACTTACAAACCATATAAATAAACAATTACAAATTCATTAACAAATCAAAATTCATTCTATATTCATGGCACCAGCTAGATTGATGTTATTCTCAATCATTATTTCACTAATGTCGGCCAAAATAAAAAACCAAAAAAAATCTAAATAATGTTGGATTACACAATAACTTACAAACCATATAAATAAACAATTACAAATTCATTAACAAATCAAAATTCATTCTATATTCATGGCACCAGCTGGATTGGTGTTCGTTCTCAGTCATTAACACAACAAAATCTCTCGGATATTAACATGGAAAATAAGCTATGATAGAATGGTTGTGCAACCTAAAATAATAAGTTAGCCGGAAGTAATATATATTATTAACATGGAAAATAAGCTATGCAAAATCTCTCAGATATTAACATGGAAAATAAGCAAAGATAGAATAGTTGTGCAACCGGAAGTAATGGGTTCGCTGGAAGTAATATATATTATTAACATGGAAAATAAGTTGTGACAGAATGGTTGTGCAACCAAAAGTAATGGGTTAGCTAGAAGTAAGATATATTAGTGGTCAAATTCCTATTTGCATAAGGAAAACAAATATTCCCACCACATTGCAGCATTGCAAGAGTATTATTAAATAAAGTTTATAAGTTTATTTTGGGAAACGTAAACTTAAATTTAACATGTAATGTTTAACATTTAACATTAACATTTTTAATCTAATGTCGGTCCTATTTAAAAATCAATCTAATTATTATTATGTATAAACAAAATATACAAAAAAAAATATGGTAAATAAATAAAAATATAAATAAACCAAAGGTATGGTAAATAAATAAAACATATTTTTATACTTACTCCAGAGGTATAGTAAATAAATAAAAATATAAATAAACTAGAGGTATGGTAAATAAATAAAACCTCTTTATACTTACAAAAACTCAAAAAATAGGTTTTATTTAGGTGAAGCCTATGGGCCAAATACCATGGACCAAATTATTATTATTTTATTTTTTTGTGACTAGCGGAATCGGAAATGGCGGTGGTATCGTACTCGCGTTATATGGGGTCGAATCCTACCAGCTGCCAATATAACCTCTAGGAGGAACTGCCCAACCCGCAAGAACAGCCCTCAGTTAAGACGAAACTCGAACACGTGACCTACACAACAGCACAGACAACTTAGCATATTGTCTGTTGGCCACGAGACCAAACCTCTGCGGGTAATGGACCAAATTATTATTAATACCATGCAAAAAAAAACATTATTAACCCTAATATTAATATTAATATTATTATTATTAAATTTAATATTCATATTAATATTAATACAAATATTAAATTTGTAGAAATTCTCACTGTAAATCACCTGATAATGCAATGTAACTAAAGCAAAATACTTGATCTACTTCTACAAACAAACTTGTGGAAGCTTAATCAATTTTGAGCAAGATCAACCAGAACACACATAACAGAGAAGAAGATTCAATCACACATGAAACACAGAAGAATACTCTGGGAAAGCCTTAGCTAAAAGCATCGTTATCTGTATTATCATACAAGTGGAAATTATCTCAGAATTACACAAAGCTTTAGCTCACAATCTATCCAGCTCTCAGTACAATCCCTCACTGCTACTCATAGACAGAATAGACAACACATATGTCTTCCTTCAGTTCTCCAAGCCTCCGATTTCCTTGCACAGTTTCTCCTGGGTCCTCCAGCTGCAACCTGTGTGATTCTTACCTCACACACAACACTGACCTATGTAATAACTGCGCAATCCTGAAAGAGTTAATTCCTTCTGCATGGATGAGTTTCCTTTATAGGAAAATTCCTCCAACTGATATTACAATGTCCCTGTCTGTAATCTCAACTAGGCCTTTCTCTGAACTGACATGCATTGGTTATTTATGAGAGAATATTCAGTTATCTGGAGAACACTAGTTGCATGCATGCATACATTAACTGACTGAACTCACAATTAGTTCCTCCAACTATTTAGAACTAATTTAACTGGAATTAACTCAGTTAACTGAGCTAACTAATTACAACTCAAATACAACTCATCCTTATCTCCTTAATTAAGGGATAAATTCCTCATTCAAAGGAATAATTGTTCCATGTCTTCACATAGAATTCGTGTTTGATTTTCTCCAACTAATTAACTCAAGATGAATTAATTACTTATTTTTCAAACAGCTAGTGAGACTAAATTCGAATTTTGATTCTCAATTTTGATTCAAAGACAAATCAAAATTGGAATATATCCCGAAATTCTATTTATAGCAATGTTATTTTTAGCATTTCTATTTTTTGTTATTTCCAACAGAGTTGGAGTATATCCTGAATTGCTATTTATAGCAATGTTATTTTTAGCATTTCTTGTTGTTATTTTTAACACTCCCTCTCAACAAGAAAGGCATTCAACTTGAACCCGATCCTAAACCTTTAGAATGTTCTGCATGCAACACTTCTCTCAAGTGTTGTTGCTCCAGCAACTCAGAAACAAAAAAATATCCAACCTGAATAAGAATGATGCCTCTGTCATCAAAGTCTGTGACTGTTATTGCCTTTGTCGACTGAAAACTCTGTGCTTTGGCTGACTCTGCCTTTCTGCACTGTTGTCAATCCTTCTCTGCGCTCTTCAGTATCTCACTGCTCTAGCTTCTATCACATTGATCTCTGACTGCATCAATCACACTGATTCTTCCTGCTGCATTTATGTTGCTGCTGGTCCTATCTCCCAGCATGCATCCTGTTATGAAACTAGGGCCTAATACATCCGCACTGCATCTCCTCTCATCATGTTGCATCGTGTTGCCCACTGTTGCACTGCAACTCAGTTACTAAGAAGTAAGTAACTAATCTGCCAACTAACTTCCCTGTTGGGCTAGAAACACCCTCTGATGTTGAAGCTCCCTCCGCATCTGTCTCTACCCACTTAGCCAGTCCTGCTACTCCTTGTCGAGGCTCCCGTAGCAAGGTCTATTCAAAGAAGTTGGGTACCTCAAGGATCATACCCCTGTTTCAGTGTTCTTTGGACTATCACTTCACATCTCCCCACTTCACACCTGGAGGTATAGCTACATGTGATCCCTCTGCCCACTTGACTCGAAATTTCCCCCTACTGGAGGTCTCTGCATGAGTGTGTTATCACTCAAGAAAAAATTTTAAATTGTTCACATCAGTTCGATTGTTTGTCAAAGGGTTGGTGTCAATTTTGGGTCTAGTCTTTTCATCTGGTCTTAGAGTCTAAATAGCTTGAATAGGAGTCTTGTTAAGAGTATTGTTGGTATGTATAAAGCGGTCAATTCTCTGTCTTAGTCTATCATCGATCTCACATCTCACATGGATATCATATGTCCAAACTCGTTTCAACGCTGAAATGGTTTAGGTGATTTCGTAGCGCTAATTCATATTTTGCACTAGGCTACGCTACGAAATTGGGGATTTGTTCGAATCCATAGCCATTCTTTCACAGCTGTCATATCCATCAAAATCCATCAACAGTTGTCAGCGTATACACTTCATCTATCATATCTGACCGCTTATCCTCATCATTAGGTCGTTAGGTGTCTTGGTACTGGCACATGTTTGCAGTTGTATTTTACTCGGCGGTTTTGGTCATTCAATCAGGGTTTTCAAAATAGTATCAGAGCAATCGGGGAAATGTTCTTGTGGGTTTTGCTTCTATTCTTTGAATTTGGAGCAGTCTGAAACTATTCCTTGTAAACAATCTTGAGCTCAGTTTTCAGGGATATCCTCATTGTACTGGATACTCTGTTTTCTGAGATTTTTCACCCAGCTGAAAGACACACTTGAGATCCGCGATTCTTATAAGAACAGCTGGAGGAATGATACAAATGTTATTCTTGCAGATGAAATGGGCCTTGGAAAAACTGTGCAATCTGTGTCAATGCTCGGGTTTTTACAGAATGTGCAGAAGATACACGGCAATCGTGCAAGTAGAGAGGTTTGGTAATGATTTCAATTAATCACAATATCTATGGTGGAACGGTAACCTTCTGAGGATTAAAAAATGGTTGGAAACGGCGCAGGATCCAATCAACTCTGTTCCAAAAAGGCATCCTGAATACTGCGGGATATTTATGCAGCTATAAGCTTGACCACATCCTCGCCAGATCAACAGACGCCAGAAAATTCTCCTAATAATTTGAGGCAAAAGTTCTTCGAACTATAAACCGCTTTAGGCTTTCATGGCGCGGATCGCGGGTGGTAAGGTGCTGGTAGTAGCACAGGACGGGAGAGGGCATTTCACTAACGTGTAGGCCGCCATAGATACAGTTCCTCTCCGCAATAACGAGAGAATTACTATCGATGTCTTGCCCGGGGTTTACAGGCAGCCAATTTATGTGCCCAAGACAAAGAATATGATCACATTGCGGGGATTTTGTGCAGAGGACACAGTTTTGACATGGAATAACACAGCCACTCGCATTGAGCATCATCAGGCAACCAGTGTAATAGGTACAGGAACATTTGGATGTGGTACTGTTATTGTTGAAGGAGAGGATTTTATTGCCGAGGGAATCACCTTTGAAAATGCTGCTCCAGAGGGTTCAGGTCAAGCTGTAGCTATTCGAGTAACAGCTGACAGGTGTGCTTTTTATAGTTGCAGATTTTTGGGGTGGCAGGACACTGCATATCTACATTATGGGAAGCACTACCTAAGAGACTGTTACATTGAAGGCAATTGTGACTTTATTTTTGGGAATGCTACTGCATTGCTAGAACATTGCCACATTCACTGCAAGTCACAAGGTTATATTACTGCACAAAGTCGAAAGTCTGCTCAAGAATCAACAGGCTATGTATTATAATGCAGAATGCAGTGATTCCATCCATAAGTGCGTTGGTAAAGCCAGAGCTTCTAAGGCACCAAGACAAAGATGTCAGGCTCATTGTTGTTACTTGCATTAGTGAAATCGCTAGAATAAAGGCACCTGAAGCACCATATAATGATGATTTACTGAGGGAAACATTTCAGTTGATTGTTGGAAGCCTTCAGGGACTAGATCAAATGAATAGTCCCACATTTGGAAGGAAGGTAACAATTTTAGAAACTGTCGCAAAAGTCAGGTCATGCGTTGTCATGCTGAGCCTTCAGTGTGATAATCTCATCCTTGACATGTTTCAACATTTCCTTGCCAGTGCTAGTGAGAATCACACTGAAAACGTATCTGCTTCAATGCAAACAATTATGAGTTCGGTTTGAATGAGAGTGAAGACATATCATAACAATTGTTATCTGTTTTACTGAATAGTTTGAGAAGAGACAAGCAAAAAGCTTCACCAGCTGCCCTTGCACTAGCTGTAAATGTTGTTAAATGCTGTGCAGAAAAGTTGAGGCTAATAACCATGCTCATTTACAGGTTGTTCCCATAACCTTGTCCAAAACATCAACTATGCGAAGTGAATTTTTAAAGGCAGGGAAGAAGACTGTGCTTTTGAAATTACACAGCAGTTTCGTAGCGCGCTACGAAACTGCTGTAGCTGCATGTTACAATTCAGTTGATCAATTATGATTGACAAAGCGGCAAATCTTTTTGAAAGGTTTTGTCATCACACAGGTACATGAAAACGGTGAACATCACATCAAGGACGTGGCAGTCTGCTCTATTTTGGGTAATTAAAGGATAAAGGCATGCTTCTTTGGATCCGAATATTTTGAGGCAAACCAGGGACCGGCAAACAGGGGCAATTTCCTATGTTTCAGGGTATTGGAAAACATGTGATATTGAAGAGCAACATGAAGCATTAAAGGTCCATCACAGCCACCGCCAGAAGGGAACCATATGTCAGAGAACGAAAATGATTGTAGACCAAGGCTGTTATGGAATTAGAGTCCCATTTGATTTAGATGTCTAGAAGATCTAGTAGAATTAGAATCCTAATTGTTTTAGGATTCTAGAGCTGTCAATTTGTAGTCTGTTGTATTTATTAGTTAGTTAAATGGTTGATAGGTGTCATTAGAGATAGTTTTCGAATTCCCCTCATGCTAGAGGAGGAATCTCGATCAGTTAGAATAAGAGTTCTATATATAGCTGAAACATCAATGTAATGGGGGTTGGAAAATTTTATGATACAACTTGTATTTGGCTTATGTAAAGACTCATTTCAGTAATATAATTTTGACTTTACTTCTCAGGATTCATGAGGGATTTCTATTGTTCATAATATGTGATCTTGTTCTTTCCATAATTTGTACAGTGGTATAGATGTATAATCACTCAGAACTCACTGAATGTGCTCTGATTTCCTGTATGCATTTATAAACTGTGGTCCTATATGAGTTATGTTCTAAAGGTCTAAATGTTGAGTGCCCTGACTTCTATGTAAGGTTGAGTTTACTATTATATTGAGGTGTTGTTGACTCCATAAGCCCAATGGATAGTTGTTTAATGTATTTCCAGCATTCATATTTTTCATAGTTGTTCTAGGAGAATTAGCCATCTTATCTTTAATCCAAATCATTAATCCTTTAAGAGAGAGCCCTCTCAGGTTGAGGAGGCTAAGCCTCAGCCTAAAGTAGGTCTGAAATAGTTACTTAGAGTCAACCTGACCAGCAGCCTATCAGGACCTGATTTTGAGATAACAGAGTGGATGCCTCCATTCGATCTCCTCTCAGCGTCTCCAATTGTAGTTGGTCCACAACCTCCTGAATTTGCTTCACCAATTGTGGCTCCTCCATAATTGTTTGAGACTTCTTCTGGTGTTGCATGTTGAGAGGTAATCTACTCTCCCTCTCAACCACCAAGTCTCCAACAGTTGCCTTGCTCCTTAAGGCTTTGCATGCATCTTGAACCTCAAGAGCATGCAAGTTTTTGACTCGTGAACCGATCTACTTCATCTGTCTCGTGGTGATGTGTCTAAGGAAAACCTTTCTCTTACTGAAGACTACATCATAGCGTTTGTCCTCCAACATCGCGATCGATACCAACTTTTTCTTCAGTCCTGGCACATACTTCACATCTGTCAAGGTAATGCGAGCTCCATGATCCCTCTGAAAAGAAACTGTGCCCACACCTGAAACACTATACTTTTCATCATTACCCATCTCTATGAGTATCTTGAGGTCTTTCTCCTCTAAGGTATTGAACAGACTC
Organism: Pinus tabuliformis; assembly: GCA_031772625.1. NCBI lineage: Eukaryota > Viridiplantae > Streptophyta > Pinopsida > Pinales > Pinaceae > Pinus > Pinus tabuliformis. Next base: position 805,480 of record CM062806.1, read on the forward strand.
TTATCGTCGGTCATGTTGAATGAAGTTCCATTGTCAAGAAACCAACCACAACCAATCATCGATGAAACCATGCATGTGATGAGGGTAAAATCCAATTCAAACTGAGAGGCCAATGCCTCACCTTCAAATCCTTCTTTGGATCCCTTCTTGGATTTCTTCAATGGACAATTAGTTGCATAATTTCCTACCTCATGACAATTAAAGCATCTCACTTTAGATTTGTCAATCTTCTTCCCTCCATGAAAAGAACTCAATTTGGGATGAAAATCATTCTCCTTCCCTTTCTTTGCCTTACTCACTAAGGTGCAATTTTCTTCATCCTCCTTGGATGAAGAACCATCTCTGGTGCTTCTCCTGATCTCCTCCTGCATCAGATCTGACCACAGTCATTCCCGATCTGACAGTTTCTCTCTTCCATTTACTGAGTCTTGGTAGCTATGCCATCTCTTAGGGAGACTGAGGAGAGCAAAACTCACCATGTCATCATTGGCTGTTATGATTCCTACACTTCCAAGCTCATCCCTGAAGGTGGTGAGCTTGTTCAGTATGTAGAGATTGTGTCGCCCTTTTCACACTTGATTTTCCGAAGCTTGTCTTTCAGCGCGAGCTTCCTCTGATTATTGCTCTGATATAGATCCTTCAATGTTTTCCACATTGAAAATGGTGTCTCCTTCCCATGGAGACTCGATACAATGTGGTCTCGAACTCTCTCCAAAAGAATCCTCCTCACTCTAGCCACACATTTCTTCCATTTTGCCAATTCTTGGGCATTAGCAGCTGCTGGCTTGGGGACTTCTTGATCAATGAAGTCCTTTAGACCGTTGTCCTCTAATACCGCTTCCATGTGATCCTTCCAGGCTATATAATTCGAGCTGCCATCAAGGGCATACCCAAATCTCAAACCGTTGAACACCATTGGTGAAATTTGAGATGTGATAAGAATTCGAATTCTATAATCAGGAATTTTAAACTTCGAACTTCTTCCTTCTTTGTATATTGTTCTTCGCTTTGATCACCTTTGATCTGATAAACTTAACTCTGATACCATGTAGAAATTCTGTTATATATCTAGGGGGGATAATATGGGGTACCAAGGGAGGTACCCAAGGTAATAATGTAATAATGGGATGGGCCATAGTAATAAATAAGGTGGTTAACCCAGATCATGTAAGGGACCACACGTAGTTAGTAATATTGTAATGGGCCCATGGTATTAGTTGATGGTATGAGAGAACCATGGTAATGACCCATGGTATTGTATGTATGAAGCCTATATAGAGGCTAGAGACTCCATGTCAAGGAAGATTGTCAAGGATTATTGTATGAACAGGCATATGGCTTGTAGATTGTTCTCCTTCCTTAAGGAGTGAATGTATGGTGTTGCCCTACCTTAAGGGTTTGATCAATAAAGAATCATTTCATATTATTTCTGGGTTTATTGCATTATCTTATTTTTCATATCAGATCTATAATATTCTTAGGTCGGAGCTATAACAAGTGGTACCTGATCTATAACAAGTGGTATCCGAGCTATAACAAGTGGTATCAGAGCACTTTCTTCGGCAAAAGTGGAGAATTTTTTTAATTTTTTGCAGGATTTCAGGGGCGGCGAGTTTGAAGATCAGATCTATATGTTTTGGTGCAAGATCTACAAAATCTAATTTCATATATGGATTCTATGTGAAAAAATACCCGATTTCAAAAAAAAAAATCGGTTGAATCAGAGTCCAGATGAAGGAGATATCGCTGATTTAAAAATCAGTGAGGTTGCAAACAATTTTTCGAGACAACGAAGTTGCGGCACAGATCTGGACGTATTGGTATAAGATCTGCAAAATCAATTTGTGGATCTAGATTTTGTGTGAAAAAACACTCAATTTCAAAAAAAAAATCAGTCGAATCGAAGTCCGGATGAGGGAGATATCGCTAATTTAAAATCAGCTCTTTTTTGCAGAAATTTTGCTGATGGCGGGAGAGTTGCAGCACAGATCTGAAATTCCAAGTGCCTGGATCAAGATTTCTATCACATGGGCAGATGCAGAATGATTGTTCTATTTCCAAAAACAGGTCATAATATGGATTCTGAGCAATATTGACGAAATTGTGACCATTTCAAATTTTCGTGATGGCGGGCCTAGATCGGAATTTGAAGGACTTGTATAAATTTGATGGCTCTCATCCAGCTAGATGGCTAGCACAAATGGAGAAATATTTCAACTTGGATTACGTCTATGATAATGAGACTCAGTTTATGGTGGGAAGCATGTGCTTGGACAATGAAAGACGACAATGGTGGCAAGAGCATCAACGTTCCAATGGAAGGTTTTTGACTTGGGACGCCTTCAAAAAAGCTCTTATAGACCGCTTTGACCGTAAATCTAATCTTGTGGATAAGCTCACAGAGATAGACACACAACATAGCAAAGATTTTATTTTTATAGGAAAAAAGGAAACCAAGAAACCTAAAGTGTTATTTTCTGCTGGTATCTCCTTATTACAGGTTCATGAATTGATTCAAAAGGAGAAAATCATTGTATCTATAAATCCCAATTGCAAGCAAAACCTCATAAATGTCAACTTGGCAAAAAAATTGCAAATTCCAGCAAAACACATTGAAAACAAACAAGTGGATAATGAGGATGTTCTAGTGTATAAGGATTTGAAGATTTATATGGATAAGTATGTGTTGCATGGTGATTTTTATACTTCAGAGATGGATAATATGGATGTTGTTTTGGGATACCCTTGGATGGAATCTGTGGGTACTATCAATATTAATGTGCAAAAGAAATTCCTGAAGCTCTGGTATAAAAAGAAGAAAATTACATTACAGGATATTTCCATCAATAAACAGGTAGAGTCCACGGAGGTTGACACAGAAGATGTTCCAAGGACTCACATATCAGATGATGAGCAGTTGATGGTCGAAAATCAAACACAGAGGCTGAAGCCGAAAAGGTAACAGGTGTTGACACATCTGATGAGGGTTCAGTGGTTGAAGTAATATTAGAATATAAGACACCACAGCAGGCACCACAACATGCACCAGATAACAGTCAGGCTCCAGTAAGGGGTGAATTAAAGAAAAAGATACCGTGGGTTAAAACTTCAACATATCATCACCCACATCACCCCGCAAGACAACAACCATCAAAATGGAAACCAATTAGCCACAAAGACAACAACCCCCACAGAATAGATAGAGAGGAGCGAAAATCCACCTACTACACATCAACACAGAAGAGCTGCCATGGTCAACTACCATCTCAAACAAGCGAGGCACCAGTGAGATCGAGGGTTCACCTTTCTCTTGGATAGCTAGATGCACGTGCATGGTACCAGTGGACTACTCTTTTGAGTAGATCTTATTATTTCTGTTCTTCCCATGTTTCGGGGACGAAACATGCTTAGGGGGGTGAAATGTTATATATCTAGGGGGGATAATATGGGGTACCAAGGGAGGTACCCAAGGTAATAATGTAATAATGGGATGGGCCATAATAATAAATAAGGTGGTTAACCCAGATCATGTAAGGGACCACACGTAGTTAGTAATAATGTAATGGGCCCATGGTATTAGTTGATGGTATGAGGGAACCATGGTAATGACCCATGGTATTGTATGTATGAGGCCTATATAGAAGCTAGAGACTCCATGTCAAGGAAGATTGTCAAAGATTATTGTATGAACAGGCATATGGCTTGTGGAGTGTTCTCCTTCCTTAAGAAGTGAATGTATGGTGTTGCCCTACTTTAAGGATTTGATCAATAAAGAATCATTTTATATTATTTCTGGGTTTATTGCATTATTTTATATTTCATATCAGATCTATAATATTCTTGGGTCAGAGCTATAACAAGTGGTACCTGATCTATAACAAATTCTCACTATAGATCACCTGAAAATGTAATGTAACTAAAGAAAAATACTTTATCTACTTCTACAAACAAACTTGCGAAAGCTTAATCAATTTTGAGCAAGATCAACCAAAACACGTATAATAGAGAAGAAGATTCAATCACACATGAAACACAGAAGAATACTCTGGGGAAAGCCTTAGCTAAAAACCTCGCTATCTGTATTATCATACAAGTGGAAATTATCTCAGGATTACACAAAGCTTTAGCTCACAAGCTATCCAGCGCTCAGTACAATCCCTCACTGCTGCTCATAGATAGAATAGACAACACATATTCCTTCCTTCAGTCCTCCAAGCCTCCTATTTCCTTGTGCAATTTCTCTTGGGTCCTCCAGCCGCAACCTGTGTGATTCTCACCTCACACACAACACTGACCTCTGAAATAACTGTGCAATCCTGAAGGAGTTAATTCATTTTGCATGGATGAGTTTCTTTTATAGGAAAATTCCTCCAACTAATAGTACAATTTCCATGTCTTTAATCTCAACTGGATCTTTCTATGAAATGACATGCATTGGTTATTTATGAGAGAATATTCAGTTATCTGGATAATACTAGTTGCATGCATGCATGCATTAACTGATTGAACTCACAATTAGTTCCTCCAACTATTTGGAACTAATTTAACTGGACTTAACTCAATTAATTGAGCTAACTAATTACAACTCAAATACAACTCATCCTTATCTCCTTAATTAAGGGATAACTTCCTCATTCAAAGGAATAAATGTTGCATGTCTTCACATAGACTTCATGTTTGATTTTATCCAACTAATTAACTCAAGATGAATTAATTAATTATTTTTCAAATAGCTAGTAAGACTAAATTCGAATTTTAATTCTCAATTTTGATTCAAGAACAAATCAAAATTGGAATATATCCTGAAATTCTATTTATAGCAATGTTATTTTTAACATTTCTGGTTGCTATTTTCAACAAAATTTGTTATATTATAATATATCATGATATATATGTTTAACTAGAGATATATATGGGAGGGAAGAACAAAGACATATAATGATAGAGGTGGAGAAGCAGGGGAAGTAACAAGGGAGAGATGGAGATAAACTGAAGGAGAGAGGAGAGGAGGAATGAAGAGACAGAGAGGGAGAGGAGTAAGAGAGATAGAAAAGAGTAAGAGAGGGAGAGGGAGACGTAAATATGGAGGTGGGAGAGAGAGTAAGAGAGAACAAGGGACATAATGAAAGGATTGGAGGGTAGAGAGATGGGGAAGAGAGAGGGCGATGGGAGAGAGGAAGGATGAAAGAGAGAAGGAGATAGGGAGGGAGATAGTGAGAGGATTGGAGGGAAGAGAGAGGGAGAGGGAGACGTAAATATGGAGGTGGGAGAGAGAGTAAGAGAGACAAAGAGATGGGGGAAGAGAAAGGGGTAGGAGAGGAAGGATGAGAGAGAGAAGTAGAGAGGGAGGGATAGAGAAATGGAGTTGGAGGGGGAGAGAGGGAGAGAAGAATAAATACATAGAGAGAGAGGGAGTGACAAGGGAGAGACGAAGAGAGTGTGTATGTTTAGGGGTGAGATAAAGAGACATAGAAAGAGAGAGAGAGAGACAGAGAGAGTGTGATGGGGGAAGAAAGAGGATTGGAGGGAAAAGAAAGAGAGAGAGAGAGGGAGCGGGGAACATAGAGGGAGGCAAGAGAGAAAGGACGAGCGAAAGGACTTGAGAGTGATGGGGGAAGAGATAGGATTATAGGAAAGGGGGGGGTAGGAGAGAAAGGGAGAGAGAGGAGGATAAAGGGAGGGAGAAAGGAGGAGAGAGGGAGGGATAGAGAGATGGAGTTGGAAGGGGCGAGAGGGGGGGAAAAAGAAAGACATAGAGAGTGAGAAGTGGAGAGAGAGAGGGAGTGGAGCGAGGTAGGAAAGATAGATAGAGATGGAGAGGAAGAGAGAGGAGGCAAGAAGAAAGACATAGAGAGAGAAAGGTGGAGAGAGAGAGAGAGAGAGGAGTGATAAGAAAGATGGAGAGAAGGAGAGAGGATAATAGAAAGGAAGAAAGATAGAAGCTAGGGAGAGGGAGAGAAGGGAGAGAGAGAGAGAGAGAGAGGTAGAGGAGGAGGGATTGATAGATAGATATGTTGGAGAGAGGGAGTGTATGGTTTGGGGGTGATATAGAGAGATCAAGTGAGATGTAGATATAGATGGAAGGTGAAGAGAGAGAAGAGAGAGACGGAGACAGGAAGGGAGGGACAGAGAGATTGATAGATATGGTGGGAGAGAGCGTGTGTGTTTGGGGGGGTGAGATAAAGAGACAAAGGAGAGATGGAGGGAGATATAGATATAGATGGAGGGGGGAGAGGGAAAAAAATTTATTGCACTAAATGCATTGATCTCAATGTAGATGGTGATTTCTGATCCTATTTGATTTCTTGCACTAGATGCATTGATTTTAGTGTAGATGGTGATTTCTAATGATATTTGATTACTTGCACTAGATGCATTAATATTAATGTAGATGATTTCTAATCCTATATGATTGCTTGCACTAAATGCATTGATTTCAATGTAGATGGTGATTTCTAATCCTATTTTGTTTCTTGTATTAAATGGATTAATTTCAATGTAGATGTTTATTTCTAATTATATTTGATTGATTTCACTAGATGCATTGATTTCAATGTAGACGATTTATAATCCTATTTGATTGCATGCACTAAATGCATTGATTTCAGTGTAGATGGTGATTTCTAATGATATTTGATTCCTTGCACTAGATGCATTTATTTCAATGTAGATGTTGATTTCTAATCTTATTTGCTTAGTTTCACTAGATGCATTGATTTGCGTGTAGATGTTGATTTCTAATCTCATTTGATTACTTGCATTTGATGCATTGATTTAAGTGTAGATGATGTTTTCTAATCCTATTTGATTTCTTTCATTAGATGCATTGATTTTAGTGTATATGTTGATTTATGATTTGATGTAATTAAATGTATGATGGTACATTAATTTCAAAGTAATTGGATTAATAGTATGCATTGATTTCAGTGTAAGCACAAAAAATTATTGACAATGTGGATTGATTTTTGTGTTATAGTAATTCAACCTATTAATATAATAGAACAAGAGAGACAAGGTATGATGTTTACTACAGCGCGAGCCAAATATTTAAATGGTTTACGATTTGAATTGTCATTTTCATATAATCGATATGAAAATATGACAAAACTAACAAGGCCAACAATAAGAATAGTAGAAGAAAATAGTTTGAGATTGATCACAATGAAGACTATTTGTAATTGCCTACATTTTTATTATTCGCATTTTCTATTATTCAACATTATTACATTGTCACTTCGCATTCAAAATTTTTATTTTATCATTTCTCATCATTAAAGTTATTGACAATATTTATCATCTCAAGAAATTGAGGTAACTAAGAAAATTTAAAATTAAAATGACCAAAATAAATCTCAAACATATTTAGCATATTTAAAATGGGTATATTAATATTCGATGTATTTACATATTATTGATAAAATTAGTCATATGTTCGATAGATTTCTCTTCGTCGCACACCACTGAAACCAACCTAGATTCATCTTAACTCTAGATCTATCAAGCATCAAGAGGGATCAAATCTCTCGAGGTGAAAACATTTCCTCAAGTTTTTCACTCAAAAAAGAGGTTTGCACCTCGAGAGATTTGATCCCTCTTGGCGCTTGATAGATCCGAAATTAAGATGGATCTAGGTTGGTATACCAAGAGGGATGAAAAATAACATATTGTCTTGATTTCTGTATTTGTTGATCATTTTATAAGTTATCATAGCAAGAAATGCTACCAAGTTAATTGAAAAGATCAAAAGGTGTCTATCGCATGAATTTGAAATGAAAGATCTCGGTGTTTGACGAGATAATGGTAGAACCTTGGTTATACAAATTACATATACACTTGAATTAATTAGAAGATTCAATATGAATGGATGTAGAGCAACATCACCATTGAAATATAATGTTAAACTCAAAAGTGATGATGAAAATGAAAGAAATGAATGGCACATTCTATAGACAATTGGTGGGAATTACGAATTACTTAACTACAACCATGCAAGATATTGCATATTTAGTGAACATACTTAGTCAATTCATGGCTAAGCCGTGTGAAAGTCACTGGAAAGAAATTGAGAGAGTCCTTCGATATTTGAAGGAGACTAAAAATTTTGGTATTGATACTAATGGTTTGAATGTTGAATTAATAGTTCATTCAGATTATGATTGGGTAGGAGATCTAGATGACAATAACTGCACCTCTAATTATGCATTCAATATTTGTTCCAAAGTTCTGTCATGGAACAACAAGAAACAACTAACTGTTACTTTGTCTTCCACTAAAGCGAAGTACAAGACCTTATGCAGTGCAACCTGTGAAGCAATTTGGCTAAGAAGAATTCCTAAAGACATGGAAGAAAAACAAGAAAGCCCCAACACTCATCAAATGTGATAATCAAAGCTCCATCAAAATGGAAAAAAACCAAGTCTATCATGCTAAATCAAAGCATTTTGAAACACAACATCATTTTGTACGAGAAAAATTTCATTCAAATGAAATTGATTTGATCTATTGCAATACAAATGATAATGAGAGAAACATATTTACTAAACATTTAGGAAAATATAAATGTACATTATGTATAGATGAGTTAGGAGTGGTAAATAATGTATTCTCCATTAAGAATGTTGTCCCCTTCATTTTCCTTTGTGTTAATATTCACATCCAAGGCACAATTAAACTTTGGTCTGGTCATAAACAAAAAAAATGAAAATCTTCCTCTGGCGAGTATTTTTCAGATGGAATCGATCCCCTCTCCCTATTGCAATGTCCATTGTGTCAAGACAATTGTAGCATCTCAACATTTTACCAGCAAGTAAACAAGAGTTTTCACCATTTTAATTTGCCTACTTTTCTTGTATCTTATTAGATAAAAGCAATATGCAACTCATTTAATGTTATACACCATATTGAAGATGCCTTTTTAAATTGAAAATACAGAAGAAAAACTATAATTTATGAAAATGAAAATGGAAATAATAGAAAACAAAATAAATCAAAATCAAAAAAATAATAAATAAAAAATAAAAACAAAAACAAAAGATTAGTAGATGTTATGTTATCAAAGAGGATGTTACTAAATTCCCATAAAGACGATGGTACTAAAGAGCACATCAAGAGGATGTTATTAAAAAAACCCATAATAAAACTTCAATCAATAACCTATACTCAACAACTTGGGTACTGAAAATGATGCAGGAGCATCCAGCGGAGGGTACCATGACCGGGTGTTTAGTCTCAGCGAAGGAAGACATGTTTATTATCATTTAAATCAAAATCAAAAAATTAATAAATAAAAAATAAAAACAAAAACAAAAGATTAGTAGATGTTACGTTATCAAAGAGGATGTTACTAAATTCCCATAAAGACGATGGTACTAAAGAGCCCATCAAGAGGATGTTACTAAAAAAACCCATAATAAAATTTCAATCAATAACCTATATTCAAAAACTTGGGTACTGAAAATGATGCAGGAGCATCCAGCTGAGGGTACCATGACCGGGTGTTTAGTCTCAGCTAAGGAAGACATGTTTATTTTCATTTACGATTGTTGATCAAAACAGTGTTTAGGAACTTGTTTTTATTTCATTATTAGTTAAGGGATATTTAGGAATAGTACAGTTAGGTTAGGGTCATTACCACCACATTGTTTAGTCTTTTTGATCAATTATCTTACAACTGTCTTTTCATTTAAAAGAAAAATATATATTGTATATCTTACAGCACAAGAAAACCCAAAAAAGACCAAAATGGTTACCAACTGTGTAACTATAGAAGCAACTGAAGAATAACTGTGAACAGTTCGGGTAACTGTATGATAACAATACAAAAACCAATGTAATACATTTTGAAGGGGTTCAATGCACGAGAACAGGAATACAAAAAAGGAGAAAATAATTTTCAAACACCTGAGTATCTGAATCCATCTGCAAACAGTCTGTCTATGATATTTATTTCTTCCCTCTAATTACTGTATGTGTCAATTAAACAACACTGCGTGTTTCCATTTATCTTTCCTAGCAAACAGAGATATAGTTCCTGAGTTCAAGCAATGAAGCCATAACAGAGTGTTCCTAACACGGAGTTCCGGCGACAACAACAGTTTCCAAACATACGAAAGTAGACAACAGCTACGAGACAGTTCTCAATAGAACGCGGATGCAACTACTGTAGAACGCAATTATAACAGAGGTAACCCAAGGCACAACAAAATCAAACCCTAAAGCTAGGGTTGAACCCTAGTCGGTCACCAGAGAGTAAGCAGAATAGATTACATACAACCAGAGCCCGAAACGCAGGTGAAATTCCATACAATCAGAGCCGAAGGTCACTCAACAACAAAGGACAAATAGACAAAGGAGCACCAAGACTTCCCCAGTGTCATGACAGAGCAAAGAAGACTATAAACTAAGAAACAGCAGTAGAGAACGACCCTACCGAAGTCATTGGGTTGTAACCGTTTCGGAGACCAAGCCTGGAGCAAACCCTAACCTGCCACATAAAAACAGCAGAACCATATCAATTAATTGTACGCCAAGTAAAACCTGAAAGTGAAAATTGACAAGCAGAGCAAGAAGAGCCCGCTTACCTGAAGAGATATAGCGTTGGAGGAACGAAACCCCAACTAAGTCGCAGTCACAAGTGAAAACCCTGCATACAAAGGAGCAACTACCATTAGTGTCGAAGAAAAGCAAAGAAGACTAGTTATAACATGGACGAGTAAGCTTACCTTGCCACGACCAAGCGTAGCAGAGGAAGTCCACTGTGACTGAGACCTGCCAGGATCGAAAAACACTCATACATCAACCAGAGAACCAATAACCGGAAGCTTAACCAGAAAACTAAAGTAGAACAAGATAAGGGCACAGAGGCAAGAATAGTAACCACGAAGAAGGTTAAAGAGCCAACAGAGGAACGAAGTAAACCCTCTCACGAAGTCGACGAAGCCTCCAATACAGTGCCCAGGCAACGAGGTAACGAAACAACAAGTGTGGACGGAGTTACCCTGCCACCAGGAGGAGGAACCCACAGCCAGGAGCATACAGAGCATTACTGTCGAGCTCGACACAGTCGCAAGCAGGCCGACGAGAGCACACAAACCCTCATCACGACAAAGAGAAGCCGAAAAATGCCAAAGTGAAGTAAAACGAGAGTTTTAGCAAAACCAAAGAGCGGGAAGGAGAAAATTGAGGCGAGTACAAAGCCACCGTACCAACAATAACTCCACAATCAATGCCAACAGAGAAATATCCTTGTTAATCAACTGCTTAAAACTAATCATACGTGTCTACCCAAATCATATATTAATCATTATTTAATTAACGTTAATCCATAAGTTAACGGGCTGGTCCCATCAGAAAATTTCTCCAACCTTTCTGCAATTTCATTTTAAAATAACCTACATTTTCAAAAAAACTACAATCTTGATTATGCATTTGATATTCACTCTAGATTTCACAATCTGTTTCTTATGGTTAATTTACTTTGTAATAGGATGGATGACATTATACCCATTTCAAAACCACTGCTGTACAACCAGGCTGAACAAGTCTGTGTCTATGCACTAACACGTTTCAAAGAATTTAAAACAACTGCTGTACAACCAGGTTGAGCAAATCTGTCTATACATTACACGTTTGCAGCACTCTTGTAAAAAGTGATTTGTATACACGAGTATAAGTAAAGTTAATTGTTTGACTTTCATACTCCTGTAAGAAATATTTCTTCAGCATTCAATAAAATCCTACTACCAATAAAAGAAATATTTCTTCCGAAGTTTACATAAATCCTAGTACCAATAAAAGTAAACCTAATTGCATTGTTACTTGAAGATTGATATGATTTTTGTAATTTAAGACTTATTTCATTTTATTTTTAATTGAAAGAAGAAACGCGTTTTACAGCTTAATCTAAAATATCCCGGTACATTTCACAGCTCAAGACAAAGATAAAACGAATGTTCAGCTTAATGTAAAATATCTCGATATATTTCACAGCTCAAGACAAAGATAAAAGGAATGTTCAGAAATAAAGTTAGGATGGCTCTCGATACAGAACGAATGTTCATGAATAAAGTTAAGATGCCTCTCGATATATTTCACGGCTCAAGACAAAGATAAGATAAACATTTACAAATGTGTATGAATATACTTAAGATGTCTCGATTTAATAATTGTTTGGAAATAATGGTAGAAGTGTCCTTAGACACGTAATTTTATTAATCAGAAAAAATAATTACATGATTTGATTTTGCAAGAGTTTACACCCAACAACCAAATACTCTTGCAATGAGCTATTTATAAACTCCTAACTAACTCTAATTATGGATCACTTATTAAATAACAAGTGTCCATTTACAATAAACATTATTCATCCCGGTACATTTCACAGCTCAAGACAAAGATAAAACGAATGTTCAGCTTAATGTAAAATATCTCGATATATTTCACAGCTCAAGACAAAGATAAAAGGAATGTTCAGAAATAAAGTTAGGATGGCTCTCGATACAGAACGAATGTTCATGAATAAAGTTAAGATGCCTCTCGATATATTTCACGGCTCAAGACAAAGATAAACATTTACAAATGTGTATGAATATACTTAAGATGTCTCGATTTAATAATTGTTTGGAAATAATGGTAGAAGTGTCCTTAGACACGTAATTTTATTAATCAGAAAAAATAATTACATGATTTGATTTTGCAAGAGTTTACACCCAACAACCAAATACTCTTGCAATGAGCTATTTATAAACTCCTAACTAACTCTAATTATGGATCACTTATTAAATAACAAGTGTCCATTTACAATAAACATTATTCAAACCACTTAACTAACCAATCTCCTAAAATAAAACTTGCAATGAGCTATTTATAAGCTCCATGTCCTAACTAACTCTAATTATAGATCACTTATTAAATAACAAGTGTCCATTTACAATAAACACTATTCAAACCAACTAGCTAACAAATCTCCTAAAATAAAACAAATAACGATCAAATATGCAAAACAAAATAAGCCGTGACATTTTACCTCTGCGCAATCTAATGCTATCAACATGTTGTTGAACCAAAATATTTAACTTTTTAACGTTTATGTCTTTATGCCCCTCCTCAAACAGGTGCCTTGAACTTGAACCGGCACGCATGTTTAACACATTGGCAGCTCTTCTAAGTCGAAGCAGCTGTCACTAACACCTAGTTGATGTCAAAGCTTTGAAGCTTCGTCAACAGCTCCAACCCCTTTATGCTCTTCGACTTCCCTATGAAGATGCCGCTGTCCTCACCTCTGCTGGTTCTTTTACTCGGAGAGTCCAGAACGAGAAACGACAACAATACGAGAAACGGAGTTTTGGAGGTTTGGCACTCTATAGACAAAAAGAGAAAAAACAACACAGATTTAATTTACAGCAGAATGTAATTAAAAAACTATAAAATTTGAATATTGTTTATCTCATTCAAATGCTCAACAAATTGAGCAGTGAGTATATACATTCTTGTACCTCTGGCTAATAATTGTTTCTTATGCCTTCCGCTAACTATTGTGTGTGTGGAAATTTCAAAAGACTATATATGTATGTCACCCCAGACCAAGATATAATATCCACAGGGAAACGATAAGTAAAACCTGCGATGGAATGTACACTTCTTAAACCATATATAAATAGAATTGTAAATAGAATTGTGTTTAAGCTATGAGTTTTACTAATATACATGCTAAATAGAAGTAAATCCTTGATAAGCTATTTAAGAAACAGAAAATAGTTTCCACTATACTAGATATAAGGTATCAGATGAATTTCCAGCTTGTTTTGTAATTATCTTGAATAGTTCGCTTTTTAGTCCCAGAGTTAGGGCTGGTGGCAAGAGTGCCTGCCATAAGCTAGGGAAAAACGTTAAGAAAAAACATTGAAGAACTAAATCAACTTTCTAACAACTTGCCTTCATCCAACTACGATGAATTGGCCTCCAGACTATTAAATAAATATATGCATGAAAGCTTACAATAAAGAGCAAAAATACACAGTTGAGAACGAACTGAACTACGATGAACTGAGATCGAACACATGGAAAAGTACCTGTTATTTGACTTTGTTCACAAAAAATATATGCAATTGTTGGCGTAGAAAACCCGGTTTCCGTTCCGTCCCTTTCTGGTAACAAAGCAACTAACACGTAATTCTGGAAGCTTTGTCAGTCGACACCTGTATGCCCTTCAACTTCCCACAGCCAAATGCCTTCAATTTCTCCAGCGACTTCAAATGTTCAACACCTGACTTGGTAACTCTTTGAAGTCAGAGCATCCAGAAACCTCTAGTTCTCGAAGCTTTGTTAACTGCTTGGACACCTGTATACTCTTCAACTTACCACAGCGAGATGCCAGTGACCTCAAATGTTCAACATTTAATTGCAACCATTCACGAACATTTAGTTCGTGACCGCAAATGTTCATCTTGCGACTTAAACCATTTCGGCAACAAAAGCTTTGTGAGCTTCTCCAACCCCTGTATCCTCTTCAACTTCCCACAGCCAGATATATTCAACCTCTCCGGCGACTTCAAATGTTCAGCACCTAGCAGCTCTCCGCAGTCAGAACACCCAGAGACGTCTTAGTTCTTGAAGCTTTCTCGGCACCTAGCAGCTGTCTAAGTCAGAGCAGCCAGAAACGTCTAGTTTTTGAAGCTTTCTCAACTGCTCGGACACCTATATTATATTCAACTTCCACATCCAGATGCCTTCAACTTCTCCAGCAAGTTGAATCTTCAATACCTGGAATCTCCTCTAAGTCAGAGCATCCGGAAACGTCTAGTTCTCGAATCCCGTAGCACCCGGACAGCTGTATGCTCTTCAACTTCCGACAACCAGATGCCTTCAACTTCTTAAGCCAACACATGTCTCCAAGACGTGCAGCTCTCCCAAGCCAAAGCATCCGGTAATATCTAGTTCTCGAAGTTCTCTTAGCTGTACCAACCCCCGTATCCTCTTCAACTTCCTACAGCCAGATGCGTACAATTGTTCCAACGACCTCAAATGTTCAACACCTAGCAGCTCTTCTAAGCCAGAGCATCCAGAAACGTGTAGTTCTCGAAGCTTGCTCAAGTGCTCGGACATCTGTATTATCTTCAACTTCCCACAGTCAGATGCCTTCAACTTCTCCAGTAACCTCGAATCTTGAATACGTGGCAGCTTTTCTATGTTAGAGCATCCGGAAACGTCTAGTTCTCGAAGCTTTGTCAGCTGACAACTTGACCATATCGGCTTCAGCTTCGCACAACCAGATGTATTCAACGTCTCCAGCGACCTCAAAGGAAGACCTAGCTCTTCTAAGTTGGAGCACCCAGATATATTCAACTTCTTCAGCGCAGTCAACTCTGTAAGACCTAGCAGCTCTCCTAAGTCAGAGCACCCAGAAACGTCTAGTTCTTTAAGGTTTCTCGAGCACATTTTTATCCTCTTCAACTTCCCACAGCCAGATGCCATCAACATCTCCAACGACACCAAATATTCAAGACCTTCCAGCTTCTCTAACTCCAAGCATCCAGTAACATCTAGTTCTCGAAGCTCTGACAGGTCCTCCAACCCCTGTATCCACTTCAACTTCCCACAGCCAGATGCATTTAACTTCTCCAGAAACGTAAAACTTTCAATACACGGCAGCTCTTCTAAATCGAAGCATTCAGAAAAGTCTAATTCTCGAATTTCAGGCAGCAGTCTAGACAACTGTATACTCTTCAACTTTCCGCAGCCAGACGCCTTGAACTCCCACAACGAGCTCAAATGTTTAAGGCCCGGAAGCACTTCTAAGTCAGAGCATCCAGAGATGTCCAGTCTTTCACACTGTGTCAGCTGCTCGGACAACTGTATGCTCTTCAACTCCCTACAGCCAGAAGCCTTCAATTCCTTCAATGAACTCAAATGTTCAACACCTGACAGCGCTTCTAAGCTAGAGCATCCAGAAACGTCGAGTTCTCGAAGGTCTCTCAGCTTCTCGGACACCTGTATGCTTTTCAACTTCCTACAGCTAGAAGCCTTCAACTCCTTCATTGACCTCAAATGTTCAACACCTGACAGCGCTTCTAAGCTAGAGCATCCAGAAACGTCGAGTTCTCTAAGGTCTGTCAGCTGCTCTGACAGTTGTATGCTCTTCAACTTCCTACAGCCAGAAGCCTTCAATTCCTTCAGTGAACTCAAATGTTCAACACCTGACAGCGCTTCTAAGCTAGAGCATCCAGAAACGTCGAGTTCTCGAAGGTCTCTCAGCTTCTCGGACACCTGTATGCTCTTCAACTTCCTACAGCTAGAAGCCTTCAACTCCTTCATTGACCTCAAATGTTCAACACATGACAGCGCTTCTAAGCTAGAGCATCCAGAAACGTCGAGTTCTCTAAGGTCTGTCAGCTGCTCTGACAGTTGTATGCTTTTCAACTTCCTACAGCCAGATGCCTTCAATTTCTCCAACGACCTCAAATATTCAACACCACCCAGCACGTCCAAGTTAGAGCAATCAGTAACATCTAGTTCTCGAAGCTTTGCCGCTTGATCGGACACCTGTATGCTCTTAAGCCTCCCACAGAAAGATGCCTTCAACTCCTCCAGCGACTTCAGATGTTTAACACCCGGGAGTTCTTCTAAGTCAGAGCATCTGGAAACATCTATTTTTTGAAGCTTTGTCAGCTGCTCGGACACCTGTATGCTTTTCAACCTGTAACAGAAAGATGCCTTCAACTCCTCCAACGACCTCAGATGTTCAACGCCCTGCAGCACTTCCAAGTCAGAGCATCTGGTAACATCTATTTTTCGAAGCTTTGTCAGCTGCTCGGACACCTGTATTCTTTTCAACCTCTCACAGAAAGATGCCTTCAACTCCTCCAACGACCTCAGATGTTCAACACCCTGCAGCACTTCCAAGTCGCAGCACCTGGTAACATCTAACCCTTGAAGCTTTGCCTGCTGATGGGACAGCCGTATGTTCTTCAATTTTCCACAGTCAGATGCGTTCAACTTCTCCAGCGACCCCAAATGTTCAACACCCAGCAGCTCTTTTAAATCAGAACATCCGGAAACATCTAATTCTCGAAGGTTTGTGAGCTGTTCCAAACCTTGTATGTTCTTCACAGCACAGCGAGGTACCATAAGCTTCTCCAACAATCTCAAATCTTTAACACTGGGTAGATCTCTGATGCGGTCAAACCGTCTACTCAACAGTGCTACTAATCGAAGCTTTGTAAGCTTCTCCAAACCCCATATGCTTTCCAGATTCGGACAATCAGTAACGAATAGCACTTCTAGTTTTGCAAGACCACAAAGGCCTTCTTCTATAGACCCCAACTGTTGACAGAAACTCAATTCCAGTTTTATAAGTGTATTTGGCAGTGTTCCAACTTTTGTGAGAGCATTACAATCATGGACCCTGAGATATTGAAGGTTGGGACATACACCTTGGCCAAATGATACCTCTGATACTTCTGCGCTTTGGAGGACTATGCGTTGGAGCTGTGGAAATGTGCAGTTGTCAATCGAAGAGTTGACTTGCCGTTTAAATGGCAGTTCCCTTATCGGACAACCAAGTCTTAACTCAATCAACTGACTTAAGAGTCCAACGGATTCTGGCAAACATTTCAAACTGTTGCACCCGTCAAGGATCAATTGCTTCAGGTTCCTTAGGTCACCCAGTGAATCCGGCAATGCTTTCAGCATAGTGGATCCTAAATACAGAACTTCCAACTTACTTAGGCCTCCAATTGCACTTGGCAAGTCCTTGAAGTTTGCATTCGAACAATAAAACTTTTCAAGGGACTGCTGAAGTGCTATCTGGGGAGGAATTTCTTCAATTTTGTTGCAGTATGAGAGATTTATGTTTTCCAATGTGCGAATATTTCCTAGCGTTTCACTGGAGATGGTCAAATTAGAGCAAGAATACAGATTAAGATATTTAAGACTAGTTAATTTCCCAAATGATTTTGGAAGCCTCTCCAATTTGCGGCAGTTCTTCAGATCAATATGTCGGAGGTTTGTTAAATTCCCAAATGATTTTGGAAGCCTCTCCAATTTGCGGCAGTTCTTCAGATCAATATGTCGGAGGTTTGTTAAATTCCCAAAAAGCTCGGGTAGTGACTTCATTTCAGAGCAGTTTAGTAGCTCTAAAGACATCAGCGACTCTAAATTACAAAACTCTTCAGGCAATGTTTCGAACTTAATTTTCCCCCTTTTCAAATTGACGTAAATCTTTTCCAGGTGCATCAGCTTCCCGATGGACTCTGGAAACTTCGAAAGAGGAGCATCCCTAATCTTTAACTCCCGCAATTGCGAAGGTGCCTGCAAAATGTTCACGCGCTTCAGCAGTAAGAAGAGAGCAGTGACAAGGATTTTTGGATTATCTTTGAAAACCCCAACAAACAAAAATTTTGACTCAATAATACCTGGTTTTCGCTTTGCCACAGTGTTTCCAATTCATTCCCGTGTACTTCTAAAACCCTTAAATTCTTCATTAAGATCCAAGAAGGTAGGGAAGAGCAGGGGCATTTCTCCCAGCGGAGCCATATGAGATTCGGAGCCTGCACCCTCCTCAAAATGCGTTCCAAGAGACCATCTTCAATATCAAGCAGCTGCAACTTACTCATTTTGTAGGATGAAATAGATGGATACTCGTCATCACCATCTTTATATTCAATAGGTGAAGTCAAGTCAACATTATCTTTATATTCACTCGGATGCATCCTAATTCCCCGCACTTCAGCCCTTACCTATTCATTATTGGAAAAAAAAATGAAGAATTTAAAAACCGTACACAGATTTTTATTGAATACTCTAGAAAACTAAATGATTGACTACTTACAGATGTTTGCTGCAACAACTCATCAATGGTATCTGCGGAAGGCAGAATACAATGCCGCGGTCCAGAAGTCTGCGCAATAGCTCTTCCTAAATCTCTTAGGTGTTCATGCATTTTTATCTTATTTTCACTGTCTACCTGGACAAGGCACCTATTCTGTAGATTTTGAAACCCCAACAATCCATTCCAACCTGAACCGTCCCAGATTCTAACGGCCATGTCCCTGTCTTCTCCCACGAAAAAACAGGCTATGTCTAAGAATATCTGTCTATCCTCTTTGTCGAGGGCGTCATAACTAATTTGAAGGCTTTCTTGTATGTTATTGGAGGCGCCATAACTAATTTGAAGGCTTTCTTGTATGTTATTGGAGGCGCCATAACTAATTTGAAGGCCTTCTTGTATGTTATTGGAGGCGTCATAACTAATTTGAAGCCTTTCTTGTATGTTATTGGGAAGCTTCTTTCTAAGCCTATCCAAGTGGGCATCCCAGCAAGTTATGTCGTTTTCCCCGTACAGAAGTGCCCCAAAGACTTCCAAAGATAAAGGCAATCCACAACAGGCAGTTAAAAATTTATCAACCCGATCTTTAAATTCTGGGGGTGGATAGGGCTGACTGAAGGCATGCAAGCAGAAGAGTTCCAGGGAATATTGTGGATTAAGGCCATTAAGATCATAAATCGACGACTTTTTTACTCCTGAAATTGTGAGAACATCTGTATCTCTACATGTAATTAGTACGAAGCTACTGGAAGAAAGAACATTTTCGAGATCAGGCAAAAGTGCATACACCTGATTTCTACCATCGACATTATCTAAAACTATTAACTTGGAGTCAGAGGATGAGAGATGCTCTCTAAGCATCTGTGTACCTTCATAAATGTTGTCTACAGGCAGGTCCAAATCAGTCAAGCCCTTTAGAAGTTTTCTTTGCAAAGAAGGTAAAGAGCTTTTACCTGCTCTCACATCATGTAGAAAATAGAATTTATCGTAATTCGAACTCTTCCTATTAAAGAGTTCTACTGCCAGTGTTGTTTTTCCTGCGCCACCCGTGCCCACGATCCCCACAACCTGGACTTTTCCGCTCTGCTGGTTTTTCAATACTTGTTTTTCAAAAATCTCTATCTCTTCATCCAAACCAACGGGATATCTGGTCAAGTGGCTCAGGGCAGGTTTTTTAACCTTTTGTAACACAAGTTGAACAATCCTTTCTACGAGTTCACCCTCGTCACTGGTTATTCACAACAATATAGAGAAACGGAGTTAGAAATACATACTGAAATACAATGGAGCTATGCACAAAACAATTCATATCGCTAGAGTTCTCACCCGTTACACGTCTCCTGGAGATCTAACCCACTTATACTTGCAACAGTAGAAAGGGCCTCTCTCCACTTTTGAATAGTGGCAGGATCGTGTCTCGGCTTTTCTTCCATAGTGTCAGAGTCGTATGTTTTCTTCCATTCCATTTTGCGCAGGGCTTTAGAATACACTCCATCTTTGCTCTGCGTCCGCCGAAGGTCAGCCGGCTGGATATGGTAAAAAACAGGAATTATTGGAGCCCCGGACTCCAACATGTAGAGGAGCTCATTGAGACACCACTCCGATGCTGCATACCCAGGGGAGAATATGGCCACATGAACGGAGGCCGTTCTAATAGCCTCTTTTATTTGAGATGGAAAATCGTCTCCAACTCGCAGTTCAGGCTTGTCTACAGAAAAGAGGCGATGGTAAAGATGGCTTGCGAGGGTTTTCTTCACATCAGGACCACGGTGACTGATGAACACGTGGTAAGTGTTGTTGCTGCTGGGAGATGCAGCCGTGGAGGTGGAGGAAGGTGACCTATGTGCCATTGAATAGGAATGAAGACAGGAATCAAGAGGATGAAGAACAGAGGTGTGAGATACGCCGCGCGCAAGCAGAGATTGGGAAGCAATGCTATCGATATGAAATCCTCTTCTGGACCAACTGAAGGACAAAGTACACACAACGTCTGTTCCAATTGCAAGCTATCTCTACCTTTCATAAAAAAAAAGTTTTCCTCTCACCTCCAAATTGACAGTGTTTTGGGGCACTCCATGTGGGATTAATTATTATTTCCAACACAAATTCGGTGGCGATGTCCGACTTGCACGTGGCAATGCAAGATTTGGGGAGATGCCAAAATTATTATTGTGCATTCTTGATTTTACTTAATTAAAAATAGGTAAAATACGGACAGTTTTAGAATGGTCCTTTCGAATATTAAATTATTTAAATATCCATGCAACTTGCTGGAAGATCAAGCCGTATATTGTCCATTCTTTATTATTTAATTGACTAAAATTAAATAAAACACCCGCTGCGCTAGATTGTGTATTTATTATATTAAATTATTTAAATACTTTGCCAAATTTCATTATCGTGAGTGTAATTTTTTTAGTTACAAATAATTGAGGATGGAATTAAAGTATTTAAAATTTTTAATTTATTTTATATGAGATATT
Organism: Pinus tabuliformis; assembly: GCA_031772625.1. Lineage (NCBI taxonomy): Eukaryota > Viridiplantae > Streptophyta > Pinopsida > Pinales > Pinaceae > Pinus > Pinus tabuliformis. The sequence continues at coordinate 826,786 of CM062806.1, forward strand.
CGGATGGAATCAAAGTATTTAAATTTTTTAATTTATTTTATATGAGATATTTTGGTGTTAGTTTAATTTTGAAATGAAATGATTTTTTTATTGTTTAAAATGTATTTTTCTAAATGTATAAATAGATTTAACATTTTGAAATTTTGAAATTCTTAGAACACTTGAATATTATAGATTAAAATTAGCCTGAAAAATACTTTAAAAAGTCATTTTCTATATAAATTAAACTATATATTTACAAAGTATATATATAGTTTATTCTTATTTGGATTTGCATTTATAAAGTTATAGTAAGAAAATATAGCAAAGCTATATATATTTTACCTTTATTTAGATTTGAATTTATAAATTTGTTGAAGGAAAATATAAATAGGAGTTGTCTTTAGTATGATTTTTTAGATTTTTTAGGGGACTGGAATCCGGCGGAAAATATCTCCATTTGTGTTATTTAAACTGGTTTTTTTTACTGTATATGGATTTAGCACCCTGAAAAACCCCCAAGGCACTTCAATTGTGTGAGGGTTACCCATCAAACTTATGATTTCAATAAATTCTTGCCTAATTTTAGAGAAATTAGATTAAAAAACCCACCCAAAAAAACTTCTAAAAAATTTCACTAAAAACAACTTAAATATAAATATGTTTTTAATTACTAGTTTAATTTGTAATGTAATTATTATATTACTTTGATTTAGTTGATTAAATATTGTGTATAGATTCATGGATAACAAAAAGAAAAATGAAAATATAATTTATAATGGTATAAAATTATTATATATTAATTGGTATAGAATATCAATAATAAGCTCATACATATCAATATCTGAGTGAGTTATTAAAATAGAATTTGTGAAGCTTAAGTTTTAGTTCGGTGAAGTTTTGTTGACACCTAATCCTTGTGATTGGGCAAATATATGTAAATAGATAAATAAGAAATATGAACAGTCATCGAGAGATGAACTGAACAGTCTCTCCCTCATATGAAGACCTACCTGATGGAATAGAACACACAATCATTTTTTGCCTTATGGAGTTACTGCCTGGCCTGACATGGTATCAGAGCCAGCTCCTTTTTTTAGCTCTTATGTCCCTTGTAACTCCCTAGTCTGCTCTCCATATAGAAGCGTTGCTCCTCCATACAATTAGTTGTCCATATAATTCAGAGCCTGACACTGCCTGCGCTCTCTGGCTCTCTAGACTGTCCATAAACGTTTTCTGCCATACTGTTCAAAGGAATCAAAGCGCATTAAGTCCATAAACGTTTTCTGCCATAACGTTTTTTGCCATACTGATTCCACTGAAAGCTATCGCCTCCGCCATTATCATGAGCCCATACAGTCCGTTTGAGGAACGCTGGTGCATGAGTCGAGCTGCCGCCATCACTGAAAGCCATCGCCTCAGCCAAGGTTCTAACTATTCAGGAAAGGGTTCTTTTCTTGGGTAATCTTTACACTTTCGAATCAATGCTCAATATAAACGTTGTTTCAAGTTTTCCACATAACGCTGCTCCGATATTTTTTAACGTTGGACTAACAGAACGCTGTTGACCAACAACAACTGCAACGCTGAAGACCAACCAAGGCAAGTTGAAGGAATTCAAGGTCGAAACTCCTCTGGTTGTGGAGGAGTGCAGTGCCTTAAGGGATAAATTGTAGCCCGATAGCAGTCTTGTTGTCGATCTGGATGCCTGCATTTTGGAATTGGTGGTGAGCTTCCTCCAGTTCAGGAAAATGATAAGAGACCAATTTCCGGGCGATGATTTAGTGAACAGACTGGCCTGGAAACGATATTGAACTTGTATCTCAATCTGCTGCCTTGATTAATCAGAAATGTCACGTGAAGAAGAAGGATATTTGAAAGTTTTTGGATGGTATATATGTGAGTGAGAGAGCCATTATTGAAGATTGAAGGTTGTGCTCTCCCATCAGACAACAAATTTTCTCCATCATTTTTAAAGATGCGGAGTAGTGCATTTGCTTAGGGTAGCGAACTGAGCTTTATTTCAGGTTTTTGCTAATCTAAACACATAAAATTCATATGTTTTTTGTGTTTGATATGATATCATTATCGTTGGCATATAGTTTGAAGTTTTTTGGTATATACGTTGAAGACTTTTTGACATGTAAAATGTGTACTCTTAACTCTGTTTAACACATGGAATTGTATTGAGCCCCTTATTTTTGGTATGCTGATTGCATGGTATTGGCGTCCATATTGGTATATAAGGAAGAGATTTGAAATCTTTTGAGAATGCCCTTTTGAGTACAATTTTATTGTATATTGGTAGAAGTATTTTTCTATCAGCAGAAATATTTTTTTTTTACAGAATGCATTCAATCATATCCATGGCGGGAATAGTTCTCACTGGCAAGGAGAACTATCTTGAATGGTCCCGGATGATAAAACACACCCTCATTTTCAATGAGTTGTGGAAAGGAGTGTGTGTCGAAGACGGAGACAATGAACCAGTACAGCCTACCTCAGACAAATAGCTCATCATTTGGGAAAACAAGAACAACAAAGCTTATGCATTAATCGCAGCATCTATAAATGAAGAGGTGAGTCGCCATATTTTGTCATATTCAACTGCCTTTGAAGCCTTACAAAAGCTGAAAGAACTCTATGACTCACATTCTACACTTGAAGTTGTTCAACTCATGATTAAACTCTTCACTCTTGAACTGCAAAATAATGATCCTCTTGCTCTTGCATCTGAAGTAAAGTCTATAATGCATGATATCAAATCCACTAAGGTTGAATCGATTTTCTCAAGGCACTTTATCCTACTTACTCCAATTATCTTGAGTCATTGCAAGCAAATGGAAATCTCAAAGATATAACCTTTGACTCTCTTGTGAAAAAGTTTGCTGAAAGAGAGAAAGCTGTTGGAAAGAAGACAGCCCCTGAATCTTCTGAAGAGGTTGTGTGCCTTGCTCATAAAGAAAAGCACACTACTCAAGATTCTACAAGAGGAAGAGGTGGTCGAAGAGGAAGAGGAAGATATTTCAGAGGCAGGGGGACAGACATTCTCAAGGAGAAAAGGCAGATTTGCACTGCATACGCTGCAAAAGAAATGGATCACATGATGCCTCTACATGCAAGCTATCATGGGACAAAATTGAGCAGAAAAGAAACCAACAGAAAGGTAAAACTGATGATACAGACAAAGGTAAAGCACCTGAATCCGCTCACTATGTTGTGGCACAATGTAACATTGGAGTAAATGAAGATTTATTTAATGCTTCACTTGCTTCTTGGAAAAATGATTGGTTGCTTGATTCAGGAGCAACCTGCCACATGACTCATAGAAAATATTTTTTTTGAAGATTTCACTGACAATGTTGATGGAGTAGTATACTTTGCAGACCAATCAAAAATCAAGCCATCAGGGCTTGGCACAATCAGGCTTAAACTGCCTGGTCTTCCAGACTTTCTTCTGCATCATGTTCTATATCTCCCACAGCTCAAGAGAAACTTGTTGTCCTTGGTCCACATCCGCTAGCAAGGTCACTCCATTCATATGTTTGATGGCAAGCTTGAGGTAAGAAAAGCATCTGACCACTCACTTGTCATGAGGGGAATAGAAGAAGAAAGGCTTCTCAAGCTGCAAGGAACCTCTGCTCGTGCACAACATTTCTCACACAATTCTCATCATGAAGAAGGTACACTTCCATCAAGTTTATTATGGCATGCTAGATTTGGACATTTGAACTGTGACAATCTCTGCTTGTTGAAGAAAAATGGTGTTGCTGGTTTGCCTACAATTCCTAGGAAACTTAAGGAATGTGATGCTTGCATTCTAGGAAAGCATAACAAACAATCTTTTCATGATTCACATTCAAGAGCACATACAAAAATTGAACTCGTTCATTCAGATTTATGTGGTCCAATGCCTGTTCTGTTATGAAACCAGCTCAATAAAAGATAGAAAAGATAGATCAACGCCTTAGAATTCAGCCTCTTCGAGGGGGCAACCTCCTTTACATTACATAAATGAACAATTCTTTGATGATACAAATGAAAAGACCTCCTTTCTATATAGGAGTCTATGGGGTCATAACATAATCAGAGCCGACATAACAATAATAATGTAAAGGCACAATAATAACAATAGTGGGCTTCTATGGGGCACAATAGTAACAATATGGGCACTACATGGGTACATCAATATAATAAGTGGGTTATACTAATAACAATAAGGGGTTACACTAGTAGTATAGGGGCCTAACATGCCCCTCTCCTTCAAAAAGTGTTGTCCTCAACGCTTGAGTAGTTCTTAATGCTTCTGTATAAAATTCTTGTCCTCCCATGTGGAATCTTCAGCGGGTAAGTTCTTCCACTTGATGAGATACTCTGAAATTGATCGATTTCGCAGCTGTCGGGTTCTTGTTTCTGTGATTGCTCCAGGTTCCAATATGATTTTTCCTTCCTCTTCAATTTCTGGCAATATTGTTTGAATTGGGATCTTTTGCAACTTTTGAATAAGTGGCCATACATCTTCGTCCTTCTTCCATTCATCCCTTGCTTCGTTTATCCAATCTGGTTGGATAATATAAATAGCACAAAACAATGCTTCCACATCCTCATCCTTGAAGAGTCTTCCCATTCGGTAAGGTCGCCATTTTTTAAGTGCTTGTAGTATTGCCAACATTTCCTTCTCATAAATAGCTTGCTTGAGATGTAGCAGTAAAAATACCCAATCACCTACATCAAAACATTTTTCACTACAATGTTTATCTACCTGTTGTTTCGTTTGATTTTGCACCGAAGTGGCGTTATCCTTTAAAAGTTGGAGAACTTGTTGTTGATGCTCGATGTGATCTTTCACTGCTTGAACCTTTTTCTTCTTGATATGTCCTTCTATCTCTAGAGTTTGAGGAGTGGTAATTTCTTCCAATCCTTTACAAGATATGGTCGGATTCATTTCTTGATGCTCGATGTGATCTTTCACTTCTTGAACATTTTTCTTCGTGATATGTCCTTCTATCTTGATAGTTTGAGGAGTGGTAATTTCGAACAATGAATTACAAGATATGGTTGGATTCATTTCTTCTTTCTCAATGTGATCTTTCACTTCTTGCACATTTTTCTTCTTGATATGTCCTTCTATCTTGAGAGTTTGAGGAGTGGTAATTCTTGCCAATGCTTTACAAGATATGGTCTTATTCATTTCTTCTTTCTTTGGGGTGGGGTCCTGGCGTATATCTTCTTCTTTTGATGTTTCTTGATCCTTTTCTTCCTCCTCTTCATATTCTATGTAAAATAATTTCTTCTCATCACACTTATGACATTTAGTGCATTTGCTATCACAATTGTAACAAAGCCCTTTTTCTCTTTTTTCTTCCAATTGTTGTGGTGTAACCCTTGTAGGTTGTGGAAGGCTAGGAGAAACAACACTTCCATCTTTATAGTTGTGAGGGGTACGCTTCCTGGTTTCCATAATTTTTCTTTCCACTATGTCACAAAGCCCTTTTACTCTTTCCAATTGTTGTGGTGTTGCACTAAAGAAGGTTTTGCTCTTTGTATCCTCATAATGTGCTATCATTTCCTCCGTGAAAATTGACCACGTAACAAGTTGTTTACGAGAACAAAGCCCTTCGTACCATAAAAATTGATCTGGTTCTAAATATGAAGATGCAATACATACCTTTTGTAACAGTTGTACACCATGTATATCAAAATATTGCTCCATCTGAAGTATCCAATTTACCAGATTCTTGCCATCAAACTTCCCCATTTTGTTTTTTCTTGATTTTAGGAGCTCGAAACGACTATAACTCTGTACTTTCAGATCTTTAAGTTCTGAAATTGCAACCTATAGTAGCCCTCTGTGTCCTCTTTCCAATGCCACCAGTCTGATCCAAATTGGATTCTCTAAGAAAGAGTTATGCACAATCTCCCAAGATGACCTGATTATAGACCTTTCCAGAAGAGCGAACTTGTATGAAGTGCCACGTGTCACTGTTTTGACCTTTGGATCTGAAAAAGATATAAAAAAAATTACAGCCTGTCCTCTTTCTATACCTTCTTACGAAATTTCAATCTGATCCCCAGAGAGAAAGTTATGACGATTTTCCCCAGGTCACCTGTTTGGATTGTAATTCAGGAGTCTGCGAAAAGACCAACTTCCTCAGCTCATATCTCCGCAAATATAGTGCGAAAAGCTTTGAAATGTAGACCCAAGGTTCAACGCGATTTCTTCTCAAATGGGTTTTTTTTGCAACTTCTAAAACGTCGCAGAAAAACATTTATAGCGAAAATGCCACGATGACCTATTTGGAGCAGCGAAACCCTAGAATCCAAAGCTCTGATACCAAATGTTATGAAACCAGCTCAAGAAAAGATAGAAAAGATAGATCAACGCCTTATAATTCAGCATCTTAGAGGGGGAAACCTCCTTTACATTACATAAATGAACAATTCTTGGATGATACAAATGAAAATACCTCCTTTATATATATAGGAGTCTAAGGGGACATAACATAATCAGAGCCGACATAACAATAATAATGTAAGGGCACAATAATAACAATAGTGGGCTTCTATGGGGCACAAGAGTAACAATATGGGCACTACATGGGTACATCAATATAATAAGGGGGTTGTACTAATAACAATAAGGGGTTACACTAGTATAGGGGCCTAACATGTTCCTTCTGTAAATGGAAATAGATATATCATGACATTTATTGATGACTACACCAGAATGTGTTGGGTTTATTTATTGAAGAACAAATCTGATGCTTTTCAAACATTCAAGAATTTTCATAAATGGATTGAAAATGATGTACAGTCTCATATTGGGCCTATTCGCACTGATAATGGAAAAGAATACACATCAAATGAATTTGAAAACTATCTTCGCCAACATGGGATCAAACATCAAATAATTGTGCCTTATAATCCCCAACAAAATGGTGTAGCTGAAAGAATGAATAGGACAATCTTAAATATGGTACGATCCATGCTCTTCTTCAAAAATGTAAAGATAATGTTTTGCGTTGATGCTGTTCTATGTGCTGCATATATAAAGAATAGATGTCCATCTAATGCTATAAGAAACAAGACCCCATATGAAATGTGGTATGGATATGTTCCTTCGGTAAAGCATCTCAAGGTCTTTGGTTCCACCTGTTATGCCTTGATGTTAGGGTCCCACCCTAACCCCCTTATTTATGTAATGGGATCACGTCATAGTCAAGAGTCAATAAAGCCCATATTAATAATTGTAAGTGGTTAATCCACAATTAATGACGGAACCATAGTTAGTTGCAAATGGGCCGTAGTATTAGATAGATGGTATTAATAAAACCCACGGTATTGGCCTGTGGTATTGCATGTATGAGTCATATATAAAGGATAGAGACTCACTGCGAGGAGCATCGTGTCTTATTTTGTAGTCGAGCTCTGCTCTATTGGAGGTTGCCCCCTCGAAGAGGCAAGTGAACATTACTCTCTGAATAATAAAATCATTGCTATTCTGTGTTCTGGGTATCTTTTCTTCGCATATTCTGTATTTGGGTATCATTTTGCAGGTTAAGAGCATAACAAGTGGTATCAGAGCACTTTCCAGGGCCGGTGGGATCTCCATTTCTTAGCAAAAATTTTTTTTTGGCTAGAGACGTGTTCCGACGTCTTTAAACCACGGGATCTGTTGTTGAGCGCATAAACCTACGGATTTGGGGAGGCATGCACGCAGGAAATACAAGAGGTGGTCACGTCTGTTGGACTCCCTTGTAACCCCTGTGGGTACCCCTTCGAGTAGTAGCGCATTAGATAGAACCACGCACGGATTGTCTTCCACGTACCCTCTAGGTATATCGGAAGCCCCCTAGGCTCCCTTGAAACCTCGCCATAGATAAACCGTCGGTCGTCTTGCGGCTACAGTACACCGAGAACAACACTCGGGGAGATTACTCGCCCGTACGATAGGGTAGTCGGGTTGTACGACTAAGGATACGGTCGATCCTCCTTAGTTAGAGCCCTGAAACATTGGGCCGAGTACTATTGCCAGACCCTTATGTATATTGCGATCTGTAGCACCTGACACTCCTCAAGACCTTAGTTCCCTTTTCTATCGGGGGATCACACAACATCTCTTCCAGATCCGCCTGTGCAAAGGGGTGCAACAGCAGCATACATCAGTCCCGCAGTCTCGAGTTTGCAGATCAACCATTCCGATCTATTAGATCCATCAGATTCGCAGAAGAAATATGTTCTGCCATCAGATCCGCCATTCAGATCTCTCAGATCCCCCAGATCGGAGTCGTTGTGAAGGGTTCCTATACCGGGGTATAATTTTCGCAGGACTTTTGGCCGCATTGACATTTTGAGGATTTGGCCACTGCAGTATTGATAAGGAAGGAGTAAAACTCTGTTAGGAGTTTTCAAAAAAAAAAAAAAAAAGAGTCTGGGATCTTTCGGGGTGCTTATTGGTGATCTAGCCCATCAGAATCAGGACGACGAGCTGAGCACGGTGGTACCATTCACTTCTTAGTGAAATTTTTTTAGGCGGTCCCAATTTTCAAAAAACCCGGTTGGTGTATGGTAGAAACTAGAGCTCAAGCGATGGCCAATGAAAGGATGGACAAATTTGAAGAATCAATGCACAACCTCCACCTTCAGCTTACCGGACTATGTAACATGGTCGAGAAAATAGTCCCGAAGGGCAAGGAGCAAGCCCACGAGGAGGAGTATAATGGCACTGAACACAATGAGGGTGAGTCTAGCCACTCTCCTCACGTCTGGCACACCCAGCCACCACCTAGTCAGCGACCTCCCAAGTTGGATATGCATAAATTTGACGGCTCTCACCCGTCGGCATGGATAGCACAAATGGAGCAGTATTTCAAAATGAATTGCATCTTCGATGATGAGACTCAGCTTATGTTGGGGAGCATGTACTTGGACAATGAAAGGTGGCAATGGTGGGAATGGCATCAACGTTGCACTGGACCTTTTAAGACTTGGACCAAATTCACCAAAGCTCTTCAAGACCGCTTTGACCAGGAATCATCTTTTTTGGGTCGTCTTACTAAGCTCCGACAGACTGGTATAGTGGATGAATATATTACAGCTTTTGAAGCCTTAGCCTTCCGCACTTGGGGTCTCTCAGATGTGTTCTACACGAAATGTTTTATCAGCAGTCTTAAAGAAGCTATCAAAGCCCAAGTCCTACTGCACCACCCTCCCACATGGACGGAGGCTTGCAAGGTCGCTCGTAACGTGGAACGTGCATTAGCAACCCAATACAGTCGCCCAAATTTTCCCGCTAAAGGTCGCCCCCCACAGGCTCACAACACGACTCAAACACTTAAGGTCCAAAAGGTGTCACCTGCGGAAATGGCCGAAAGAAGAAAGCAAGGCCTATGTTACTACTGTGATGAAAAATACTCCCCAGGTCATAAATGCAAGGAGCCCAATTTTTTTCAAATTGATGCCACTGACTACAGCTCAACAGAGGAAGATCCACCACTGGAGGAACATGAGCCGCTAGAAGAAGACAACCAAAAGGACAATGTCTCTGATGAACTAGTTATTTCGTTGCATGCTTTGGCAGGGATTTCTTCCCCTCAAACTCTCAAAATCAGAGGTTTTATTAAACATCGCCCAGTCGTAGTCTTGATTGATAGTGGAAGTACACATAATTTCATCCATCAAAAAGTCGCAAAAGCAGTGCATTGTTTTGTACGAGCAGTTTCTAACTTCCAAGTTCAAATTGCGGATGGAGGCACAATGAAATGTGAAGGCCGCTGTGAAAATGTCAAACTTCAAATGGGGGATTATCAGTTGAAAACTCACATGTTTGCCATACACATGGGGGGTTGTGACATTGTCCTCGGCGCTGAATGGCTCCGCACTCTTGGGCCAATCACAATGGATTTCCAGGAGTTATATATGAGTTTTAAGCAGAACAACTACACACATACCCTCCGTGGACTCCAGGCGGGAGCCCCCTCTATCATCAGCTCGCATAGGATGGAAAAATTGTTAAAAAAGGGCAATCATGGATTTGTAGCTCAATTTAATGCCATCCAGGCAGTCGAAACCAAGCCTCTGCTAATTCATCCTGAGATGCAACAGATTTTAAATAACTATCTGCTGGTCTTTGACAAGCCTCATGAGCTTCCACCCTCGCGAGGGGAACATGATCATAGCATCACCTTGGTTCCAGGGGCCCAACCCCCAAATGTGCGCCCATACAGATATCCGTTCACCCAAAAGAATGAAATAGAAAAAATCATCAAGGAACTTTTGGAAGCAGGTGTCATTCGTCCCAGCATTAGTCCTTATTCATCCCCAGTGGTCATGGTGCTCAAGAAAGATGGGGAGTGGCGGATGTGTCCCGACTTCAGGGCCCTCAATAAGTTGACAGTCAAAGATAAATTTCCCATTCCGGTGGTTGATGATTTGCTGGATGAACTCAATGGGGCTCAATTCTTCACTAAGCTGGATCTTCGCTCAAGCTACCACCAAATTCGCATGAAGGAAGTCGACATCCCCAAGACTGCTTTCCGAACTCATGAAGGCCATTATGAATTCCTGGTCATGCCATTTGCTCTTTGTAATGCCCCCTCTACTTTTCAGAGCCTTATGAACCACATTCTCAAACCATATCTCAGGAAATTTGTCCTTGTCTTCTTCGATGACATCCTCATCTATAGTTGCACTTGGGCCGCACATCTTCAGCATGTAGATCTACTCTTGCAACTGCTCCGCAAGCATAAATTATTTGTCAAGATGTCCAAGTGTTCGTTTGGCATGGCAGAAGTAGAGTATTTGGGCCACATTGTGGGGCGTGAAGGTGTCAAGGTGGACCCCAAAAAGATCCAGGCAATGCAGGAATGGCCTCAACCTAAGACCTTGAAGAACTTGAGAGGATTTTTGGGTCTCACAGGCTATTATCGTAAATTTTTCCGCAACTATGGTCGCATAGCGAAGCCCCTCACCCAAGTCCTAAAGAAAAATTCATTCTTCTGGAATGAGGAAGCACAACAAGCCTTTAAAGCTCTAAAAAATGCCATGTGTTCCACTCCAGTCTTAGCACTACCTGACTTCACCAAATATTTTTTCATTGAATGTGATGCTTCGGGTACAGGTATTGGGGCGGTCTTAATGCAGGAAGGGCGACCATTGGCCTTCACAAGCCAACAACTCAGTGGGAGGAATCTGGACCAATCTACCTACGAGAAGGAAATGATGGCCATCTTACATGTAGTTGAGACTTGGCGACCTTACTTATTGGGGCGACGTTTCCAAATCCGCACAGATCATCACAGTCTTAAATATTTTTTGGAGCAACGCCTATCCTCCCCACAACAAAATAAATGGCTAGCCAAAATGCTGGGATATGATTATGAGATCATTTACAAGAAAGGGAAAGACAATAGTGTAGCAGATGCATTATCTCGCCAATTTGAGGAGGAAAGTACTCTGCTAGCAATTTCCCTCCCCATTCCAGAATGGATTGAAGAGGCTCGCAGGGAATGGTTTTCACACCCCGGGCTCTCCCAACTCATTTCTCAATTGCAGGTAGATCCAAATTCCACCAAGGGCTACTCGTGGCAGGATGATATTCTTCGCTACAAGGACAGAGTCGTAATATCACCAACATCCACCCTCAAAAGTCACATTTTGGCAGAATTGCACTCATCTCCAATTGCAGGACATTCGGGCTTTCAGAATATGTATGCTTGCACCAGAAGATCATTTTTTTGGACAGGCATGAAAAAGGACATCCTTACTTTCATAGCAGAATGCGATGTCTGTCAACGCCACAAGGGGAAACCGTCAACACAACAGGAACATTACAACCATTGCCCATTCCGACATCAATTTGGACGGAGGTTTCTATGGATTTCATTAAAGGTCTTCCAAAGTCAGGGAACAAGTCAGTCATCATGGTGGTTGTGGACCGACTGTCGAAGTATGCTCATTTTTGTCCCCTACCCCACCCATTTACATCAACTTTGGTTGCTCAATCTTTCATGGATCAGATATTCAATTGCATGGCATGCCCACTTCTATTATGTCTGACCGCGACCCGATCTTCACCAATAAATTTTGGCAGGAACTCTTCAGAATACAAGGCACTCAACTAAAACTCAGTACTTCATATCATCCGCAAACAGATGGTCAAACCGAAGCCGTCAACAAATGTCTAGAAACCTACCTTAGGTGTTTCACTTCAGAAAAGCAACACCTTTGGGTACAGTGGCTACCTCTGGCTGAATGGTGGTATAACACCAACTATCATGCCACCACCAAAATGACTCCCTATGAAGCAGTATATGGTCAACTCCCGCCTTCACCTACTTCGTATCTCAAGGGATGCTCAAAAGTACAAGCAGTGGATCAACTCCTACAACACCGCGCAACCATGCTCGTCCATCTTCGAGAGAATCTTCATCAAGCTTAGAACCGCATGAAGCAACAGGTAGACCAGCATCGCTCAGAGCGCCAATTTCAAGAAGGGGATCAGGTCTTTTTACGGCTTCAACCATATAAGCAAACATCACTCAAAGACAAGGGGTGTCAGAAACTCTCTCCCAAATTATACGGACCATGTCAAGTACTTCAGCGCATTGGAGAAGTGGCCTACAAGTTGGCCTTGCCACCTACTGCAAAAATCCATCTAGTTTTCCATGTCTCATGCCTCAAGAAAGTGATTGGGAACAACTGCAGAATTCAGACCAATCTACATGAATTGGACGAAGAAGGGTCCATCTGGCTTCAACCCGAACAGGTCCTAGACACACGAGACAAGTAACTGTGCGGCTGCATGATTAAGGAAGTCCTCGTCAAATGGAAAGACACCTCTCCGGAAGATGCAACTTGGGAACCAACCACTATTCTTCAGCAGTTTACGCAGCTTCAGCCTTGAGGACAAGGCTAGTCTTAAGGGGGAGGGCATATTAGGGTCCCACCCTAACCCCCTTATTTATGTAATGGGATCACGTCATAGTCAAGAGTCAATAAAGCCCATATTAATAATTGTAAGTGGTTAATCCGCAATTAATGACGGAACCACAGTTAGTTGCAAATGGGCCGTAGTATTAGATAGATGGTATTAATAAAACCCACGGTATTGGCCTGTGGTATTGCATGTATGAGTCATATATAAAGGATAGAGACTCCTTGCGAGGAGCATCGTGTCTTATTTTGTAGTCGAGCTCTTCTCTATTGGAGGTTGCCCCATCGAAGAGGCAAGTGAACATTACTCTCTGAATAATAAAATCATTGCTATTCTGTGTTCTGGGTATCTTTTCTTCGCATATTCTGTATTTGGGTATCATTTTGCAGGTTAAGAGCATAACAATTGATACCAAAGGTACATAGAAACAAACTTGGTGCTAGAAGTCGTAAGTGTATCTTTCTGGGGTATTCAAACACCTCCAAATCATACTGCCTCTATGATGAAGTAAATAAGAAGTTTGTTGTATCTAGGGATGTAATTTTTCTTGAATCATCCAAAACTGACAATGTTGTTGAGCGGCAACTTGATCACTTGGATAGATTTGCAAAAGCAAAATCATTTCAAGAATTTGATAATTAGATTCCATATCTTGAAGGGGGGATTCCTATACTAGATCAACATGTGGAATCTTCTTCTGAAGAACACTCTCCCCCACATGAAACTCCAACAACGGATGATGCTTTAAGTGATGTGATTGATAGAATTGGGAGACTCAATCTTGATTTAGTCCTAACTCAATCAACGGAGCAGCCTGGGCCATCTGAAAAAGGCCCTCCAAAGTGGTTGAGAAAGACACTTGAAAGTGTTCATCCTGATGAGGTTGGAAAGACAGGAACTAGAAATTCAAATCGGCAAAATGGAGGTGATGTGGATGACTCTAATTCACCTGTTGATATGGATGTTTCTTATGATTGTGAATTGAACTCGTCTACAGATTTTGAACCAACTTCCTTCAAAGAAGCTGCTTCTCATGATGAATGGAAAGAAGCAATGCAAAAGGAGTATGATGCCCTCATAAAGAACGGCACTTGGAAGCTGGTTGATCCTCCATTAAGAACCAAACCAATTGGATGCAAGTGGGTCTACAAGAACAAGTATAAAGTTGATGGCTCACTTGACAAGTACAAAGCTAGGCTTGTGGCAAAAGGTTTTGCACAAAAGGAAGGGGTCGATTATGAGGAGACTTTTGCCCCCACAGCAAAATGGGCTACCATCCAGACACTCTTTGCACTAGCAGCTTAGAACGGTTGGAAAGTCGACCAAATGGATGTAAAAACTGCTTTCTTAAATGGAGATCTAAAAGAGAATGTTTTTATGTCCCAGCCTAAACGATTTGCTGTGAAAGGACATGAACATAAAGTATGCAAACTGGTGAAGTCCTTGTATGGCCTCAAACAAGCACCGTGAGCCTAATATGAAAAACTAACTGAGCATCTTCTGAAACTCAATTTCAAACATTATGATCTTAATGATGCAACTTTATTTGTCAAGAAAGTTGGCAAAACAGTTGTATATCTTGTGGTATATGTAGATGATCTTTTGATGACAGGGAACAATGAAAGCTACATTGCATCTATAAAGAAGGAATTGGGGAAAAGTTTTGAAATGACTGATTTGGGCTATGTTCATTACTATCTTGGCATTGAAGTAACCCAACATTCGAAGTCCATATTTCTTTCTCAAAAGAAATACATTGGAGATCTGTTGAACAGGTTTGGCATGATAGAGTGCAATCCTCTTACTACTCCAATGGAACAAAACTTAAAGCTCACATCTATTGAAGGAAAAGAATTTGAGGATGCAACAAAGTATAGACAGCTTGTAGGAAGTCTCAACTACCTAACTCCAGACCAGACATTTCGTTTGTTGTTGGAATCCTCTCCAGGTTTATGCAAAAGCCTTGTGAGGGACATTGGTCTACTGCAAAAAGAGTTCTAAGGTACTTGAAGGGAACTCAAGACTTTGGAATCAAGTATACACAGGTGGACGACTTCAGCTTGATTGGATACTCTGATTCAGACTTCGATGGAGACAAAGAAATTGGGGTATCTACTTCAGGATATGTTATGAGTCTTGGATCAGGAGCTGTCTCTTGGAGATCATGCAAATAATCAGTTCCAGCGGATTCCACAACAGAAGCAAAATACATGGCAGCAGCTGAAGCAACAAAAGAAATTGTGTGGCTCAGGAAAATTCTTGAAAATTTGCAGGTAAAACAAGTACAATCAAATCCACTCATGATTGACAATACCTCTGCAATAAAGTTGGCCAAGAACCCAAAGTTACATGATCGAACGAAGCACATCAATACTAAATATCATTTGATTCGACATCATGTTGAGGCCAAAACAATCCATCTCCGTCATTGTT
Organism: Pinus tabuliformis; assembly: GCA_031772625.1. Taxonomy (NCBI): domain Eukaryota; kingdom Viridiplantae; phylum Streptophyta; class Pinopsida; order Pinales; family Pinaceae; genus Pinus; species Pinus tabuliformis. The sequence continues at coordinate 842,132 of CM062806.1, forward strand.
CCACAAATGAGCAAATTGCAGACATCTTCACCAAAGCGCTTGGAAGAGAAAATCTTGAACGATTCAGAATGATGCTTGGACTCACCAACATCCCTTCAGATTAAGGGGGGAATGTTGACACCTAATCCTTGTGATTGGGTGAATATATGTAAATAGATAAATAAGAAATATGAACAGTCATCGGGAGATGAACTGAACAGTCTCTCCCTCATGTATATAATGAAGACTTACCTGATGGAATAGAACACACGAATCATTTTTTGCCTTATGGAGTTACTGCCTGGCCTGACAAGTTTAAATATTTTTGGTTATCAATTGTTATTAATTGTTATTATAGTGAGTCTTTAAGTTCTATTTTATTTAGAATATTTGATTTTAAGGAAGAAGGAATATCATGTTAGTGTGATTATGTTATATATTAGATTAACATAAATATAGAAAGATATGCAAAAGGAATCTCAACAGAGATGATGGTTGGAAATTAAGTAAGAGTTGGATTCCAGACTTCTCTTTATAATCCTCTTGTCTCAGTGCTTTTTGTATTTTTTATCCCCATTTTTCCTAATATATTTTATCTTATTTAACATAATTATAATAATTCTCAAGCTCATAAGTACTTTATTTAAAAATAAATTCCCTCCTCTTTTTTTCTGTATATATTGATAGCATATATTATCCCTTATCTTTATTCATATTCTAACCCTATTTTAACATAAGTAATATATACTCTTAAGCTCTTAATTGCTTCATTAGCATTTAATATTTTGAATCTATCTCTTAACTCCTCTTTGCTTCATTATCATAACTCCTTATTCTTTATAGTATATAATATTTTAGATCTAAACCTCATTAGTAATTAATATTCTTATAATCTCCTAATAAATGTCATTAGTAATTAATATTCTTAGATATTTATAGGTTATTCTTAACCATCTTATTAATTTTTTTTGGAATATTCTTAGCATTATTAATTTATAATAATAAATATTTACTAATTTATAACTAAATTTACAATAATAAATAATTCCTATCCCTTTTAGAATATTTGGAATCTTACTCTTAACCTTATAACCTGATCATTAATTATATATAACAACTAATTTTATTTTATTATTATATAATCTCCCATCCTTTTTTTATTAAGAACTTATTCTAACTTTCTTAACAACTTACTACTTTTATTTATCATAACTACTCATTTAGAATAACTAAAATATTAAATAATTTATCACTAAAATTAGAATATCAAATAATTCCATTCTAACTTTTTTGAATTTCTATTTACCTATTCAACTAATCCCCAACGGCTAGTTTTCAACGACTAGTTTTTCAATGACTGACCCTGGGCTATGATGCATATCTGCTATTTATTCTTAAAGATTGTATGATTTTTTCACCTTGACCTGAGGATGAACCACATTAGTTGGTTCGAAACGTCGACCAAATCCTAATAATGTGATTAATCCAAAAGATATTCATCTACAATATGGTAATGTGGTTCGAAACGTCAACCAAATCCTAATAATGTGATTAATCCGAAAGACATTCATCTACAATATGGATCACAAAAGTCTCAGATCTAAAATTATAAATTATTTTAATGGACATTTTTTTTACAATATAATAATGCATAGTTGAGATGTTTTTTAAAACTAGTTTACATTATTTGGGTGTTTAGTGTATAATAGATTTCACAAAGTTTCTTTGAAAATATAATTTTGGAGCTCACTTTGATTTATGGGAATTAACAAGTTATAAAAATTAGTTTTGGCCACTGCAAAAAACTTTGTTCTATGGGATTATTGACATCAACAAATTTTGACTATTAACGACAGAAGTTTAACTAGCAAAAAGGCATATTTAGAACTTCCTCTATTGAAATGGATAATTCCCTAGTTATGGCCCAACCATTCTAACCTATTTTATGAACCAAAATGAAATGCAATGGTAGATGAAAAATGCAAAATGCTACTAATCTAATGTTGGCTTGTAGGGGCCTGACCCAGGTTCAAAGATGATTTAGCCAAACAAATCTCGGTACTACTGGCCCTTTCGACAATAGTCCGCGGAGCGTGGACTGAGGTCTCACCCGAGGTAGTATGGGAGGGTGCTAGAACCAAGTTTCCGCACCCTGGGGATGTTTGATGAGCTCCGGCGGTCCGCGGCTTGATCATGCGCGCACGTCGCTACGCACATCTATTAGTCCCTCGCAACCTTGTTGGAAATAATACTGAGAGGGGGGGTTGAATCAATATTAGCAAATCAATAATATTTCCATTTCCATTATCAGATTCATATACGCTACTTCAGTTAAGGCAACCCACGTGTATACGCAACTGTGTTTAATGCAAGTAGCGTATATCCAGTAAACTTATGATTCACTTAGTTGATCTTTAATGAGTGCATCAGAATATTATTAACCATATAACCAGTAAACAGGTGCAGTAAAACAGAACAGATCATAACACATAAGAAGCACACATGAACACCATGATATAAGGTGGAAACCCAATGTGGGTGAAAACCACCTGCTGCAATCATCTCTATCTTCCTTTTAATAAGAAACTTTTTTTTACAATTTCATATTGGCGTAGACTCATACCAGTACGCAGGCACCCACCTGCAGAAGGCTACAACCTTCTCTCGTTCTCCAGCTACTACTGGAAGGGAGCTACAACGCCCTAGCTCTTGTACTAGCTGATGTACTAGTACATAGGTGCTAACCTACAGAAGGCTACTACCTTCTCTTTTCTTCTAGGGATCATGTTTCATAAATTTTCAGACTGGATCCATCAATAACATCAATCAAACATCAAATATATCTGCATCAACCAATCTCCTTTGCACCAACCAAAACTGAATCAAACAATCACTTCTCTGAATGTTGTAACCAGAATACAGTAACAGTAACCAGAACCCAAGCCAGAACCCAGAACACTGCAACAACAATCAGAAGTAGCTAAAGCATATTTTATGAGGTGTACGCTACTTCAATGTGATGAACCTGCGTGCATATGCACTTGTATCAAGGCAAACTTGTGTATACGCACTTTTTAAATGCCGAACCAGCGTGTATACGTGCCTTTGCTATAATGAACCCGCGTACAAATCTGTAAGTGATGACTTTAACCTTTACAATTATTTAGACATCAGTTCTACCCAAATCATCATATTTACAGATTATGACATGCGCCAATTATTTAAATAAAATATCAAAACCACACAAAGATACTTCTATTCAAGCCTTAAGATCTTGACCTATCGATAAAAATTATCCTTCATCAAGCGCTCAGGTTCATCCTTGATTCAGATCCAGCTATGCACCATAACCTAATCCCTTGTATACTAGATCTTGCTCTTCATTAGATATTCAATTCATAAGTGACTTTGCCTAATGATCTTCTCCTCCTTTTATAGTCTTAGGCCTTACTCAATACCATGGTCCAAAACCACTTAGAACCAATACCTTGGACCAAATACCTAGGGTCAACATGTCGGACAAGATACCTTAGACCAATACCATGGATCACAATACCATGGACCAAATACCACGAACCAAAACCAAGTTCTCCAACATGTACGCACCTTTCCTTGCGTGAAAGTGCGTGTATACGCATACGCGTCTTTTGGTCGGCGAACCCGCGTATATACGCGGCTAGGTCAAAAGGGAACCTGCGTATATCTCTTTTTCCTTCATTCTGAGAGCTTGAACTGTGATCTGTCATCTGAGTGAGTTTCCATCAAGGACAACACTTGTGTCATACCCGTATCATAATGCCAACAATCTCCCCCTTTGGACTTGATGACAACAACCACACCAAGTAACTCTCCCCCTTTGACATCAAGGGCAAAGGGCAGTTCAAGATATTCTCTCCCTTGTCCATACTCCCCCTGAGTACATGCTGAAATATCTGATTGAGCTCCCCCTTTGTAGATGCCAAGATGTACCAATCCGTCCATGCTCCCCTTGAGTAAAGATAACATGACTCTACAACTCAACTAAGTGATTATGACCTGCCAATGACTCATACATACATCAATCTCCCAACCAAGTGGGGATACACCATTTTGACTCATTCACCCAATCAAGTGGGCATATACCAACTATTTATACATGACTGAAATAGACATTATTACATCATTCTTCCCATGCAAAGTGGGGTTAAAAATTACATCATATGACTCATGGGTCTTCAACAGAAATACATGACATTTTTAACAAAGACCAACGACCTAAACAAGACCATGATAGTCATCAGCAACTATTGTACACCATATGGTCTGCATCATAAGCATCCAGACCTGTAACCTACAATACCATTCTCTTGGCCAACCAAAAATAAGTAGCAAGATGAATCATAAGCATTATCACCAAAGACTTCTAACCATAATGCCAACAATGCATTATTTGAAGCATATGCTCCCCTTGAACCTGTGCCAACCAGTATGACCGAACCATATCAGACTTCTTTTCCTGTTATGCTGCTTTTTCTTCAGAGCTCCATATATGTGACTCTGCAGCCTCTAACTCGCGTATATATGTGACTTCGCTTCATAATATCTGCGTATGCAAGATGGAATACTGAAGGTTTACACTTTCAGCTTCCCCTGGGTCTGTTATGTCTACTGACTGAGTTATGCCACATCTTTCTAACACTAATTCTGTCTCCTTAGATTGAGATGTTGTATGCTCCTTTTGCTTTGGTGTCCGATTTTTGCTCCTACATTCCTTTAATTTATGTCCAAACTTGTTACGTGCATAACATCTTACATGTTTCATATTCCTTTTATTGCAATCAATATCTTTGTGACCAGACATATTGCAAGCAAAATAATATCCCTTAAAGTACCTGGAACGTGATGATCTTTCTTGAACCATTCTACTTTTGCATCTGGCCGCAACATGTCCAATATTATGACATTCATAATATTCAACATTATTCATCGGAGGAAATAACCGTCTATCACTTCCATAGTTAGGAGTAAAAGATCTTCTTTGAAGAATTTCTTTCCTTGGTTGTTGCTGGGGTTGACCACTTATTTCAGATTTTGCATTAGAATTCCTTCCCTCACCCTGTGAGCTAGATTCACCTTCGACAGTTTCATAAAAGTCAATACGAGTTTTGATAGTAGGGGATCTTTGACTACTAAGAATATCATCCAAAATCTTAGTACTGTCTTGAAATCGTAACAATTTATCCTTTTCTTCTAATTTACCTTTTAAGATATTTACCTCAACCTGATGTTGTTCTTCCTTTTCTAGATATTGCTTCCTTATGTTTTCTTCAGCTTTTCTTCCTTCTTCCACTTGTTGCCTTAATTTGAGCACTTCATGTTCTTGCTCTTCAAGAGCTTCTTTATTCTGCTTCTTTGATTCTTTAAGAGAGAGGATCTTAGATTCAAGTCTTTGACTTGTTATGCTCTAATATTTTACTACATCCTGCAGCTAGTCCCTTACTCTAGTTACTGTCTCCGACTGTTCTTTTAATCTGGTAACTTCTTCTGTTTCTATGTCTTCATCACTATTGGATGATTCATTACTTTTATCATGAGTATAATAACTTCTATTACCTTCTTCAGAAATCTTTCCTTTGTTATGAGGGCATCTAGCAGCGTAGTGACCAACTCTACCACAAGAAAAGCATTTGAAAGGTAGCTTACCTTTGAATCTTCCAGATCCTCGTTCAAGATTCTTGACAAAATTTACCTCATATTCTTCTTCTGAAATGTATCCTGATTCACTGAGTTTTTCTTTTCCATTTGCTGATACTTTAAATGCGGCTTCTCTCATATCTGATGGTCCTCCTTTTCTCATCTCAAAAGCAGTTAAGATTCCGTGAAGCTGCGTCATAGTGATTTTTTGCAGATCCTCCTTTTCTTCTATGGCAGACACTTTGGATTCAAATTTAGCAGAAAAGGATCTCAAAACTTTCTCAACTAAGACAACTTCCTTAATTTATTCACCCAGATTCTTCATACAATTGACAATCTCATCTATACGTAGGAAGTAATTAGCTATTCTTTCATTACTATGCATCTTAAGACTTTCATACCAAATTCTGAGAGTTCGAAGCTTAGCACGTTTTACTTGATCATCTCCTTCATAGCTTAGAATGATTTTGTCCCATATTTCTTTGGCTGATTTGAGCTGCATGACCTTGAAAAACTCTGATTTTGACAAACTTCCCAATAAGACAGTAACAGCTTTGGCATTAAGTTCATGTTTCTTTCTACCTGTCGTATTTGTAGGAAATGCTGATGGATAGTTATATCCTCCTTCCACATTTTCCAAAATATCTGTTCCAATTGATTATAGATAGGCTGTGGTTCTTATCTTCCAATACATAAAATTGCTCCCATCGAAGATTGGTGGTTTGATGGCTCCCTCTCTTTCTTGATTACTCATCCTGATGGATCTTCCTTCAAGCGATCAAGCTTCTTCCGAAGGACCTGCTTTGATACCAATTGTTGGAAATAATACTAAGAGGGGGGGTGAATCAATATTAGAAAATCAATAATATTTTCATTTCTATTATTAGATTCATATACGCTACTTTAGTTAAGGCAACCCGCGTGTATACGCAATTGTGATTAATGCAACTAGCATATATCCAATAAACTTATGAGTCAATTAGTTGATCTTTAATGAGTGCATTAGAACATTATTAACCATGTAAACAGTAAACAGGTGTAATAAAGCAGAACATATCATCACACATAAGAAGCACACATGAACACCATGATATAAGGTGGAAACCCAATGTGGGTGAAAACCACCTGCTGCAATCGTCTCTATCTTCCTTTTAATAAGAAACTTCCTTTTACAATTTTGTACTGGCACAGACTCATACCAATACGCATGCACCCACCTGCAGAAGGGTACAACCTTCTCTCATTCTCCAGCTACTACTGGAAGGGAGCTACAACCCACTAGCTCTTGTACTAGCTGATGTACTAGTACATAGGTGTTGACCTACAGAAGGCTACTACCTTCTCTTTTATTCCAGGGATCACGTTTCATAAATTTGTAGATTAGATCCATTAATAACATCAATCAAACGTCAAATATATCTGCATCAACCAATCTCCTTTGCACCAACCCAAAAACTGAATCAAACAATCACTTCTCTGAATGTTGTAACCAGAATAGAGTAACAGTATCCAGAACCCAAGCTAGAACCCAGAACACTACACTAGCAATCAAAAGTATCTAAAGCATATTTTATGAGGTGTACGCTACTTCAATGTGAAAAACCTGCGTGCATACGCACTTATATCAAGGTAAAACTATGTATACGCACCTTTTAAATGCCGAACCAACGTGTATACGCGCCTTTGCTATAATGAACCTGCATACAGATCTGTAAATGATGACTTTAACCTTTACAATTATTCAGACATCAATTATACCGAGATCATCATATTTACAGATTACGACATGCGCCAATTATTTAGATAAAAGATCAAAACCACACAAAGATACTTCTCTTCAAGCCTTAAGATCTTGACCCATCGATAGAACTTATCCTTCATCAAGCGCTCAGGTTCATCCTTGATTTAGATCCAGTTGTGCACCATAACCTAATCCCTTGTATACTAGCTCCTGCTCTTCATTAGATATTCAATTCATAAGTGACTTTGCCTAATGATCTTCTCATCCTTTTATAGTCTTAGGCCTTACTCAATACCATGGTCCAAAACCACTTAGAACCAATACCTTGGACCAAATACTTGGGGTCAACATGTCGGACAAGATACCTTGGACCAATACCATGGATCACAATACCGTGGACCAAATACCACGAACCAAAACCAAGTTCTCCAACATGTACGCGCCTTTCCTTACGTGAAAGTGCATGTATACGCATACGCGTCTTTTGGTCGGCGAACCCGCGTATATACGCGGCTAGGTCAAAAGGGAACCTGCGTATATCTCTTTTTCTTTCATTCTGAGAGCTTGAGCTATGATTTATCATCTGAGTGAGTTGCCATGAAGGACAACACTTGTGTCATACCTATATCATAATGCCAACAAACATGTGATGCTGCCTTCACGCAGCCCTACTCGGGGCGCGATCCGTATTATTACCCACGTTCCTTACTATTAACATGTTATTATCCAATTACTTAGCTTATATGTGTAAGTCTAGTGATAATTAACAGTATATCCAGCATTCATATAAGTGTGCGCGATAAACAAAACAATATAAATGTATAGAATGCAATATACAAGCAGATGCACAGAAATTGGAATCAACTTCTCTTTATTATTCTTTGTTCAAGGTTACAGACTCAACACCGCCTTGTGCACTCAGCTGCAGGGGTCCGCGCACTCAGCTGAAGACTCTACTAGGCCTCTGTGCACTCAACTACAGGGGTCCGCGCACTCAGCTGCAAACTCTACTAGGCCTCTGCGCACTCAGCTGCAGAGCCTCTTCCTACTACTTTGCCTTAATACATGTAGACTCTTACTCTATGCTCGAACCATTCATATTCATCTATCTACAGTTCTCTTCTTAGTTATTTTTACAACTTAGAGCCTTGCTCTATTTATACAATCCCATGGTCTGGGGACCATGGGTAGGCTGACATGACATTAAATTACATTATAACACTTAGGGCTAACAACCCTATGACTCAATATACATTGTGCGCTCCGCGCCGGCAATTCGCGAAGTCTTATAACATATTTGACCAAAACTTGGGCTTTGAGCCCCAAAACATGCTGTGGGGGGATCTGATGCCCAACAGGCCCCAACACAAACATTGTGACTCGCCCTCGAGTCACTCTATCGGTGCGGAAATCTTGGCGCGGAGTCCCTCCAACTAGTCCTGAATTGCCTGAATGTCAGCAGCGCACTGAGCTGCTGCCTGCTGTACCTGCTGCATCCTTGCGTTTGAATCATCTGTTGATCCAGGTGGATATTGGTGGCCACCTACCAAGTCCACTTGGAACCCACCATTGTTTCTTTCATATTTTTAGTTTCCTTAATTGTAGTACAATTTACTATTTTTAACAATTTTTTGGGTCCTGAACTTCTGGAGCCGTTTTGAGGCCCTAAACGACGTTTTTTGGGAAAACTGGGAGCAACATGGGTCCATGGACTAATGTTTCTCTTTCCAAAGTTGTAGTTCTCAGATAGATCTTTCTAACGAGATACTTTGCGTGTCAAACGGAGATCACATGCCAAAGTTACGACCCCGAGAAGTTGATGTACCAATTTACCCAAACAGGGCCCATAGTTTGGCGTTTCATCTTCTAGGGTTAGGTTTTTGGATGTTTAGGGTTTTCCATTGTTTCTCAACAATAAATAGGCCTGCGAGCCTCATTGTAACACAGTTCAAAGGCATGTACCTGCCACATATCTTCTTAGAGATAAGCTACCATCACCCTAGCTGGTTTATTTTCATTGTTGTATGTAAGCATATTTCAGTATTTTGCATGAATGAAATGAAGTATTATTTCCACTACATCTTTGTGTTTATGGTTATCTCTGTAGTTTGTTGCGTTCATGTTTAAATCTGGATTAGTGGTATTAGAGTGGTTTTCCTTTTCTCTGTTTTTCTTTGCATGTCCCCAACGAGGTCGGGATATAAGGAGTTAGGGCTTGAACTGGTCGAACCTTTGCAAGACTAGCCTCACAAATCCTGACGGCCTCCCATGGCGGATAAAAATAAAAATGAGGGGGCAAGAGATCCTATCAAAATCTTGCTCGAAGAAGCCCTCGAGTGACAAAGGAAGGCGATGATGGACAACTGTGCCCAGATCCTTTAGCGGCTACCCAGGGGAAACACATCAGCTTCCAACAGCTACTTTGGAAATGCCATACCGTTTAAGGTACAAGTTAATTTTGAAATCCCCATATTCGAGGGTCAGGTAGACGCAAATGCCATCGATAAATGGTTAAATTTGCTAGAGGGTTATTTTTTTGTTCATGATTTTTCCAGTCGAGAAAATATTATTTTCGCTCTTCTCAAAGCAGCCCCCCACGTCAAGGACTGGTGGGAAACCTACTGCGATAAAAAGGATGAAAGTACAGGCTCACTATTTTCAGCTGCACCCACTTGGGATTCCTGAACATCCCCTCGCTCGGCACGACATACCGATATGCCATCAACGTCAAGCAAAAGTTTAAACAAAAGAAGCGAGACTTTGGATCTGTGAATCCAAAGCAAGGGAAAGGTGCCCCCAAATTGCAGAACAAAGGCCAAAGCCAAGGCGGGGCAGCCCAAGAAAACCTGCCAAAGCTACAAGCAAAGAATAACGTCGTGAAGCCGAAAAAGGACACAGGAAAGTGGTGTGAGTTCCATAAGAGCTCCACTCACAACACAAGTGAGTGTTGGGCCAAGCAGTCACTGGTGGCCGAGCTAAAGGTTTCAGAATCAGATGCATGTTCCGACTCAGAGTCATAACCCGACAAGGGGGAATGACAAAGTGAAGCAGATTATCGATGTGGAGTCCAACGCCACCATTGCCACCACGAAGATCTAGAAGGAGGAACCCAAAGATCCAGAAGGAGGAACCCGAAGATCTAGAGGAGGAGGAGCGTCTCTTCCACTCCCAAATGTGGGTAAAGGGCTCCCCACTATAATTCATTGTAGACAGCGGGAGCCAAAAGAGCCTCATTTCGGCAAAGGTCGTGAAGCAGTTGGGCTTACCGACCATAGCACATCCACAACCATACACCATCGGTGGCTTCACCATGGACAGGATCTTCGCGTGAGCCAACAGTGTCACCTTCCATACAATATCAAGCCCTTCACGGATGAGGTATTGTGTGACATTGCTCCCCTTGAAGTTTGTGATGTATTATTAGGACAACCATACTTGTGGAAGCGACATGCTGTGTATGAATCAAGGCCTCGTGCTGTTATTATTACTTTGGGAGATAAGTTGTATAGGATACCAGAGGTAGCACCACCTACCACCATCTCTTTGATTACTGCAAAACAATGTAGTAAGCTCGTTTCCAAAACTCGGAAATTTGTTTTCCTGATGATACGCCCTCAAGGAAAGAAGAAGGTGGCCACGACCTCCAGACAGGGCCCCTCCGCACGACAACTACAGATGGACAAGGTCGTGGAGGAGTACAAGGACATCTTCACCTCCCCTGCAAGGGTTCCTCTGCACTGTCAAGTCAAGCACTCCATTGATCTAACCCCAGGTGCACCACTGCCCAATGGACCAATCTATCAGTGCTCCATTATGGAGAATGATGAAATCAAGAGGTAGATTTAGGAGCTGCTATAGAAAGGTCACATCCGTCCGAGTTCATCACCCTGTGGCAACCCGATCGTGTTGGTACAAAAGAAGGATGGGACTTGAAGACTCTGTATTGACTATCGGGCGCTGAGTAATATCACTGTCCGTAATAGGTACCTGATCCCATGGATTGATGACCTCTTGGACCAACTGAAGGGGGGAAAATATTTCAGTAAGATCAATTTGAAGTTAGGATATCACTAGGTACCAATCGAACCCTCCGATGTGTGGAAGACTACCTTCAAAGCCAAGGAAGGCCTTTTCGAATGGTTGGTTATGCCTTTCGGATTAACGAATGCTCTTGCAACCTTCATGAGGCTAATGGATGACATCTTGCGGACATTCACCAACTCATTTGTAGTGGTATACTTGGATGACATCCTAATATTTAGCCACAGTTGGGAAGAGCACCTCCACCACATCCGACAGGTTCTCCAAACACTGCGGCAACACAAGTTATATGCCAATTTGCAGAAATGCACTTTTGGCATGACCCAGGTTCAGTATCTGGGGTACATTATTGATGAGCAAGGGGTGCATGTGGATCCAACCAAGATCCAAGTCATTCGAGATTGGCCATCTCCAACCACTCTGACAGAGCTCCACAACTTTCTAGGTCTTGCCAACTTCTACCACAGGTTCGTGTTGAAATTTTCTCATATCACTTGGCCCTTGAGTCAAGTCACCAAGGGAGGAGCGAAAGCAAAATTCTTTTGGTCTGAATCTCAACAGAAGGCATTCACAGAGTTGAAAGATCGCCTCTACACGGCACCAATGCTCGCATTACCAGACTTGCAACAACCATTTGAGGTCAAGACAGATGCCTCTAACTATGCTATTGGGGCAGTCCTTACTCAACACGGGCATCCAGTGGCATATCACAGTGAGACACTTTCAGACATAGTCCGGAAGTATCCCACTTATGACAAAGAGATGTATTCCATTGTGCAGGCCTACCGACAATGAAAGCATTAGATTTTGGCGAAGGAAACGGTCATCCACATAGAACACCGACCCCTGCAGTTCATACCGACCGAAGGGAAATTGCAAAATGATCGCCATCAGAAGTGGTCCACATACCTGCAACAGTTCCATTTGAATATCAAGTGTAAGAAGGGTAGCACCAATAATGTTGCAGATTGCCTCATTCGACCACCAATCATGGCGTTAACCACTGTGCTCAACTCTTGTGGGCACGAGACTTCTGATTGGCTACTTCTCTATAAAAGTGACCCAGAATTTGGCCACACATACGAGACACTCTTGGAGGGTCAGCATGTTCTAGATTTTCACCTCCAGGATGCCCTGTTATGCCACCTGGGTCACCTTTGTGTTCCTTCAAGAGAGTGTGCCAAGATGATTTAGGAAGCACACTACAGTCGAGATGCTAGACATTTCGGGGTCAAGAAAATGGTGGCAGTACCACAGAATTATTTCTATTGGCCGAATCTTCGATAGGATGTCAGGAAGTACATCAGATCATGCACTGCCTCCGCCATTTCCAAACCAACAATCAAGAAGCAAGGCCTCTATACCCCGCTTCCTACCCCTAGTCGAACTTGGGAATCCATCTCCATGGATTACATGTCAGGCCTTCCTTCCACTAAGCATGGAAAAGACTGTGTTTTTTTGGTCTTCGACAGGTTTTCAAAGAAGTCCATTATGGCTGCCTGCAAGAAGAATATCACAGTAGAAGCCACTGCTAAACTCTTCTTTGAACGAGTGTGGGTACACTTTGGGATCCCACAGTCTACCATCTCAGATTAGGACAGTAGGTTCCTCAGTACATTTTGGTCCAGTCTCTGGTCGATGATCGACACCAAACTCACTAAGTCCATAGGCTTCTATCCCCAAACAGATGGCCAGATAGAGGTTGTCAATAGGATGATCATACACATTCTGCGCATGTACAAATCAAAGCATCCACGCACATGGGATGAGAGCCTACCCTATGTTCAACACAGCTACAACCGGACTCTCCACAGCTCGACTGGCCACATCCCTTTTAAGGTGGGCTTGGGATTCCAGCCACTATGTCCCATTGATGTGGCCATGCCATTTGTAGATACTCACGCAGACTCGGCTCATGTTTAGTCCGAAACAGATAAGGAAAACAACATCATTGAGCACATCCAACATGTTTTCCAGCAGGTCCATGACATTTTGGAGAAATCAAATTCCAAGTACAAGCAACGACATGATCAACATCGGGTGCCACACAAGTTTCAAGTGGGCGACAAAGTCTGGTTGCATTTTCAAAAGGAACGCCTTACCGGAGCCTATCAGAAACTTAGACCACTCCGATATGGTCCTTACACCATTGCCAAGGCTGTGGGAGACAATGCATTTTAGCTTAGCATTCCCCCATTCCTTGGCCTACACCTAGTGTTCAATGTGGACCACCTTCAGCCATACTTTCCACCATTACTAGACACATCCGACATTGCAGAACAACTCACACCCACAGAGTTAAATCCAGATTGCATGGAACAAGCCACAACTGATCGGATAATGGACACACAGATCAAACACACTCACCAGCAGAATATCCAACTGTATCGAGTTGTCAAAGTAGGCCAACTCTTTCACCAGGGCAAGTGGCTCACCAGGGACCAAGTTCAGCAAAAGTTTCCTCATCTCATGGAGGGACTCAACACAATGGGGACCATTGCTTCCTAAGGGGGGAGGAATGATCCAGGTGGATATTGGTGGCTAGCTGCCAAGTCCACTTGGAACCCCACCATTGTTTCTTTCAGTTTTTTAGTTTCCTTAATTGTAGCACAGTTTACTATTTTTAGCAGTTTTTCGGGTGATGAACTTCTGGAGCCATTTTGAGGCCCTAAACGACATTTTTTGGGAAACTTGGGAGAAACATGGGTCCATGGACCAATATTTCTCTTCCCATAGTTGTAGTTCTCGGGTAGATCTTTCTAATGAGATACTGTGTGCGTCAAACAGAGATCGTAAGCCAAAGTTACGACCCCGGGAAGTTGATGTACCAATTTACCCAAACATGGCTCACAGTTTGGCGTTTCATCTTCTAGGGTTAGGTTTTTGGATGTTTAGGGTTTTCCATTGTTTCTCAACAATAAATAGGTCTGTGAGCCTCACTGTAACACAGTTTAGAGGCATGTAGCTGCCACATCTCTTCTCAGAGATAAGCTACCATCGCCCTAGCTGGTTTATTTCCATTGTTGTTTGTAAGCATATTTCAGTATTTTGCATTAATGAAATGAAGTATTATTTCTGCTGCATTTTTGTGTTTATGGTTATCTCTTTGTTGCGTTCCTATTTAAATCTTGATCATATGTGTCTGAATTGTGTACTTACCTTGGTACCAGCATCTGTTGCGTGTGTTTATAGTCCCGCGCCCTTGTCCGGCTCCTCGGGTTGCGAAGACTGTACTTCAGCTGGTTAGTCAGATAGCTGACCCACCCGTGTAGGGCTTCAAGTGACTGTCGTTTATTTTGCCTCGGAAGGGTTCTCCATTTAGTTTGACTAACTGGACCGCGCCTCCGTCTGTGACCTCCTTAACCACATATGGTCCCAACCAATGCATTCTGAATTTTCCTCGAAATTTTTCAAACTTACTGTCATACAGCAGCATTATGTCGTTTACCTTGAAGGTGCGCAACTTGATATGGTGGTCATGCCAGGATGTTTCATGCTGCTTTTGTACCTGCTGATGAAATCCAGCCAGAAATTGTTCTTCCTCGATTTATTCTAATTGTGCGAGCCTTTCTTCCAGAGCTTCATGGTCCATCATGCCTGTGAGCGTTGCTATTCACATACTAGGTACGATGTATTCCATCAGCATGACATCTTCCGTGCCATTGACTAACTGGAAGGGTGTCTGTCCCATCAATTTCTTGCACGTTGTCCTGTAAGCCCATAATATGGTAGGTACGTGGAGGTCCCAGTTGTTTCGCTATGCGTTACATACTTTGGTCAGCGCAGTCTCCAATATTTTTTTGAATGCCTCTACTATCCCATTAGATTGTGGGTGGTACGGTGTACTTTTCTGATGATACACCTAGAACTCTTCTGTGAGCGCGTTGATGGTTTCATTCAGGAAATGTGTTTCGTGATCACTCATTAAGATTTTCATACAACCAAATTGTGTCAACATGTTTTCGAACAAAAACTTCGCAGTCGTAATTGTCGTGCATTCTTTGACCAATTGCGCTTCCACCCATCGTGTCAGGTACTCTGTCGCAGTGATGATGTAGTGCACGCTCGTCTTTCCCTGGGGTTTGATCGGTCCCACAAAGTCGATTGCCCATTCTTAAAACGGTTGCAGTGTCATTTGTGGATTTAATGGCATCTCCTCCCTTCGTGATGGTTTTCCAGTCCTTTGACATATATCGCAGGCCTTGCAGTGCGCTTTCAAATCCTAGTGCAAGGTTGGCCACCATAATCCTACACGAAGAATCTTCTGTGCGGTTGAACGTCCTGCATAGTGTCTACCTGCAGTGCCCCCATGTGCTTCCGCGATGATCTAACCGCGTTCAAATTCAGGTACATATCTCTGCAATATCTCATCATTGCCCATTTTTTAGAGGTGCCCCGCGATGACAGAAAAATCTGCCACGTGCACCACCAATTCCTTCTTTTATTGGACTGAGTATTTTTTCGGCATAGTCCCTGTTGTTAGAAAATGGATTATATCTTCAAAGTGTTCGTCTGTGATGCGCACTGCAAAGAGCTGTGCATCAAGTAGTCCCTCTTCCAAATTCGTTGGTTCCTCACCCGTCTCAATTCGTGACAAGTGATATGGTCCTGTGTTTAGGCGTCCCAGCTTGACTATGACCTCAAAATAATATTCTTGAAATAGTAAGAGCCATTTGCATATGTGCTCCCCCAACACAGGCTTATTCACCAGGTATTTCAACGCAGAATGGTCGGTATACATCTTGAAATGTCCTCCGACTAAATAGTGTCGGTATTTTTGGAATGCATACACCATTGCCAGCCCCTCGCGTTTAGTGGTGGAATAGTTCTTTTCTGCTTTGGAAAATCTTTGACTTGAAAACGCGATCGGGTGATCCACGCCCTCCGCACCCTCCTGTGTGAGTACGGCTCCCAGCGCAATACACGATGCATCAACATGTACGTGAAATGCCACATCCCATTTTGGGAAGACCAGGATTGGAGCAGAGGCTAGTTTTCCCTTCAGGACATCCAAACTCTTCATGCAATCATCATTCTAGCAATATGTAACATCCTTTTTCAATAGATTTTCCATCGACACTGTTATTTGGGCATAACTTTTGATGAACTTCCTATAGTATCCAGTGTGTCCCAAAGTAGCGCGCAGTTGTTTAACACTTTGCGGTGCTTCCAAATTTAGAATAATGACAATATTCACAGGGTCCACCATCAGTCCTTGTTTGCAGACCACATGTCCCAACAGGTTTCCAAAGGGAACGAGGAATGTGCACTTCTTAAGGTTTAGCGCAATCTGGTGTTGGTGGCAAGTATCCAACATCAAGCGTAAGCTTGCTACATGGTGCTTAACTAATCCAAAGACAATCCAATCATCCAGATAGACCTCCAAGAACTTGTGGATGTATTCTTTGAATGCAGCCACAACGATGCGTGAAAATATAGCTAGCGCGTTCTTCAGTCCAAACGACATAACGATGTATTGAAAGCAGCCCCATTCTGTTGCGAAGGTCATTTTGCTCCTATCTTCTGGTGCGATCTTGATCTGATGGTACCTTGAGAACCCATCCGTGAATGAGTATGCTTCCTGACCACCAACATTCTCTAGTACTTCATCTGTGAATGGTGTCAGGAATGGATCGTGTACACAGGCGTCGTTCAACTTCCTGAGGTCCACACATATTCTTATTTCGCCCTTCTGTTTTTTCTCCTGTACTACCATAGGACTCACCTAGTCAGATTCTTCCATTGGTTCAATAATTCTGGCTGTGAGAATTTTGTCTAATTCATTGTAGACCTTTTCTTTATACTCCAGATTCAAGTAGTAAGGCCGCTACTTAACTGGCTTTCCGTCGGGTTTCAGGGTGATTTTCATCATCTCTAAGTTGCCAATGATCTGTTTTAAGTCCGTAATTTTGGTTGGGAACAAGTCTTGGTATTCGCAGAGTAACTTAGCGACCTTATCCACTGTGGCATCGTCCCAATAGTCCCCAAGCATTGCGTACTTCGGCTCTGTCTCCATTCCAATGTTTACCTGCTTTTTCTTTAGCAGCGCGGTGATGTCGGGGTTTTCAAGTGATGGTCCTCGAATCTTGCGACAGCCTTCCGTTTCTGAAATGTTAATATTTTATGGGTCCTCATCATCCTCCTCAACATTTACGTTGTAACACTCTAGCGCGTAGCTCAACTGTGTCGCCCATTCTGGCTAAAGTACTTCCATTGGTTCCTGGGGTATTTTGAAGATAGCTGCTTTTACTGCCTGTAGCGCATCGTCAACAATATCTGACCAACGATCTTCAAACATGAAAGTTAACAGAAATCCCTCACGCAAGACATCCCATTCACTCGTACCATGTCGAAGCTCCATCTCACTATACCAATTCATGGGTATGACATCTAGGGTATGATAGAATAAATGTACCCATTCGGGCTATGGCTCTTCCCCATAGACCTTGGTCCATTTCGGGAGGTGTGTGCATGGATTATCTCATCCGTCATATTTGTCTACTAGTCGTATCTGTGGTTTCCCAAATCGTAGGTGCATCATCCTTCTGCATCCACACCGATCCTCAAAACTTCCTTGATGTGTGTTAGGGTCCCACCCTAACCCCCTTATTTATGTCATGGGATCACGTCATAGTCAAGAGTCAATAAATCCCATATTAATATTTGTAAGTGGTTAACTCGCAATTAATGACGGGACCACAGTTAGTTGCAAATGGGCCGGAGTATTAGATAGATGGTATTAATAAAACCCACGGTATTGGCCCGTGGTATTGCATGTATGAGTCACATATAAAGGATAGAGACTCCCTGCGAGGAGCATCGTGTGTGATTTTGTAATCGAGCTCTGCTCTATTAGAGGTTGCCCCCTCGAAGAGGCATGTGAACATTGCTCTTTGAATAATAAAATCATTGCTATTCTGTGTTCTGGGTATCTTTTCTTCGTTCTGGGTATCGTTTCTTCGCATATTCTGTATCTGGGTATTATTTTGCAGGTTAAGAGCATAAAAAGTGGTATCAGAGCACTTTCCAGGGCTCGGTGGGATCTCCAATTTTTAGCAATTTTTTTTTGGCTAGAGACGTGTTCCGATGTCTTTAAACCACGGGATCTGTCGTTAAGCGCATAAACCTGCGGATTTGGGGAGGCATGCACGCAGGAAATACAAGAAGTGGTCACGTCTGTTGGACTCCCTTGTAACCCCTGTGGGTACCCCTTCGAGTAGTAGCACATTAGACAGAACCGCGCACGGACTGTCTTCAACGTACCCTCTGGGTATATAGGAAGCCCCCTAGGCTCCCTTGAAACCTCGCCATAGATAAACCTTCGGCCGTCTTGTGGCTACAGTACACCGAGAACAGCACTCGGAGAGATTACTCGCCCGTACGATAGGGTAGTCGGGTTGTACGGCTAAGGGTATGGTCGATCCTCCTTAGTTAGAGCCCTGAAACATTGAGCCGAGTACTACTGTCAGACCCTTATGTATATTGAGATCTCCCGGGGTGCTTATTGGTGATCTAGCCCATCAGAATCAGGACGGCGAGCTGAGCAAGGTGGTACCATTCAATTTATTAGAAAAAAAAATTAGGCGGTCCCAATTTTTCATCCGGTTGGTGTATGGTCGAAACTAGAGCTCAAGTAATGGCCAATGAAAGGATGGACAAACTTGAAGACACTGTGAACACCATCCACTCTGCGGTGAACTCCCTCACACGTGATATTAGCGGACTAACTCTCAAGGTACAGGAAGCACTCTCGAAGGGCAAGGAACCAGCCCACGAGGAGGCGTATAAGGGCCCTGAATACCATGAGGGTGAGTCGAGCCACTCTCCTCATGTCTGGCACACCCATCCACCAACCCGTCAGCGACCTCCCAAGTTGGATATGCATAAATTTGACGGTTCTCACACGTCAACATGGCTAGCACAAATGCAGCAGTATTTCAGATTGAATAATATCCTAGATGATTGGACTAAGCTTATGGTGGGGACCATGTAATTGGACAATGAACGATGGCAATGGGCAGAATGGCATCAGCGTTGCAATGCACCTTTTTAGAATTGGGACCAATTTACCAAAGCTCTTTGAAATCGCTTTGAACAGGAAGACTCTTTTTTGGGGCGTCTCACTAAGCTCCGACAGACGGGTACAGTGGATGAATATATTACCGCTTTTGAAGCCTTAGCCTTCCGCACTAAGGGTCTCATAGATGAGTTCTACACGGAATGTTTTATCAGTGGTCTTAAAGAAGCCATCAAAGCTCAAGTTCTACTTCACCACCCTCCCACGTGGACAGAGGCTTGCCAGGTAGCCCGTAAGGTGGAACGTGCATTAGCAGCCCAATACAGCCGCCCCAATTTCCCCGCTAAAGGTCGTCCCCCACAGGCTCCCAACACGACTCAGACACTTAAGATTCAAAAGGTGTCACCTGCGGAAATGGCCGAAAGAAGAAAGCAAGGACTATGTTACTACTGTGATGAAAAATATTCCCCGGGTCATAAATGCAAGGAGCCCAAGTTTTTTCAAATAGATGCCACTGACTACAGCTCCACCGAGGAAGATCCACCACTTGAGGAACCGGAGGCGGTCGAAGAAGACAACCAAAAGGAGATTGTATCCGACGAACCAGTTATTTCGCTAAATGCGTTGGCAGGAATTTATTCCCCTCAAACTCTCAAAATCAGGGGTTTTCTTAAACATCGCCCACTAGTAGTCTTGATTGATAGTGGAAGTACCCATAATTTCATCCATCAAAAAATCGCCGAAGTAGCGCATTGTTTTGTACGGGCAGTTTCTAACTTCCAAGTCCAAATTGTAGATGGAGGCACAATGAAATGTGAAGGCCGTTGTGAAAATTTCAAACTTCAAATGGGGGATTATCAGTTGAAAACACACATGTTTGCCATACACATGGGGGGTTGCGACATTGTCCTAGGCGCTGAATGGATCCGCACTCTTGGGCCAATCACAATGGATTTCCAAGAGTTATATATGAGTTTTAAGCAGAACAACTCCACACATACCCTCCACGGACTCCAAGCGGGTGCCCCCTCTGTCATCAGCTCGCATCGGATGGAAAAATTGTTAAAAAAGGGCCATCATGGAGTGGTAGCTCAATTTAATGCCATCCAGGTAGTCGAAACCATGTCTCTGCCATTTCATCCTGAGATGCAGCAGATTTTAAATAACCATCGGGCGGTCTTTGACAAGCCTCATGAGCTTCCACCCTCGAGAGGGGAACACGATCATAGCATCACATTGGTTCCAGGGGCCCAACCCCAAAATGTGCGGCCATATAGATATCTGTTCACTCAAAAGAATGAAATAGAAAAAATCATCAAGGAATTGTTGGAAGCAGGTGTCATTCGTCCCAGCATTAGTCCTTATTCATCCCCAGTGGTCATGGTCCTCAAGAAAGATGGGGAGTGGCGGATGTGTCCCGACTTCAGGGCCCTCAACAAGTTGACCGTCAAAGATAAATTTCCCATTCCGGTGGTTGACGATTTGCTGGACGAACTCAATGGGGCTCAATTCTTCACTAAGTTGGATCTTCGCTCCGGCTACCACCAAATTCGCATGAAGGAAGTCGACATTCCCAAGACAGCTTTCAGAACTCATGAAGGCCATTATGAGTTCCTGGTCATGCCATTTGGTCTCTGTAATGCCCCTTCTACTTTTCAGAGTCTTATGAATCACATCCTCAAACCATATCTCAAAAAATTTGTCCTTGTCTTCTTCGATGACATTCTCATCTATAGTGGCACTTGGGCGGCACATCTTCAGCATGTAGATCTACTCTTGCAACTGCTCCACAAGCATAAATTATTTGTCAAGATGTCTAAGTGTTCGTTTGGCATGGAAGAAGTTGAGTATTTGGGCCACATTGTGGGGCGTGAAGGTGTCAAGGTGGACCCCAAAAAGATCCAGGCAATGCAAGAATGGCCTCAACCTAAGACTTTGAAGAGCTTGAGAGGATTTTTGGGTCTCACAGGCTATTATCGTAAATTTGTCCGCAACTATGGTTGCATAGCGAAGCCCCTCACTCAACTCCTAAAGAAAAATTCCTTCTTCTGGAACGAGGAAGAACAACAGGCATTCACCGCTCTCAAAAACGCCATGTGTTCCACTCCAGTCTTAGCACTACCGAACTTCACCAAATCATTTGTCATTGAATGTGATGCTTCAGGTACAGGTATTGGGGCGGTCTTAATGCAGGAAGGGCGACCATTGGCCTTCACAAGCCAACAACTCAGTGGGAGGAATCTGGGCCAATCCACCTATGAGAAGGAAATGATGGCCATCTTACATGCAGTCGAGACCTAGCAACCTTACTTATTGGGGCATCGTTTCCAAATCCGCACAGATCATCATAGTCTTAAATATTTTTTGGAGCAACGCCTATCCTCCCCACAACAAAATAAATGGTTAGCCAAAATGCTGGGATATGATTATGAGATCATTTACAAGAAAGGGAAAGAAAACAGTGTAGCAGATGCATTATCGTGCCAATTTGAGGAGGAAAGTACTCTGCTCGCAATTTCCCTTCCCATTCCAGACTGGATTGAAGAGGCTCGCAGGGAATGGTTTTCACACCCAGGGCTCTCCCAACTCATTTCTCAATTGCAGGTAGATCCTAATTCCAGCAAGGGCTACTCGTGGCAGAATGATATTCTTTGCTACAAGGACAGAGTCGTAATATCACCAACATCTACCCTCAAAAGTCGCATTTTGGCAGAATTGCACTCATCTCCCATGGCAGGACATTCGGGTTTTCAGAAGACGTATGAGCGCACCAGAAGATCATTCTTTTGGACAGGCATGAAAAAGGACATCCTTACTTTCGTAGCAGAATGTGATGTCTGTCAACGCCACAAAGGGGAAACCATCAACACACCAGGCAAATTACAACCATTGCCCATTCCGGCATCAATTTGGACGGAGGTTTCTATGGATTTCATTACAGGTCTTCCAAAGTCAGGTAACAAGTCAGTCATCATGGTGGCTGTGGACCGACTGTCGAAGTATGCTCATTTCTGCGCCCTACCCCACCCGTTTACACCAACTTTGGTTGCTCAATCTTTCATGGATCACATCTTCAAATTACATGGCATGCCCACTTCTATAGTGTCCGACCGCGACCCGATCTTCACCAGCAATTTTTGGCAGGAACTCTTCAGAATACAAGGCACTCAACTCAAACTCAGTACTTCATATCATCCGCAAACAGATGGTCAAACCGAAGCTGTCAACAAATGTCTAGAAACCTACCTTAGGTGTTTCACTTCAGAAAAGCAACACCTTTGGGCACAGTGGTTACCTCTGGCTGAATGGTGGTATAACACCAACTATCATGCTACCACCAAAATGACTCCCTATGAAGCAGTCTATGGTCAACTTCCGCCTTCCCCTACTTTTTATCTCAAGGGGTGCTCCAAAGTATAAGCAGTGGATCAACTCCTACAACACCGCGCAACCATGCTCGCTCATCTTCGCGAGAATCTTCATCAAGCTCAGAACCGCATGAAGCAATAGGCCAACCAACATCGTTCAGAGCGCCAATTTCAAGAAGGGGATCAGGTCTTTTTGAGGCTGCAACCATATAAGCAAACATCACTCAAAGACAAGGGTTGTCAAAAGCTCTCTCCAAAATTCTACGGACCATACCTAGTACTTCAGCGCATTGGAGAAGTGGCTTACAAGTTTGCTTTGCCACCTATGGCAAAAATCCATCCAGTTTTTCATGTATCATGCCTCAAGAAAGTGATTGGGAACAATTGCGGAGTTCAAACCAGTTTACCTGAATTAGACAAAGAAGGGTCAATTTGGCTTCAACCCGAACAGGTTCTAGACACACGAGACAAGCACCTGCGCGGCCGCATGATTAAGGAGGTCCTCGTCAAATGGAAAGACACCTCTCCGGAAGATGCAACTTGGGAACCAACCACTATTCTTCAGCAGTTTCCGCAGCTTCAGCCTTGAGGACAAGGCTAGTCTTAAGGGGGAGGGCATGTTAGGGTCCCACCCTAACCCCCTTATTTATGTCATGGGATCACGTCATAGTCAAGAGTCAATAAAGCCCATATTAATATTTGTAAGTGGTTAACCCGCAATTAATGACGGGACCACAGTTAGTTGCAAATGGGCCGTAGTATTAGATAGATGGTATTAATAAAACCCACGGTATTGGCCTGTGGTATTGCATGTATGAGTCATATATAAAGGATAGAGACTCCCTGCGAGGAGCATCGTGTGTTATTTTGTAATCGAGCTCTGCTCTATTGGAGGTTGCCCCCTCGAAGAGGCATGTGAACATTGCTCTTTGAATAATAAAATCATTGCTATTCTGTGTTTTGGGTATCTTTTCTTCGTTCTGGGTATCTTTTCTTCGCATATTCTATATCTGGGTATTATTTTGCAGGTTAAGAGCATAACAATGTGTACCCCACCATCGTGCGGGCGTTGCGTGCAGTGCCCATTTCAGAGCATCGAACTGCTGCTGTTCTGGTACTGTGATTTAAAATTTGTTCAGGAATTCATCCACCGCTATCAACCCATCATATGTAGGCAGATCCCTTGCCTCTGTTGTCACGCAGCGTAGTGATCTAACCATCATGTTGAAATTAAGCGTTGTTACTTCGTGCAGCCGATTCTGCCATCGTTCTATCTCTTCATCTGAATCCAAAGTGTAAGAGATTTCGCGCTCCCACAAAATCCTTCCATCTGCAGTCGGATTCACCCAATCCTCTTCGCGTGCGGTTATCTTATAAATACAATCGAGATCGTCATCACTATCATCGCCGCGCACCGATTTATTATATTGCGCTCCTTCAACTGGATCTAGCGGTACTACTACATGTAGTGACTTTTTTTCAAAGATCATTTTTCACTTCTTCATATTTATGATTCCGTTCATGACAGTGGCCTAGTTTATGCCAAGTAGCGCAGGATAGGGATTGCTATCGTCAACAATTTCTATCACTTCGAAATCTGCCAAAGCGCTTATACTCTGGTCATAAAGTTCTGCAAACAGAGTATTATTGGCCCACAATCTTCAAACATGCAAAGAAATTTGTTCAAGCTTGTGACAGTTGCCAAAGAGCAGGACACCCTGAGTTCGACGAAATGCCTTTGAACCCACAGCTAGTAATTGAACCATTTGAGCATTGGGCGCTCGATTTTATCGGTCCGATCAACCCATCATCAAACCAAAAAACATATATTTTGGTAGCCGTGGAATATGTGACCAAATGGGTTGAAGCATAGGCACTACCAAGGGCTACAGAGGATTCTGTCATTCATTTCCTGTTTCAGATATTTGTGCGATATGGCCTCCGAGGAGCCATAATCATGGATGGAGGACCACAGTTTG
Source organism: Pinus tabuliformis (assembly GCA_031772625.1). NCBI lineage: Eukaryota > Viridiplantae > Streptophyta > Pinopsida > Pinales > Pinaceae > Pinus > Pinus tabuliformis. The sequence goes on from CM062806.1 coordinate 866,930, forward strand.
CTGGTAATCAAATTGCTGCAACACTAAAAAACTATCATATTCAGCATAAAATTATTACTCCATACCACCCACAGGCAAATGGCCAAGTAGAGAGCATGAATAAAGTAATAGAAGCAATACTGACAAAAACCATTGTGTCACACAGACGCGATTGGGATACAAGATTTCCAGAAGCCTTATGGGCATACAGAACAACATGGAGACGTACTACTGGTTATTCATTATCAGTTAGTATTTGGAAAGGAACCCATCTTTCCAATAGAATTCGAAATATAGACTTTGAGAACAACACAAGAAGTCGGTCTAGATTTAAACGAGGCACAAATTAATAGACTATAGAAAATCAACGAGCTGGATGAAATCAGGCTCTCCGCTCTTCAACATACTGAATTAATCCAACAACAGAGAGCCAAATGGCACGACGCCCTCATCAAAAATAAATTCTTCCGCGAAGGATATTGGGAGCTCCTATACGATTCTAGGTTTGAGGATTTTCCTGTGAAACTTCAGACTTGCTGGCTGGGACCATACGAAATCCAGAAGGTACATGATAATGGCACCATTACTTTAACCACCATTGACAGATATGAACACACCTTTAAGGCAAATGGCCACCGAGTTCGACTGTACCGTAAACCACTTACTCGCGAATCCTTCTACCAACAACTCCAGGAAGACTCCGACATGCAGATTTTGGTTGAGGAAGAGAACTCTTCTTCACCTTTGGTTCATTAAGTGATTTGATTGCTTTTAAATTTTGTACATAATTATTTTGTTTTGTTTGTGTAAATTACTTTCTGTACAGATTTCTGCATTTTTGCAACTTTTGCATTTTGTTGTTCCTTTCGGATGGAACAACATTTTCACCATTCTGCTGTTCCTTTTCGAAGGAACAACACTTCTACATTTTGCTGTTCCTTTCGGATGGAACAACATTTTCACCGTTCTGTTGTCCCTTTTCGAAGGAACAACACTTCTGCATTTTTCTGTTCCTTTTCGAAGGAACAAAATTTTCACCATTTTGCTGTTCCTTTTTGGAGGAACAACACTTTTGCATTCTGCTGTTCCTTTCGGAAGAAATGCCATTTCCGCAATTTGTTGTTCCTTTCCGAAGGCGTCATTTTTTCATTCTGTTGTTCCTTTCCGAAGGAACAATATTTCCCCCGTTTTGTTGTTCCTTTATGAAGGAACAACACTTTCATGTCTTGTTGTTCCTTTCCGAAGAAACAACATTTCTACATTTTTGCTGTTCCTTTTCAAAGGAACAACACTTTTGCCTTTTTGTTGTTCCTTTTTGAAGGAACAACACTTCTGCATTTTTGTTGTTCCTTTTCGAAGGAACAACACTTTCGTTTTCTGATGTTCCTTTCCGAAGGAACAACACTTTTGTTTTTTGCTGTTCTTTTCCGAAGGAACAACACTTTCATTTTTCTGTTGTTCCTTTCCGAAGGAACAACACTTTTATTTTTTTGTTGTTCCTTTCCAAAGGAACAACACTTTCATTTTTTGCTGTCCCTTTCCGAAGGAACAACACTTTCATTTTTCTGCTGTTCCTTTCTGAAGGAACAACACTTTCATTTTTCTGTTGTTCCTTTCCGAAGGAATAACATTTTCGCATTTTTTTGTTTGCGCTTGTTTTCTTTGCTATTCTGATTAAGGGACAACTATTGTTCCTCTCAAGGAGTAGCAATTCCGAGCATGTTTTTCTCTTGCCTGCGTTTTTTGTGTATAGTAGATGTTCTATCTTAAAGATAGAATTTTTAGAGTGAATTTTCTTCTTTGTGTGTGTTCTACCATTTATATCATTTTTGTGAGTCATGGTCATTCAAAGCACAACTATACACTTATGCAATGAATACAAAAACTAGAGGATACTGAAATCAACAAATTACATAAAAATTGTTATCTTTAGAAGAAATTGCTTTGAATTGATAAGAGAAAAGAGGAAAGGACACAACCATTGATCACCTTGCTGTCATTATTCTACTAATGCTGATATGATTGATTATTTTTTTCATGATGGTTCTTCCTAAATCCCCATAATTCTCTTTGACCATTATTATTGAATAAGAATAACGACATATTTTTTTCTATTGAGATGTTAAGACTTCTTCCACCATCCCTACTCTTAATGAGTGTTGAACCACCCTCTATATATAAATAGGAAAAGTGCTATATAAAAGAAAAAAGAAGAAAAAAGAAAAATGTTTATATGATTGCTAACATGGTTTGTTAGATGAAGGATAGGGGGTCTAATCAAGAGCCATCCTACCATGATCATAAGGAATAAAGTGAAGTGGCATTCCCATTATGGCCATCACACCAGGGATATGATCCAAGAGGCACATCAGAAAAAATAAAAAGTCCTTGGAACAGGAGGTCTCATCATGAGCCAGCCTGCCCACCTTTCACTCCTTCCTAGTGAATGGCATTATGATTTATCTGGTTACCAAGCCAGCATAATGGCCTCCATTCTGACATTGCACAACACTTTCCTAGGCATACACAAAGGATTATGGTTCCAAGGGTGAAATAAACAACTCTGTCAAGGTTATGGACACCTGTGGGCAACAGAGCTCTGTTGATGGTATTGAAGTCATATTTCTTATACACCAATAGCAATTATAAAACCCTTCTTCTTATATCTTTATAAATGGTTCAAATGAGATTATGTATATAACCCTTTCGAACCTTTGATACATGAAAATCAATTACAAATCAATTATGATGGTAAAAGTCGATAATGATCGCATAAGACCTTTTATGCACGTTAGCTGTCCTATCCTCCAATTCTCGCATCATATCACGACATTTCCTTATTTATTAAGTGATTCTATTATACGCCTCGGTTTCGGTATTCTGCTCGTCATTGTAAACATGGAATTTTCGTATACGTTGTTCCTTTATGACTCTGTACTATGGCAGTTCAACATGCTGCTCCTTCATTTGATGGCTGAGGACGGCCTATCAAATTGCACGGGGGCACAGGTGATCCCCATAATTCGCTCGCATACGTGTCATCTTATCATTTGGAGAATTATGACTCGGGAATAGAAAATCTTAACGGTATTTTGTTTCCCAATATGCATGGCTTGCTGTTTCAAAGCTATTTCTGTGTTTTTCTCTGCAAAAATTAGCAGTAAGTTCGAAATTCAAACAACTTTCTGTTCCGTCATCTTCTCTGTGTTTGCTAACAGTGAGCTAAAAATTTGAACAACCTATTGTTCCATTGTCGTCTCTGTGTTTTTTTATACTGTGCTAAGCATGGGAGGAAGATCAATTCACAGTGAGCCACAGGTGTTGATGGTCTCCGATGCTGCACGAGAGATCCTAGCGAGGGAAGGATGGATAGTTTATCTTAACTGTCTACAACAATCCAACGAGACGGTGGCAATTGAGTTTTTACAGAACTTGCAAGAACATCATTCCATGGTGAGAGGGAGATAGATAACAGTCACTGACGACATAATTCCAGAGGTTTCGGGACTGCCAACCACTGGACTTGTGTGGACTCTGAAAAAGGTGAGACTGCGAGGCGCCATGAAAATTTTCCAAAATGAAGGGTAGAACCTGACTGTAAAAGGGAAGGGAGTTTTGCCGGAAACCTTGGGAGAGCCATGGGCAGAACTGGCGAGAATCATCCAGAGCTACATCACTTTTGACGGCAGGAAAGACGTGGTAAGACCACGCCATCTTAAACTTTTAGCTGTGTTAAAGCAAAAGTGTGCTGTGAATTTGGTTGTGTTTTCAAATTCTTTATTACACGATGTTGCCCGAAGTATGAAGAAATCTCGCCATCTAGAGTCAGTGGTAAGCCCCCATGGGTTAATACGACTGATAGTCAGCCATAGTCTTGCCCAATAGCAGAGCAGTTGGGAAGAACTGATTTTCATGATAGACAGGGGACTGGCTTTGCCAGCCCCAAAATGAAAACATGTTGCCAGTACATCAAGCAGACCACTGAAACGGAGAAAATCTGTTAGGTTGGCAAGGATTAGAGGAATGCTGGGAAATTCCTAGGGAAACATCAGTCAACCTGTGGAGATACATGATTCAGGAGATGAACAACCCCCACAATTGGAAGGAGGGGAGAACGAAAAAGAATTGGAGGAAAACGATGAAGGAGAACTAGAGGAAGAGACTGAGCAATCCGGTCAGGAGGAAGAGGAAACAGAGCAACGCAGTGGAAGTCCACTACAAAACCTGCTGCAAGAATATGAATTGGCTCAGATTCTAGCCAATATGGGCGAATATGTCCAACCTCACAGCCCACTTAACCCCCACACCGAAGAAGGACCGCAAGAGCACTCTGCTCATGATAAAATTGCATCCGAGGAACTGTGTGATGAGGAAGAAGGACCGAAGGGGCATTCTGTTCATGATAAAAGTGCATTCGAAGAACTGTGTGATGAAGAAGAAGAAGAAGAGGATCACTCTGCCCATGATGAGAGTGTATCTGGAGAAAAGAGTAACAAGGATGAGGAGGAGGAACAATCTATTCCTAGTCAGAATACACCCGAAGAATTTCACAATGAAGAGGAGGTATAGGAAGAAGCTACTCAGGAGACAGCAGAGCAAACTAGGGTTTCTACTGTTGAACAATCTGATCAGCAGAACACTGAAGAAGCACCCCAATAAGAAAATAAGGAAATTGGCCAAGGCGAAGGTACAATACTGGAGGTACAAAGCCCAGGCCCAAGTAAACGAATGGTTGTTCCTTCCAAGAAAAAAAAGGAAATTAAAAGATTACGAAAGGAACAGTAGAGATTTCTTAACGAGATCAAGAAACTTCGACAACAGATAAGGGTTTTGAAAATGGGGAAGAAATCAAAAGGAACCTCTGTGGTAAAGCATGCAACCGCCCAGGCAAAACCCCTTAAGAAAAAGATCAAGAGGACTCAAGTCCAACCTGCCATTCAAAACCGAAAGGAACAACATCTGGCTGTTGCCCATGTCGAAGTACAAACAGATAACGTATCGGCGAGTGATAAGGAAATTCAGACAGAGGCACCGTCCTCTAAGGAAACTTGGACCATAAAGATGAGACGTTGTGATAAGAAGATCCAAGTAGATCTCCCGCCTACAACTATTATGTTGGATAATGACCCGAGGACAGTAACTCTGGGAAATGATTTGGCACAAGCCCATTAAACAATAGAGAAACTTACAGAGCAAATTGTACCTCGAGAAAAATACGAGAAATTACAATAGCAGCTGAAAAGCATTAACGCATTAGAAAGCTAGGCCTTTGAAGGATGGAAAAAAGCAGAAGAAAGAGTAAAAAAGGTAACCCATAGACTAGACATAGTCATCAAACAAATGGATACCTTATGCTCTCTATATACTGACGTGCTAGCATGTAGGGCGCCTGCTAGGAACTATGCTTTGTTTTTAATGGAAAGATATTTACAATTGAAAATTAAAGCTGTTAAAGCAGGAGTACTTATAGAGATAAAAACCATTGATGACTTCATAAACTGTTGTAAGCATTACGGGGTGAAAGTTCAACGATTATTATGTGAATTTTATTTGCACAATCTTGTATTAGATGGAGAAACAGAGCAGAACCCTAGCCCTTTTTTGGGTGATGTCCAACTGGAGGCATTTATTTCTTCTGGTGTTAATCAAATACAGTGGCTCAAAGCCTACAATGTCTTTCAAAGACAAGAAAATGGATTAGATTTATGGGTGAGGGGTGAACCTAGAGACCCAATGCAGTTATGGAATAAACATAGGAGCCTAATGAGAACTCAGGGAGTGATTGAAGCATTGGGACCTATTCACACAACAATCATCCAGCAAGGGGTAGAATACTTCTTTACCATCAAAGACCTTGCCATAGCAGCAGCCAAATTCTGATACCAAACTTCTAATCGGAACATCCAAAATAGAGAACCATTCAATTATGAGAACTTTAAGCTAGGTGCTGACCGCTTGGGTATCTATGGTGACCTCATTTTGAGAGAAGGCCCGTCTTGGTTAGGCTGTAGGTTCCGAAGTCTGGTCATTTGGCACCTTGCACCAGGATATCAAGCCTTATATGAAATGCCTGAAGGTCAGACAAGACATATTTTTGAATTCCTAGCTAGGCATCATGGCTGTAGACCACCTAATGAGATCCCTTCTCCAGCCTATTCCCTAACTGCCTTGCATGTCAATTACAATGTTTTCATGAGGGCATGAAAAAGGGTAAGTAGGGGGGTGTGTTGAGCACTAGAGAAGGTATGTAATTACCACTTATTTTGTCATCCTTTCCTTAAATTCATAACTTCTTTACATTATGAAATAGGTATATGGTGAAAGATTATGATAAAGTTTAGAAGATTTGTGTGCAATGTAAAATGACTAATAATTACCCTTTTCCTATGCAGAAAAAGAGGAAAACGGAAAATCGCCATTCCAAAGGAAACGACAAGATGAAATCAACTGCTATCCCTTTGATAGGGAACCGCATCCAAACGAGGCAATCCAGATTGGAGCGTACAAGCCAGGAAAAGGAAGAGGAGATACCAAATCGGCACAAGAGAACAAGAAGATAACTGAGAGCTAACAATATGGTGAATCCCTCAGGATTCTTTGATCCCGAGGGATTGCTACTTTAACGATTATCTGTATCGTTGATATCTCCACTTGGCTGCTATAAGAAGGGACAACATTGCTAGCCCACGGGGTGGATTATTATTGTTTTTATGAAATTCACTCTTGTAACTTAAACTTTGATCATTGACTCTCTTTAAAAGAGAGATTACTGTAACTCTGTTTTGATGCTTAATATATAAACTTTGTTGCTATTCCGTCTTTGATTATGGAGTAATCATAGCAGTGCATCCTTGGAGGCTAAGGGCCCAGCCCTGGTGGATCACTTGCTCCTGTACCATTATTTTCCAATTCGTGTATGGTTTGATTTCCCTTATTCGCTGTGTTCAGTAATATGTTGTTCCTTATTATTTCATGTATTAGCTTTGTTATATTTCATTCCTATTTGAATAGTAAGGTTATTCTCTGCAACAGGAATGTTATGCTACTCATTCTAAATTTATATCGTATTGTTGTTCCTTTAACAGATTGATATTATTATATAACATTGATTTTCCTTACAGATTACTGTTACTGTTCGAGTACATGGTAACAGTGTTGTGCATTCATAAATTGGTACTATTGTGTATTTATCTACGGTTTACTTCTAAACATGATTGCTGTTCATTTGGGGATTGGTGTTCCACCGTGATCACAATTTTTGTTTCTTCATAACTGTGATTAATAATTGTTATGCCGAAACTCAGATCACTGTTTCTTTCAATATAGATGTGCTGTGTGCAATATTCGATTTGGTTTGCTATGTATTTACATTTGATTTAGGTTGCTGTTCAATATTTCTTGACTTCCTTTAGTTTGCTGTTCCATTTTTGTTTGTTGTTCAAATCATTTCTGAAGTGAATATTGTTTGCTTAATTCCTGTAGATTACAATTACCGCTTCATTTATTTCCGTAGGTTAAATATTTGCCATTCAATCTTGTTAAATAGATTAGTTGTTGTTCCATTTCTTGTTATTTGAATTATCATTTCAAGTAATTACTTTGGTGTGAACAGAACGATCTGAAACTATAGTGAACATTGACTATTGTTGTCCAATTCCCAGATTGACGATCTTCTCCTTGATTGCTTTTTAATTGCATCAGTTTACAAAGGGAAGAGTTACCATTACTGCACCCTTGACTGATAAATTGTTGTATCTTTCTGAGTGAATGATTTAAGTCTCAGAGTGTTAAGTTTCTTTTTGTAAGTATATTTTATTCCAAGCATCCGTTTACTCTTGTATTTCAAGCACTATACTACTAGCATTACTATGACAAATGACAGCCTCAAACTGAGTACACTCTTTGAGATAACAAATCATACCTGGATTGATAATTAATGTAGGGTAAATAGAGGTGAAAAAGACCCTTTTTACTGCTCAACACCTAACTAAAAACAAGTTCCATAGGCTGGCCGACGCGACTGTTTCTCAGCATATCGCGCGGATCGGCGCGACTGTTAGCAGATTAAGCGCGCTGATCGAGGGAGCCAAGAAAAAAATATTTTTTTTTGAAACGGGGACCAGATCTACTACAATGAATTTAAAACTTAGGCTAGTAAGCAAGAGAAAAGAAACTGAACCAAAGGGAAAAAGTGGAACTAGAAAAGTTCACACGAAATCATGAAGTCTAAGTGAAACAAAAGGATTCGTTCCCTAGTATGGTCGCCAATTTGTGGTGAAGTAAAATTATAAGTGTGGACACAAACAAATTCCTCTAGCTCAATAATGGGTCTAGCCATGACTGATACATTCTATGCAAAATTTCCGTAGGTTAGAACCAATTAAGAGGGCCTACCTCTTAGTACGCTTATTCCGTTTGATGATGTCCTTGCTTGCTCACTCCAACAATCTCTCACTTTTTTCTTCAAACACATGAAACTAGTAAACAACAACAAACAACAACCGTGATAATAGACAAATTGTAATTCAACCTACTTAAAAAGTCAAGAAACATTAAGCCATGAACATGTAAGATGACAAATCATGTAGGAAATCAATCGATAGTTGCATATATATTGAATCAAGAAGAGATTACAACCATTGTCTTGACGTTTCCGTTCTCCTCCAACAAAACTAGGTTCCCACACACTTCTGCTAGCATTCCATGATGGCCTCAACAATAATAGTTTTAAGGCTCTTCCCTTTAGGCTTCACACTAAACCAAATTCACAATTCTCCCTCACACAACTAGAGAGCTACAACTATGAATAACTTGATGTTTACTCCAAACCGAATTAGCACTAGTACACCAACAATAACACTAGCTTGTGCTTGGGAAAAAGGGAGGTTTATATAGGATAAATGGACGGGAGATGGATACTCTTCTCATGGGAGAAAGTCTTATCTCTTGAAGTAGTTCCATCATTATAGGGGAAAGAAGCCCAAACTAACATCCTCGACCCCATCCTACCAAACCATTTATCAGACTTCCGTTATGAAGCTTCTAGAGCTGGAAGCTTCGACTCTTTATTTAAAAAATTTTCCATAAGAGGACCAACGCGACTGGAAAGAAGCTCAGTCATTCTGGTCGGCACTAGGGACAGTGCTAATCCCTGCATATCAGCGTGAGGGGGACAAGGGCCATTAGCGATGGTCTTGTAAACTGAGCAAAACAGAAGCTTTTGGGGAAATGGTGCAAAAGGGAATTGTTCTGCTCATGAAGAGGGACAGAATGGGAGTTTCTTCATGAAGGGAAAACATGTAGGGTTCACTATAGAGGTCCTACAAGATCAAGGAATGGGGAGTACAGGGACAGTGAAAAAATGCTTTGTAACAGTGTGTTTTCTTGCATCTCCTCTAAGGTTGTGAGATCTCTCTCTCAGAGTTGATAGGCCATATCAACATTGAATCCTTCTAGGAAATGTATCAGGGCTAGGCCCGGGGGTGGTTTAATGGCCATAGGGATTTAATTATAAACCTTATTAAATATGTCACAATACTCTTCTACAGCTTCGTTAGGTCCTCTCTTAAGGTTGCTGTAATTGTTAAGGATCTGCAGAGGACTCTTTTTAACATCCTACCTAGTTAGGAAAGATTGGTGAAAAACAACAAGGTTAATTATATTACCCGCTGCTAATTTTTTGAAACACTTTCTGACATCTCCACCTAAGCTCTGGGAAAAAATCCTCAGTTTTACATCATTCTCATCTACTTCGTGAAGATCAAAGAAGTCATTCATCTTATCTATGTGTTCTTGTGTAGTAATATGAATAGTACCATCAAACTGGGGTATCCTAATCTGATACTTTTGGGGCATATTATGTAATTGTGCAGGTAAAACCAGGGGTGCATAACGAGTAGCCATGATATTTGGTCTTAAGGGAGGAGTAGATATAGGATTTGTGGAAACTGATGAGTTACTACTTGTAATACTACTAGATGAGTAGTAGAAATTACAAAAGAGGTAGGGCCCACTGATGTTGGATGAACTAATTGGGAAGATGAAGTGGATGTTGCAATGGTAAGAGCAGAAAGCTCAATAGACTACTGTATGTAAGCTTGGTGTACAACCTGATCAAGGGCCGAAACAAGATCTTGCAGTTTTTCGAACTCTCGAAGGGCTTGCTGATCCAAATAAGGTTCAACAGATGGTCTTATTGGTTTATAGGGTTGAAGAATTCCTTCATCAACCATTGTTTGATCAACAAAGGTTTTAGACTTAGTCCTAAAAATATTGTGTTTGAAATGTAGGTCGAACTGAATATCTTGAATGATATTGAGGTTTTTAGGAAGAGAATTCACCCTTGAAGGGGGGCTATTGCTTCCCTGGCTTTCAACTAAACTTCTCCTTCTTAGTATCCTTTCAGGATTGTCTAAAATTTTAGGTGGGCCTGGATCAAGATTGGCTCGAGTATAAATTATTTTTTGAGCTAGATCATTAAAAATAAAAAACAACCTCTAATCCTTTATTTCCAATGTCTTGATCATTAGATTTCTCGAAATAAGGATGCAAAAACTAGGGAAATAATCCTATGATGATGAAATAAAGGAATATTTTTTAAGTTCCCCAATATGGTCGCCACTATATAACAATTAGTAATTTTATGAGGCTGCAGAAGAAAATCACCAAGGCAGCCACAAACCAACTTTGGAAGTTGGGATCTAGCCCTGCCAGCTTTAGGGAGGGCTCTCTCTATAAAATTTAACTTAATTGGATTGAATATTAGGCTAGTTATTAAATTTTGAGGTTTGATTTGTATTTGAATGGTTGGTTGATAACTAGATTACCATTGGGCTATGGAGTTTGTTACATAAAATACAGATTGACAACAATATCTATAGATAGATCTCACAAGGCAGGGTAGCCAAACCGAATGGATTCTTTAAGGTCTGTGAAATGGAGAAGAAGAACAGATTTAAGGTTCACTTTAAATATAGAGCATTGTTACCTGAATTCTATATTTAAAGATCAGAAGAAAACATTGAAATTATTCGTAGCTGGGTGCAGAGTGTAGATTTAAACAAATTATGCCCTTTATTTATCTATTGAATAATTCAGATTTGGAAAACAAATATGTGCTATAAACAGAGAAATATAAACACATAAGACAGATAAATGCACTTCACCATCAACTTGACACAAGAATCCTATGAAATAGCTTCTATATTACTGGCAATCTGCTGATGCTTCAGAAAAATATACAATAGTGTCCTTCGTACAAAAACCAACCCTTGATACTTCTGAAGATGAAGTATTTATACTTAATTTACGAAAATATCCTGTCAGACTGACTAGGATGTATCTACAAAATAATAGAACTGAATCAAGCTAACTTATTACAATGATATCAGGAAAATTCGAACTCTCTGAAGTGTTGGCAATGAAATGGTGGTATTGCTGGATTTCTGGTGCTGAAATTCTGCATGTGCTATAACACTGAGTTGTGCCACCGAAAGTACCTTTTACTCCAGTAACTCACAGAGTTTATCCCAATGCTGTTCACTCGGGATATTCATCTTCATCAACTTTCTATACAGTTCGTCGACTTTAGTATACTTGGAAAATGTCAGTCGGGTGATGAACAGATTTGGAATTGCATACTGAATGTTGAGATCATATGACAATGCTTCCAGGAATGCCTTTCCTGTCATACTAAGTCTTTTGGTTGTAACCTTTGAACTATCTCTTGCCTTGGTCAAAATCTGTTGTCTATAATCTGACCACGTGTTGATCTTGTTGTTAATCACTAACAAGTTTGGAAGTATTTTCTTGTAGAGAGGTTCCATCTTGGCAAAGAACTTTTGTATACCTACGTTCATAATTCATCCCTTCTCTTCAAGTTGTCTCATAAGATTTCTTTTAGTCTGCACTTTCCTGACTTCCAAAATCGTTTCAGTCTTGTCTTCAATTTCCCACTCTTCTAATTCTTGACTATTTTTGGAGTTTAGAAATTTGATAAGCTCAGTGGCTTCAATTGGTTTATATCCCCGTTGTTTTCTGACCTGCTCAATGGATTCATTGGACCGTTCAATCAACTCCTTTTGCTTAAAAATAATTTGGATTGAAGGCCAGATATCCTCCATGTCTTCATTGATCCTTTTCTAGATATTTCCTTCACCTGTTCCAATTTATTGCCCATGTCATAGTCGTTTTCCATTTTGTGCAATCTTTGGGACAATGTCTAGGACTTCTGTGTTTTTGTCATGTAGGCATTTTCAAACCTAGTACTCTGTTCGAGTAGAATCTTTACCTCCAACTTCAGTTTCTTTAGCTCTTCTTTCTGTATAGACATGTTTTCCATAGATTGAGCTAACTTAACTCAATCATCAACAACTGATATAGGAAGAACGGTAGAAGATGATGTTCCTATTGTCATGGTTGTTGTAGGGACACTTGTTTGTAGTAGAGAAGCAATGGGAACTGCAACAAGAGGAACAACTACATGTTGTGAACTTTGTTCCTTTTCTTTCATTAGTTTGTCCATTTCTGCTTCCATTGCTTTGATCTGTTCCTTTTGTAGCTTTGTCTCTCCAATTTCTTTTTCCTGGGGGTCTTCTGTTGTTGGCAGCTTGAATTTCTTCTTTAAGCCTGCAATGTTATCATTTTTCTTTTTTATTATCTCCTCCACGGATTTTGAATTATCTATATCAAAGCTTGCTTTGATCACCATTTCCTCCAAATATTTGATTCTGGCGTCTTTGGAAAGTGAGGACACTTTCTCCAATTTGAGTTGAGATTGCACATTGTTTAAAGTAAGCTGTAGTTTAGAGGCAGTAATAGTAGTCTCTGTAAAAGTATAATATACCATCTCTCTTGCCTGCCTGTGCATGTATATTTGGTCCAAAGTATGGACATCCTTTGCCTGAAATTCAAAAGTGGTTTGTTTGAAATCTGCTGATGATTTTGGTTGAGGGACCAGGGCCTACAAGAATTCCATATACATCCTTCCCTTCTCTGTATCATATGATGATATGAGTCTATGCTAGTTGGAGGAAGATTGTTTCCTGAATTGAGATGATATGTTTTCATGAATGGATTCATTCCTCTGTTTAATTTCCTTGTATCTTTGAAAAATTTCCAACTGCCTCTGCTTTGTGGATGTTTATGATGTCGGAGGGATAGTAGATGGAATCTCTTTAGTAGTGGAGGATGATGGGGACTCTGTGGTACCACTATCCAACTTAAAAGTTTTCAAACATGAGAGCACAATAGTGCCTTGTGTGTCCTCCATTGGTGGGAAGTCTATTTTAGATTTCTTACTGTATATTTTCACTTCTTTGGTTGACACTTCTATGACTGACGGAGAATCATCCTCTCTGGGTCTCTTTTATGTCTTTTCTCTGGGTATGGGAGTCTCTGAAGCTAACCTGGAAAGTACCTGCTGCTTGGCCTCCTACAAAGCATTTTCTACCCGAGTGTGTTGGTTCATATAGTTTTCTATTTCTGACCTCTGAGTATGCACATAGGGTATGGATTTTTGTTCCACTCTTATCTTGGAAATCACCCCAAAGGGGTCATAATACCAAGTGAAACTGAGAGGGAAGTCCATTTGTTTCAACAGGAGGTTTTCTTCCTCTCCTATTGCTCTACTGTTGCAGATGAAAGATCCTATATGTGTTTTGATTCGGAACTGAGATTTCTTCTTGGCTGCCATGAAATGGATATTGTTAGAATGAATTATCTGCTTGATGTACTCCAAGGAAAATATTCTCATTGGAAAATACTTGGGTAGTTTATATGGTGGAAGCTCTAAATCATACACTCTAATTTCTGTGAATGACTGGTAAAGATACCAGTCTCCTGTTTTGACCTGTTCACTGAGCTGCAAAACCTTATGAATGTCTTCACTAATCCTCGGAACCTATTGGCCACTTAGCAAACAAGTTGTTGGATACACAAACTGGTGTATGAACTCTGAGAAGTTGAATTCCTATGATTGTCTCCTGACTAAGGAAGTCCAAAAAACAATAGACTGAGGCTCTCCTCTTTTATCGAGAATCTGCACTCAGAATGGAAAATTATCTGTCTGAAAAAACATAAACATATACATGAGAATTGATGAATATTTGAACATTCCTTCAGTTAAAAACTGAAGGAAATGTTAATGAATTACATTTTCTAGGAAGTGACCATAGTGAAAGGTGACTGATGGTCCTTCTTCTAAAGAAAGAGAGGTGACTGATGGTCCTTCTTCTAAAGAAAGAGTGGATAGAAAGCCTATAATACGCTCATTTACCCACTCATCTGAATAGTAACCAAGAATGGATGACAAGATAGAGATAATCTCTCTTGTCCTTTGAGGGAACATAGAAGAGGGAAATGGGGGATTCTTCTTAGGAAGTTGAGAGTCTTTAGGGAGGAAGATTTCAAAAATGGCAGCGCTCTGGGGGAAGGTTAATTTCTGGTAAATTTCTTTGAGAGCTTCAAGGGAGAAAGGGGAGAGGGAATCACAATGGGGAACCTGCAACATTTGATTTATGCTATCAGCTGTGATGGTGAAGAGAATTTCACCATTTGGGGAAATAATTGCCCTCTTGCTTGAAAGGTAAGAGGCTTGGCATCTTAGAAAGAATTCTGGAAAATGATAGGATTGGGGGACAACAAACAGAGGAAGTTTGGATTGCCAGAGGTGTATCTCATCAGATTGATCAAGGAAATTATCTCGAAACCAGCAGCATAATTCGAAAAGGTTGAATTCACACTGCGTTTCGGCAGTCTTGTAGTTTCTGTCTCAAGTGGAATATGGTCTAAGTCGATAGGGGGAGTGAGCATGGGATTGACTATAGGGGCGGCTTTGGGTGCCATTGCAGTTGCAGAATGAGCAGAAGAAGGGTGTAACAGAAGGAATTGGCAATGTGTTCGATAATTGGCAGGAACTGAGAGTGGCAGACCTCTGTGAATTGAAAAAAACAAGCAATGGAAATGCATGTGTGAGATAAGGGCACAACAGAGGAAAGAATGATGTTCTTGAGGCAAAGAGAGAAAATGTGTGATTTCAGGTGAGAGTTTGATTTTTATTAGCCGCAAACAAGCCTTAACCATTGGATTAACGGTCTTATGAGGGGATTAATTTCTGCAATGGACGCGACAAATGGAAATAAAATTTATGGAGGGTACAACGGTTGCAAATGTGGTAGTTGGGGATTGGTGGGTGAGTGACATGGGACCGTTGGCGGGAGTGACGAGAGTAAGGGCGCGTGGTGAGATGTGATTGTGAGTTGCAATGGGATGTAAGGGAGCAGTAAACCACTTTTTGCACCCCCTCGGCGTTAAACGTTATCACTTCGGGGGGGGGGGGGGGGGGGTCCGAAATCCATCGTGGGCCACCAGATCAATGCAATGGGTAATCGTAGGGTCATGAACAAGGCGGGGTTTAACACCAGCTAGTCCCACAATATGTCTCGGGCGCATAAATTATAACCCAAGGCCCAAACTTTAGATAGTGAACCACTTTAGACTTATTACATCAAAAACCTTTATTTTCATATCGTAATGATATTCTAAAAAAAATGAGGGTGCATTTGAGCATGCAAATCCTTTCAATTTTTTTATTCTAAGAGATAAAATATATTTATTTCATCTTACTAAACTAATATAATCAACTAAATTAATCCAGATTAAATAGTTGGATTAACTTTATTCACCTATTCTACTTGTCTAATCTTTGCCAAGATTACACTCTTTGGCTAAGTTATTCACTCTAAACTAATTAACATAAATTGAAATCAGCTTGAACATGATTAAACTGTATGTTTCAAGCAAAAAGGGGTTGTGGCATTTTAAACAAGTTGCACACAATTTCATAAATGTATTCTTTACAAATCCAGAAGGCTGGTAGTGGCACTTAAACTAGCATCACTTTCACATTTATTAATTTATTTTTTTGTGGGTAGTGGCACTTAAACTAGCATCACTTTCACATTTATTAGTTTATTTTTTTGTGGGGTTCATT
Organism: Pinus tabuliformis; assembly: GCA_031772625.1. NCBI lineage: Eukaryota > Viridiplantae > Streptophyta > Pinopsida > Pinales > Pinaceae > Pinus > Pinus tabuliformis. The sequence continues at coordinate 882,900 of CM062806.1, forward strand.
TATCATTGTTTTTCTTTTTTCTTTATTTTTATTTTTATTTTTGTATCTATACCCTCTTTTCATTTTTTCTATCTTTTTGGAAATCATTTGCATAAATCTATATTATTTACAATCTGAAATACTGAAAACAAATATTTAATGATCAATTAATATTGTAAATTACCGGACCCTTTTCATTTTTTCTATCTTTTTGGAAATCATTTGCAGAAATCTATATTATTTATAATCTGAAATACTGAAAGCAAATATTTAATGATCAATTGATCCTGTAAATTACAAGACCTTAACAGGGCAACTTAACATATAAAAATATGTTGAATAGGAAAAAGGGTGTTGAATTTTAAAGAGGGGTTTGGCAAGTCTTACTTCTACCCCACCTCCATCTCTCTCAACACTTTCTTTATAAAGTTTACTAACATGGCCATATAAATTAAATGGTTGGTAAAGACACATATGCATCAATCCATGATAGATATGAAAACATGTATCCCAAGATACATCCCTCATTGCCTAGATTAAAAAAAAAGCACAAAATTAACAATTAACAATTAACAATTATATATTATTATTATTATTATTATAGAAAGAATTAATATATGTATTAAACATATATATTTTAAAAAACATGTAACAATGATTTAACCATGGAGATTCACTCCCACTTTATTATTGAAAATAACTTGTAAATAGGGTTTGTTACAATACCAAGACTTATCAATACTAGATGCCTAATATAACACATGTTAATATAACATTTTCTTTAATTAATTAATTTGATATAAATAATTAATTTTTTTTTAATATGTAAATACTATTATAAATATTCTAACCTATTCTATAAAAATTAAATATCTACCATCTATCTAATAATTATAAATAATTAAATTAAAATTATAAAAAACCTATTTTAAAATAAAAAAACATCTATCAACCTAATTAAACGCATAACAAAACAAAAACCTCCGCAACAAAGCAATCCAACCTATAAAAATGTTAAAGGAGAAAGGAGAATATTGAATTGGTCGAAGTCCTAGTCATCGTCCAATCCCATCCTTCTTATCATCTTCCAATTAAACTTCTTATCGAAATGTGAAAACAAAATTTTGAAACTTTCCAACTTTCATCGTCACGCAATCAAATCGAAGAGGATATGGAAGTCGTGGTCCGCCTCCATCCTTCCCAGCACCTACCCCACTCACTCAAAATCATAAAATCAAACCACAGACGACAATGTTGAATGATGAAAGATGATACAAACAAAAATGTGAAAATGCGAGGAAGGATTGAATTGGATGATAACGTTGAATGGGCAAGGATGATACAAACAAAAATGGAAGTCGTCGTCCGCCTGCATCCTTCCACGCAACAACCCCACTCACTCAAAATCATAAAATCAAATCTAAAAGGTAAGCCGACACCACAAACGACAATGTTGAATGATCAAAGATGATACAAATAAAAATGTAAAGAAATTAATAATTAATATCGTAAATTGAAATCTTTTAAATATATTAAAATATAAAGTTTTACCGAAATTAACTTAAAACGTTTCACATTGCACAAATCCAACAACTAAATCTTAAATAGATATAAAGAAATTGGAAAAAACATAAATTGAACAATCCCATACACCTCTATCCTTATCCATTCCCATTTTTATAAAATAAATGTCTTATCAAAATTGGAAAACCAAACTGATCAAGTGAGCATGCCAGCCATAAAGAAGACAAACTATGCCAACGCGTAAGAACAATGGAGTCTTTCCAACCACACTCTCCAATTTTATAATTTTTCTCATAAATGTTTGTAATATTTAATTTATGCTTCATAAATACAAAGTATCTTACATCATAAGAGCTTTCTGGTTTTTTAGAAAACATATATTTTATTTATAATCAAAATAAAATACATCGAGTGTAAATGCTCGTAGCATTTAATGGCATATTGGCTTAAAAAATGGTCTAGTAAAAAAACCTCAAAACTATATATACATACATCATTTTCGTTAATTTCAAAACCATTATGATAAAAACTTTTTGAAAATATTTGAATGTATTTTTTGAATCCTGTTATGTTAAACAAAAAACAAAAGGTTGATTATGGATAACCATGAACATAAAAATTTATGGAACGTTTTTTAAAGAACCCAAGAAATATTCCTTGTCAAAATAGATCAAGATTGAAGCAGAGAATTGTATGTCTTGTAAAAACTATTAAAATTATAATAGCTGTAGAGAAAAAAGAAAAATGTGACCTCTCAAATATATACTTTCCAAATTGGTATTGTTGTTACATATGACAGTTGTGCAGGAAGACTAATATCCTAATTATGGCCAAGGGCATAACTAGTAGAGCGAGATGGCACTTTCATTGCTTTCTTGGATTTCCCATTTTCCTTCATCCAATGTCAATCCTCTCTTTGAAAGCTAATCAGTCGTTTGGCTTTGTTCCCTATAGAGGTGAGTGAAAGATATGTGAGAAAAATACCTTAGTTTTCTAATGACATTTTGATAAAGTGGAAGGAGTGTGTAATTTTTTAGCCTGGAAGTTCCTTGCATCCATTTGATAACAACCAAAGAATATCCATATATATAAACCTTAGTGAGATGTAGATAACAAGCAAGCTGCAATAATAATTTAAGAGCAAGCAACTCTGCATAATTGTTTATTGCATGTCTAATGTTGCAAGAGAATGGGAAAAAATGTGAGTCGATCAAATGGATGGTGCCTCCCATGCCTCGATTAGGGTCTTGTTGTACTGTTAAACAATCCCCCATTTTAATATATTATAATTTTCCTATGAAATTTATTATATTAAAATAGGGTTCCTTTAGTTTTTTAGAAAAAACCTTTGATTTTTCTTAAAAAATGTTTTTTTAATAAAATCCTATAATCAAAGTTTAATACTTAGGCTTTTTAATTAAAACCCAAGTATTAAACCTTGATTATCCAAAAAAACCCAAATTAAATAGCCCCTAAGACAAACTATACTTAGGCTTAAGTATTAAACATTATGGGTTATTTGATTAAAAAACAAAATAAAACGGATTTTTTAAGATTCCTGAAGGTTGAAGTCTTTAAAAACTCCAATACTCTGCCATACCCTGCATCGCATATCCCCTAATAAATTGATCCGGATTTAAACAGGAACGCAACAAATCACAGAGATAACCATATACACAAAGATGCAGCGGAAATAATACTTCATTTCATTAATAGGAAATACTGAAATATGCTTACAATCAGAAATGGAAATAAACTAGCTAGGGCGATGGTAGCTTATCTCTGAGAAGAGATGTGATGGCTACATGCCTCTGCACTGTGTTACAATGAGGCTCGAAGGCCTATTTATTGTTGAGAAACAATGGAAAACCCTTAACATTCCAAAACCTAACCCTAGGAGATGAAATGCCAAACTGTGGGCCCCGTTTGGGGGTAAGTTGGTACATCAACTTCCCGGGGTCGTAACTTTGGCATATGATCTCCGTTTGACGCGTATAATAGCTCATTAGAAAGATCTATCCGAGCACTATCATTGTTGGAATGGGCAACACGAGTCCATTCCATTGACTCGTGTTGCCCTTGGATTCCCCAAAAAACGTCGTTTAGGGCCTCAAAACGGCTCCGGAAGTTCAGGACCCAAAAAACTGCTAAAAATAGTGAGTTGTGCTACAATTAAGGAAACTGAAAATGCTGAGAAAGACAATGGTGGGGGTCCAGGTGGACTTGGCAGGTTGCCACCAATATCCACCTGGATCATTCCTCCCCCCTTAGGAAGCAATGGTCCCCATTGCGTTGAGCTCCCCCATGAGATGAGGAAACTTCTGCTGAACTTGTTCCCTGGTGAGCCACTTGCCTTGCTGAAGGAGTTGGCCTGCTTTGACAACTCGATACAGTTGGATATTCTGTTGGCGAGTGTTCTTGATCTGTGTGTCCATGATCCGATCAGTTGCAGCTTGTTCCATGCAATCTGGATTTAATTCTGTGGGTTTGAGCTGTTATGCAATGTCGGATGTGTCTAGCAATGGTGGAAAGTATGGCCGAAGGCGGTCCACATTGAACACTGGGTGTAGGCCAAGGAATGGGGGAATGCTGAGCTCAAATGCATTGTCTCCCATAGCCTTAGTAATGGTGTAAGGACCATATCGGAGTGGTCTCAATTTCCGATAGGCTCCAGTAAGGCATTCCTTTTGCAAATGCAACCAGACTTTGTCGCCCACCTGAAACTTGTGTGGCACCCGATGTTGATCATGTCGCTGCTTGTACTTGACATTTGATTTCTCAAGAATGTCATGGACCTGCTGGCGAATATGTTGGATGCGCTCAATGAAGCTGGTGGCCTTATCTCTTTCGGACTGGACATGAGCTGAATTCATGTGAGTGGCTGCAAGTGGCATGGCCACATCAATGGGACATAGTGGCTGGAATCCCAAACCCACCTGAAAAGGGCTATGGCCAGTGGAGCTGTGAAGAGCTCGGTTGTAGCTGTGCTGAACATAGGGGAGGCTCTCGTCCCATGTGCGTGGATGCTTTGAATTATACATGCGCAGAATGTGCACAATCATCCTATTGACAACCTCTGTCTGGCCATCAGTTTGAGGATGGAAGGCTGTGGACTTCGTGAGTTTGGTGTCCAGCATTGACCAGAGACTGGACCAAAATGTACTGAGAAACCGACTGTCCTGATCTGAGATGATAGACTGTGGGATCCCGAAGTGCACCCACACTCGTTCGAAGAAGAGTTTAGCAGTGGCTTCTGTTGTGATATTCTTCTTGCAGGCCATCATAATGGCCATCTTTGAGAACCTGTCGACGACCACAAAAACACAGTCATTTCCATGCTTGGTGGAAGGAAGGCCTGACATGTAATCCATGGAGATGGATTCCCAAGGTCGACTAGGGGCAGGCAACGGGGTATAGAGGCCTTGCTTCTTAATGGTCGGTTTGGCAATGGCACAGGCAGTACATGATCGGATGTACTTCCCAACATCCTGTCGAAGATTCGGCCAATAGAAATAATTTTGCAGTACTGCCACTGTTTTCTCAACCCCGAAATGCCCAGCAGCCCGACTGTAGTGTGCTTCCCAAATCATCTTGGCACGCTCGCTTGAAGGAACACAAAGGTGACTGAGGTGGCATAATAGGGCATCCTGGAGGTGAAAGTCTGCAACTTGCCAACCCTCCAAGAGTGTCTGGTATGTGTGGCCGAATTCTGGGTCGCTTTTGTAGAGAAGTGGCCAATCAGAAGTTTCGTGCCCGCAAGAGTTGAGCACGGTGGTTAGCGCCATGATCGGTGGTCGACTGAGGCAACCTGCAACATTATTGGTGCTGCCCTTTTTATACTTTATATTCAAGTGAAACTGTTGCAGGTATGTAGACCACTTCTGATGGCGGTCATTCTGCAATTTCCCTTGGGTCTGTATGAACTGCAGAGGTCGGTGGTCTGTGTGGATGACCGTTTCCTTCCCCAAAATGTAATGCTTCCATTGTCGGCAGGCCTGTACAATGGAATACATCTCTTTATCATAAGTGGGGTACTTCCGGACTGTGTCTGAAAGTGTTTCACTGTGATATGCCACTGGATGTCCATGTTGAGTAAGGACTGCCCCAATAGCATAATTAGAGGCATCTGTCTCGACCTCAAATGGTTGTTGTAAATCTGGTAATGCGAGCACTGGTGCCGTGCAGAGGCGATCCTTCAACTTCGTGAATGCCTTCTGTTGAGATTCAGACCAAAAGAATTTTGCTTTCGCCCCGCCCTTGGTGACTTGACTCAAGGGCCAAGAAATATGAGAAAACCCCAACACAAACCTGCGGTAGAAGTTGGCAAGACCTAGAAAGCTGCGGAGCTCTGTTAGAGTGGTTGGAGAGGGCCAATCCCGAATGACTTGGAACTTGGCTGGATCGACATGCACCCCCTGTTCATCAATGATGTATCCCAGATACTGAACCTCGGTCATGCCAAAAGTGCATTTCTCCAAATTGGCACATAGCTTGTGTTGTCGCAGTGTTTGGAGAACCTGTCGGATGTGGTGGAGGTGCTCTTCCCAACTCTGGCTGAAGATCAGAATGTCATCCAAGTATACTACTACAAAGGAGTTGGTGAATGGCCGCAAGATGTCATCCATTAGCCTCATAAAGGTTGCAGGAGCATTCGTCAATCCGAAAGGCATGACCAACCATTCGAAGAGGCCCTCCTTGGATTTGAAGGCGGTCTTCCACACATCTGAAGGTTCGATTGGTACCTGGTGATATCCTGACTTCAGATCGATCTTGCTGAAATATTTCGCCCCCTTTAGTTGGTCTAGGAGGTCATCAATCCGCGGGATCGGGTACATATTACGGACAGTGATCTTGTTCAGCGCCCGATAGTCAATACAAAGTCTCCACGTCCCATCCTTCTTCTGTACCAACACTATCGGGCTCCCACAGGGCGAAGAACTCGGACGGATGTGACCTTTCTGCAGGAGCTCCTGAATCTGCCTCTTGATTTCATTGTTCTCCAGAACGGAGCGCCGATAAATTGGTCCATTGGGTAGCGGCGCACCTGGGGTCAGATCGATGGAGTGCTTGACCTGACAGTGCAGAGGAACCCCTGCCGGGGAGGTGAAGATGTCTTCGTACTCCTCCACAATCTTGTCCATCTGCAGCTGCTGTGCAGAGGGACCCCGTTTGGAGGCCGCGGCCACTGTGTTCTTCTTCCCTTGAGGGCGTATCATCAGGAAAACAAATTTCCTGGTTTTGGAAATGATCTTACTGCATTGTTTTGCAGTAATCAAAGAGATGGCGGCAGGTGGTTCTACCTCTGGTATCCTGAACAACTTATTTCCCAATGTGATAATAACAGCACGGGGCCTTTATTCATACACAGCATGTCGCTTCCACAAGTATGGTTGTCCTAGTAATACATCACAAACTTCAAGGGGAGCAATGTCACACAATACCTCATCCGTGAAGGGCTTGATGTTGTACGGAAGGCGACACTGCTGGCTCATGCGAAGATCTCGTCCTTGGTGAAGCCACCCAATGGTGTATGGTTGTGGATGTGCTGTGGTCGATAAGCCCAACCGCTTCACGACCTCTGTCGAAATGAGGTTCTTTTGACTCCCGCTATCAACAATGAACTGTATCGGGGAGCCCTTTACCCACATCTAGGAGTGAAAGAGACGCTCCTCCTCCTCTGGATCTTCGAGTTCATTTTTCTGGATCTTTGCGGTAGCAACAGTGGCGCTGGGGTCCGCATCAATGATCTGCTTCCCTTTTTCATACCCCTTATCGGGTTCTGACTCAGAGTCGGAACATGCATCTGATTCTGAAACCTTTAGCTCAGCCACCAGTGACTGCTTGGCCCGACACTCACTTGTGTTGTGAGTGGAGCTCTTATGGAACTCGCACCATTTTCCAGTGTCCTTTCTCGGCTTGCGGCGCTGTTCTTTGCTTGCAGCTTCGGCTGGTTGTCTTGGGCTGTCCCGCCTTGGCTTTGTCCTTTGTTCTGTGGTTTAGGGGCACCTTTCCCCTGCTTTGGATTCGCAGATCCAAAGTCTCGCTTCTTTTGTTTAAACTTCTACTCGACCTTGACGGCATACCGGTATGCTGCGCCGAGCGAGGGGATGTTTAGGAACTGTATTTCTTCCTGAATGTACTTGTGCAGGCAGCCACGGTATTTGAGTATCAAATGTTGCTCCGAATCCTTGATACCCAACTTTGTGCGAAGGGTATGGAAAAGATTGGTGAACTCCGGCACGTCTTGATCCCTTCCCTGCCGCAGCGTGGTCCACTTTATGTATTCATCCTCATAGCTCCCGACAGGGTAGTACTGCTCCTTGATGGCATCCCGGAACGAATCCCAGGTGGGTGCGGCTGAAAATAGTGAGCCAGTACTTTCATCCTTCTGCTCGCAGTAGGTTTCCCACTAGTCCTTGACGTGGGGGGCTGCTTTGAGAAGAGCAAAAACAATCTTTTCCCGACTCGAAAATTCATGAACAGAAAAATAACCCTCTAGCAGATTTAACCATTTATCTACGGAATCGGCGTCTATCTGACCCTCGAATATGGGGATTTCAAAATTAACTTGTACCTTAAAGGGTGTGGCGTTTCCAGAGGAGCTGCTGGAAGCCGATGCGCCGCTTCTGGGTAGCCGCTGAAGGATCTGCGCAAAGTTGTCCATCATCGCGTTCCGTTGTCGCTCGAGCGCTTCTTCGAGCAAGATTTTGATGGGATCTCCTGCCCCCTCGCCTTTCTTCTCGTCCGCCATGGGAGGCCGTCGGGATTTGCGAGGCTGGTCTTGCAAAGGTTCAACCAGTTCGAGCCCTAACTCCTTATATCCCGACCTTGTTGGGGACATGCAAAGAAAAACAGAGAAAAAACAGACCGCTCTGATACCACTGATCCGGATTTAAAAAGGAACACAACAAATCACAGAGATAACCATATACACAAAGATGCAGCGGAAATAATACTTCATTTCATTAATAGGAAATACTGAAATATGCTTACAATCAGAAATGGAAATAAACTAGCTAGGGCGATGGTAGCTTATCTCTGAGAAGAGATGTGATGGCCACATGCCTCTGCACTTTGTTACAATGAGGCTCGAAGGCCTATTTATTGTTGAGAAATAATGGAAAACCCTTAACATTCCAAAACCTAACCCTAGGAGATGAAATGCCAAACTGTGGGCCCCGTTTGGGGGTAAGTTGGTACATCAACTTCCCGGGGTCATAACTTTGGCATATGATCTCCGTTTGACGCGTACAATAGCTCATTAGAAAGATCTATCCGAGCACTATCATTTTTGGAACGGGCAACACCAGTCCATTCCATGGACTCGTGTTGCCCCTGGATTCCCCAAAAAACGTCGTTTAGGGCCTCAAAACGGCTCCGGAAGTTCAGGACCCGAAAAACTGCTAAAAATAATGAGTTGTGCTACAATTAAGGAAACTGAAAATGCTGAGAAAGACAATGGTGGGGGTCCAGGTGGACTTGGCAGGTGGCCACCAATATCCACCTGGATCATAAATCAACATAATGCAAAAACCCCTCTACACCACGTATTGCAATATGCGATAAAGCCCGGACCCAGCGGGAAAATACATGCAAATACATATTAATATCGTGTCCACAGTCTATCGCAAAAAATTAAGACCATACCCGCTCCCTTTGCCGCAATATGCGATAAGGCTTAGACCCGCCTAGATTATTCACTGCAATTTATATTAATACCGCATCTGAGGCTTATATTGCAATCACAAAATTCTAAAACTATGCCTCATGCTAATGTCGATTGCGATATGATCGTGATTGCCTATTGCAATATGATGTCAGCAATGACATCACTTCCACGTCACCTGCCATGTCAGTTCCACGTCATCTACCACGTCACCTTCCATGTCATCATTCCATGTCATCCTCCACATCATAGTGACATCACCCTGACGTCATCCCGCATATCACAAATCACAAGTCTTTCGGCCACTTCTTATAATCTGCAACTCCGATTTGGAATTGCGATAAATCCTGTATATTGCGATATCCGATAAGCCCTGGACCCGATAGGATTATACACTGTAATTTATAAAACCCCCGCGTCTGTGGCTATAGCAAATAACAAAAGATCATCATTTCACTATCTCCTGCCCATTCCGATTGCGATTGTGATTTTATTTGAAAAGGCCCCCTTTGGGATCTTGTATGAAATACTCCCGGTCTAAACCGATTGCGATTTTTCTGAGTTCTGCCCCTGATTCTAATCCGATTGCAATTGTTTTATGATCTGCCCCAAACTCTGATTTCCGATTGCGATAAGCCGTAAAGTCCACCTCCTCACTCTGCATTCCTCTCCATGATGTTTGTGTCGAGATTTATTGCACTCTACGTTTTTCCTTGTTTCCTACAAAACGAGATTTGTTTCAAATAAAATTCCCTTATCATCTCATTTATGTTTATCTTATCAATTAATGTTTTCTATGTTTAGGTTCATGACAGAGGAGGACAGTTGTGTTGATAAGTGGAAAATCAGTTCAAACAGATGGACAAAAATCCAGAGAATTCGATGGAACAAACAAAGCTAATGATGACAACAAATCATTTTCAGAAATTACTACCAAAAAATTGTTTTCCTTTAAGCATTGTTGAAGGGATCTGTTTAAATTCCCTCAACGCTCTACATAATAGATTCATTTGTTTTATGCTATTTGAGCTTACTTTTTGTATGAAATATAGGTCCTAAATTTTATGAAGAAAGGCCAGAAAGCTCGCACTATTGTACTTTCACATTTTTCTCAATAGAACAATTGAAACATTGTTTAGGAATTTTCAATAAAGAATTTCGAGAAGTTGCACTTCTATACTCCTGAAATCATCTTTGTGAGAAGGAATAAACTCTTGCTATTTCTTTTATGAGCTGAGCAACGTGCATCTGGTATTTCTATCTTTGTGGCTCTGTTTTGTTCATAAATAAATAGTGAAATTATATTTTCAGATTTCTTATTACATGTGATTTCTGCTCTTCTTTGCAATTCATGAATTCTTTAAGGCACTATTGTATAAAGGATTTAGAGTTGTAGATTAGAAGAGAAAACTCAGGTCTGAGGGATTATTGAGGTTTTTTCTTTTGCACTCTGAATTATGTTTTGATGGGAAGAGGTTGTACTACTACAACTCTAGTTTTAAAAGCAGAATTTCATGCATTGTAAAACATTGTTGGAGACGAGAGCTAGAGAAATGCATTCAATAAATTGGTATTTTTAATATTGTTGTTTTAAATACAAGTTTAATTGTATAATGGCACGAATGTGTCATTTTATTCATATTTGTGCATTATTGTCGGTATGAGTAATTTGTCTCAATCATATGTTATTATTTATCTCTGCTCTTATGTGTTGAATTCTGATTTTTGAGTAACTATTTACTCATAAATCTGTCTTTTAATATCGATTTAACAAATAATGATATGTTGTGAACTATTTCCTCATATTCTTGTTTAATTATTCGAATTATTGATTTAACAATCAATATCATTTTGTGAACTACTTCCTAAATGTTATCGATTGATTATTTCAATTAAGAGGCCTCTGAATAGAATGTGTTTTGGTATTCATAATGTCAGTTAATTGAACTACTTTATTAGCTTGATATTCATTATAAGACAGACATATTTAAATCCCAATCATTTAAATATCTTGCTCTCATTTGGGTTAGATATTTTTCTGCCTAAGTGAGATAGGACTAGGATTTAGTTCATTTTTCTTACATTTTAGAATTAGTTTGCATTTAGATTAATTCTAAATTCCTAGAAGTCCTCTTTTGAGGCAAAAATTTATATTGGTTTGGTTGTTCCACAAAAACAACTTAAGGATCATTCTTCTTGCCTAATCAGCTTGAACAATTGATCTAATGGCCCTAGCTATTAGAAATTAAAGACATATTTAGATCTAATAGCAGTTGGGAGAAGGTAACTGGACCTAATTGAACCAGTCGAAGCCATTATCCCAAATGAAAAATAAGTTGTTTTAAGGTCCGAACTGGGTGGTTATCCCCAATGTTGTTGCAACGATTTTCGAGGCCTAAACATATTTCGCGCTAGAAGGAGGGCCTTGAATTAGTTATTTGTTTAAATTTTTTTTATATCATTTTTAACTAATCATGGCTCCCATATGCATCCCTACATTTGGTCATGCATTGAGTTCACCTAAGCCTACACGAGACACGCCAAAGAAGCAGATCGAGTCCTTGTCACAGTTAAAGTTCGATGGTGAGAGTAATATTTATGCATTAAATCATATTGTTGGTTTTTTTAATAGATGTAAATATTTTAATATTATCGTTGATGATGAGATCTGCAGGATTTTCACTCTCACATTCAGAGGACAAATCCGCAAATGGTTCTTGGTGCTTCCCGAGAAGTCGATTCATTCATGGAAACATTTTTTCGAGGTATTTCTCAAAGCACATTAAAATTACAGTTACAATAGTTTGTGTGTAGAATTAGATAATATTTACATGTATGATAGCGAATATTTAGATGATTTTTAAAATATATTTTGGTCATTTTGTTATAGATTTCATTTTGATGATTTTCCTTCAACTGAAGATTTAATTGAACATTTCACTTCTCTTGTTTCTTCCCATACTGAAAATAATGAATCAATTAATGAAGAACAAGACACATCTAATTCATTAAGTAGTCTTCAATCACTAAACAATTTTATGGAACCCGAACTTGAAAATGTAATTGAATCACAACGTTCTTCTTTAGAAAATTTCAATTCTCATTTTCTCTTTGAAGATGCAATTGAAACAAATTTTAATAACGCATGTGATCAATCAGTAGTTCCAATAAAATCTAATCTCCAACAAGACTTGAATAATGAACACATCGGTTTATCTTCTTTGAAGGCAACTTCAGAAAATTGAGAACATGTAACTACAATTGAAAAAATGTCCTTAAACAAGGATTATAATACGACAAGTTGTATAGATGGGTCATTTCAACCGTCATTATATTCTAGCATACATTATTTTCTTTATCCTGATGTGATTTAAAATCAGAATATAGTCAATGATGATTACCTTAATCTTTCAAATGATAACCTCCCTAATCTCTATTCTGAAAATTATACATCTATTACCCATTTAGGTTATAATTTTTTAATTTCAAAACCCTCTTCTTCTATATTTTCTTATTTTGTTAATTCAGATCAGCCATTTAATTTTCATAAGAAGAAGGTAATTTATGATGATTATGTTAGGGTCCAACCCTAACCGCCTTATTTATGTAATAGGGTCGAGTCATAGTTATAGTTAAGTAAAGAGTCAATAAAGCCCATATTAATAATTGTAAGTTGTTGACCCGCATTTAAAGAAGGGACCACAGTTAGTTGCAAATGGGCCATGGTATTAGATAGACGGTATTAATAAGAACCATTGTATTGACCCATGGTATTGCATGTATGAATCCCATATTAAGGATAGAGACTCCCCTCGAGGATGGCCCCCTATACCTAGGTGTGATTCTCGCAGGACATTGAGACCCTCCTGGGACGCTTATAGGAGACTTAGCCCATAAGAATCAGGTCGACAGGTTGAGCAAGATGGTACCATTCACTTGTTAGTGTCAAAATTTCGGGTGGTCCCAAATTTTATTTCGCAGTAATGACAAGTGCACCGGATCGGTGCATGGTATAAACTAGAGCTCAAGCTATGGCCAATGAGAAGATCAACACCCTTGAACAAAACTTGGACACATTACTGAAGATGATCCAAACCTTAGTTGACACAATGACAAAGGGCAAGTCGGGGGAACAATCGGAGGCATATGCTTTTAATGAAAACATTGAGGGCGAGTCTAGCCATTCTCTTCACCTCTTTGGAGACCACCAACAGTCCCAGTTGCGACCACCCAAGCTGGACATGTATAGATTTAATGGCTCTCATTCGGCCACATGGCTAGCACAAATGGAGCAATATTTCACATTGAATCACATCAGAGATGATGCGACTTAGCTAAGTGTGGGTAGCATGTACTTGGACAACGAAAGATGGCAATGGTGGCAGTGGCATCAACGTTGCTATGGAAGGCCCGTGACTTGGTAGGTATTTGCAAAAGCCCTTACGAATAGCTTCGACCATGAATCTAATTTTTTGGGTCGTCTTACTAAGCTCCAACAAACAAGAATAATGCAAGAATATATTACAACCTTTGAAGCCTTAGCCTTCTACACAAGAGGTCTACGAGATGAGTTCTACTTGGAATGTTTTGTCAATGGTCTCAAAGAAGCCATACAAGCCCATGTTCGACTGCAAAACCCAATCTCATGGCTGGATGCTTGCAAGATAGCTCGTGAAGTAGAACGCGTGTTAGCGGCCCAGTCGACTCGTCCAAATTTCATAGCCAAGGGTTGCCTCACCCAGGCTCCAAGCATCACCCAAACATTTAAAGTTCAAAAGGTGTCACCAACTGAAATGGAGGAAAGAAGAAAGAAAGGATTGTGTTACTATTGTGATGAGAAATACTCGCCAGGGCATAAATGCAAGGAACCCAAATTATTTCAAATTGATTTTATTGATCACAGTTCATCGGAGGAAGCCCCACCATTTGAGGAACTAGAGGAGGAAGATGAGGACAACCAGCTGGACAATGCGCTCCCAGATACACCTGACGAACCAGTTATCTCACTTCATTCTTTGGCAGGGATTGTTTCTCCCCAAACTCTCAAAATCAGAGGTTTTATTAAGCATCGCCTTGTAGTAGTCTTGATTGATAGTGGCAGTACGCATAACTTTAACCATCAAAGAGTCACTGAAGCAGTGCATTGTTTTGTCAGAGTAGTCTCTAACTTCCAGGTCCAAATTGCTGATGGGGTCACATTGAAATGTGAAGGTTGTTGTGAAAATGTCAAACTTCAAATGGGGGATTATTAGCTAAAGACCCACATGTTTTCCATACACATGGGCGGGTGTGACATTGTCTTGGGTGCTGAATGGCTCTGCACACTCAGCCGAATCACAATGGATTTCCAAGAGTTATATATGAGCTTTAAGCAGAACAACCACACACATACCCTCCAAGGAATCCAGGTGGGTGTTCCCTCTATCATCAGCTCGCATAGGATGGAAAAATTGTTAAAAAAGGGCCGCCATGGAGTTATATCCCAATTTAATGCCATCCAGGCCTTCGAACCCACTTCTCTTCATATTCATCATGAGATGCAACAGATCTTAAACAATCATCTGCTGGTCTTTGACAAGCCTCATGAGCTTGCACCCTCGAGAGGGGAACATGATCATAACATTACTTTGGTCCCAGGGGCCCAACCACCAAATGTGTGCCCATATAGATATCCGCTCACCCAAAAGAAATAAATTGAAAAAATAATCAAGGAACTCGTGGAAGTAGGCGTCATTTGTCCTAGCATTAGTCCTTATTCATCCCCTGTGGTCATGGTGCTCAAGAAAGATGGGGAATGGCGTATGTGTCCAGACTTTAGGGCCCTCAACAAGCTGATGGTCAAAGATAAATTTCCCATCTCGGTTGTCGGTGATTTGCTAGATGAACTAAATGGGGCTCAATTCTTTACTAAGCTTGAACTTCACTTGGGCTATCACCAAATTCGCATGAAAGAAGTAGACATTCCAAAGACTACTTTCCGAACTCATGAAGGCCATTATGAATTCCTGGTCATGCCATTTGGTCTCTATAATGCCCCATCCACTTTTTAGAGCCTCATGAACCATCTGATCAAACCATATCTTAGAAAATTTTTCCTTCTTTTCTTTGATGACATCCTCATCTATAGCCACACCCGGGACATACATCTTTAGCATGCAGATCTGCTCTTGCAACTACTCCGGAAGCATAAATTATTTGTCAAGATGTCCAAGTGCTCTTTTGGAATGGAAGAAGTTGAGTATTTGGGCCACATTGTGGGGCGTGAAGGTGTCAGGGTGGACCTAAAAAAGATCTAGGCAATGCAGGATTGGCCTCAACCAAAGACCTTGAATAGCTTGAGAGGATTTTTGGCTCTCACGAGCTACTATCACAAATTTGTTTGCTTTTATGGTTGCATTGCTAGACCCCTCACTCACCTTCTCAAGAAAAATTCATTTCTCTAGAATGATGAAGCGTAACAGGCATTTATAGCTCTCAAACAGGCCATGTGTTCCACTCTCATATTAGCACTACCTGACTTCACCAAATCTTTTGTGATTGAATGTGATGCTTCAGGTATGGGTATTGGGGCGGTTTTAATGCAGGAAGGTCGACTCTTGGCCTTCACTAGCCAACAACTAAGTGGGACAAATCTGGGACAATCTACCTATGAGAAGGAGATGATGGCCATCTTACATGCAGTAGATACCTGGCGACCATACTTATTGGGGTGGTGTTTCCAAATCCGCACAGACCATCGAAGCCTTAAATATTTTTTGGAGCAACGCCTATCCTTGCCACAACAAAATAAATGGCTTTCCACAATGTTGGGATATGATTATGAGATAATTTACAAGAAAGGGTGTGAAAATGTCGTAGCAGATGCTTTATCATGCCAATTTGAGGAGGAAAGCACCTTGCTCGCAATCTCCCTTCCCATTCCAGAATGGATTGAAGAGGTTCACAAGGAATGGTTTTCACATCCTTTGCTCTCCAAACTCATTAATAAATTGCAGGTGGATCCAAATTCCATAGCATGCTACTCTTGGCAGGATGAGATTCTTTGCTACAAGGATAGAGTCATGATATCACCAACATCCACCCTCAAAAGTCGCATTTTGGCGGAGTTGCACTATTCTCCCACTGCAGGCCATTCAAGCTTTCAGAAGACTTATGCTCGCACTTGACGTTCATTCTTTTGGACAGGCATGAAAAAGGAAATTCTTTTGTAGCTGAGTGTCACGTATGTCAGTGCCACAAAGGAGAAACAGTGAAATCCCCAGGCACATTACAGCCATTGCCCATCCCAGCCTCAATTTGGACGGAGGTTTCTACAGACTTCATTACGGGTCTTCCGAAGTCAGGGAACAAGTCATTCATCATGGTGGTTGTGGATAGACTTTCTAATTATGCTCATTTTTGTGCCCTACCCCACCCTTTTACACCGGCTTTGGTGGCTTAATCTTTCATGGACCAGATCTTCAAATTACATGGCATGCCCACTTCCATTGTGTTTGACCGTGATCCGATCTTCACCAGTAACTTTTGGCAAGAACTCTTCAGGCTACAAGGTACCCAACTACAACTCAGTACTTCCTATCATCCCCAAACTGATGGTCAAACTGAAGCAGTCAACAAATGTCTGGAGACCTACCGTAGGTGTTTCACTTCAAAAAAGCAACATCTATGGGTACAGTGGTTACCTCTAGCCGAATGGTGGTATAACACTAACTATCATGCCACCACCAAAATGACTCCATATGAATCAGTTTATGGTTAACTCCTTCCTTCACCTACTTCTTATATCCAGGGATGATCGAAGGCACAAGCAGTGGATCAAATCCTATAGAACTACACAACCATGCTGGCCCACCTCAAAGAGAATCTCCATCAAGCTCAAAATTGCATGAAGCAACAGGCAGATCAACATTGTTTAGAATGTGAATTTCAAGAAGGGGATCAGGTATTTTTGAGGCTGCAACCATATAAGCAAACATCACTCAAAGACAAGGGTTCTCAGAAATTATCTCCAAAATTCTATGGACTGTATCAAGTAATTCAGTGCATCGACGAAGTAGCCTATAGTCTAGCTTTGCCACCCACGGCAAAAATCCATCCAGTCTTCCATGTCTCATGCCTCAAGAAAGTGATTGGGAACCATTGCCGAATTCAAACAAGTCTACCGGAATTGGATGAAGAAGGTTCAATCTGGCTCCAACCTGAACAGGTTCTTAACACGCGAGAACAGCACCTGCGCAGCCGCAGGATCAAGGAAGTTCTCGTCAGGTGGAAAGACACCTCCCCGGAAGATGTGACCTGAGAACCAACCATTGTACTTCAACAGTTTCCATAGCTTCAGCCTTGAGCACAAGGCTATTTTTATGGGGGAGGGAATGTTAGGGTCCAACCCTAACCCCCTTATTTATGTAATAGGGTTGGGTCATAGTTATAGTTAAGTAAAGAGTCAATAAAGCCCATATTAATAATTGTAAGTGGTTGACCCGCATTTAAAGAAGGGACCACAATTAGTTGCAAATGGGCCATGGTATTAGATAGATGGTATTAATAAGAACCATGGTATTGACCCATGTTATTACATGTATGAATCCTATATAAAGGATAGAGACTCCCCTTGAGGAGCATTGTGTCTTATTTTGTAATTGAGCCCAGCTCTATTGGAGGTTTCCCCCTTGAAGAGGCAAGTGAACATTGCTTTCCTCTCTGAATAATAAAATACTTGCTGCTATTTCTTATTGTTCTGTGTTCTGGGTATATTTCTTCGCATATTTGGTATTCTGGTATCTTCTCGTAGGTCAAGAACATAAAAAATTATCATGAAAATGAGGATAAAGAATCACATCTTATACAAACTATGCCAATTTTTAAAATTGATTTGTTTTGTGAAGATTCACATGCTTTAATTTTATCCCCTGAACACAAACTTAGTTTTAAGAATTTTGATGAGTTAACCATGGGAGTTTCTAATGTATTTCATTTTGATTTTCTTTTAGAAGTTCACATTTATAAATTTTTCAAGGGATGTCCTTTTAGTGGCAATTCATTGACTAAAATCAACGACATGTTCCAGAATTTCCTTGTAAAATTATTTTGTAATTTCAGCGTTCAGAACAATTTAATTGTTTTTCCATCCTTTTATTTTATTTTCTTTTCTTTTTGCAATCATGTTAAATCTCTCAATATTGAATATCATTAAGATTTATTAAGTAAGAATGATGAATTAATCTCTCATAATACTAAATATCAAAAACTATTTCGTTTCCAATTTAATTCGACATTCTAAAATTCATTCCAATCATTTCATCATCAGTCAAATTTAAATATTGAGAGTGTTCTTCCTTCAAAACATACCTTTCCATCATCTCCTTTGGAAAGCTTTCATTCTCTAACAAATATGCATCCATTATTTTATGATCCCATTAATATTTGTTTAGGGCATGCTTTCCAAAAAACATGGTTTACTAACAAGTTAATTGTAAATAAACTTATTTTTGTACATAATTTTACATTTGATGTAAAAAATAGATTTTGTTTCATTTTGATTGTTTTCATTATCTGGTTACTAATGTTTGACCTGTACATGCAGGTAGGTAATAAAAGAAGAAAATGATCACATTGGAAGTAACATAGTAATGTCTCCTTCATTAAAGTTAGAATTAGGAGTAGATTCACTACAAGAAAAAAGGTCATTGGTGAGGGTCATTCCTATGACGGGCCTTTAAGGTCCGTCACCAATGTCACATATGGTGACGGTCTTTAGAAAAGAGTTGTTGTAAATGTATATAGTGATGGTCCCTTAAGGTTTGTCACCAAAGCCATTTTCAATGACACTTTTGGTGAGGGTCGTTAAAGGCCCGTCACTAATTCTCTCTTTGCTGAGGGTCATTAAAGGCCCATCACTAATTCTCTCTTTGGTGACACTTCTACTGACGATCTTTTATTGACCGTCACCAATGATATTTTTGTTTACTTTTGGTGATGGTCAATAAATGTCCATCATCATTGATCATTCCAATGAGTTTTTGATGACACTTCATGCCTGTAATGGGCCTTTAAGATCCGTCAACAATGTCGCATATAGTGACGATCTTTCAAAAGTCATTGTTGTAAGTGTATATAGTGATGGTCCTTTAAGGTTTGTCACCAAAGCCATTTTCAATGACACTTTTGGTGAAGTTCGTTAAAGGCCTGTCACTAATTCTCTCTTTGGTGACACTTTTGGTGAGGGTCATTAAAGGTCCATCACTAATTCTCTCTTTGGTGAAACTTCTAGTGATGATATTTTATTGACCCTCACCAATGCTCTTTTTGGTTACTTTTGGTGGCGATAAAAAAATGTCCATCATCATTGATCATTCCAATGAGTTTTCGATGATGCTATGTACGTGTTACTATATTTTTTTGTTCGAAAATTATATATTACAGAGCAATGGAACACATAGAATATTGCATAAATATAAACACAGAAAACACATAAAACCAGAGAGACACAGATATACGTGGTTCACCCAGTTTGGGCTACGTCCACCCCTAATAGCCAGTCCTTCCTTTCTATTATCCAGCAAAATGAAGAGACACAACCTACAACAGATCTGCGGTAATATCCTTTTTTTTTCTCTCACAATCTCACCTCTCTATTTCTCACTCAGAGAATACACCTCTATTACACAGCCTCAATACAATGCCCTCATACAAAGAGAGGGGTTGCCTTCTAGGGCAAAAAACCCTAAACTAAAAATAAGTTCTACCATCAGATCATCCGCCTAATGAATGGCCCAAATTGACTAGAAATTACTATCCTTTTACAAGGCAATTTTACATCTGTTTTTAGCTTCGGGGGTGCTGCCCTTGAAATTCCTACCAGGGGACTGCTGGCCCCCGGACCCCCCAGCCGGGGGGGATTAGCCCCCCAGGACCCCCACGGGGGGGACAAGTCCCCCCCGCACCCCTCTGCGTGGAGGGGTGTACAAACTTCCCGGGGTATACATTTGGCTGAAATAAAGACCTCTAAATAATCATGCTCCACACCCAACAATCTCCCACTTGGAGAATGACTGTAGCAACTCCATCGCTGCTTCATTTGTTGGACAATGACTCCTCTTTGGAACTGGCTGTTTCTCATCTTCATCGTCATCCTTGAAGGCCAATTAAGACTGAGCATATTCTTAGTTTCTCCCTGGTTACAAATTTTGTTAGCATATATGCAGGATTCTGGCTAGTGTGTATCGTTTGCAGCTTCAACTCTCCATCTTCCAACACTGATCGTATGAAATGGTACTTGAGCTGTATGTGTTTAGTCCTGGAATGAAATGCTGAGTTCTTTGCAAGATGAATGGCACTTTGGCTATCACTTTATAATGTGCCCATATCATGCTTCTTACCCAATTCACCCATAAACCTTTGTAACCAAATCATTTATTTACTAGCCTCTGTAGCAGCAACATACTCTGCTTCTGTTGTTGAAAGTGCAACAACACTTTGGATTTTTGAAACCCAACTGACAGCTATTCCACCTACAGTAAATACATATCCTATAGTGCTCCTCCTGTTATCTCCCTCACCTACCATATCTGCATCAACATATCCCTGTAGAGAAATGTTTGAACCACCAAAGCATAATGCTTGATTTGTGGTACCTTTCAAATATGTGAGAATCCATTTCATTGCCATCCAATGTTCCTTTCCTGGATTGTTCATGTACCTTCTTACAACTCCCGCTGCATGTGCAATATCAGGCCTTGTGTAGACCATTGCATACATTAAGCTTCCAACTACTGATGCATATGTAACTTTAGAAATATAATCCATGTCTTCTTGGGTCTTTGGGCACATTACCTTACTAAGTTTGAAATAGCTGGCAAAAGGTGTACTAACTGCTTTTGCATTGTGCATTTAAATCTTTTCAACACCTTTTGTATGTACTCATTCTGAGACAAAGTTAATTTACGATTTTTCCTGTCTCTAGTTATTCTCATACCAAGGATTTGTTTTGCAGCTCCCAAATCCTTCATTGCAAATGAATTTGCCAATTTTCTTTTGAGCACATTTATTTCCTGCATGTTAGACCCTGCAACAAGCATGTCATCCACATACAAAACCAATATAATATAGCTGCCATCATTTTATTTTTTCAGATAAACACAATGATCAGAGTGACATCTAGTATAACCTTGTTCAGACATAAACTTCTCAAATTTTAGATACCACTGCCTTGGAGCTTGTTTTAAGCCATACAATCTCTTCTTCAACCTGCACACTAGTTTCTCCTTCCCTTTTACCTCATATCCTTGTGGCTATTGCATATAGATCTCTTCCTCCAAATCCCCATGGAGAAAGGCTGTCTTTACATCAAACTGCTCAAGATGCAAATCTTCAACTACTACTAGACTTAAAATAGTTTTCATTGAAGTCATTTTAACAATAGGAGAAAATATTTCATCAAAATCAATACCTTTCTTCTGTGCAAACCCCTTCACCACAAGTCTAGCTTTGTACCTTTGTTTTCCTCCATATTCTTCCTTTAGCCTGTAAACCCATTTATTCTTCAATGTAGTTTTTCCCGTAGGCAACCTGACTAAGTCCCAAGTCTAGTTATGCATTAAGGATTCCATCTCTTCTTCCATGGCTACCTCCCACTTCTTCGTGCTTTGAACTTGCATTGCTTCTTCATAACATTCGGGTTCACCATAATCAGTCAACAATAAATAATATAATGAAGGAGAGTATCGTTCAGGGGGTATACTTATCCTGGTAGATCTTCTAACACCACTTTTAGGTGTTTGGGGTGCCTGTTGTTGTTGTGGTGGTTGCTGTTGTTGTGGTTGTTTATTATTATTATTTTCAGGCACCTTTACTTTTTCAGTGATCTCATCAAGAACTGCATATTCCTTGTTTTCTTTTTCCTGTTTCTTTTCCTGCAACTGATTCTTATACAAGATCTTTTCATTGAATATTACATCTCTGCTCCTAATAATTTTGTGATTTTCGTAGCCATATAAGCAATAACCAAAATCATTAACACAATATCCAGCAAAGGTACATTTCTTTGACTTTGCCTAAAGCTTTGTTCTATTTTCTTTATTGATATGGACAAAGGCCTCACAACCAAAAGGCTTTAAAAAAGAATAGTTTACATTTTTACCTATCCATGCTTCCTCTGGAACACCACCATTGATCTGATATTCACCCTATGAGTGACATCAGTTAAGATTTATTAAACAACATGTATTATAGACTCATGTGCTGGAGTGTGTTTTGTGTTATTTAAGCAATGGATCGATCAGATTTCCAATACACAGACATTTCAAATGAAAAGACAACAGAGAAATATGGTAAGCAACACAAATACAAAAAAAGCTTTAATAAGGAGTTCACCCTAATCTCCAGGGCTACATCTCCGGTCCAGCTTCAGTGGTGGCCTTGTTTTATTGTGTCTTCAAGCAGAAAAATTACATTACAGGGACTCAATGTGAGTTCTCCTAAAGCAGGTTTGCTTGGCAGGGTGGTTCTTGGATTCCCCAAGCCACTAAGAGTACACAGACTCTTGTTCTTCCTACCAGCTCTGTGACCCTTGGTCTACAGTGGAAAGAGCCAACTGTGATGCTCAATCCCGATAGATTCCTCTATGGGAAGGCTTGATTCCTCAAGCTCTTTGGTGCTCGATGCTGCCTGTGGTCAGCTCGGCCCTTTGTCACCTCTGCTTGGCTTTACTGCTCTCTGTGTTCAGTCCTCCTCTCAGGGTTCACTGTTCACTATCTCTTTTTTTCTCTATCTCCTCCCTCGAATAATCGATGTTCATGGCTTCAGCCATTCGACCTCCGTGCCTTTTCGTTTCCTCTCCTCCCTGTGTCGATTCGCCTGTCGCCTGGGTGCTTGGAATTCCCTCTTCGACATCAACATAACGCTCAGGAAGCAGTCACGTGTATCCATCAGAACTGTGCTAGTTTGCTCGTTGATTCGTCGCCTTTCTCCATCATGGCGGTCAACAGATTCCAAATCATCCTAAATTGCGGTGTAATCCTCTGTCAATTCTGCTATGTCTATCGGGCGCAATATCCACCGTTCGATCTGGGCTCCTCCAGATCTAACGTCATTCGCACATCGAGCACTGTGGACTTGCCCGACCGATAACGTGCGATCGCGGCGATTTCTCTCTCTCCTTCGCTGCCACGCATCAATCGCTGAGGGTGCTTGCTTTGTTTTCTCCAAAACCGCTTACCGTTCAAGGGTGTCCCAGGGAAACCGCCGGTTTTCCAGAGTGCAGGTCCCGCCTTTTGTCCTTTAGCAATTTTATTTTCTTGCTCGCGGTCCTTCGGTTCCTCCATGCGACCGGGTGCCTGAGGCTTTCCATCTTGGCCCTGTTTTCCTAGTGATGCGTGTTAGCGCTAAGCACTAACGTGCATCAAAAATCACCTCCTTTTCCCGATACGGGGCTCCCAGGGGCTATTTTGGCCTCCTGTGCAGTCTCCATGGGCCTCAGTCAGCGCGCTTTGACCGAGGTCCTCGTCGTTCTGCGCCTGCTGCCATGGCCTCTGGTTCAGGGTGTTTTTGATTGCTGTTTTGGATTCTTTACGGATTTGTTTGACCTGTTTTAGTCATGATTCGATGATAGTCGTTTATGGATCCGATTCGGATCATAGCCTCCCAACTGAAAAAGCTTTTGGACCACCAAAAGTTTGTTTTCTTCAAGCATCGACTGAGTGAGGGAATTGTTGTCTCACTTGCCAAATCTCAATCCATTTCGCACTGCTCGGCTTCGAACCTTCAAGCCCAATTCTGAGGTATTCTACCTATCCACTGTGTGTCATCCTTACCTTCCTGTCCAACATTGTATCTTCCTGCAACTCATTAAGATATTCAGGTAGTAGGTCATCAACAGAAGGCAATTGCCTCTGCTCTTCGGGGTCCTCAATCATTGAAGGTTCAAACAACCTCAAATAGTCTGCATTTACGACTGAGTAGATGTGCATGTAAGCTGGCAGATCAAGGCGAAAAACATTTTCACCAATCTTCTCAAGTATTCTGAAGGGTCCATACCTAATAGGTTGTAGCTTCTTACCTTCACCTTGCATCCTATCCTTGCTGATATACAGCCAGACTTGGTCTCCAACTTGAAAACTATGCTCCATCCGATGCTTATCATGCCTAGCCTTGTACTTGGCCTGGCTCTTTTCCAGTTGTTCCTGTACTGCCTGGTGGATCTCCTGGATCTGTTCAATGAACCTAGTTGCTTTGTCCACATCACTGTGTCCCTCAACCATGGTATCTTTACCAAAGAAAAAATCCAAAGGAGACCTTGGTATGAAACCAAAACATGTCTTGAAATGAGATCTCTGTGTAGAAGAGTGTTTGGCTCTATTGTAAGCATGCTGCACATAGCATAAGTGCTCATCCCAAAGCTTAGGATGTTTGCTGCAATATCCTCTCAGTAACTGGATCACTATCCTGTTAACTACTTTTGTCTGGCCATCTGTTTGTGGATGAAAAGCTGTGCTTTTCTTTAATTTGGTGTCCATTAGTTCCCACAGACTTGACCAAAACTTCCCCACAAATCGGGTGTCTCGATCAGATACAATTGAAGTGGGTAATCCAAAATGAACCCATGCATGTTCAAAGAATAATTTTGCAGTTTGCTCAGCTGTAATTTGTTTACTACAGGGTATCAAAATACACATTTTGCTGAACCTATCCACAACAACATAGAGATAATCATGACCTTTCCTAGATTTAGGCAGTCCTCCAAAAAAATCCATGGAAATGCTTTCCCAAGGGTGAGAAGGAACTGGTAATGGAGTGTATAAGCCTAGTTTTCTGTTATTGGGCTTGCTTTTAGCACACATAGTACATCCGTTTACATATCTAGAAACTGTCTCGTTCATTTTTGGCCAATAGTAGAACCTTTGCAGCTGTGCACCTATTTTACTTACCCCAAAGTGACCTGATATCAGAGAAGTGTGTGCTTCCCTAATTATCTTTACTCTCTCAGTTTGTGGAATGCAGAGTTTCCCACAGTGATATAAGAGTTGGTCCTTCACATGATAGTCCAATTCTTCTACTCTTTTGCCTTGACTCAAAGTTGCATATACATCTTTAAAGTCCATGTCCTGAGCATATTGTTCTATGTAGCTCTCATGCAGCATAGAATTATGCTGAAGTATGGTAGATGCATTTATAATGGGTCTAGATAACATGTCTGCAACCTTGTTGTGTATGACCTTTTTATATCTAATGACTAAATGAAACTGTTGTAGAAAACCCATCCATATGTAATGTCTTGACTGTTGCAACTTAGTTTGGGAGTGTAGATATTAAAGTGGCTGATGATCAGTATGTATTACTGTTTCTTTGCCCATTAAGTAATGTTTCCACTTTTTCACACTCTGAACTAATGCATACAATTCTTTATCATAGGTAGGATAGTTAACTATTGCAGGATTAAAAGTCTCAGAATGATAACATATGGGTTTACCGTGCTGTGTCAACACTGCTCCCATGGAATAGTCACTGGCATCAGTTTGGATCTCAAATGGTCTTTGTAGATCTGGCAGTGCTAGTACAGGTGATGTACTAATTTTTTCTTTCAAGGTGTCAAAGGCTTTCTGCTGTTTGCCTCCCCACTAAAACACCTTGTTCAATACTGTCAAAGCATGTAAGGGAGCTGCAATTGAGGAAAAATTTGAAATGAACTTCCTCCAATATTTTGATGCTCCTAAGAAGCTTCTCACTTCTGTAGCAGATTTGGGTTTAGGCCAGTTTACAATGAATGCCACTTTAGAGGGATCTATTTTCAATTCACCTCCTCCTACTATATGACCCAAATAATTTAGAGAGGTTTTGCCAAATTCACATTTGGAGATTTTAACAGAAAGTTTTCCTCTTTTCAAAACATCTAATATCTGCTTAACATGCTTTAAATGTTCTTCCCATGTTTTAAAAAAAAATAGAATATCATCCAGATACACAATAACAAAATCATCAAGAAAAGGTCTGAGTACATCATTCATTAATCTCATGAAAGTAGCAGGGGCATTGGTCAAGCCAAAAGGCATAACCAGCCATTCATACAATCCCTGCTTTGTTTTGAAAGCAGTATTCCATGCATCTTGCTCTGCAACTCTGACCTAATGGTATCCACTGTGCAAATCCAGCTTGGTGAAATAGACAACTTCCTTCAACTGATCTAAAAGATCATCTATGTGAGGAAGGGGATAAGGATTCTTGATTGTTATCTTATTTAGTGCTCGGTAATCAATGCACATTCTCCACGATCCATCTTTCTTTCTCACCAAAACGATTGGTGACCCACATGGTGATGTGCTAGGCTTGATGAACCCCTTTTCGAGCAACTCCAGCACCTGCTTCTTGATTTCAACATTCTCTAAAGCAGATAACCTGTACATCCCAATGTTAGGCAAATGAACATCTTGCTGCAAAATAATATCATGTACTATTCCCTTTTTGGGTGGCAGACCTTGAGGTTCTTGAAACAAGACATCATACTCCGAAACAATATTTTCTATATCGGCTTGCTGATCATAATTACAGCCCTCAAATACATTGGTTTTATCAATTTTCTTTTCCTTTACAACCATTAGTAAGAACTATTTGCATGAATTTATCATTCTTTTCATCTATCCTTAGTTTATGAGAGTATAATTATTCTTGAGCTTATGAGCTCTTACAAATTATTCGATTCCATCTTTAACAAGTAGATACTTGTTCTCAGCTCTATAGAAAATATCCTTTCTATCATACAAGTAAGGACTTCCTAAAACAATTCCACATATATCTAAAGGAATTACATCTAACTCAACCTCATCTACAAATGCTGACCCAAAAGAAAACTTTAGTTTGCACTGTCTAGTCACTTGTAGTTGTGCTTTATCATTCAACCATCCTAATGGGTATGGCTTCAAATGAGGTGTAGTTGCTATTCCCAATTTCTTTGTAATTGCTTTAGAAATCAAATTTACTTGTGAGCCACTATCAAAAAAAGTATCAATCTTTTGATTTTTGGAAACAACTCAAATATGAAAAAGCTCACGTCTTTTTCTCTCATATTCTTCATCAATAACAGATTGAGCAGAATTACTAGTAGATGCTTCAAAATTATTACCTTTTATACCTGTGGCTGCAATGATTGTTTCATCTCCCGAGTCTAACCCCAAATATTTCTGAATAGCTGCAACAACTTTCTTCTTCTTGCCCTCAGACATCTTAGGTCTCAGCTCCAGATGCAGAATCCAACAGTTCTCATCATCATGCCCCTCCTTTTTACAGTGAGTACATGAAGCTTTGCCTTTTTGTGCAGTGTTTTCCTTCCTTGCTTTCCACTTTTGCTTTCTTTTCTCCTTGCTCTTGCTTACAGTGGGTTGGGATGATCCCCAAACTTCTGGATTTCCATTCTTTCCTCTAGCTTCTAGATGAGTAGCTTGTACAGATACCTCATCTAGACTAGTGGGATTAAACATGAGGATGGTATGCCTCATGTAGCTGTGTATACCACCAATGTACTTCAAAAGAGTGTCTAGTGAGTCTAATGGAACACCCAACATCAATGCTCTCTTTCTGAACTCTTGAGTATACCCTTGTACACTTTTCCCTTTCAACTGCCAAAGAGTTTGCCAACTCATCATGGCTTGTTGCATGTAGGCCAATAGATAGAACTGCTTTTTGATTGCAGTAACAAAGTCACTCCAGACAGAGATGGTCTTACCATGCTTCCTCACGTCAGCTTGGGTTCTGCCTTCCCACCAAACCAAGGTAGTGCCTCCTAGGCGTAGGCTAGCCAACTGAATCTTACTCTTGTATGAGTCTATATTTTGTACTCTGCAATACACATCAATTTGTCTTATCCAGTTGTCCAACTTTTCAGCATTCAACTCCCCATCATATATAGGCAAGTCAAATTTAACATCTAACTTAATCAAAGATGCTTTCTTATTATGCACAGGGCTATTAGGAGGTGTAGGGAAGCTTTCTTCTTTCCCCTTTCCTTTGGAGTGTTCATGGGAATGAGATTCATCTTCTTCTTTATCTTGCTTAGAGCCTGATGAATCTTCATCCTTATGCTTTCGAAAGTGCCTATACATTTCTTCTACCATAGAATTCATAGTTAGGAAACTTTCTAGGAATTGAGGTTCTGGCCCTACAGAACCTTCTCTTGACATTGTCTTTCAAGAATAGACTCTCCCAATTTCAGGATTAGTTTCCACCAATTCTCTTTCTCCTAGTTTGAGCTTTGATCTAGTGAGCATTCACAACTAAACCAACACAAGCTTGTCTAACCTTACAACCTAGAGCTCTGATACCACTTGATTTGATATTCACCCTATGAGTGACATCAGTTAAGATTTATTAAACAACAGGTATTACAGACTCATGTGTTGGTGTGTGTTCTGTGTTATTTAAGCAATGGATCGATCAGATTGTCAATGCACATACATTTCAAATGAAAAGACAACAGAGAAATACAGTAAGCAACACAAAGACACAAACAGTTTTAATAAGGATTTCACCCTAATCTCCAGGGCTACATCTCTAGTCCAGCTTCAGTGGTGGCCTTGTTTTATTGTGTCTTCAAGCAGAAAAATTACATTACAAGGACTCAATGTGAGTTTTCCTGAGGCAGGTTTGCTTAGCAGGGTGGTTCTTGGATTCCCCAAGCCACTCAGAGTACACAGACTCTTGTTCTTCCTACCAGCTCTGTGACCCTTGGTCTATAGTGGACAGAGCCAACTGTGATGCTCAATCCCGACAGGTTCCTCTATGGGAAGGCTTGATTCCTCAAGCTCTCTGGTGCTCGATGTTGCCTGTGGTCAACTTGGCCCTCTTTCACCTCTGCTTGGCTTTACTGCTCTCTGTGTTCAGTCCTCCTCTCAGGGTTCACTATTCACTATCTCTTTTTTTCTCTATCTCCTCGAATAATCTCTGTTCATGGCTTTAGCCATTCGGCCTCCGTGCCTGTTCGTTTCCTCTCCTCCCTGCGTCAATTCGCCTATCGCCCGGGTGCTTGGAATTCCCTATTCAGCGTCAGCATAACGCTCAGGAAGCAGCCATGTGTCTCCATCGGAACTGTGCCAGTTCACTCATCGATTCGTTGCCTTTCTCCATCGTGGCGGTCAAGGGATTCCAAATCCTCCTAAATCACGGCGTAATCCTATGTCAATTCCGCTCTATCGAGTGCAATCTCCACCGTCTGATCTGGGCTCCCCCAGATCCAACGTCATTCGCACGTCGGGCGCTGTGGACTTGCCCGACCAATAACGCACGATCGTGGCAGTTTCTCTCTCTCCTCCGCTGCCATGCGTCAATTGCTGAGGGTGATCGCTCTATTTTCTCCAAAACGGCTTACCATTCAAGGGCGTCCCGGGGAAACCACCAGTTTTCCAGAGTGTGGGTCCCACCTTTTGTCCTTTAGCGCTTTTATTTTCCTGTCCGTGGTCCTTCGGTTCCTTCATGCGACCGGGTGCCTGAGGCTTTCCATCTTGGCCCTGTTTTCCTAGTGATGCGTGTTAGCGCTAAGCTCTAACGTGCATCAAAAATCACCTCCTTTTCCCGATCCGGGGCTCCCAAGGGCTATTTTGGCCTCCTACGCAGTCTCCATGGGCCTCAGTCAGTGCACTTTGACCGAGGTCCTCGTCGTTCCACGCCTGCTGCCATGGCCTCTAGTTCAGGGTGTTTTTGATTGCTATTTTGGATTCTTTACTGATTTATTCAACCTGTTTTAGTCATGATTCGATGATAGTCGTTTATGGATCCGATTCGGATCAACCATCCAAGGAACTTGAAGGCCCTCTATTTATTAGATAAAAAATAGTATCTACAGCATCTGCCCAAAATTGTAAAGGCAATCCTGCATGCAATCTCATGCACCTTGCACGCTCCATGATTGTTCTGTTCATATTTTCTGACACAACATTTTCTTGTGGTGTTCTTGGAACTGTCTTCTCTCTACAAATTCCATGCTCTGAACAGTACCTATCAAACTCTTTGCTGCAATATTCACCTCCATTATCTGATCTGAGACACTTCAATTTCTTTCCTATCTCAATCTCAACCAAATCTTTCCATTTCTTGAAAGTATCAAATACATCAGATTTATTCTTAATAAAATAAATCCAAGTTTTTCTAGTTGCATCATCAATAAAAGTAACATAATAACGAGAGCCACCGAGAGATGATACCTGAGTAGGTCCCCATACATTTGTATGCACAAGCTCTAATTTTTTTTCTCTTCTTTTCTTTCCCAACTTTGAGAAATCTGACCCTCTCCTGTTTTCCATAAATTCAATCCTCACAGAAGTCCAAATCAACATTCTTCAAACCCAGCAACAAATTCCTTGAGTGAAGAATCTTCATCCCCTTCTCACTCATGTGTCCGAGCCTATGATGCCATAATGCTGCATCTACTCCTTTGGAAGTTAAAGCATTAATAGAGTTAGAAATACCATTGCATAAATACAATGTACCAACCTTTTCACCTTTTGCTATAACGAGGGCTCCTTTGGTGACCTTCCAAGATTTATCTATGCAAGTTGTCACACAACCTTCACTGCCTAACTACCCTGTTGAAATCAGATTTTTCTTCAGATCTGGAACATGCTGTAGGTTTTAACCCTGTACAGAAATTACCTGCATACGAATTCTTAAACAAAGAAAATAAACAATGCGAGAGCATAACCCATAAAACACATATGCACAAAGATTTTTCCTTGGATCCCAAAACAGGGACTACCAGCTTGATTTTTCATTATGTTCCTTTCAATGTTACAATACATATTTATACATGCCGAAGCATCCAATACCATGGACTGAAAACCATCGCATCCAATACCATGGACTGAAAAACCATCGCGTCCAAACAACATGTGCGAAAATCATGCACAAAACCATAGGTGGGTCCGCCCAACCTAACATATGGTCCAAAACCAAAATTTTCCAGGGCGATGCCCCGGACCCCATAAAGTGGGGTTACGAGTGCCCTTCAAACCCCCTATTAACTACGTGGAAAGAATATAACACAACCCAACAATCTCCCATTTGTTGTTTTCTTTCCACAGGGGGCCACAGGAGAGCTTAGTCATTTTTCCATCCCTGAGATTCCCATTGCTTCTCTACACCAAGAGAACTTCTCAGAGCTCACAGATTTTGTCAATGCATCTGCAGTATTCTTCAAAGTGTCCACCTTTACCAGCAACACCTTTCTGTCTTCTATCATATCCCTCACAAAGTGATACTGAACATCAATGTGCTTTGTCTTTGAATGATAAGCAGGGTTCTTTACCAAGAAAATTGCACTTTGGCTGTCACAGTCTATTCTTATAGCTCCCTGTACTAACCCCATACTTGAACACAATCTCTGCAACCAAACTGCTTCGTTGCTTGCATGAGTGGCTGCCATGTAGTCTGCCTCTGTAGTTGATAGTGCCACTACAGATTGTTTCTTACTCATCCAACTGACTGCACCTCCAAATAGGTTAAACACATACCCACTTGTAGATCTTCTCTGATCCAGATCTCCAGCCCAGTCTGCATCAACAAAGCCATGAATATCCAACACTCTATCCAATCCTGGTCTTCCTTGGTAGCACAAACCATAATCACTAGTGCCACGCAAATACCTGAAAACCCGCTTCACTGCTGTCCAGTGCTCCTTCCCAGGTTTTGACATAAACCTGCTCAATACTCCCACTGCATGTGCAATGTCTGGTCTAGTACAGACCATTGCATACATCAAGCTACCCACTGCACTTGCATATGGAACACGGGACATGTCCTCTTCCTCTTCTTGTGTCTTGGGACACCGTTCAGCAGATAACCTCACACCTACAAGAATAGGAACCTTCACCGGTTTACTATCCTGCATATTAAACCTCTGGAGTATTATCTCGACATACTTCATCTGGTTTAACCAGAGCTTCCTCTTTAACCGATCTCTTTTAATTTCCATGCCCAAAATATAGTTTGCAGCACCAAGATCTTTCATGTCGAATTTGGAGGAAAATTGGGTCTTCAAATCCTGGATAATTTCTTTGTCATTTCCAACCAGCAAAATATCATCCACATACAAGACAAGATAAATAATACGGTCACCAATTAATTTAAAATACACACAATGATCTGCTTTGCTTCTGGTGAAGCCAAGTCCCCGTATAAATGTATCAAATTTCTGATACCACATCCTTGGTGACTGTTTTAACCCATACAGAGACTTCTTTAACTTGCATACCAGTTCTTTCTTACCCTTCACTGCAAAGCCTTCAGGTTGCTTCATGTAGATTTCCTCTTCCAAATCCCCGTGAAGAAATGTTGTCTTCACATCCATCTGTTCTACCTCAAAATCAAAAGCAGCAACAACAGATAAAAGTAATCTAATAGAAGTTACCTTGGCAACAGGAGAAAAAATATCACCAAAATCAATTCCCGGCACCTGGGAATAACCTTTTGCTACCAACCGAGCTTTGTATTTCTCCACCTTTCCTTCTGCATTTGTCTTCTTCTTGAACACCCATTTGCTGCCAATGGGTTTCCTTCCAGCCAGCAACTCCACCAGATCCCAAGCCTCATTTTTGTGCAAAGATGCCATTTCATCGACCATGGCCTCTTTCCAGAGTTTTCCATCCTCGGAATCCATTGCTTCCTTCACAGTTCTGGGATCATTATCAGTAACAGACAAAGAAAAATTTGAACTGAAAGTAGATGGACTATACCTTTCTGGCTGCCTTCTTTCTTGAACTGATCTTCTCGCAGCCGGAGTTTGTGGCTCTTCATCTTCTGATTCCTCCTCTGCTGCAGAGCATGATTCTTCCTCCTTTAGCTCAAACTCTATCTTCTCAGGTTCCTTTGGTTGGACTTCATGTTGAATAACATATTTTACCTCTCTGAACAACACATCTCGGCTGTACACAACCTTCCGTGTGATTGGGTTCCAAATCTTATAACCCTTTAAAGCATCCTTATACCCAATAAAGATGCACTTTTCAGATTTACTATCCAACTTGGTTCGTTTCTCCTTTGGAACATGTACATATGCATCACATCCAAATACCCTTAGATGTGAAAGAGAGGGTTTCTTACCAGTCCATACTTCTTGTGGAGTCTTATCCTCCAACGCTGATGAAGGTGATCTGTTGATTAGGTAACATGCAGTATCCACCGCCTCTGCCCAGAATTCCTGTCCTAACCCAGAACCACTGAGCATGCTTCTTGCCCTTTCCATCAACGTCTTGTTCATTCTTTCTGCGACTCCATTTTGCTGAGGTGTATATGGAGTAGTCTTCTCCCGTGCTATACCACACTTCTTACAAAATTCTTCAAATTCCTTGCTGCAAAATTCTCCACCATTATCTGTCCTCAACACCTTTATCTTTTTCTCTGTCTGATTTTCCACCAGAGCCTTAAATTCTTTAAACTTGTCAAAGACTTCAGATTTCTTCTTAAGAAATATATCCATGTATTCCTTGAGAAGTCATCTATGAATGATACATAGTACAGAGACTTACCCAGTGATGGAACCTTCACAGGTCCAAACACATCACTGTGCACAAGCTCTAATATCTGTTTCATCCTCTTACCACCAAAGGGGAAACTCACCCAATTCTGCTACCCATATACACAATTTTCACAGAAATCAAAATCCAGAGAGATATTATTCATACCTTCTACCATACCTTTACCATGAAGTATTCGAAGGCCCTTCTCTCCAATATGTCCAAGCCTTTGATGCCACAACATGGTCTTCTCTCCAGAGACCACTAGATTCTCTCCTCCATTTTCAGGAACCATAGAACTATTGCACCCATCAACAACAGTGCTACCTTTTAGCTTGTACAGAGTTCCAATCCGAACTCCCCGCATTAATATCAGTGCTCCTCGAACCATCTTGCAGGTATCTTTCTCGAACACCGTCTTTACACCTGCATCATCCAACTTGCTTAAAGAAATCAGATTTCTGGCCAATGCAGGAATATGTATAACACCCGGAAGTGTTCTAACCCTTCCACCGTGATACTTCAACTTTACTTTTCCCCGACCAATGATTCTAGCCTTCCTATCATCTCCTAAGAAGACATCACCACGATCGTATTTCTCATACTCGTATAACCACTCTCTATGGGGAGTGAAGTGAAAGGATGCACCTGAGTCAATCAACCATGCCTCATGATCTACATGTGTACTTGAAGAAGCCAAGTACACATCCCCACCTTCATCTGAGGTGGTTTTCGCCTCTGCAGAAGGAGCATCATCAGATCCCTTTCCTTTATCAAGAGCTTTAGATTTACAATCCCTTCTGAAGTGCCCTTCCTTTCCGCATTTCCAGCACACCACCTTTGTAGGTTTTCCTAGAGATTTAGATCTCCCTCTAGATTTAGATCTCCCACTCGATGACTTATTTTTGTTTCTGTTCTGGGACCGTCCTCGTACAGACAAGGCATCACCATTCTGGTTGTCCATATTTTTCCGTCTCATCTCCTCCGTCAGCAAGGCTAAGACTGTTTCATCAAACTGCAAAGCAGTTGCATTGCTACCTATTGCAATAACCAGACTATCCCACGAATCTGGTAGAGAACACAACAGACTGATGCACTTACCTTCATCTGAAATTTTAATAACAACAGATAATAACTGACTTACCATAGTATTATTTGCATTCAGATGCTCTGTCACCGAGTCTCCATCTTTCATCCTCAGGTTATACAGCTTTTTCCACAGGAACAGTTTATTCACCAGAGACTTAGATTGGTACAAAGTCCCTAACTTGACCCATAAAGCCTTTGCCGTAGCTTCCCCTGATACATTCAGAAATACTGAATCCGAGACACACAATCGTATTGTGCTCTTTGCCTTTTGATCCAACTTCTTCCATTCTTCATCGATCACTCCCGATGGTTTAGTACCCAGATCTACCGTGATCCACTGATCTTTATCCACCAACAGATCCTCCATCTTGAGTTTCCACAACTCAAAATTCTGACCATTGAACTTCTCAATCTCTATCTTTCCACTGCCCGCCATCTTCTTTCACCACCAGAATTGATCTCGCAGATCTCCCACTGAATAGGGTCTACCAGAGGCCCGAGCAAAACCCCTCAGCAACAAAGGCATCCCCTTGAAGCCAAAACAGCTCTGATACCAAATGTAGGTTTTAACCCTGTACAAAATTACTTGCATACGAATTCTTAAACAAAGAAAATAAACAATGCGAGAGCATAACCCATAAAACACATATGCACAGAGATTATTCCCTGGATCCCAAAACCGGGACTACCGGCTTGATTTTTCATTATGTTCCTTTCAATGTTACAATATATATTTATACATGCCGAAGCATCCAATACCATGGACTGAAAATCATCGCGTCCAACACCATGGACCGAAAAACCATCGCGTCCAAAAATCATGTGCGAAAATCATGCACAAAACCATAGGTGGGTCCGCCCAACCTAACATATGGTCCAAAACCAAAATTTTCTGGGGCGCTGCCCCGGACCCCATAAAGTGGGGTTACGGGTGCCCTTCAAACCCCCTATTAACTATGTGGAAAGAATATAACACAACCCAACACATGCCTTACCTCCTTTAGTGGCCATTGGTTTTCGTTCTATTGTTTTTACAAGAGCCTTACCCATTCCAACAATTTTACAGGGTTTATCATCACCCAAACGGACTTGTCCAAAATCTCCTTGAACATAGTCATGAAAAAATTTCTTATTAGGTGTGGCATGGAATGAAGCCCTTGAATCTACCATCCAGGAATTAGTAATATTTTTGAAAGAAAGAATCAAAGCATCTTGTAACACCTCACCTGTCACATTTTCTTCATGATTGTTTTATTGTTGTGCATCTCTTTCTTTTCCCTTCCGAGATCTACAGTCTTTCTTTAGGTGTCATTTCTTTCTGCATTTCCAGCACACTATCCCCGATCTGGACTTGGATCTGCCTTTCCTTGATTTACTGCAATATCCTGAGCTCTTTCCTCTTTCCATTTTTCTTCCCCTAGACTCTGCACTTAAATCATTACCCGATGTCTCACTCGAGCTTTTTCATCGCATTTCCTTGCTAAGGATAGCACCAACAACATCATCAAACTTTAAAGTACTAGATCCAGAAATAGAGTTACTAATGGCCATTACTAAACTATTCCAACTTTTTGGTAATGAGCACAAGAATAATAGAGCTCTAACTTCATCATCAAAGTTTATCCCTACAGAACTTAACTAACTTGTAAGAGTATTAAAATCATTTAAATGGTCTGCAATAGATCCACCTTCCGACATCTTCATATTAAATAACTGTTTCATAAGAAATACCTTCTTTGAGGCCGAGGGTTTTCAATTTAGTTTTGCCAACACCTTAATCAAACCCTATGTCATTGTTTCCTTCGAAATGTTAAAGGCGACCGACGCTGTGAGGCACAACCAAACTGTTTCGAGTGCCTTTCTATAGAGAAGCTTCCATTGTTCATTTGTAATACTCGTCAGCATATTTGTTTTTCTGCACAATGGTAGGTATAGATCTTTCTGATAAAAATAATCTTCCATCTACATCTTCCACAACGAGAAGTTTTGGCTGTTAAATTTCTCAACCCTAAACTTACCATCTTCTGCCATTGCTCCCACTCGAATGAGGAACCCTTCTTTCCTGTGAGTTTATCAGCCAAATAGACCTTTGGCTCTGATACCAGATTTTAGAAAATTATATATTACAGAGCAATAGAACACATAGAAAATTGCATAAATATAAACACAGAAAACGCATAAAGCCAAAGAGACACAGATATACGTGTTTCACCTAGTTTGGGCTATGTCCACCCTTAACAGCCAGTCCTTCCTTTCTATTATCCAGCAAAATGAAGAGTCACAACCTACAACAGATCCGCTGTAATATCCTTTTTTTTTCTCTCACAATCTCACCTCTTTGTTTCTCACTCAGAGAATACACCTCTATTACACAGCCTCAATACGATGCCCTCATACAAAGAGAGGGGTTGCCTTCTAGGGCAAAAAACCCTAAACTAAACATAAGTTATACCATCAGATCATCCGCCTATTGAACGGACCAGATTGACTAGAAATTACTATACTTTTAGGAGGCAATTTTACATCTGTTTTTAGCTTCGAGGGCGTTGCCCCTGAAACCCCTGCCGGGGGATCACTGGCCCCCGGACCCCCCAGTCGGGGG
The DNA here is from genome assembly GCA_031772625.1 of Pinus tabuliformis. Taxonomy (NCBI): domain Eukaryota; kingdom Viridiplantae; phylum Streptophyta; class Pinopsida; order Pinales; family Pinaceae; genus Pinus; species Pinus tabuliformis. Next base: position 920,248 of record CM062806.1, read on the forward strand.
GGATTAGCCTCCCCGAACCCCCGCGAGGGGGACAAGTCCCCCCCGCACCCCCCGCATGGAGGGGTGTACAAAATTCCTGGGGTATACATCCGACTGAAATAAAGACCTCTAAATAATCATGCTCCACACCTAACATTTTTTTCAAAATATAACGATTTAAGACCATTGTTGTGGAGTCTTTTTCATTACGTGTCCACCGTAATAGTGGTTATAATAGTCAGTCAATTTGTTAAGAAGTAATTAGTGTGTATGATTTCCCTCAAGTCATAAGAATATAGTTTTCCTATGATTCAACACATGATTCATCCCTATTAGGTTTATTATCTAGAAAAATTCCTTTAAATAAAGTTCCACTAGTGTGTGTAGGAACTATATTATTTAATACATAATCAAGCTCTATCAATTATATTAATGAGAGACACCTAGCACTTGTCAACACTTATGGCACACCTTAACATGATTTGAAACTATACACTAATATTCCTTGGCACCTCGCATGTCTTGGAACATCTTTGTACATGGAACATATTTATACGTAGAACATATTTCCATGAGTAGGATCCCCAAGCACATTTTGGCATGCCCTATCATAGCATATCACTCCCCTATCATGTGTTGGCATGCCCTATAGTCCCTAGCATGCCTTGGAACACCTTGGCATAATATTGCATTGACAAACATTAGTACTTGGCACACATTGGAACTTGGCATGTATTGGAACATATTATTAGTGTGCATAGCATTCCCCTTTTGAAAAATTTAAAGTCCTGACTTATTAACCCTCTTATGTGTTCATTTCCTTGCATTTTAGCTTGGTTATTCCTTTTTTTGCCTTGAAATTCCTTGACGCATATTGGTATGCTCTGGTACCTTGCACATCCTAGCATGTCTTTGCACTTGGCACGCCTTGGCACTATTTTGCACATGTTAGCACACCTCGAAACTACTTAGCACACTCTAGCACTTCTTGACATTTCTTGATATTCCCTGGAATGCCTTACCCATTCTTAGCATACCTTGTCACTCCCTCCTTGGCATGAAAACTAGCACTCATTGACACTCTCCAACACACCCTCATATTCATTCACTTCCATGCATTTTTACCTAGTTCTCCCTTGTGTTGTCATAGTACTCCCTAATGCTCCTAAGCATGCATTGGCACTCTCTAGCACATCTTAGCACTCTTGTATATTCTTTGCTACTTCATAACATGAATCACACTCCCTGACGTACATTGGCACTTGGCAAGGTTTAGCATGTTTGGCATGCATTGAGATCACTTGGTATGCTTTGGCATGGTTTAATATTAAATTTGTTTGAGATCAATTATTGGAAGCTATATGAGAAGAAACTGAGAAATATTTGACACTCAGAATGCATTGAAACTTGGCACTTGGCACCTATTGGCACCTAGTGTTGGTGTGCCTAACATGCCCCTCATGGAAAAGGTAAATTGATGGCTTATTAACCCTATTATGTGCTCATTTGCTTGTAGTTCAAATTTTTTTCTCCCTTATGTTGCCTTGCTAGTCCCTGGAATGCATTGTCACACCCTTATACAACTTGGCATGCCTGAGCACTTAGCACATCTTAGCTTGTTTGGCGTGTCTTTGCACTATCTGGCACATGTCAACATGCCCTAGCATTCCCTAACACATCTTGGAAGCCATGACCTCAAAACTAGAATTACATTTTTCCATGACTTGGGAACCTTACATTCACTAGAACACCTTGGCATTCCCTAGTTGGCATGCCCTCTGTTATCCTCCACAATGTCCCAGGCTAATGAGGAGATCGATGGAGGTAACCACAAACAAAGCTTTTAGTTAGGTAGCTATACCTACCAAACAAGAGAGGGCTATCTCTATGAAATCACACAAGAGATGACTCTAATGTAAAGGATTTTAGGCTAGATAGCTAGGCTCAGGTGGGTTTTGGAAAATTTAGGGTTTTGTTGCTGGATAAGGGAGAAAAACCAGGTTTCTAGGTCAGAGGATCGAAGGGTTACAACAACAAAGATATAAAGGAGCAAGGTAGCATTACTTTTGTGATGGATATTAGGGTCTTTTGGTGTAGTGTATTGTTTAGAAGAAGCAAAAGGTCTTAATGAGCACGGAACATGAATTCATTAATCAAGAAAGATTAAACACATAATGATTTTTCCACCAAGACAGAGCTTTATGCAAATAATTTTGTTTATACACTGTAAGGGAAACCATTGGAGAATTGATGAATGGAAAGAGAAGATGAATATATTTCATATATAGCTATAACAGAGAAAAAATAACATCACAAACTTACTGCACATGAATTCCTAGATAATAGTTGCAAACTATGTCCTTTGATTTCCAGAAAATGTCCAAGTAAAAGCTACAATAGTTCTCTCCTCTGAAATCCAACCCATTCTATCACTAAGAAGATGATACATAAATACCAAAACAACATCTCCCCACTCTCATGGGTTGGATCCAAGACTCTAGGAACTATTCCATGAGGTGTTCTAACCAAACCCTAATGTTTAGGGAAGTTAAAAACAACTTCTACAATTAACTTTGACTCCAACCTCTCTCATAAATGAGGTCAAATTTACATCAAAACAGCTTACAAAGACTAACCACCAATTATTTACATTTACTTTTACCCCTCACATTCATATACTTCACCATTTTGACTTTTACCAAAGTCAAACTAGGAATTACAAAAAATTACACAGTGAAAATTTTACAAAAATCTCAGAAATTTCCAGGTGTGCAACGAGCTGTTGGAGGCCATTTTTGAGTGCCTTTCTGAAGTCCAAATACATATATGAATCCTTTTCTAGAAATCTAGGAGAGTGTAGATGTCTTTAGAGTATTTGTGCACTCAAAATGACCCATTTGTGGCTGAGATATGGCCATTCTCCCAGGGTGTCTCCAAGTGTGAAACGAAATGGAAAAAGAGGGGTAGAAAGGTGACTTTTGGCCTCATTTTTGCAAATTTCTCAAAAACGCTTAAATGGCTAGCGCGTGGCCCTAGGAAATTCATGAATAAGTACAAGGGATTCCTAATAAATGGTTATAGATTCCATAAAAAAACCATAGAGAATGAGAGAACCACCCAAAATAGTGGCATGTCTATGGAAGCTCAAAGAATGATGAGGTAAAGTTCCAAAGATGCAAACCCTGTACTTCAAAACACAACATTTTATGGAGTGGTAGAAGAAATAATCACATTGGACTATTTTTGTATGGAGTACATATTGTTCAAATGTAATTGGATTGATGTATACAATAAGGGAGGGATCAAAACTGATGATTTGGGTTTTACAATGGTGAATATGAAGAAATGCTTAAGTCAAAATCATTGGCAAGATGATCCATTTATTCTAGCATCGCAAGCTAAACAAGTATTCTATGTACAAGATCTAGTTGAGACTGACTAGTATGTAGTGTTAACATGTCCTCCAAAAGGATTCAGAAATAATACATCATATGAACTCGAGCATGCAGATTTGTCATAGGTTGTAGACTTTAAAGAAACAAAATGTGTAAGTGAAGAACATATCGATGATGTCGATGTCAACGTTGACGTGAGCGTGGATTATGTCTATTTAGATGGTGAAGGAATATGGTTGAGTATTAAGAAATAAAACATATCAATTTTGCTATTTTGTTTCAAGAACTCCAAAATTGATATCTGGTTATGAAGAGTGATTCCTTTGTTTCTTATCTATAAAATGTTTTAGACCCATTTAGTAGATATGTGTTTAGTCCCTGCCTACAACAGAGACTATTGTTTTGGGCTTGCACCATTAATCTTGTCAAATTGAACACATAAAATTTTGATATGTGCGAAGTTTCTATAACTGTTATATTTTTATATTTTTTAAGATTGAAATGACAATTTTCTATATTATTATTGGACCAGAGCCTTAAAATTTTCTCATTTAAAAGAACCCAGAAAATACAAATTTCTTGGGCACATGCCATTTTTTTAGCCTTCTTCTGTGACTGTTGGTTGCAAAACAAACTATGTAGTTGTGGGTTGCAAAACAAACTATGGAGATAGAGGAGTGCAATTACTAGGAGGGAAAAAAAGGATTAGAAAGAATCCAAGCACATTACTGTTAGACGATGCTACAACAAGTGCACTGTATGGACAATTGAAGGATTCCTTAGCTTAATCACAGCTAAGCTAATCATTCTGCATTTTCCTCCTGGAAGGTCAACAAAAACAAGGATGACCATTTGCTAAAATGTAAGTGTCATTCTCATTTCTCACTTTCTCTGCCAACAATGTTGTAGGATAATATCTACCATCAATCTTAATATTTCTTGTTTTATTTCCTAAAGCTTCTATCTTTAAGAGATTTCATAATCTGATAATTCTACATTTTCTTGCTAGTCCTTGAGATAATACTCACTGGTATTTCACCTCCATTCTTGATGTTTACTGGAGCTTTAAAATATTACATTGCCATTCTGATATACTAGGGATTTACATTTGCAATTCCAATCTTCTTGTGCTTATTTATGTATTGTCCATCCATCCAGTGATTGTTTTTCTCCAACTGATAAATTTCTTCTTCCAACAGTTAAAAAAATAAAAATATCACTGTAAACTTATAAAAGGTAACCTGGAAAGTGGTGCAAGTTGGACAGTGAAATTGTGTCTTCAAACTATGGGGTGCCCTATCATAGTGGAGAATGTGAGTCAGCCCTGAGAATTTGTTATAGAAGTCAGTTAATTTCTTAGATTAACAAGGTTTTTATATTGCATTCAATAACTCATTTTTGTTATTTTGAGACATGGTTTAACATTGTCATGTTACCTTCTGTTGGTTTTCACAAATATTATAGGTTCTTTGTGAGGAGCGGGGGCTATATGTTGAAATAGCTAACATCATTTGAGCCTTGGGGCTTATTGTTTTAAAGGGAGTCATGGAATCTCATAGAGACAAGATCTGGGCTCGCCTTGTTGCTAATGTAATGCCATGATTGCAAACAAGATAATTAACTCTCAAACTTTTGATTCCATGTAAAGCTTCCTCTTTTATTTGTGTTTGGTTGCTTGAGAAGATCATAGAATTCAAGGATTGGCATTTGGATTTATAGTGAGAACAAGGTATGAAATTTATTTTAAGCCTATGTGTGTTTCTAGAGTTGGAGAAAAGTGCCAAACCAAATAAATTGCTATAATTGATGCTTAATAACTAACGCTTAGAGATTGTCCTTGGGAATTTGATTATGTAGGGTTGTAGACCATAAGATACTCTAGCTATCAACCTCTATATTTCACCTTATGTTCTCTATGTTCTGGCATATAAAATTCTAAAGGCACCCTAGCTTGATTTGTCATGTTGTGGAATTTTGCAGTTTCACAATATTTTTGCACAGTAGTGGCTTCTAAGATTAGAAGTGAAACTCTAACGATGTAAAAAATATTAATAGTGTTCTAATAACTGCACATAAATTTGAAAATCACAATTTTGATCTTTGATGGACGAACTCCGTTATCAACATCTTATGTTTTCACGTGTTGATGATTTCCATGTTCCTCTTCTTTACAGCATGCAGATGTATTCATTTATGTTCTTTTAAAAATGCAATTTAACACATCACGAAAGTAAGGGGTCTTGGAAGAGTCCTTTGTCACACCTAGACCTAGATCAAGTGGTATCAGAGAGGTCTTTGCATTGATGTGAATTGCAGCGTGAACAATGGAATGTGCAGCGACAGAGGATGAAAAAGCGATGTACGAGACAATGCTCAAAATTTCCAAATGGGTAGAGATAACGTATGAAACTCTACAGAAAGAGACACAGGGAAAGGGGCGATTGCAGCTTCAGTTGCAAGTCACAAAAGAGGCCCTGGAAGAACTGAAGCACAACAACCAAAGTCTTCAAAGAGAGAACGCTGAATTGAAGATGCTTCTACATGAAGAGAAAGAAGAAAAACATAGTATGCTACGACAGTTGCAAGCAAAGGACGAGGTCTTGGAAACACTGTAGTGTGACCCATGTGAGGTAAAAAGTAGTTCTCCATCTTCATGTGTGTTTCTTGATGATGATTTTGCTGTTTTTGAAAATCATACCACATGAATTGGCTCCAAACTGTTGAAGAAAATGGGGTATGAAGGAAAAGGCTTGGGCGTTAATGGACAAGGCATTGTTAGCCCCATCAAAGTAGAAGAGTTACCCCATCAGGCAGGAAATGGGTGTGTCAGAAAGAAAGTTTGGGAATGCGCCGAGACAGCTTGCAAACCACCAACAACAGATGATGAGAAGCCCTCATCAGTTCTTTCCAAATATACAGAGGAGGTAAAAGATATTGATTTACTTTCAGTTTCGTCATCGCATAGTATGATTTTTGTTGGAGATTTGGAGATCCCAATTATAAGGACAAACATGAGGCTCCTTACCAGGACGAGGCACGAGAAGGAAGAAAAACTTGGCATTAATAACCAATGCATAACTCAACCATTGGAGGTTGTGCAGAGACCTCAATTTGTAGGCATGGGATACACCAAAGGGGAATGCTCAAAAGTGTCGTATGCTTCTGAGACATCATCGAAATCATCAGGGAAATAGAATGATGGGAACCCATCCCCATCATCCCATGGCAATTTCCATTGCAAGGAAAGAGCTGAGGTAAGATCTCATCGCCATACTTACACCAAAGATGGAAAGGAAATGTATAACCACTTTCGATCTTTGAATGTTCATTTCGATTGTGATCATGTTGTTAATAATGAACGTAAAACATGGCATCGAAAAACATGCAGCGTTTGTGGATTACATAACCACACATTTTCTAAGTGTTGGAAAAGAATGGCAGCACACAAAAGGATGAGGCATGAAAGACCCTCTCAATAGCATGAAAAGATACAGGTTAAGCAGATATGGAGGAAGAAAACATATTGCAATCATTGGAATAGAAGTGCCCATCAAAGAGCCACTTGTTGGAGGCTCCATCCATAGCAGTGCCTCAAAGACAAAGCTTCGGTGCATTAACCAAGTGAAGTAGTCGTTCGGCAAACAAAATCACCACAAGGAGCTGGCGCATTCACATTGATAAGTGAAAAATGGTTTCTAGACATGTTATCATTTCATGGTTGTGCTTTTGTAAATCATTTGTTGCATTTTAAGATGTAAAAGTGATGTTGTGTTTTCCATCACTTGTTCGGTAACAATGATGCCTAGTCTTATTTGGTGTCGCATGTTAAACTGTGAAAGTGATGTTATGTTTCCATCACTTGTCAAAAAAATATTGTTTGGTCTTATGTTTGTAAATCATGTGTTGTAGTGATGATGTGTTTTCCATCACTTGTTGAAGCAACAATGATAGGTTAGCCTTGTTTTCATAGCTGAGGTCTTGCATCCATCTTGATGTAAACTTGACCACCGAGTATGTGTTATAAAATCGTGGCAAGTGTGGGACATTTGGGTCATTATTTGGTCATAAAAGTCAAGCATGTAATTTGAAAAACAATGTACTATAGGTTACAGAGGTAGCATGTGTTGGCTCATTGCTTAAGACTCCGAAGAACAAAGGTGAAGGAGATGGAAGTGAGATCTTTTCAGGATGCTTGTGATGCAGACAAGGTATAGAGAAGTTGCAGATTTTTTTTTATGCTTTTGGAGGACCAAAAGCTCCTCAGTGGGAAAGGTTGATATAGGTGGCTCCAGAGACACAAAGGACAAAGAGGACTCAAGAAAGCTCGAAAATCAAATTGTTTGGATTATGCTTGAACTAGGACCAGAGCATATATCTCGTCATCCTAATCGCGACGGTGTGAATGGTTCGTCAAACCGAGTCCGTATGAGAAAGTTAGAAGCAATCAAAGTTAGGTTGAATTTTTGCTGACTGGGAAGGTCAAGGAGGACACATTTTTGACAAAACTCAACCACCATATTCCGGCCAACTCTGGCTAGATTTCAGGTGAATTTGTGGCCTTTGTTGTTTTTTAAACAAAAAAAATATATAAAAATGGTGGCGGGCCATGACCCCTGCCACTGTCATCGCCCCATCCATATCACATACATATATATATTGGGCGATGGGTGGGCCACCTCCAGTGGACTCGGCCCACACCCTACCCTTATGCCACATGCCACATAAACCGAGGCGACGGGGCTTGAACCCGCCCAACTAGCCTGGCCAACCCACCTCCCGGGTGCCTCCATACATTACACATTAAACCAACCATGCGGGAAATATAGGCTGGCAACCCAATGCGGACCCGACCCACAATTTAAAAACAAAAAAATATATGTCGTTTGATAAATGCATTAAAATTTGAGGGGCGGGGTTTGACCATTGACCCCTCCTCAATGATTTTCGTTTTTAACCAATATGCCCAACGGTCAACCTTTGGCCTATCCACCCGAAATTTTATATAAATTCATTTGTCAGTGCAACCGAGGAGATGGAGGAACCAAGAGCGAGCACGAAAATCAAGGAGTTAATTTTTAATGCAGGTGGAACCATGATTGGGCATTTTGCAGGAGGGCCAAATTTTCACTTTGTCAGATTTTGACAAATTTTATTTGGTTTCAACACCTCTCGACCCCACGAACGCAATGGTGTTGTCCATTTCTCCATCAGAGTTCTGCATTTTTCAGCCATTTTTCAGTATGGAGGTGGAACCATGACCACTGTGTTATCACTCAGGTTGTCCTTAAGCTCCGGAAAAGGATACAGCCGAGGTAACCACAGACCAACTTTGGACTGCAGGTTCTAGCCAACCTGCAATCAGAGAGGGCTCTCTCTTTTAGATTTAGCTTTGTTGAAAAGGATTTTAGGCTAGGTTTTGAGTTCAGAGGGTTTTTTGTTTTGTTTTTGGTGGGAAAATTGATGTTTTCAGACAGAGAGGCAAGGCATAGTCTGGAAGTTTCAAACCATTGGGCGTGGAGTCGAGGAGGAGAACTGCTGGTGCATTTCTTCGGTCACAAGAGAGGGAAAATGGAGCAAGATAGTTGCGCATGAAACAATATTTCAGGTTTAAATGATGGAAAGAATGCTAAGTAATGAGAGGCAGTTAAGAATCTCTCAATCAGCTTAACAGATGGGGGTAACAGAGCTCTACCTAGGGGCAGTAAAGAATCCCTAGATAATTGGCAAACACAGGTGAATCGGGGTAAATATGAGCCCGGGGGAATTCACATTCATAACCAATTCATTTAGAGGAAAACATAAAGAAACAACAAAAATTGAGCATAGAGTGTACTTAAACAAATTCTAAGCTATTCTTTCTTTCTGCTATTTATATAGTGGTAAACAATAAACAGAGGTAAGATGCACTTATTGCTTCAGACTGCAGCACAAGAATTCCATCTTCATATCTCCAAAGACATTCATTTACAACAGACAGTTTTCTCTCCAAGCTTTCAGCAATCTTTGATTATAGAAAAAACCCAGGTATACAATGCGAGTCTCTAGTGAAAATTCTCAATTTTCCAACCCTTGTAACAATGTAGAGGGCGGTATATATAGGGAAAAACTCTCTACAACTGCTTTTATTACAACTTGACCTAAACAGGTCTGAAAGAAAGATGATTACTTAACCTAATCCTATCCAGAAATAAATGCAAAAAAATATCTCAGGCTGCGCTCAGGGCTGCTGTATCAAAACTGAGTAAATGATGTAGTCCTTGGCGGCTTGGTGCAGTGTTTTCTGCAATAAATGTGTATGGGTTTCTGCTTCTTTGCTGTATGTCTGCATTTAAAGCTTTAACTGTGATTTGAGGGCAAGGATGGCCTTACACCTCTTGATTTGACTTTCTGGGGGGCTCATCAATGTTTAGGCGCTTCGAGCCCCTAAAAAATCTTGATTGATACTCTTTGGCTCTTCTTCTTCCTCTGATACTCTTTGACAATAAACTGGGCCACTATTTTCCTTTTTTGTGGGTCTAATCACAAATTAATGGTTGCTGTTCGACCTCTGTTTCCTCTAGAACTGTCTTCTACTCCTTTCGGCAAGCTTCGCGAAGAAAAATGGGTCATTCGGCGCCTTTCTGGCTTGATGGGGGCTGCAAAATGAAAAGATTCCCTAAAGATTCCCCATTCAGGCCTAATTTATCCAGCAGGCGCAAATCGCTCATCAAAAACTGCCTCAGAAACTGATTTCGGGGCTCCGGAGTGCGATTTTCACCCTTCGCGCCAAAAAAGTGATGATGACGTCAGCATGATGACATGGCGGGATGACGTCAGCATGATGACGTCATCACATACGGAGGTGACATGGCAGTACGGCGGCTCTGAAGATGTGGCAGGACACGTGGCAGGTGACTCGGCGGTACAGTGGCAGGAGGGCCACGCAGGCGGATGACGTGTCATGGTGATTGGGCAGGGGGGTGACGCAGGCAGGTGACGTCACCAAGCAGGGGGCGGTTTCTGGTTTTGGGGTGCACCGCCTTTGGGCATGAGCTGTTTTGTCAGAGGGGGCTCCGCCATAGCCTAGGAGGTGATGCACAGCGGGAGTACGGTGGAAATACCGCCCATCTCCTGGACGCTAACCTTCGGGCGTTCTGGAGATGGGACGGCCCGTCAACCGTTGATCTGGGCGCACGACGATCGGACGGTTGGCGAGAAGGGCGAGGCGACGGCGGGTTAGTGGGCAGGGATATTCGTGGGAATATCCCGATTTAAATAATGTGCGGCGGGGGTTTTAGACTTAGAGAAAGTGGGTTATGGGGTCTAAAATGGGCGGGTTAATGTATTTACAGTTGGGGTTTAGGGATAAGGGGTAAAACAGGGGTTTAATGCGCGCGTGTTTAAGGGGGCGGAAAAGAGGGTCTTTGAGGGTTTTTAGGGCTAGGGGAGAGGTTGTTAGCATGACCAGGTGTCATCTAACTCCTGCTATGACTCGGATGGGCTAAAAATAGCCCCAGATGGACCATTTTTTCCCGAACTTGGAAGAAATATGGCTATATTTCCAGGGAGGGGATATTTACATAGGGGAGTTTTATATACATTCTTTTAGTAGGGGAAAGGGGAAGACTGATAGGGAGTTATATAGTAGAGTTAGTGGTTAATATGGTGATGATAAACAGGCGCTAAGGTTAGGGACCTTAGGCTAATTTTGGGGAAAAGAATTTGAAAAGAAATAAAATCCTTGAGTGAAGCAGATCTTCACCAAGGAAACTGATATGGATGATGATGAAACTAAGAGGAATCAAGCAGATCTTGACCTCTTTGGGAAGTTAGTAAGTGACTTAGGGAATTAGAAGAAGGGGGAGTTAGTGATGTCCACCTTTGACCTCCTTTGAATGAAAACTGCTTGCACTGTGATCCGGAAAAATATACACTTAGTAACACAAAATTGATCATAAGTCATCTTTCTGCAACCTCTCAGCTACCTACCTAGCCTACTCACCTAACATTTTTTTCTTCTTTTTTTGGTTTGGGTGCACTTAGACTTGCAAACCCAGATTTACAGTTTTTCTTTTGAATGTTTCCTATCTAGATCTACACTTATTTCTGCCAGGGCCCAGATTAAACAGTTGGGTCCATTTGATTCTCTACCTATCTACAAATCTGCCAAGATTAAACTGTTTGGTCAGATGCATTCTCTATATTCTAAAACAGGAAATTGAAACCTAGGGAGATCAAGATTAGACTGTTTGGACCTCCCTTAAATGAAAACTCTTCAAAACTGGATTGACTCATCAAAATTGGAATCAACAGTGGCATTTGGACTAACACATTTCATGGCTTTCTTCTTTGGTCTCTTCTGGAAATATGGAACACTACAACTTGCAAAGTATGACATATTTGGCATGTAAAAATGTCAATCATGAAAGATGAAACCCTGTTGCAACAGGAGGCTAACACACTGTAAAAACAGGAAGCGAAACCATGATCCTTGAAATTTTCTCGAGGAGGTAATTTTTCTCCATGTCGAAATATAGTCAAGTTTACAATCTCTTTTCATGGTTTTCTGCAGGGATCGCAATGGTGAGGACAAATTCAAATTTTTAGTTGCAGATTTCCAATCCACCCATGGAGTAGAATCTTTAAGGAATCTAAAAGATTCCTTGAACCCCATATTCTCAACTTCTTAGAATTCAAAAAATGGACAGTCAATTTTGCACCATTCAACGTCACAAATCTGATGGTGCGTTCATATTTCTCATTCTCTCATTCTATTCTTTAGCCACTTTTCTAAGTGGAATGCAGGGGTAAACATCCACGAGCGAGCAGTCATGCAATTGATGCCATGAATCTGTGGTCTGAATAGCTTCAATAGATTGAAATCCACTTCTTCAGATAGCCCTTGGTTGTGAGGTATATGCAGTGTTCATGTACTTCTTTTGCTATGCATTGTGTTGTAGAGATCCTTGATTGATGTTTGATGTGGGATCTTGTTTCTCACTCATTTTTATGATTCCTGCTTGATGTGACGCGGAATCACCTATGTGATGTACTTGTTGTCATGATTCATCATGTTGTGTTTTGAGATCCCTTTGTTGTAGTCTGATGGGATATTCATGTGTCGCCATGCATGTTTTACATTGAGATCCCTTTTATGCCATGTTGGCGGGATGCTCATCATGATGAGTTTTGAGTCATACTGATAGGAGTCTTTTGACTGAGAGTTCCTGTAGTGGAACATCTCTTAGATCCACTCCTGCATGAGGGCATTTTCCTTGTATGATCGCGACATCATCTCTTGTGTACATCACTATTGAAAGCAATTAATGTAGCGGCCTACACCATCTTGACATCGGGGCCTGGAGACGTAGTCCCTCCTAGACGAACTCCATTATTAATGTCTTATGTTTTCATGTGCTGATGACTTCCATGTTCCTCTTCTTTACAGCACGTAGATGTATTCATTTATGTTCTTTTAAAAATGCAATTTAACACATCATGAAAGTAAAAGGTCTTGGAAGGGTCCTTCGTCACACCTGGACCTAGATCATAAATCCTTCTTGGATAAAGAAAATTAGTTTTGCTATGCTAAATTCCTCTTCGGAATATGTAAATGTTCTTAAGGATTCATGAGGTTAATTGTAAGTTTAAACATGAGTTTTTTAGTATTTTTATGTAAATTTTATGTACAAATTAACATAAACAAATGACTGAAAAACAACATATCAGAGGCATGACCATCACCAAAAATAGTATCACAGTAGCACATGATGAAGGAGTTCACCCCGCCAGGGCTACATCTCCTTGGTCCAACTTCAAATGGTTTGGCCCTCTCTATTATGTTGAAAAATGTGAATAAATTAGTATACAATGCTCAGATAGCTTTGAAACCTATTCCAATGGTTCCAGAATGCCCAAAAATTCCTGCCTAACCTCTTTCTGATCCTGATTTGGTAAAAAAATGAAGAAGTTATAGCTTCCCCAAGTCTTTCTATTATTCGCTCTACAAACTCCCCAAATTTCGGCACCATCCTACAATTTCGCTCGGATTTCTGCTAACCGGGTGCCATTTCCATTGATTTCAGGGTGAAATTTTTAGACACTTTAAATGTCCTCTAACGCCTAAAATCCACAAATTATGGGCCACATGGGGCCACGTGCCCATGGCTAAGGCCAAGGATTCACCCCCGCCAGTCAGGTCCCCCACTCCACTCCACTGATGAACATGTGGGTGGTGCATGCCCAAGGGCTGGTGATGTAAGAGCATTTAGCACCCTTCGTCAAAGGGAGGAATCCAAAGCAAAGCAAAGAGGAGCGCGTGGACCAGGGGAGGAAAATAGGGGAAAATTTGTTTTAAAACAGATTTTAAAGATAGATTTAAAGGATGGAAAAAGATGGATAAAAGTCTCTCGAAGACTTGTTATGATTGTATTCTGCCATATGCATGCATTATAGAGCTTTAGGGCTTTTGTTGAGTAAATCAAGGAAGGGATATGATCGGATCCTTCATAGTGATTTGATCAAACACTTCTAGAACCTACGTGTTCAACTATTAATAGATAGAGGAGAGATAGAGTAATAGATAGGAGACTGTATGAATTCAGAAGTATTGCGATGTAGCGAAAGGCGAGGCTGTGCTAAGGATGAAATGCCTTAGAAGTTGTAACTGTGTTTTTCTTATATAATATATGTGTGTTTAAATATTGATTGTGCACTGTCCGTGTTTATATATATATATATGTATATACCCTAATGGGCTTTCCAACTCTGTTTCATATGTATATGCCTTGGGTTCAAATCCAAACTATGAGAGTGTTGGTAAACCATCGATTCCTGTAGGTTCGATGGTGACCATGAGATATTTATGAACTTATCCATGCTTGACAGATCTGGCAGAAACATGCGTTTAGCACTAAAATCCTTCAAATGGTGGAAGACTAAGTTAAAGAGGAAGCGGTAAGAATGCACAGGAGTCGTTGATCATATGGATCAATAGTTCGGATTAAGTCACTTGGGGAAAAAACCTTTATATCGCATCGATGAAAGTTCCTTGGGGATATCGGGACCGGCCTTTGTAACAGAGCGACAGTGAAATGCGATTTAAATCACAACCGTTGGATCGAGGCTCTAGATCAATGGCTTAGATGCAATCGGAGATTGCAATCGGGAAAGTTAATGTGGTTAAAAGCGCCGATAGTGTATTTTGTTCGTTTGGAACAAAATTCCTACCAATAGTTATTGATGCGGGCATAAAGAATTTGAAATCCGGAAAAGGTTTCAGAGTGAGGTTTCAAGGGTTCCCATGTAATGATGTTTAAGCCGATATGTTGTGTGGCCGAGTCTTAAGGCTTAAGGCCATATGTATGCTCCCGATAGATGGTGAAAAGGGCAGATATATGTGAAAAGGCTCTGATAATGTAAGTCCATGGATTAAAGGCCTAGAGCCTAAAGAAACGCTTCTGATAGGCTTTGTGGGCCATAACCCATAGGCCTCAAGATCTATTTATTAGGGAAATGGGATTTTGGCTAACCCCCAAAATCTCACACCCATTAGCTAGCCCCCTGTGGCTGGCCCTTTCCCGAAATGCGCAATACTTCAACATTAAATACATTTCGTCACCATAGTCAATTAAGACTCATTCGGATGGCGTGTTTGTAGGAGGATTGGCTTATTGCTTGGAGGTCATGGGTTCGACCCCCACTGCTGCTGCCCAGACTTCAAACAAACTTTTGGTGGCCCCCAGTGTTGGGTGTGGAGCCTGATTATCTTATTTGTTCAAAGGTATCACTGCATGGGACCCTAGTTCATAATGGGGCGGCAACATTGCCCGTTATTTGCATTGTAAAGGGGGTCCCCAAAAGCTAATAATATATGTAAAACTGCCTTGTAAAGTGTTGTAATTTCGTATTTAATCTGGGCCGTTCATTAGGCGGAAATCTGACAGTAGAACTTATGTTTAATTTAGGGTTTTTTTTCCCTAGAAGGAAACCCCTCACTATATATGAGGGAATTTTATTGCAGCTATGTAGATGTTTATTTTGAGCGAGAAAGAGAGAGGATATTGTGTGAGAGTGAAGAGGGAATTACAACAGATCTGTTGTAGGTTGTATCTCTTCATTTTTCTAGATAATATAAAAGGAAGGACTGGTTGTTTCTCTGTGGATGTAGCCCAAATTGGGTGAACCAATTATATCTGTGTCTCTCTCGTTTTATGTGTTTTCTATGTTTATATTTCTGCAATATTTTATGCGTTCCATTGCTCTATAATATATAATTTTCTAACACTCGGGTTGCCACATGGCGGCCCCAGTTTGGGCCAAGTGGTTGGGCACCTTCCGACCAATGAAATTTTTCCACAATAGAACCAATAAAAAACTGCCACTTGGCACCACACCATTCGCTGAATGACATTGACCTATCAACCTTGCCCCATCAGCCTACATAGTCAGCCCCACCCATCAGTATGGATTGCTGAATGGGTTGTCACATTTTACAAAAAAACGCATGTTTGGGAAAGTGAACATAACATCGTTTTGAGAGCATAGGGTGTCCGTTTCATGCGAAACTAGTTGCATCGGATTCAGGATGACGAGAACTATGCATTCATTCAGGTTCCACTCCAATCCGACAAATTTGAATTTTGAGCTATGTTTTTTAGCACCTGATAACTCTCCCTTTCACCTAGAACTGCACAATGCATAGTTACTAGGCCTCCTTCCTAGTCTATCACCTATATTGGGCTCAATCCATGGATAACAATGCATCATTCTAGACTAGGGAGTTTTGGATTTGATGTCATCCCATCATGAGTGAATTGCAGGAACAGGTACACTGTTAGATCATGGCAAGACGATGAAGGAGATGAAGAAGGAGCAAACATGCTAGAAGAGTCACTTACAGCTTGATGGACAAAGAAGCCTATCAAGAACAAGTAAAGGGAACACATGCATCAACCACCTCACAAGACCAAATATAATTGAAGACCCCACATCATCAAGATATGTAGAGGAGAAGAGAAAGCACATCCATGAACACATTTATCATTCAGTAGCAACAACGAATTGACATTGCCACCTCAACAAGCTAGCCCATGTCAACAGTTTCATGTCAAGTCATGTCATGAGTTGTCAAAGGCCACATCACTATTATGGGCCATATGTGTTGTAAATCGAATGTAATGTAAAGTGGAATTCCAATGGACACACATGAATATGAAGAGTCATGTCAGTTGAACAGTGATGAGGGTAGTCCAAGAGTCATAAGGGTCAAGCATCAGGCTCAGTTATATATAACCCCCTCATTGTATGAGCAAGGAATTTTCACCTTGGCTCCTCCCATGAAGAATAGAGAGTTTTAGTTAGTTCTTTGAGGAGTAAGGAGTGGCTTCAATGTCCCACTATTGGGGCTAGTGATGTATGACGTAAATATGTGTCTTGGAACTTTTTCTTAATATAGAATTTTGTTCATGCCATAATGTTTCGATGCATGACTTGTAGATGTTTTTAAGGCTATTATTTGAGCGTTTGTAATTCATGTTTGTTTCACATGTACTAAGACACGTGAACTATTTCAGTTGTTTTAGTAATTACCTCGTTGGAAATGTGCGGTATTGGTTATCACTGTTGTCTCATCCTTGTGGACTACTCCGCGGGATACTAGATAGACCAATCTTTCTTATTGGTTATAACGACCATCACATCTATTGTGGACTACATCCCTGGATGGTGGATGGGTCATCCCCCTTTGGTTTTAACATTTGTTGCATCCATTGTGGACTATTCCATTGTATCCAGAGAGTTCAGGTCATCTTTAGCTTCATCAACTTTTCCAATGTTCTTCAATGTCCGGTGTTGGTTAAATTTTTCATGGTGGAATTTCACTGTGAAATTTTTTTTGTAATGGTTTTACTATGGTGATGTAATAAGTTCTTAATCCTATGCTAAGTAATAAATCTAAGGTCATAATCATAAGTGGCTAAGCACTAAGACCTAGCACATATGCAAACACTATGGTACAAAACCTAATGCAAAAACCTATGTTATAAACCTAATACCTAAACCTTTAGGACTTTGTACTAAAACCAATGCAACAAAACATAAACAATCCCTAACCGTGGGGACTAACTGCAATGGGACGGTGTCAGAGAATGCACATGTGAACACAGAGGTAGCTGACAGCCTAGTCACAGCAGTTTAGACCACAGCGGAACCGGGATGTGAATTGTAGGATATTACGTAGAGGGTTAGTGAAACTACCACTACAAACAATTGTCGTGTGAACAGGAGTCACCGTGTTGTTAGCCGGAACCGCTCGAGATGACCACCAGGTGGTCACTAGGGGTTAGACCACTCGGTCACATGCCAATAGTTAAACTATTTCACGTCGTTTTCAGACTGTCAGTGGTCCAACGCTAATCCAAAGTTTATTTTGGGTTTCTTTTGTTGGTTTTATGCTATTTTAATTAAACCACCATGTAACTAATGCCTAATGTCACAATGTGACAAGACCAAGGCCAATAAACCTTCAATGAAACACATTCATGCCTATCTTAGCCTGAGAGAGTTTGAATGAACCTAAGGAGTTATAAATTCAAACTTTTGTTCATGGGGAAAGGATATTAGAGGTTTTTAAGACTTGTACTCAGATTCTGAGAGAGAGAGGAAGTTTTGTTTTTAGTGTGTCTTGCCCGTTCGGAGGTGGAATTGGGAACCAAGACAGGTGTTAGAAATTTAGGAGAGAGAGATTTATGTTGATAGAGACTAGAAGTTCTTGTGTGCACATTCAGTATGGTTTTTTTCTATGTAAAATACCTCTTTCGATCAATACTAATAAAGTAGACCCCATCTTGAAAGTGGACCCAGAGACATAGTCCATCAGGGACGAACTCCAAAATCAATGTTTAATGTCTTCTATCTCTATTTTTCTACAAATTCATGTTTAATTATGTTTCTTAAGTTCTTTATTAAGTATTAAATGAATTGCTTTCCTTTAGTCTTCCACCTTCAACACTTAAGGTTAACAATCAATTCAATGTTGGAAAATAATAAATTCTACTTCAGTTTAGTTTACGGTCAATATCAGATCATATAATTAGGTATTAGAGTAGGTTGCGTTTTGTAGAATTTTTTACAGTGAATGTTAAATAGGTCAAGGTCGTGGCTTGGACAAGGAACACTTGAGGAGTTTGATCCAGAAATTGGAAAGCAAAAAGTCACTCATAAATCGACAATGACAAGATCTGATGCAGGTGAAACTCCTGAAGTGAAGATGAGCGAGGAACAATTTCAGTGTGTGTTTTTGAGCATGCAGAAGATGTTGGTAGATCTCTACAAAGATAAGAAGGCAAGAGATGCAGCTTCTTCTTTGAAGACATTGAAGAAGGACAAGGGGAAATGCAAGGTTGATAAACCTCCTTCTCCTCCATCATCTCCATCATCATCTGCTTCTTTTTCTTCTTCGAGTTCAGATTCTAAAATAGAAAAGAAACATAAGAAATAGTCTCTTTTGAAACTTGATGTAAAATTTGAGCTACCTATTTATGATGGAAAAATGAATCCTGAAAAGTTAGATAACTAGATTAAGCAATTAGAAGCGTATTGTTTTATTCATAAAATTTCTAATGATAAAACGAAAATTCAGTTAGCTACACTGATAATAGGGGGAACAACTTTAATATGGTGGGAAATAAAACTCAAATAGTTGTAAAGTGGAAAGGTAAAGTCATCTATTCAAGGTCTAAGTTTTTAAAATATCTCAAGGAACAATTCTATCCTTTGGGATACATGCAACAAGCTGTTATTGATTGGTATCGTTTGAGGCAAGGTAAAGGGCAGCATGTTTAGGAGTTTTCTCAGGAGTTCAGGAAGAAAGATTTGGCGCTTGGTATTCCATTAGATACATGTGAAACTTTATTAAAATACATTGGCAGTTTACATTCATATTTACATTATTGATGTTTAATCCTGATGACTTTGATGAAGTGTGTGTTCAAGCCATACATATTGAATCAGGTGGAAGACCATTCAAGTTTTAACAGAAACCATCTAAGCAGTTGGAAATCAAGGAATCTAGACACAACAAGAGGAAGAGAAATTTGAAGGGAAAGAGATCAACAACATCTTAGAAGGAAAGTGAAATACCTTCTTGTACTAATTTCCAGAGGATTAGACATGATGAATCTAAATGTTGGAAACTTCACCCAAAAATCAGACCAAAGAAGTTCCAGAAGAAGAAAGGTGAAAGGAAGGCTAATGCAGCAATCCAACAAGATTTGGGCTCCTACTGAGGTGATGAAGGGAAAATAATTGCAATGGTTTCAATAGGTAAAACTTCTGACACTAGTTCAAGTTCTAGTACTTTGCATCTTCTACAAAAATGAATCATCTGAATGAGGATAAAGGGGTTGAATTATTTCATATAAGGCTAACTTCTAAGCAAAAGAAAATAGATACATTATTTAACAGGGGATCATAGGAAAATTTAATATCTGAATATTTAGTTAATAAATAGGGTTTGGAGACACAGAGTCATCCAAGACCATACCCATTAAGTTGGCTAAATAAAGAAACTCAAATTAATGTCACAAAGAAGTGTCAGTTAAAATTTTCCATCACAGCTAATTACATTGATGAAGTGGAATTAGATGTGATTCCAGTAGACATATGTGGAGTAGTGCTAGAAAGTCCTTATCTATATGATTGTGATGCAGTGTTTCATAGGAAAGAGCATAAATATCACCTTAAGAAAGATGGGATGGAATATATTTTCAGGGAACATAAAATCAAATCACATTTGGATTTAGTTTCATTTAATTAGATGAAGCGATTAATAGGTTTAAGTAAGAGATATGTACTCATGGTGGTAAAAGAACAACATAAGGATCAACATGATGCTTTTTTAGGTTGTGAATCTCAGTTTAAAGATAGATTGGTTAAAGTGGTAGATTCTTTTATGTCTGATGCTACTCTTCCTAATATTGGAATGTATCGCATGTCAGTTATAGAGAATGAAGAAATAAAGAAATAAATACAAGAATTGATTGAAAAAGGTTTTATTCGACCCAGTTCATCTCCATGTGGGTAACCTATATGAAAGATAGGACTGTTGGCATTATGATTATGTTGTCCTTAATGGCAACTCACTCACAGGTCAGGTCAGTTTTGATAAAAGGCAACTCACAGTGTAACAGGTCAATTCAGAGGTAACAGGGCATTGGTATAGAAGAACAGGAAGTTGGAACCAAGGTCTATTGATCATAATGAAGAAGTTGATGGAAAAGGATGGTGTAAAGAAGTTTAAGCTCTATACACAAGTCCACTTTGTCAAAGGGGCATATACATGCAGGTTCACAGAACAGAAAGAGCGTATACGTATGCTTGCACTTTCACAAGAGGAAAAGCATGTATAGGTTGGAAAATCAAGAAAATACAAGACTAAAGAATACCAAGGGTCAATAACATGGTATTAGCCCACAATATAGAGCGGAGTAATGACTATTTGATCCCGTCCAAGAATACCACAGGTCCTAAGTGTGGTTTTGCTCCAAGGTATTGAGAAGGGCTAAAAACTATATAAGGAGGAGAATATTAAAGGTCCAAGGTGTGAAAGTGACACAGGGTTTCTAAGGAATACTTCTATATGAAGTATATTTTATGTTGCAAGGGCTATGATAGTGATATGATCTGAAATATTTTATGCACCCTGAATTCAATGTTGGATCAGGATCATGAGACCTAAAATGACTTATCATTGAATGATCTGATATCGTTTGGGCTGGATCTGATTGTTTACACATGTTTTATTCTTTAAATGTCATGATCTGGGTATATCTGAAGTCTGGAATAGCAACAAAGTTGTGAGGTAATAATTACATATCTATATGCTAGTTCACCTTGGGAAAGGCGCGTATATAGGAAGGTTCGACTCTTCCAAGTAGCATATGCAAAAGAAAAGCCTATTGTTTAGAAATGACTAATCTATTTGATCAGTGGTGTTGTTTTAATACTGTCTATCAATGAAGTCTTCTTAGATATGAAAGTAAAACTGAATGCATAAGGAGTTTGTGTCTGATTTATTGATTGATTAAGTGTGAATGGTTATCTATGCTACTGACTTTCCATATCTCTATAAATTGATAGTATATGTTCATAATATTATTGGTTGATACAGATCTAATTCATAAGTTTTATAGTTTAGTAGTTTTGAAGGTATACACAGGTTTTGTTAAATGAAGTAGCGTATACACGTAGGTTGGGTTCAGTAAAGTAGCGTATACATTCCGATGTATGATTTTTGAGGTTGCAGCTGGTTCTTAATGATGATGTAGGTTTCTGTGTTCAACACATTGTTCTGGTGATAGTGATCTAACTATTCAGATTAACTGATTGTTGGTTGATGTAGTTTGAAAGTTTTGATGGGTCCAGTATGAAAATTTGATGAAATGAGGCCTTCATTTTGTATTATTATGTACTAGGAGCATCCAGTCTGAAAATGAATGAAATGTGGTCCCTAGAAGAAGAGATAAGGTTGAAGCCATCTGTAGGTCAGCGCTTATGTACTAGTAAACATATTGGCTAGTACAAGAGCTAGGGGGTTGTAGCTCCCTTCCAGTAGAAGATGGAAAATGAAATTAGGTTGTAGCCTTTTGCAGGTGGGTGCCTACGTACTGGTATGAGTCTGCACCAGTAGATTCTAAACATATTTTCTTTATATTAAAAGACAGAGACGACAATATTAGGTGGTTTTTCTCCCACATTGGGTTTCTACCTTAAATCTTGGTGTTCATGTGTGTTTCTTATGTGTTATGGTTTATTATGTTATTACTGCACATAGCTACTGTATAAGAAGTCACTGATGCACTGATTAAAGTTCAACACATGATAAATTGACTAAACCATAAGTTCTTTGGATATACAATGGTTTCTCTAATCACAGTAGCGTGCACACACAAGTTCACTTCATTGAAGTAGCGTATATAAATCTGTTTGGGAGATAAAAGATTATTGAATAGTAAATACTAATTCACCCCCCCTCTTAGTATTATTTCCAACAATTGGTATCAGAGCAGATCCTTCATAAGAAGCTTGATCGCTTGAAGGAATATCTTTCAAGATGAACAATCACAAAAGCATGGGATCTATCAGACCACCAATCTTCAATGGGAACAACTTGGTATATTGGAAAATAATAACTAGAGCTTATCTTCAGTCGCTTGGATCCGATGTTGGGAAATTTTGGAAGCAGGATATCAATTTCCAGTAGCAATACCTACAGATTCAGAAGGTAAGAAGTTATACGAAACCAATTCCAAAGTAGTCAATACTTTATTGGGAAGTTTGTCAGAATCAGAATCCGTCAAAGTCATGCCGCTCAAGACAACGAAAGTGATATGGGACAAAATCATTCAGAGCTACGAAGGGGACTCCTAGGTAAAACGTGTTAAGCTCCAAAGTCTCAAAATTCAGTTTGAAACTCTTAAGATGCATAGTGATGAGAGTATTGCTAGTTACATTTTACGTGTATATGAGATTGTTAATTTTATGAAGAATCTAGGTGAAGAGATAAAGGAGGCTACTTTAGTTGAGAAAATTTTAAGATATTTGTCTTCTAAATTTGAGTCAAAAGTATTTGTCATAGAAGAAAAGTAGGATCTTCAATTTATTACCGTGGTTCAACTTCATGGAATTCTAACTGCCTTTGAAATTAGGAAAGAAGGTCCTTTAGATATGATAGAAGTCACTTTCAAAGCCTCAGCAAAGGGAAAAGAAAAGGAAGAGCACAATGAATCAGGATATATTTCAGAAGAAGAAGATGAGGCAAACCTTGTCATGAAACTTTAACGGGGTTTCAGAAGATTCAGAGGTCAGTTACCATTCAAATGCTTTGCTTGTGGTAGAGTCGGCCATTATGCTGCCAAATGTCCTCATAAAGATAAATATGAAAAGGGAAAGGAATATGAAAAAGGAAACAGAAAATAGGTTGTTAATAGTAGTTACTACACCCATGAAGAGAATGATGGTTTATCTAATAGCGATGAAGATGAAACTAAACAAGATTATAAACAAGTCATGGCTTATGACAATGACAATTTTTTGGATGCCTTAGAAGAGGAATACTTTCTTGAAGAAATCACAAAACTCAAAATCTGTTTAGAAGAAAAGAATATGATCATAGATATGTTGACACATCAACTCACTGAAAGAGAAAAGCACAATGAAAAACTAGAATGTGAAGTTGTGGGTATAAGAAAATAACTTGAGAAGAATAAATCTCTTAATCTTAGATTTGCTAAAGGATCAGAAACTTTAAATGAAATCATAAAAATTCAATGTTCTCCTCTTATAGAGACAGGTCTTGGATAGACTGAAGAATCATCCCAATCTTAAAAGCCATCAGCCTCCACCAGAAGCTATCTTGATGCAACAAAGACCAGTGAACAATATGTCAATTGTCAACAAAAGCCTAAAAGTACTCATTAGGTAAATCATGCTTAATTTACTCCAAGGATGAACATCAATAGAAGCATCAACCAATAGGTAAACAATGCCAAAAGATTCTATGATAGCAGAAACTTCTTTAATGGACAATGTTTTCATGCCATAACTTTGGGCATAAGGCTGAATGTGTTGCTTACAAAACCATCATGACTAGAGAAGCACGAAATCAAGGGAGTGTAACATGAATCAAGAAAAGTTCCTATAATAACTTTTCTCCTCTTGAATATGAAATTGAATGTGTTGGCATTATGATACATATGTTGTACTTGATGGCAACCCACTCATCTCAGATTATAGTGTAGAGAAAAGTTCACGCACTTTTATGCAGAGAAAAGTTTATTTCATGTAGAGAAAAGTTCACGCACTTTTATGCAAAGAAAAGTTTATTTCATGTAGAGAAAAAGTTCACGCACTTTCATGCAAGGAAAAGCGCGTATATGTTGGAGAACTTACCTTTGGTCCATGGTAGTTAGTCCTTGGTATTTGAACCTATGAGGAAAAGTGCGTATATGTTGGAGAACTTACCTTTGGTCCATGGTAGTTATTCCTTAGTATTTGAACCTATGAGGAAAAGCGCGTATATGTTGGAGAACTTACCTTTGGTCCATGGTAGTTAGTCCTTGGTATTTGAACCTATGAGGAAACGTGCGTATATGTTGGAGAACTTACCTTTGGTCCATGGTAGTTAGTCCTTGGTATTTGAACCTATGATTTTGGACCATGGTACTTCGTCAAATGTGTTGATCTCACGTACTTTCATGGTTGGTTCATGGTATTAGTCCAACAGTTTTTTTGATCCTATGGTTTTGGCCCGTGGTATTGTGAACGGCCTAAGCCTGTATAAAGTAAGGGAGATCACTTGGATAATTCATTCTTGCAAATCGAATATCTTAAGATCTGAAATATTGGGTTATTGTTTTAAAAGTTTGATCTATGAAAGGGAAGTTGAAAGCGAATCTGTGAAGGGTGATCTCTCGAGCGCTGCAGCTGCGGAAGTGCGGAGGCGCCACAGAAGGCGTAGTGCGGAGGCGCCACAGAAGGCGCAGTGCGGAGGCGCCACAGAAGGCGCAGTGCGGAGACGCCACAGAGGCGCCACAGAAGGCGCAGTGCGGAGGCGCCACAGAAGGCGCAGTGTGGAGGCGCCACAGAAGACGCAGTACAAAGGCGCCACAGAAGGCGCAGTGCGGAGGCGCCACAGAAGGCGTAGGTGCGGTGGTCGCGGCGCCACAGAAGGAGCAGTTTGAAAATTTATGAAAAGTGGTCCTTGAAAGAAAAGAAGTAGGGGGTTGTAGCTCCCTTCCAGGAGAGACTGGAAAACGAGAGAGAGATGTAGCTCTCTGCAGGTTGCAGCCTACGTACTGGTAAAGGACTGCACTAGTACAAAACCATTGTAAAAGGAGTTTCTAATTTGAAAGAAGATAGAGACATATTGCAGCAGGTGGTTTTCACCCACATTGGGTTTCCACCTTACATCTTGTGTTCTTTGGTGTGACAATCTGTTTTCTTTGTTCATGATCATTATTTTATGGTACTGACATGCAAAAATAATTCAAAGAATAAATAAGGAATATTTATTAAAATAACTTGATAATACTGATTCACCCCCCCTCTCAGTATTATTTCCAACAATTGGTATCAGAGCAGGTCCTTCAGAGAAGCTTGATCGCTTGAAGGAAGATCATTCATCATGAGCAACTACGAGAGGGAAGCATCAATCAAGCCACCAATTTTTGATGGGACAAACTTCAATTATTGGAAGGTAAGAGTTACTACCTATCTTCAATCTCTTGGTACAGAAGTTTGGGATATCATAGATACAGGCTACACTTTTCCTTCAGCTACTCCTACAGATACGGCCGAAAAGAAGAAATATGAAACAAATGCTAAAGCAGTCAATACTCTGCTGGGATGCTTATCTCAAACAGAATTCGTGAAGGTTATGCAATATAAATCCGCAAAAGAAATATGGGACAAGATTGTCTTGAGCTACGAAGGAGATGAACAGGTAAAGCGTGCTAAACTTCAAACCCTCAGGATTCAGTATGAGAATCTCAGAATGTATAATGATGAAAGTGTGGCTAACTATTTCCTTCGGGTAGATGAGATTGTTAATTGCATGAAAAACTTGGGTGAAGAAATAAAAGAGGCTATTGTGGTTGAAAAAGTTCTAAGATCATTGTCCCCCAAGTTTGAATCTAAAGTGTCTGCAATAGAAGAAAAGGAAAATCTACAAATTCTTACTATGTCTCAGCTACACAGAATTCTAACTGCTTATGAAATGAGAAAGGGAGGTCCATCAGACAGAAGAGAAGCTGCTTTCAAGGCTTCAGGCAAAGGAGACTATTATGAAGCAAGTCACGTGCCAGAAGAAGAAGAAGAAGAATCAAATTTTGTCAGAAATCTTCAAAAAGGAACTGGAAGGTTCAGAGGTAAGTTACCTTTTAAATGCTTTGCTTGTGGAAGGGTAGGTCATTATGCTGCAAAATGTCCTCATAAGGATAAAGGAAAGGAACCTGCTAGATGGAACAAGAAACAAATTGCAAATAAGAAAAGCTACTACACTCATGAAGATAGTGATGGTCTATCAAATAGTGACGAAGATGAACGAGGTAATGACTATAAACTCTTAATGGCATTTGAAGATGATGATTACATGGATGCTATAGATGTGGATAGCTTTTGTGAAGAAATTTCTAGACTCAAGACATGTATAGAAGAAAAGAATAGGATCATTGATACTCTACAACTTCAAATTGATGAAAAAGAAAAATATCTTGAAAAGTTAGAAGGCGAAATTGTTGGTCTTAGAAAAGAGATTGAGAAAACAAAGGCTATTAATCTTAAGTTTGTCAAAGGATCTGAAACTCTGGATGAGATCATCAATGTACAACGCTCTCCTCTAAACAAGACAGGTCTGGGATATAATGGAGAAACTTCTCAAGCATCCACCTCAAAGAGTTATCTTGATGCAACAAGAAGGAATGAGCAAAATCACAATGGAGATCACCAAGTAAAGCAGGGACCAATTACAAACAAAGACTATCAGGCAAATCAGGGGCAATCTGTCTTAAGGATGAACAAAAGCTACAACCAGCCGCAGGCTAAAATCCTCTCAATTTGCTTCAAGAATGAATGACAATAGAAATTACAATCGTTTGGCCGCAAGATTTGATAACCGCAAAAATTTCTTCAATGGACAATGCTTTTCTTGCCATAACTTTGGTCACAAAGCAGCTCAATGTGTTGCATATAAAACGATCATGACTAGAGAAGCTCAAAAACAAAGAAGTATGACTGGGATTACAAAAAGGACCTATGACAACTTTTCGGTTCTTGAAAATGAAGTTGAATGTTCTATTTGCAATAACTTTGGTCATGAAGATTCTGAATGCAGGAGCAGGTTTCAGTAGACAAAGGAACAAGCCTCAAGCACCAAAACATGGAGAATAAAGGAACCGCAAATAGAAAGATGTGGGATAGCATTTTATGCAGAGGGACAGGAAAATCTATGGTACATTGACAGTGGATGTTCGAAGCATATGACAGGTGATAAAGAAAAACTTGAATCATATTCTACCCTAGAAAAAGGAAAGAAAGTTTCTTTTGGAAATGATATTCCTGCAACTATAAAAGGAAAAGGCACTGCTCAGTTAAAAGAAAAGGTCAAAGCTGGAAATGTTTTGTATGTTGATGGAATGAAACATAATCTTCTAAGTGTCAGCCAGATGTGTGATCAAAGAACCGAGGTGATATTCAGATCAAATGGATGTCTTGTTCGTGATCTTGATACAGGTAAAACAATGATCAAACGTAAAAGAACTCCAAATAATCTATACATATTTGAAGAAGGACAACAACAATGCTATCTGAGCAAGGATGATGAGCACTGGTTATGGCACCGGAGGTTGGGGCATCTAAGCTTTTCACAAATAAGGAAAGCATGCAAATATCAGGCAGTTCGTGGTCTTCCAGATATCAAAGTTCTAGACAACACCATATGAAAATCATGTCAGTTTGGAAAGCAAACCAGAACTACCTTTCCGGAAAAGGAAGGATCAGCTAGCATGCCTCTTGAGCTAGTACATACAGATACATGTGGTCCATTTAGGAAAAGGACACCTCGAGGAGAAGAATACTTGATATTATTCATTGACGATTTCTCTAGGTTTGTCTGGTTAGGACTTATGAAGCACAAAGATGAAGCATTCGAAAAATTCAAATCCTTTAAAGCCTTGGTTGAAAATGAATCAGGATACAAAATTAAGTGTCTTAGATCCGACAGAGGTGGGGAGTTTACCTCAAATGAATTTTTCGATTTCTGTGAAGAACATGGGATAAGAAGAGAATTCTCTAAAGCTAGAACTCCTTAGCAAAATGGAGTGGTGGAAAGAATGAGTAGAACTATCCAACAAATGGCTCGTGCTATGCTTGATGAATCTGGAACTCCCGCAACTTTCTGGGGTGAAGCAACACATGCTGCGATTATTATTCTCAACAAAACAAATGTCCGAGTGAACAAAACTCAAACCCCTCATGAGCTCTGGTATGGTAAGACTCCTTCGATAAAGCACTTCAAAATCTTTGGGAGCAAATGCTATATTAAAAATACTGATGAGCAACTTGGAAAACTTGAACCTAGAGCAGATGAAGGCATCCTTCTTGGTTATTCTCCACACAGCAAAGCATACAAGTGCTATAATAAAAGACTTGGAAGAATTGTTGACAGCATTGATGTAGTGGTTGATGAGAAGGGATACATTCCTAGGCAAGTAAATCATGAAGATATCGAAGAAGATGAAGGCCATCCTCAAAGACAGAATGATGAAGAAGAAGAACCTCAAGAAGAACCAGAGGAGCAGATAAGGATAGAAGAGAAGACTCCATGCAGATATGTTCAGAAGAATCATCCAGAATCTCAGATTTTGGGACAGAAAGAAGCAGGTGTACAAACAAGAAGAATAATTGCAGAGGCTTCAAGCTATTTGGCATTACTCTCTTCCACTGAACCACAAAATGTGAAAGAGGCATGAAAAGATGAATGTTGGGTCAAAGCAATGGATGAAGAACTTGAGCAGATCGAAAAGAACAACACTTGGGAGCTGGTTCCTAGACCAAAGGATAAGAATGTTATAGGAACAAAATGGGTCTTCAAAAATAAATTGAATGAAAATGGAGAAGTAATTAGAAACAAGGCCAGACTTGTTTGTAAAGGGTATGCGCAGCAAGAAGGAATAGATTTTGAAGAAACTTTTGCTCCTGTTGCAAGACTTGAGGCCATCCGAATGTTCCTTGCTCTCTCGAGCTTTCAAAACTTCAAAGTATTTCAAATGGACGTGAAATCAACCTTTCTGAATGGAGACTTGGAAGAAGAAGTATACATTGAGCAGCCAGATGGTTTCATTCTTGGAAATGATCCAAATCTTGTATGCAGATTGAAAAAGGCTCTCTATGGCCTCAAACAAGCTCCAAGGGCTTGGTACTATCGTTTGGACAAATATCTTCATCAACAAGGTTTTTCAAAAGGATCAACAGACAGAAATCTTTATATAAAAGTTGAAAATGAAAAATTGCTGATACTTGTTGTGTATGTAGATGACATTATCTTTGGCAGCAATGAAGAAGCTATGAGTGAAAGCTTTGCCTTGGTGATGCAGAAAGAATTCGAAATGTCCTTGTTGGGAGAACTGACATATTTTCTTGGTTTGCAAATCCAACAAAATGAAGGAGGGATCTTCTTGTCTCAAACCAAGTATCTCAAGCAGATTTTGAAGAAATATGGTATGGAAGAAGCAAAACCAGTATGTACACCCATGGTCACAGGATGTAACCTCAGTGAAAATGATGAATCAGCAGCAGTGCATCAACCAACTTACAGATCTATGATTGGAAGTCTACTTTATTTGACAGGTACCCGACTAGACATCATGCATGCAGTGGGAATAGTTGGAATATTTCAGGCAAATCCAAAGGAAACTCATCTTCAGGGAGTAAAGAGAATCTTCAAATATCTTCAAGGGACTCAAAACTATGGCTTATGGTATCCTAGAGATACAGATCTCACACTTCATGCTTATACAAATGCAGATTGGGCCGGAAGCGTGGATGACAGGAAAAGCACAAGTGGTGGTGCATTCTTTATGGGTTCCAGATTAGTATCTTGGTTCAGCAAGAAACAGAGTTCGATTGCCTTGTCTACAGCTGAAGCAGAATATGTTGCTGCTGCATCTTGCTGCACTCAACTCCTTTGGATGATGCAGACCTTGCAGGATTTTCAAATCACTTGTACACCACCCATCTCCATCTTATGTGATAATACAAGTGCAATCAACATTTCAAAGAACCCAGTCATGCATTCAAAAACCAAGCACATACCAATTAAGTATCACTTTCTCCGGGAACAAGTGCTTGAACAAAAGGTCAAGTTGGAGTATGTTCCTTCTAAGGAACAGGTTGCTGATATACTCACCAAACCATTGCCTAGGGAGACCTTTGAATACCTCAGGCAAAAGCTGGGGGTTGTTGATGCATCATCTTGTTATTGAATCTATTCTAATTGTTGGTTGTACGCAAGGTTCATCTGAAGTATATGCGTACATGTGCTGGGTTGCGGATTGGTCAAAGATCGAATGGCACAGGTTCAGGGGGAGCATATCATGCATTGTTGGCATTATGGAGGAAGTACAGAATGAGATCATGGATGCTGGTCTGAATATTGTTGCAATACGTCTCTATCTCTTTCATGGTCATGGATTATGGTTCTTCTTTGCAGATCTGGTTTATAGTTAGGGGGAGCATGTTCTTAGGGGGAGCATAACCCTTTGCCCTTGATGTCAAAGGGGGAGAGTGATTGGTTGTTGTTTCCATCAAGTCCAAAGGGGGAGATTGTTGGCATTATGCTACATATGTTGTACTTGATGGCAACCCACTCATCTCAGATTATAGTGTAGAGAAACGTTCACGCACTTTTATGCAAAGAAAAGTTTATTTCATGTAGAGAAACGTTCACGCACTTTTATGCAGAGAAAAGTTTATTTCATGTAGAGAAAAAGTTCACGCACTTTCATGCAAGGAAAAGCGCGTATATGTTGGAGAACTTACCTTTGGTCCATGGTAGTTAGTCCTTGGTATTTGAACCTATGAGGAAAAGTGCGTATATGTTGGAGAACTTACCTTTGGTCCATGGTAGTTAGTCCTTGGTATTTGAACCTATGAGGAAAAGCGCGTATATGTTGGAGAACTTACCTTTGGTCCATGGTAGTTAGTCCTTGGTATTTGAACCTATGAGGAAAAGCGCGTATATGTTGGAGAACTTACCTTTGGGCCATGGTAGTTAGTCCTTGGTATTTGAACCTATGAGGAAAAGCGCGTATATGTTGGAGAACTTACCTTTGGTCCATGGTAGTTAGTCCTTGGTATTTGAACCTATGGTTTTGGACCATGGTACTTTGTCAAATGTGTTGATCTCACGTACTTTCATGGTTGGTTCATGGTATTAGTCCAACAGTTTTTTTGATCCTATGGTTTTGGCCCGTGGTATTGTGAAAGGCCTAAGCCTATATAAAGCAAGGGAGATCACTTGGCTAATTCATTCTTGAAAATCGAATATCTTAAGATCTGAAATATTGGGTTATTGTTTTAAAAGTTTGATCTATGAAAGGGAAGTTGAAAGCGAATCTGTGAAGGGTGATCTCTCGAGCGCTGCAGTTGCGGAAGTGCGGAGGCACCACATAAGGCACAGTGCGGAGGAGCCACAGAAGGCGCAGTGCGGAGGCGCCACAGAAGGCGCAGTGCGGAGACACCATAGAGGCGGCACAGAAGGCGCAGTGTGGAGACGCCACAGAAGGCGCAGTGCGGAGGCGCCACAGAAGGCGCAGTGCGGAGGCGCCACAGAAGGCGCAGTGCGGAGACGCCACAGAGGGGCCACAGAAGGCACAGTGCGGAGGCGCCACAGAAGGCGCAGTGCGGAGGCGCCACAGAAGGCGCAGTGCGAAGACGCCACAAAGGCACCACAGAAGGCACAGTGCGGAGGCGCCACAGAAGGCGCAGTGCGGAGGCGCCACAGAAGGCACGGTGCGGAGACGCCACAGAAGGCGCAGTGCGGAGGTGCCACAGAAGGCACAGTGCAGAGGCGCCACAGAAGGCGCAGTGCGGAGGCGCCACAGAAGGCGCAGGTGCGGTGGTCGCGGCGCCACAGAAGGCGCAGCTTGAAAATTTATGAAAAGTGGTCCTTGAAAGAAAAGAAGTAGGGGGTTGTAGCTCCCTTCCAGGAGAGACTGGAAAACGAGAGAGAGTTGTAGCTCTCTGCAGGTTGCAGCCTGCGTACTGGTAAAGGACTGCACCAGTACAAAACCATTGTAAAAGGAGTTTCTAATTTGAAAGAATATAGAGACATATTGCAGCAGGTGGTTCTCACCCACATTGGGTTTCCACCTTACATCTTGTGTTCTTTGGTGTGACTATCTGTTTTCTTTGTTCATGCTCATTATTTTATGGTACTGACATGCAAAAATAATTCAAAGAATAAATAAGGAAGATTTATTAAAAGAACTTGATAATACTGATTCACCCCCCCTCTCAGTATTATTTCCAACAGAATGCTCGTTTTGTAATAACTTTGGTCAAGAAGAATCTAAATGCAGAAGCAAATTTCGGCCAACACTTCAAAAGGAGCAAACATCATCGAATTCCAAGATATGGAGAAAGAAGGAATTTCAATCAGAAAAATGTAGCATGGCTCTATATGTAGAAGGACAAGAGAATCAATGGTACGTCAACAACGAATGCTCCAAACAAATGATAGGTGATAAAGAGAAACTTCATTCATATAATGCTTTAGAAAAGGAAAATTATGTGTCCTTTGGAAATGACACACCAACTATCATTAAAGGTAAAGGTTTTTTTTATTTGAAGGAAGAGGTTAAAGCTAGAAATTTCGTGTATGTAGATGGTTTAAAGCATATCTTGTTGAGTGTTAGTCAAATGTGTGATCAAGGAAATGAAGTTTTGTTTCGATCAAACAGATGTGTGGTTTGTGAACTTGATACAGGAAAGACCGTAATCAAAGGTACAAGAACTCCAAACAATTTATACATACTCAAAGGAGGACAAAAACAATGCTATCTAAGAAAAACAAATGAGAACTAGTTATGGCACAGAAGATTGGGGCATTTAAGCTTTTATCAAATAAGAAAAGCATGCAGGCTCAAGGCGGTTCGTGATCTTCCAGATATCAGCATCCCAGAAAATACCATATGCAAACCATGTCAAGTCGGTAAGAAAACTAGAGTTCATTTCAGTGAAAAAGAAGGATCAACAAGTAAGCCTCTTGAAATCATCCATACTGATTTATGTGGACCAAAAAGGAAAAAGTCACCTCATGGAGAAGAACACTTTATTTTATTGATTGATTATTTTTCTAGGATGTGTTGGATAGGTCTACTAAATCATAAAGATGAAGCATTTGAAAAGTTTAAAGCGTTCAAAGCTTTAGTTGAAAATGAATCAGATTGAAAAATCAAATGTCTCAGATCTGATCGAGGGGGAGAATTCATATCATATGAATTCTTTGATTTTTGTGAACAACATGGAATAAAAAGGTAGTTATCTATCGCCAGAACTCCTCAATAAAATGGCGTAGTGGAAAGAATGAATAGAATAGTTCAACAAATGGCTCGAGCTATGCTTGATGAATCTGGAACTCCTGTAACCTTCTGGGGTGAAGCTGCATTTTTTGCTGTGACTATTATCAACAAAGTGAATATTTGGGTAAATAATGATCAAACTCCATATGAACTTTGGTATGGTAAGCCTCTTACTGTAAAACACATTAGAGTTTTTGGAAGCAAATGTTTCATCAAAAGGACTGATGAAAAACTTGGTAAGTTTGAACCCAGAGCAGATGAAGGAATTCTTCTTGGTTATTCATCCAGAAGTAAAGGATACAAATGTTATAATAAAAGACTTCGAAAAATTGTTGAATGCATTGATGTTGTAATTGATGAAGCATGCAGAAATCTGGAACAAATGAAATCAATAGAGGATTATGACAATGAGGAACACGATGAATGATTTCCCGTATCAAATCAAAATGATATAGAGGAAGAAACCAATGAAGCACCAGAAGAAGATACACCAGATAGGGAAACGACTCCATCCAAGTATGTTCAAAAGAATCATCTAGAATGTCAAATTCTAGGAGAAAAAGGGTCTGAAGTATAGACAAGAATTACAGGGACCTCAAGTTATCTAGCATTACTATCCTCCATAGAAACAAAAAATGTAAATGAAGCTAGAAAATATGAATGTTGGGTTAAGGCCATGGATGAAGAACTTGACCAAATTCAAAATAATGATGCTTGGGAATTAGTTCCTAGACCTCATGATAAAAATGTTATAGGAACAGAATGGATATTTAAGAATAAGTTGAATGAAAATGGAGAGGTTATTAGAAATAATGCAAGACTTGTTTGTAAAGGGTATGCTCAACAAGAAGGTATAGACTTTGAAGAAACTTTTTCATATGTTGCCAGACTTGAAGCCATACGAATGTTTCTTGCTCTTTCTAGCTTTCAAAAATTCAATGTATATCAAATGGATGTAAAATTAGTTTTTCTTAATGGAGATTTAGAATAAGAAGTTTATATTGAGCAATTAGAAGGATTCATTCTAGGAAATGATGCAAAACTTGTATGCAAACTAAAAAAGTCTCTTTATGGACTCAAACAATATCCAAGGGCTTCATTTTATCGCCTTGACAAATATCTACAACAACAAGGTTTCACAAAAGGTTCTCCAGACAAAAACTTATCTATAAAGATTGAAAATGATAAACTACTAAAAATTGTTGTTTATGTTGATGATATCATCTTTGGTAGCAATGAAGAATCTATGAGTCAAAACTTTGCTTCAGTTATGTAGCAAGAATTTGAAATGTCCTTACTTGGTGAACTTACTTATTTTCTTGGTCTACAAGTACAACAAACAAAAGATGGTATTTTTCTTTCACAAACCAAATATCTCAAGCAGATCTTGAAGAAGTACAAAATGGAAGATTCTAAACCAGTATGTACTCCAATGGTAACAGGATGCAGTCTCAGTACTTCTAACAATGAATCTCTAGCAGTAAACCAACCAACTTACAGATCTATGATTGGAAGTCTGCTTTATCTAACAGGTACCAGACCTGATATCATGCATGTAGTAGGAATTGTTGGAAGGTTCCAAGAAAATCCAAAGGAATCACATCTTCAGGCAGTAAAAAGAATATTCAAATATCTTCAAGGAACTCAAGACTTTGGTCTATGGTATCCTAAAGATACATATCTTACTCTTCATGCATATATAGATGCAGATTGGGCAGGAAATGTTGATGATCAAAAAAGCACTAGTGGAGGTGCATTCTATATGGGTTCACAGTTAGTGTCTTGGTTCAAAAAGAAATAAAGTTCTATTGCCTTATCTACAGCTGAAGCATAATATGTAGCTGCTGCATCTTGCTGCACACAACTACTTTGGATGATGCAAACATTGCAAGGCATTCAAATCACATGTACACCACCCATCTCCATTCTATGTGATAATACAAGTGCCATCAGTATTTCAAAAAATCCAGTCATGGACTCCAAGACCAAGCACATACCCATTAAGAACCATTTTCTACGAGAACAAGTGCTTGAAAAAATGGTTAAATTGGAGTATGTTCCCTCCAAATAACAGGTTGATGATATATTCACCAAACCGCTTCCTAGAGAAACATTTGAATATCTCAGACAAAAGCTGGGAATAGTTGTTGCATCATCATTAGTCTGCTAAATTCCCTGTACAGCGGGGCCTGGATATCCGTGACCCTTGTGTTTGGATGGTCATTAGAATTCTTAATGTACCATGTCGGTGTGCAATCCTGGAACACGCTTACCAATGTTGCCTTCTTTATATTGTCATCCATGACTCCTTGTGCTTCCCATACGGCCCTTACCACGAACCAAAATTGGTCCGGATCTTCGTTCCCTACTCCTCTAAATACCAAAAATTTTATCGCGCCCGCCATATTGAACTGTGGTGGTGGTAGAGGTAGTGTGGGCAGAGATGGAGGTGTAGATGGTGAGACTGGTGGCGGTGTAGGTGGAGGTGGCAGATGCGGAATTCGTTGCCTTATTACACTGACTGCACTTCTCGGAGAAACTTTCACGAGGTCTTCCTCACTTTCCCACCAAGGCGAAATCAAGGGGTTATTTTCTATCTCTGCGTTACGTTTGTTTCTATAGATCCTCCCACTTCGCGTAGCCCCAAACATCAATTTATTCACATAACCCACTTTTCACATAATAGCATCTTAATCCAAGTGTTCAAAGATTTAATGTACTTACCTCGTGGTCCTTTGAGGAAGCATAATTCTGCCTTGTTGTAGCTGACTGTCATGTCTACTGCGAACTCAGTGATAAATCCTCCTATAATTCGATCGAGCCAATGGCCCACAACACGTGGGATCTTAGCTTCCGATGCTTCTATTCTGCACACTAATTCTGGAGTCCACATGATTGGTTTGTCGAGCCTACACCTTCCCTGACTGTCTACTAGCTTCACGATCCACTCATATAGCTCAGAGGGAAAGGCTGCAAAGAAAATTTCGTGGATTCCCGTATATAAGTAGTGCTCCAACCATTGTTCCTTTGATACTAGCATATTCCTATTTTCCTACGCTGCGAACTCGTGAATCTTTCTGTCTAACCACCCTGCAATTTCTTTCTTCGTTGGATTCCAGTGACACGACATCAGACATCCCTTATGCATATCCCGGTTCCGACATGAATCCATTTGTTGGCTTGTTGGGGACTGACCCAGGTTTGGAGATGATTTATCCAAACAAATCCCGGTACTACTGGCCCTTTTGGCAACAGTCCGTGGAGCGTAGACTAAGGTCTCACTTGAAGTAGTATGCGAGGGTGCTAGAACCAGGTTTCTACACCGTGGGGATGTTTGATGGGTTCTAAATGGTCCACGGTTTGACCTTGCGTGCATGTCACTACGCGCACTTATCAGTACCTTGTAGCCTGCGATGCTGCCTTCTCGTAGCCCTACTCAGGGCCCAAACAGTGTTATTACCAAAATGATGACTAGTAACCCGATATTAGTTGATTAACTTAGCTTATATGTATGATTTCAATTATACTTAACAATATTCACCATTCATACAAATGCTCGTAGTAAGTAAATAGTATAATTGCAAATGATATCAAATAGGTAATAACACAAGAACATATACACATTTTTTAGATAAAACTTCTCTTTATTATTTTCTTCCTTCCGTTACAGACTCAACTGTGCCCTTCGCACTCAGCTGCAGGGGTCCACACACTTAGTTGCGGACTCTACTAGGCCTCTACGCACTTAGTTGCAGAGCCTTTTCCTACTACTACGACCCAAGACACTTAAACTCTTGCTCTATGCTTTGCTAACGTTAGACTCTATTCATTGGTTCCTTCCTTCATTCCTTAGTTACTTTACAACTTAGAGCCTCACTCTATTTATACAATCCCATGGCCCGTGGACCATGGGTAGGCTAACACTATAGTCAAAACTTGGGTGGACAACCCTATGACTCTAACATATAATTTGCACTCCGTGCCCACAATTCGCGGAGTTTTTACAATAATAACAACTCAAAAATTGGGCTTTAAGCCACAAAACATGATGTGGGGGATTCCATGCCCAACATAGAGTCATATTATTTTGAAACATCTCTTTACAAACTCTGCATGTACTCAAGGGGAGCATGGACAATATAGTGGATCTCAAAGGGGGAGAATATCTTAGTCCACCCTTTGCCCTTGATGCCAAAGGGGGAGAGTATTTTTGTGTTGTTTTTTTTATCTTTAATAGTTTATACAGATTGCAGTAATCAACACCAACATGGTTTCCATTAAGTCGAAAGGGGGAGATTGTTGGCATTATGATACATGTGTTATCCTTGATGGCAACTCACTCACAAGTCATGCTAGTTTTGATAAAAGGAAACTCACAGTGTAACAGGTTAATTCAGAGGTCACAGGGTATTGGTATAGAAGAACAAGAAGTTGGATCTTAGGTCTACTGATCAAAATGAAGAAGTTGAAGGAAAATGATGGTGTAAAGTAGCTTAAGCTTTATACGCGGGTCCATTTTTTCAAAGGGGTGTATACATGCAAGTTCAGAGAACAAAAAGAGCATATACGTATGCATGCACTTTCACAAGAGGAAAATCGCATATAGGTTGGAAAATCAAGAAAATACAAGACTAAAGAATACCAAGGGTCAATACCATGATATTAGCCCACAATAATGAGCAGAGTAATGACTATTTGATCCCATCCAAGAATACCACAGGTCCTAAGTGTGTTTTTGGTCCGAGGTATTGAGAAAGGCCAAAAACTATATAAGGAGGAGAAGATTAAAGGGCGAGGTGTGCAAGTGACTCAGGGTTTCTTAGGAATACTTCTATCTGAAGTATATTTTATGTTGCAGGGGCTATCATAGTGATATGATCTGAAATATTTTGTGCACCGTGAATTCAATGTTGTATCAGGATCATGAAACGTGAAATGACTTATCATTGAATGATCTGATATTGGTTGGGCTAGATATGATTGTTTACACATATTTTATTCTTTAAATGTCATGATCTGGGTATATCTGAAGTCTGGAATAACAACAAAGTGTGATTTAATATTTACATATCTATAAGTTGGTTCGTCTTGGGAAAGGTGCGTATATAGTCAGGTTCAACTCTTCCAAGTAGCCTATGCAAAATAAAATCCTATTGTTCAGAAATGACTAATCTATCTCATCAGTGTTGTTGTTTTACTATTGTTTGTCAATGAATTCTTCTTAGATCTGAAAGGAAAACTAAATGCATAAGGTGTTTGTGTTTGATTGATTGATTAATTAAGTGTGAAGGGTTATCTCTGCTACTGATTGTCCTGATCTCTGTAAATTGATAGTAGATGTTCAGAATATTACTGGTTGATACAGATCTAATTCAGAAATTTTTATGATTCAGTAGTTTTGAAGGTATACGCAGGTTTTGTTAAAAGAAGTAGCGTAAATCACGCAGGTTGGGTTCAGTAAAGTAGCATGTACATTTTGATGTATGCTTTTTGAGGTTGCAGCTGGTTCTGAATGATGATGTAGGTTTCTAGGTTCAGCACAATGTTCTGGTGACAATGATCTGATTGTTCGGATTAATTGATTATTGGTTGATGCAGTTTGAAAGTTCTGATGGGTCTAGTATGAAAATTTGATGAAACGAGGCCTTAATATTGTATTATTGTGTACCAGGAGCCTCCATTATGAAAATTAATGAAACGTGGTCACTGGAAGAAGAGAGAATGCCGAAGCATTCTGTAGGCCAGTGCCTACATGCTAGTAAACATATCAGCTAGTACAAGAGCTAGGGGGTTGTAGCTCCCTTCCAGTAGAATCTGGAAAACGAGAGGAGGTTGTAGCTTTCTGCAGGTGGGTGCCTACATACTGGTATGAGTCTGCACCAGTACAAGATTATAAACAAATTTTCTTTATATTAAAAGACAGAGATGACAACAACAGGTGGTTTTTTCCAACATTGGGTTTCCACCTTAAATCTTGGTGTTCATGTGCGTTTCTTTTGTGTGATGGTTTATTATGTTATCACTGCACATAGTTATTGTATAATAAGTTACTGATGCACTGATTAAAGTTCAAAACATGATAAATTCACTAAATCATATGTTCTCTGGGTATCCACTGATTTCTCTAATCATAGTAGTGTGTACATGCAATTTCACTTCATTGAAGTAGTGTATATAATATTTTTTGGGAAATAAAATATTATTGAATTGTAAATACTGATTCACCCCCCCAAGTATTATTTCCAATAGGGGCATGGAGAATGTGTGTTGACTTTAGAGCCTTAAACAAAATCATAATCAAAAGAAGGTATCCTCTTCCCAAGAAAGATGATTTACTTGATTAACTAAAAAATGATGTTTATTTCACTAAGTTAGATT
The DNA here is from genome assembly GCA_031772625.1 of Pinus tabuliformis. NCBI lineage: Eukaryota > Viridiplantae > Streptophyta > Pinopsida > Pinales > Pinaceae > Pinus > Pinus tabuliformis. The sequence goes on from CM062806.1 coordinate 960,116, forward strand.
TGCGAAGTGGGTATCATCAAATTCGCATAGCAAAAAATGACATCTGAAAAACTGCATTCAAAATTAGCCAAGGACTATTTGAATGGTTAGTAATGCTTTTTGGTTTGTGTAATGCGCCAAAAACTTTCATGCAGGTTATGAATGATGTATTCCGCCCATACTTAGATGATATTCTGGTTTTTAGTTCAAGTATGCAAGAGCATGTTAAACAGGTTTTTGAAGTGTTGCACAGGGAAAAATTGTACCTTAAACTTTCCAAATGTGAGTTTGGAAAAACTTCACTGAATTATCTTGGTTACATAGTTGGAGGTGGAAGTTTGAAAATAGATCCAGCTAAATCGATGTGATTGTTAAGTGGCCAAGACCACAGAATGTGACTGAAGTTAGAAGTTTCATAGGTGGAATTGAGTATTGGAGAAAATTTATTGCTCAATTTTCTTTGATTGCATCACCGTTACATGATTTAATAGGTTCTAAAGTTCCCTTTCAGTGGGGAGGAAAACACGAAAAATCTTTTGATACACTTAAGAAGAAAATTGTCACAACACCAATCTTAGCTTTACCAGATCTTCAACAGCCATTTGAAATTGAAACAAATTCTAGTGGTTATGTTATGGGTGTAGTCTTACTTCAAAAAAAGAAACACATTTGTTTTCATTCTGAAACTTTTTCTAAGGAAATAATGAATTATCCAACAATGATAAAGAACTATTTGCTTTGGTTGAAAGTATTAAGAAATGGAAACATTATTTAATGGGTAAGGAAATAGTGATTCACATAGATCATCAGCCGCTTCAGTACCTTCAGTCTCAAACTAAGTTGCAACAATCTCGTCATTACAGATTGATGAGAAATTTCACGTAGTAATTAAGTACAAGAAAGGTGTCACAAAAAAGGGAGCTGATATGTTGTCTAGACCATCTTTGAATGCTTCAGTAGTGCTATATAATAGTTCTTTAAAACATGAAAGTTATATAGAACGATATAGTACTGATGTTGATTTCAACTATATTTATGAATCAATAACTCATGGTGCTCAAGTGGAAGAAGTTAATTATCATATTCATGGCAGGTTGTTATATCATCTGGGTAAGTTTTTCATACCACCGATAGAAAGAGTGCATGTCATTAGGGAAGCACATTCTTCTTGCACTTTAAGACATTTTGGAGTAAGGAATTCAATGGTATTGTTACTAGTCTCACATGTATGAAATAATTGTTAAGTACATTAAAGGTTGTGTGATGTCTTCGACCATCAAGCAAAGCAATCGCAAGATCAGTTTGTACATGCTACTTCGAGTTCCTTTGCGACCATGGGACAACATTTCCATGGATTTTTTTGGAGGAATTCCTATGTTTAGGAGAGGGCAAGATTACATCTATGTTGTGGTTGAAAGATTCAGAAAGATGTTCATTCTTGTTCCATGCAAAAAGCAAGTGACTACTGAACAGACTACAAAGATGTTCTTCGAACATGTATGGGTTCATTTTGGGTTACATACTTCCATTATTTCTGATCGAGACACTCATTTTGTAGGAGAGTTTTGGCCCACTTTGTGGGGACTCATGGACATAAAGCTGAAGAAAAGCACAACTTTTCATCCCTAAATTGACGGATAGATAGAAGTGGTGGACAGGACAGTCATACATATTCTCCGAGGTTACTGCAATAAACATCCTAAGTTGTGGGATGAATCTTTACCTTATGTGCAACATGCTTACAATCGAGCCTTACATTCTTCGACTAATCGATCACCATTTGAAACATGTTTTGGGTATCTACTAAAGTCACCAATGGAATTCATGTTTAGTGAAGAGGATAAAGTGAGTGAACATGATGATGCAAACAAAGAAGTTAAGTTCATTCAATGGATACATCATATACATGAAGCAGTGTAGGATCAATTAGAGAAGAGTCAGGCCAAGTACAAAATGCGCCATGACAAGCATCGAGTTGATCATCATTCTCAGGTCGACGATCAACTATGGTTGTATATCAGTAAAGATAGGTTGAAAGGTGAAGGTAAGAAACTGAAACTCATGAGGTATGGTCCTTTCAAGATTGTTGAGAATATTGGAAATAATTCATTTCGATTAGATTTACCTCCTTAAATGCATATTTACTTAGTTGTAAATGTCGAAAATCTAAAGTTGTATGAACCTCCGATGATCATGGATCCTGAGGAAGATACATGGATTTTGACTATTGATGATTTGGCACCTGAGTATATGAATGAGTTGTAGGAAGATACCATGTTGGAAAAGAAGGTTTGATATTCAAGGCGTGGAGATGTTGAATATCTTTGAGTGGGACTCAAGGGCATGAATCTGAGCAAATAAAGGTGGATGGAGATCAAAAGAGTGAGGGAACTGTACCCTCACCTGATATCTACTTAAATTAAACTTTTGTGGTCCAAAAGATTTCAAGTGGAGAGGATTGATCCAGAAGGATCTTGTCGGTCCAATGTATCCAGAGAGTTTAGGTCATCTTAATCTTCGCCAGCTTCGCCAATGTTCTTTAGTGTCTGGTGTTGGTTAAAGTTTTCATGGTGGAATGTCATTGTGACAAAGTTGTTGTAATGGTTTTACTATGGTGATGTAATCAGGTATTAATCCTACGCTACGTACTAAATCTAAGGTCATAATCCTAAGTGTATAAGCCCTAAGACCTAGCATATATGCAAACACTATGGTACAAAACCTAATGAAAATACCTAAGTTATAAACCTAAGATGTAAACCTTTCAGAGTTTGTATTAAAACCAATGCAAACAAAACATACACAGTCCCTAATTGCGTGGGCTAACCGCAGCGGGACCGCGTCAGAGAATGGTGGCTTGTTGGGGCCTGACCCAGGTTCAAAGATAGATAGCCAAACAAATCCCTGGACTGTTGGCCCTTTCAGCAACAGTCTTCGGAGCGCGGACTGAAGTCTCACCCGAAGTAGTATGGGGGGATGCTAGAACCAAGTTTATGCACCCTTGATATGTTTGAGGGGTCGATTTAGTCCAATGGTGAAAACCTTCACCCTAGGTTCTTCACGTACTCTCATATCCATGAGGCCTTCGCTCCTTTGTTATACTTGCCCTCGCGTGGCCCTACCCAGGGGCCATGGGGCTTTCGCGCTGCTGGAGCAACGATCTGCACTGTTTCCCCAAGTCACACCCTAGATCTTAATTATCTTCTTATGATAGTTAGTTATCTTCGCTTCAACAATTACCTTTTATTATATTTACTTACTCAACACATTTATATAAGTGCGTGCATAAACATAACAGTAAACTTGCAATTCATACCCAATATACTTCAACGCATAAACAGGAAAATATACACAAAAATATGGTAAAACTTCTCTTTATTAATGCTTCCAACTGGTTACAGACTCGACCTGCCCTACGCACTCAGTTGTAGGGTCCGCGCACTCAGCTGTAGACTACTAGGCCTCTGCGCACTTGGCTACAGAGCCTTCTCCTATTCTACGACTCAAAGAAATGACTTACACTTCGACTCAATGCTTCGTTGGCTCCTTAGATTCATTGATCCATCCTTCGATCTTCTCTCTTTACACCTAGAGCCTCACTCTATTTATACAATCCCATGGTCCGTGGACCATGGGTAGATCTTTCAAACCGACATTACTTTACAGAAACAAGGGCGGACAACCCTATGACTCCATTATGACTTCGCGCTCTGTGCCCACATATCGCAGAGTCTTTACAATGGACTTAGTCAAAACTTGTGCTTTAAGCCCCAAAACATGCCTTGGGGAGATCCCATGCCTAACAGGCCCCCAAAACAAACATCGTGACTCGCCCTCGAGTCACTCTGTCAGTGCAGAGATCTTCGCGTGGAGACCCTCCAACTCTGTTCAGACAGCTGCAAGGTCGGCAACACATTGAGCGGATGCCTGTTGAAGCTCCTGTACTTGTTGTTCCAAAACCACGGTGTCGGAGCTGCTTCCCTGGATCTGGTCCTACGTCCCCTGTATCTGCACAAGCTTGCCTTCAATTTTTGCTGTGATGATGAAGGCCTCATCGATCAAAGGTTGAACACGTGCCTTCTTTCAGCTCCATGGGATGTGACGACTATGCTTCTGTCGGCTAGTCCGGGAGTCGGGCCACCCGTGTAGGGATTTAGCTGATTTCCATTCACTTTGCCTGGGATAGGTTCTCCATTTAGCTTGACCAGATGCACCATGCCTCCATCTATGATTTCCTTAACAATGTACGGGCCCAGCCAATGCATCTTAAACTTCCCCGAGAATTTATCAAACTTACTATCATATAGTAACACTAAATCATTTACCTTGAAGGTAAGCAACTTAATATATCAATCGTTCCAAGCCTTTTCGTGCTGCTTTTGTACTTGCTGATGGAAGCCAACTAGAAACTATTCCTCTTCAAGTTCCTCCAATTACACAAGCCTCTCCTCTAGGGCTTCACGGTCCATCATACTTGTGAGCACTGCTATGTGCACACTAGGCACAATATAATTCATTGGAAGGATAGCTTCTATGCCATAGACCAACCAGAAAGGTGTTTGTCCCATCAGTTTCTTGCATGTTTTCCTATAAGCCCATAGTACTCTAGGTACACGCAAGTCCCAATCCCTCCATATATATCCTGTTCAGTGCTTCACATACTCTGCTAAAGGCATCTGCATGGATATCCTCCTATGCAGTCGTTCTTTCCCCACTCCATTTTCCCAACTAGAGGGACCGTTCACGCAATTGCCTTGCCAACCTAAGTGTATTGACTGTGTTTTCGAACGTAAAGTCCATGTGCATTCACAGGTTGTTTAACATGGGCCTGTACCAAATTGGATAGGTGTGCGGGCGGACCATTTCGTCTAGCCTTCTTGTCAGTTAATCGCGCCCGAGGCTTCCCAAAACGCATGTGCATCATTCTCCTACATTTGTGTGAGTCCTCAAAGCTTCCTTGGTGCATACCCCACCACCTCACGGGCGTAGTGCAAAACACCAATTTCAAAGCTTGGAAGCATTGTTGTTCCGAAACTTCTCTTTCAAACCTGTTAAAAAAAAACATCTACCTCACTTAACCCATCATAAGTAGGCAGATCCCTTACCTCTGTCACTACGTAGTGCAACGATCTCATCATCATGTTACATTTCAACGTGGTTACCTCATGTAACTAGTTCTACCATCATTATATCTCTTCATCAGAATCTGATGTACAGGAGCTTTCACGCTCCCATGGGATCCGTCCATCCATGGTGGGATTTACCCAGTCTTGCTCTCACTTAGTTATCTTGTAGATGCAGTCTAAGTCATTGTTGCTTTCATAGTTGCGCACTGGCTCCATGTAGTGCGATCCTTCTATGAGGTCCAAAGGGACGACTACGCGCAGGGATTTTTTCTCAAAGATCTTCTTGCAATTCTTTAGGTTTATCACCCTGTTCATGTCAGTGGCCCAATCTATTCCTAATAGCGCAGGGTAGGGATTGTTGTCATCTACAATCTCTATCACCTCGAACTCTACTAGCACGCTTGCTCCTTCAATATCCACTATGATTCCCTGCAATATCCCCATGCGTATTATCTTTTGCTGGTTCACCATTCCCAGCTGGATAGTAGACCATTGCATCGTAGGCATTCCCATATAATCCCAGGTCTGCTTTGGTAGAACGTTCGTGTCCAATCCTAGATCCAGAATCACTTGCTCCATCTCATATTCCCCAATCTGCGTGGTCAACCTCATTTCTCTTCCCATCCTCGTTACGTGCTTTCCAATCTTCCATACTACGCACGGTTCTCCTGGTGTGGTCCCACTGCATCTATTAATGAGTTCCTGCAATCCTTTTTGTAGCCTTACTGTCACGCAGTAGCTTCATGCATGTTTCCATGAATGTCATGAGCATTGATGGGTCCATTTCCGGCTCTGGTCTATCTTTGCTTCCTGGAGTGGAGGCATCAGTGAAGCTCTTCTTGGCTTCCATGAAGGTTTCCTTAGCATGATCTAAATCAAACTCTAGTTCTTTCTTCGAAGCCTTGAGAACCCAAGTACTATCTTTAGGCTGCGTGCCTTTATCATCCCATGCCGTAATTCCACTTCCGGTCACAATATTCACATTAGTGTCTTCCTCACATGGCTTAGACCTCATCATCTGTAGGTTCTAAGTTGGGGGAGGTTGGAACACTCCCTTGTCGCATAGCCAAGCTATCAGTGTGGGACAATCCTCCGTCTCATGGTCGGATAATGTACAATATAGACATGACGACCGTGTTGGATTCATATAATCACAGGCATAATGTCCTGGACCTCTGCAATTGTAACATATTAGCTGTCTGCGACCCCTTCCCGGTCCTCCTCCACCTCGGCCTCGTCTGCGCCCCTGAAATCGGCTTGTGCCATACCTACATTCTAGTCAAGGGGCCGCATTTCGGCCTGAACTATATAGGTGGGAGTCCTATCCATCATCATCTCATAGCTTCTACAGGTGCGCTCATCATGTCCCACTGATCTACAGAAATTACAGAACAACTTTTGCGAATTCTAGGTCCTACTAGGTCCTACTTGTGCCTCTAGTCTTAACGGCATCAACACTCCTCACACAAGGTAATTCGTGAACACCAGGAAATGGTCCTTGTCATGACCCTGACCTTTACATTTAACACACCATATCTCCTCGCGCATCTCCAGGCAAACTGTCCTGTCCTGTTTCAAACTCTACATCTCAAGGCATAAGTTTTTCAACTGCGCATGGATCTGCTGAACTCCTAGGTTCGGATCCTATATCAAGGTCTCATGGAGTCTCATCGCGATCTCTAAGGCCTCTGCCTAAGTCATTAACCTCTGTTGTGACAACGCATTCCTCAAATGTGACGTTAGTGATGCTACAAACCATTCACGATGATGTCCATCTGTCAAAGTCATATTGGCATCGCGAATTGTGCACTTCAGTTTCTCATCCAACTCCTAAGGAGTCTTGCCTGGTAGCATTGTGACCTCCTTGAATCCAATGATCAACTGCATCTCTGACTTCGGCTTGCTAAATTATTTGTTCAATGCAATTTGGATATCCGCGACCCCTGCGTTCGAATTGTCATTAGAATACTTAATATACCATGTCAGTGCGCAATCCTGTAGAGTGCTGACTAGCGTCAAATTATTTATATTATTGTCTGTAACTCCCTATGCTTCCCATACAACCCTTATCACAAACCAAAACTGGTTTGGATCTTCATTTCCTATTCCCTTGAATACTGGCAACTTTATCGCACTTGCCGTATTGACTTGCGATGGTGGTGGAGGTGGTATGGGTGAAGATGGGGGTGAAGGTAATGATAGTGGTGGTGGTGTGGGTGGGGGTGGTATGCACAAAATCCTCTGCCTTATCAAATTGATTGCACTTCTTGGTGAGAACTTCGTGAGCTCTTCCTCGCCCACTCGTGGAGGTGAAATCAAGGGGCTAGTTTCTAGCTCTGCACTTCCTTCGTTTTTGTAAGTTCTTCCACTTCGCATAGCCCCAAACATCAATGTTTTCGCATAATCTTCTTTTCACATAGTAGCATTTTAATCCCAATGTTCAGAGACTTAACGTAGCTATCTGTCGGTCCTTTGAGAAAGCGTTGTTCTGCCTTGCTATAGCTGACTGAAGTATCTACTGTGAACTCAGTGAATCCTCCTATAATCTGATCGAGCCAGTGATCAATAGTGTGCGTGATCTAATCCTTCGATGCTTCCAATCTGCGCACCAATTATGGAGTCCACACAATAGGATTATTGAGTCTCCACCTTCCTTGGCTATCTGCTAACTTCATGATCCACTCGTATAGCTCAGTAGGGAAAGATGCGAAGAAAATTTTGTGGATTTCCATGCACAAGTAGCAGTCTAACCACTTTTACTTTGATAGTCGCAGATCCCTATTCTCTTGCACTGCGAACTCATGAATCTTCCTATCCAACCAGTCTTCAATTTATTTCTTAGTTGGATTCTAATGATATGAAATCAAACATCTCTATGTAGATTTCGGTCCCGGCAACTGAACCATTTGTTGGCTTGTTCAGGCCTGACCCAAGTTTGGAGATAGATAGCCAAACAAATCCCTAGACTGCTGGCCCTTTCGATAACAGTCCATGGAGCGTGGATTGAAGTCTCACCCGAAGCAGTATGGGAGGATGCTAGAACTAGGTTTCCGCACCCTTGAGATGTATGAGGGGTTGATTTAGTCCAATGGAGAACACCTTCACGCTGGGTGCTTCACACACTCTCCTATCCTATGAGGCCTTCGTGCCTTTGTTATACTCGCCCTCGCACGACCCTACCCAGGGGCTGTGGGGATTTCACTCTACTGGAGAAGCGATCTGCATTGTTTGCTCAAGTCACATTGTGGATATTACTTATCTTCTTATGATAGTCAGTTATCTTTGCGTAAATAGTTACCTTTTATTATATTTACTGACTCAACACAATTATATAAGTTTGCGCAACAACATAACAGTAAACTTGCAATTCATACCCAATATACTTCAATGCATAAATAGGAAAAGATACACAGAAATATGGTAAAAATTCTCTTTATTAATGCTTCGAATCGGTTACAGACTCGACCTGCCCTGCGCACTCAACTGCAGACTACTAGGCCTCTGCGCACTCGGTTGTAGAGCCTTCTCCTATTCTACGACCAAAAGACACAGATTACACTTTGAGTCAATGCTTCATTGAATCCTTAGTTTCATTGATCCATCCTTCGATCTTTTCTCTTTACACCAAGATCCTTGCTCTATTTATACATTTCCATGGTCCACGGTCCATGGGTAGATCTTTCAAACTGACATTATTTTACAAAAACAGGGTCGATAAGCCTATGACTCTATTATGACTTCGCGCTCCGCGCCCAGAAATCGTGGAGTCTTTACAATGGACTTAGTCAAAACTTGGGCTTTTAGCCTCAAAACATGCCTTGGGGAGATCCACGCCCAACAAAGAACGTGCATGTGAAGGCAAAGGTATCCGACACCATGCAATTTAGACTGCAGCAGAACTGGGACATGTGAATAGTAAGATATTATGTAGAAGGTGTAACAAATAAAATATATAAATAATATAAATATAATGTAAAAGATAATAATCATAAATAATAGTTAGTTAAGCTAGTAATTAGGTTGAAGAGGCATGTCTAATAGGACATGACTCTTCATGAAGAGACACTCGCTTCTACAAATTAATTACTCCAAAAGACTTGGAATATAAAATTATCCATTGAGGATATAAATATTATATTAAATATGAATGAGAATGAATGATGAGAAATCATTCATTCTCATTCATATTTAATATAATATTTATATCCTCAATGGATAATTTTATATTCCAAGTCTTTTGGAGTAATTAATTTGTAGAAGCGAGTGTCTCTTCATGAAGAGTCATGTCCTATTAGACATGCCTCTTCAACCTAATTACTAGCTTAACTAACTATTATTTATGATTATTATCTTTTACATTATATTTATATTATTTATATATTTTATTCGTTACATTGCCTCCTTCCTCAAAAAGCTTTGTCTTCAAAGCTTGTCGATGAAAAAGGCTTGATTTCTTTTTCGGCTTCGAAAGTCTTTCTGTCTTGGAATAGTCATCCTCGTCGATACAAGCTGATATGATCTTCTTAGTGAAAAACAAAATTGTCGCACTGAGAAGGGATCAGATCATCCCAGATTAATCTTCTGTATAACATTCTGATCACTAAAATTTTGTAACGACTTGTCAGTGTAAGACGAAATTGATGTTACGTCATTATTCTCTGAAACATTAATTTGTTGTCTACGGTTTGAATGGTCTTGATACACAGCTTGGTTGATTTTTCTATTCTCATGATTTGGATGTTGATATAAAGTTTTTATATTTTCTTCTGGCGAAGATGTTGTTGAATTGGTTATGGAACATTTACTTGGGATGTCCATTGTTTGAATTGCAACATCTACGTGTGTCTTTTCTTCAACTGACTTATCTTCTTGAGTTTTCATATTCACTGGATCGGTATTCGTTGCCTTATTTTCAACTTGAACTGTTGTGACTAGATATTTCAATACTTCTTCTTGAGTGACTTGTTCAAACTTATCTTTTAATGCTTTCTTATCCTCCTTAAGTTTCTTAGTTTGATTGAGCAGAATTTGATTATGGTTTCTCAGACATAAAAGTTCTTTGTTTTTTGATTCATTAACCTTATTTTCAGTGTCTTGAATTTTAAGTTTTTCATCTTTTAGATCTCTGATTTGTTCTAATACATTTTCATTAAGTTTCTTTAAACATAAATTTTCCTCTTCTTGTTTTGATAAATGCTGCTTGAGTTCTTTCTTTAACACTTTAGTCTTCTTCACTTGTGCCAGTAATTTTTCGGCGTGGTCCTTGAGACGAGAAATTTCTTCGTCCTTTTCCATTATTTCTTTGTAATGTATATCCTTAAGATTTTTATGTTTGTGTTCTAACACTTCCTTTGTTGAATTTTGGCTATTTTGTCATTCTCTTGATCTTTTAGCTGCACTTTCTCGGTACACTGGATAACATCATTATGTGGAAGTGATGATGGATGTAGAGAATGGAAGAAGGAATCCATTCTCTTTCTCTCCTCAACCTGTCGCTAAATTATTGTAATTAATTGTTTTATATCTCTTGCGATTGATTTTTTTTGTTCCTTACTCAGGGATTCCATATTTTTATTTTTCTTCACTTCTTTTAACTTTGTATAGATTTTTTTTTTTATTAAATTATTTTATCTCCCTTATATATATATATATATCCAATATTCTCCCTTAAAATGGATTGTTAAAAACTTGAATACCCTTTTATTAAAAAAAAATACTCCTTTATATTGTTGCCCTCTATATATGTATGTATTTCTTTATGTTAAGACCCCTTTTCAAAATAACTTTATTATCTTAAAATAATAATAGTTTCACTTCTTTTTTTTTAATAATAAATTGGTCCCTTTTTTATATACTTAATTACTCCCTTGATAACTTTTTAATGTCACCCCACTTAATAAATATAAATGTAGTGTCTTTTCATATGACACGGTCACGATGTTCACAACACTTTTTAAGTAAAAAGTAATATTTACCTTTCATGTAAGAGCTTTTATATCCCTGTTTCTTCTTTAACTTTTAAAATACCATGGGCTAATACCATGGGTTGTTTTTAAAACTTAAAATGTTCTCCACATAAAAATTAAAATGTATTCCTTTTGTTTTTTGTTTCTTTGTTTTTTTGTTTTTAATTTTTTTAAAACACCATGGATTGTTTTTAAAACCACAGGCTTCTCCACGTAAAAAGTAATACGTATTCCTTTTTTTTGTTTTTTTAAGCAAATGGCCAAAGGCGTGAAAAATGGAGAATCTGCCAATGTGTAGCGAAACACTTCAAGTATGACAACAACAAGGTTTATTGATTTGACGGTCAAAGACCTGGATGGGAGAATGAGCTCTGTGCACCGGTTAAGCAACCTAGAGGACCGAACTGCTCTGATACCAAATGAAACGAACAAAGTTCCTTCTACAAATTATTTACTCCAAAAGACCTGGAATATAAAATTCTCCATTGAGGATATAAATATTATATTAAATATTAATGTGAATGAATGATTTACAAATGAGAACAAGAGGTTTGCTTATATACCAAGCAAGTGTCTCTTCATGAAGAGTCATGTCCTATTAGACATGCCTCTTCAACCTAATTACTAGCTTAACTAACTATTATTTATGATTATTATATTTTACATTATATTTATATTATTTATATATTTTATTCATTACAGAGGGTTAGTGAAACTGCCACTTCAAACAATTGTTGTGTGAACATGAGTTACCGCACTGTTAGCCAGAACTGCCGGAGATGACCACTAGGTGGCCGTTAGAGGTTAAACTGCCCAATCACATGCCAATGGTCAAGCTATTTTGTGCCATTTACAAAATGTCATCGTCCAACACTGATCCACAGTTTATTTTGGGTTTCTTTTGTTGGTTTTATGCTATTTTAATTCAACCACCATGTAACTAATGCCTAATGTCACAATGTGACAAGACCAAGGCCAATAAACCTTCAATGAAACACATTCATGCCTATCTTAGCTTGAGAGAGTTTGAATGAACCTAAGGAGTCATAAATTCAACATTTTGTTCATGGGGAAAGGATATTAGAGGTTTTGAAGACTTGTGCTCAGATTCCAAGAGAGAGAGAGGTACTTTTGTTTTCAGTGTATCTTGGTCGTTCGGAGGCAAAATTGGGAACTGAGACAGGCGTTGGAAAGCTAGGAGAGAGAGATTTCTATTGACAGAGACCATAAGTGCCTATGTGCACATTCATTCTATTTTTTTGTTTTGTAAAATACCTCTTTTGATCAATCCTAATAAAGCAGACACCCATCTTGAAAGCAGACCCAGATACGTAGTCCATCAGGGACGAACTCCGTAATCAATGTTTGTTGTCTTCTATCTATGTTTTTTATTCAAAGTTTTGTTTAATTATGTTTCTTAAGTTATTTATTAAGTCTTAAATCAATTTCTTTCCTTCAGTCTTCCACATTCAACACTTAAGGTTAACGATCAATTCACTGTTGGCAGATAATCAATTCTACTTCAGTTTATTTTATGATCAATATCAGATCACTCATTCACTCACTTTTCATGGCCTCCAAGCAACTGTAAGCCTCCAATTTCTCCCATAGGCCTGCTTCCCAGTGACTATGGAATTTTCTATTCAATTCTATGCCAACAACTCAAAATTATGAGTTACTTTTTCAGGGCTAGGACGTAAGTCTCTAGCCAAAACTCAATGAAAATTCTAGAGAATCTGATAAATAATATAGAAACAAATATTCTAAACTAAAAACTTGAACAAGGATTTGACCTGAACACTCCCAACCTAGACATGAATTATGTTAAACACATGGTAAACATGCAACCTGCAAGTCATGAATGCATATCTGAACATAGGGATATGAAACTTATATAAGGTTTAACAAGAAGGACAATGCATTCTCACAATAGTTGTAATTACACCAATTAAGTCATGCATTCATTAAACAATCATTGATTAATTAAAATATGATAAGGGACATACTTAAATCTATCATATAAACATGCTTATAACCAACATATACTAGGTAGATAACAAGGATAGAACAACCATTAAAGACACATAATAACAAGTATAATTACTCATAAAAGACAAGAGGAAATTATCTCTTACTAATCATATGAAAAATCCAACCAAGTCATGGACATCCACGTATCATCCAACCATAGTTTGGGCTGAACCAAATAATTCTTTCAGCCAACCACTCTTGTGCCATATTCCAAGCATGAATGTGGGATCTCATGTGATAAACAAATCAATAAAGAACCAAGGGAATCTAGAGGTTAAACCACCTCCACCCTCATCGTACCGTGATCTCACCTAAACCGGTCCCGAGATCACAAAACCAAAATGAACTTTGGATTCCTCATAATTCCTTCACCATCCCTTGAGGAATTTTCCTGAGACCACCTCAGCCGGATCCAAAACCTTTTGAAAATTCAAATCTCAAACTTTAAAGAATCCCATCACACCATGTTTATCCGGAAATGGAAAGGAAAGGCTAAAACTACTGTTGAGACTTATAAAAACCCATTCCAATGACAACAAATGAACCAAATACACACATGCACATACCAGGCATGCCAAAACTAGCTAGGAAATAACACATACAACCTGTTGCCTACTAGTATTCACACTGAAGTTGCTTGATAAAACTTTTCCTTTCTTAATCCTTGCTTTCCTTTGTTTTCCTTGTCCTTCCTTTGCTTTCTTTATTTCCTTGTCCTCCTAGTGCTCTTCTCCTCTCTGAAAGTAATTCCAAAATTGAACTAACAAAAGGCCCCAAACTGATGCTCTGATGTATTTTTATTATTGATGCCTCTAATGTCTTCAGTTTCCTTCAATTTCCTCCTCACATGCAACATGTGACCTTTCACCTCCCTCTTCTCCTATTTTCCTTTATTTTCATAAACAAATACCAATAATGACTTTTTTCCTTTCCAAAGCCTCTTCCATTTCCCTTGCTAATTTCCCCTTAGCCATAATACACAACAAGTGATGCCCACTAGGATGTTTTTCCCAACATTAAACTTGGAATACGTGTCCCATGACCTTGGTCTTATTTTTGCTTTATCTTTATTACATGAAATTTTAACCAAGGGCTATTATAGACCCCACCCCCTAGGGGAACATTGTCCTCAATGTTCTATGACACCTACAACTAGAAAACGCGCTAAAAACCAAAACATACTTCCCATGGAGCTTTATAACCTAGCTCATTACAATATTTACAAGAAAAACCTACTCAAAATAAAAACCATCTTGACAAACATGACAACTTGACAACCATACTACTTATTGGAGCTTTATAACACAACTCATTGTGGTATTTATAATAACAACCATACATAACTTGTACAAATACCAAAAACTCATTTGCCTCCACTGGAAAACAATGAAGGATACATAGCCCACATTTGATTAACCATCTCCCATATAGTTTGATCGGGCCCAAAGTGCTTCCATTGCACTTTAGCTTGCTTGATTGCTCTATTCCAGAGCATGGGTTGTTTCCACTACAATATGCACTGAGGTTCCAACTAGAATTCTCCTTGTGGTTCCACCTACAATAAATACTAATCAATAACATGATCAACATATTTCACATATATTTTAAGAAATGAAACATGGAAAACATCATGGAATTTCACTTTCAAAGGCAGCGCAAGTTTGTAGGCCACAGGTCCAATCCTCTCAAGGATGTTGAAAGGCCCGCAATACCGCGGGGCCAACTTGGCACATGATTCAATACTCGAGGAGCTCTTCTTGGGATTGATGTGAAAATACACATGCTCCCCAACCTAAAAATCCTTAAATGGCCTATGCTGGTTCGCATAACTCTTTTCATAGTCATGTGCTTCATTTACATTCTTATTTATAACTTACATTTCTTGTTCCATTTCTGCCATCATATTTGGTCCAATAAGTATCTTGTTCAATAGATCACTCCAACTAATGGGAGTATTACAACTTCACCCATACAGTGCCTCAAACAGAATCACCCTCAGTGACTCATGATAACCATTTTTGTAAGAAAACTTGACCAATGGAAGGTACTCCTGCCATCTCATCTACTGGTGCATGACATACATCCTCAACATATCCTCTAAAATCTTGTTGACCCTCTCTATCTATCTGTTAGCGCTTGAAATTTCACCTCAGGCTGAGAAAGGTAAACCTCAAGGCCACATCAAACCACTTAGCCTCGTAGCTAGCCCTACGGGGCAGGAGAGGGCTCTCTCCGGTCTATCTCGGTAAAATCTTCAATGGATGAGATGACCAATAAGGTAACACTAATTTTAGGCTAGTAAATGATCAAAAAGGTTGATTTGGGGTTTTTAGGGTTTTCGGTGGCAAATTGAGGGGATGGCAATTTTGGGTGTGGGGATTGGACATAGTTTCTGCAGGGGGTTCTTTGGGGCGAGGTAGGAGACAGTATTGATGCCTTTGATTTGAGATGGATGATCAGGAATGACAGGTGAGGAGCCAAGGAGAGCAAACAATAACTTTGAATTCCCCTTAGACAGTAGAAAACATTGAAATTAAACAAACTTAAAAGCAGAGCATGGCAGGCATGAATTCTTACTTTAACACTTCATTTGTTTAATGTGCAGAAGTAAAAGAAAGGAAATGATTCACATAACACAGTTACAAGTACATTGAGAAACACACCATCAACACATGAGTCCACAAGAATCCCAAAGAGGACTGCAAAACCCTGGTCTTCCTTAGCCAAAAATTGCAGAGATACAGTGACTAATAC
The DNA here is from genome assembly GCA_031772625.1 of Pinus tabuliformis. Taxonomy (NCBI): domain Eukaryota; kingdom Viridiplantae; phylum Streptophyta; class Pinopsida; order Pinales; family Pinaceae; genus Pinus; species Pinus tabuliformis. The sequence goes on from CM062806.1 coordinate 975,972, forward strand.
AATGATAGCTTCTCCCTCAAGAGTCCAACCATCAAAATGAGCAAGAAAGTACATAATATAGATGATCTAACCTCTTTCCCTGCCTCCATGGGTCGATCTCACTATCCTAGGAGCTGTTTCAACCACTTCTAAACTAAGCACTACAAATTAGGCAGTCAAAACAACTTGCCTCTATAAGCTAGGAAACCAATTCATTCATTTAATATTTACCCTTTTCATGAATGAATCTTCTAGAAGTGTTACATAAGAGTAAAAGTGTCTTAAAACTACAATAATTACATCAAAGAGAATCATAATTCACCCCAAAAAGTCAAACTGGGTCAAACTGCCGTTTTTCTAAGCTGTACAGTGCATTTTGGAAAAATCTGCCTGACGGGTCGCGCGCCCCTGCTTGACGGGTTACGCACCTTTGGAGCCACTTTTGGGGCACTTGCAGGTGGCCCAATTGAGCAAGAGTAGGCCTGTTGGAAAGGTCCGTGAGTCTACTTTCCAACCCAACTGGAATTTTTGAATTTGGTGGTCATTTGCCCCTCCAAAATTGCAATCTCCCAAGACTGCTTTCTGCAACTCAAAAATGTGGCAGAAAGTCAAATTTTGCTTGTTTTCTGACTTTCTGGAGGCCCAAAACTTCATAAAATCTCAAGTCCATTGATGAGCATATGTAACTTTTCATGAAAAATCTGGAAATGCTGAGTTTTTTCAAAATGGAGTTGCCATGATGTAGGGTCGCGCTGGGGGTGAGACCCGTTAATGGGGAAAAACCTGTAAATGCCTGAAAAAACCAAAATTTGCCCAAAATGCTCAAATTTTTTTGGGATTTGTGCTGAGGCTGAGTTATTTAGTGCCTTGGTCCTTCAGTGATGCCTCGGCCAAAATATGAAGGGGATCAGGCCTCTTTCTCCCTTTTTGTGCCTTCGCCAACCGCCTCTGGAACATCCTCATTTTTGCCTTGCACACATGCATTCTTGCCCAATAATGGTTCTTCATGTTCCTCAGCAACTTCTTCTCTTGGTTGGCCCTAGCCAACAACCTCTCCAAATGTGCATTTACCCGGATGAGCATGGACTCTTGCTCAGCGGGCAATAGATCAACGGGTCTCCTCTGGTTCAAAATGCGGTCACTACGAATCCTCCACAGCTCATCAAGAGCTTGTTCATCCTCCAACTGTTTGTTGCGCTGCTCAAGATATGTGATGGTCCATTGTGCCCCCTCTAATCTCCTTTGCAAGGCATCATTTTTAGCTCTGAGGTGCTGAATGATCTCCTTTGACTCTCGACTAGGAGAACTAACATCAAGATCAATAAGCTCTATGTCTGGAGCACTTGATGGTCCCTCATCAATCTTGGGATGTTTGCCCCTCCCTGGTACCTGTGCTGCTGAAGAAAGTTAGGCCCCTTCCACCTGATGTGGAGATAACACTCGCTGAGTCGATGAAGAAGGCGAGACCCCTTCCACATGCTGTGGAGAAAGTACTCGCCGAGCTGCTGCAAATAAGGCCCTCTGGCCTCTCTGCTAAGTAACCATAGGTGAGGAACTGACATGTCTGGTGACGGGGATGTCATGCTGCTGTCAAGGTCCTCCCTCCTCATGAATAACCTCAGGATGTGGTGATGATGGTGCTGTGAAAAACTCACGAGAGATGAACTCCTCCCATGAGATGCCCTGCTGAGCCAACTGATGTAACACCACTAGCTGAATCAAACCATAATGGTAAAGGCTCCTGTACTACTGTGCCGGGCTCTTCCTCTGCATCATGGACACCATCTTCTCAATGTTCTGATAGAATAAAACAAGGATGTTCATCATCCTCACTCGAGTGAAGTGCATCAAGAGGCGAATATGGTATGAATATACCTGTGAAAATCTGCCCTCACAGGTAAAATAGAGCATGATGAGCCTTATGATGGGAGCATACTCACTCCTGAGAAATCTGAAGGGAAACACTCCTGTCAAGTGTCTCATAAGTGCTGGTCTAACAAAAGGCTCAAAATGAAAACTGTCCAGCACCTTGCGCTTATTCCATACCTCTCCAACATTGGGTATCCCTGTGGCCTATGCAATCACCTCAGGTGTCAATGTAAAGTCCACCCCGGCAAGGTTGACATGTCCATCATGCAAGTGTAACACAAACAGGCGAGCCAACTCTCTGTGGTGCTGAATCCGAGAGATCCTCTCACAAAACGCATAGCAGGACATGTACTGGAAACATGAGACTGCCATAGGACAAGCTTGTAAATCTGTCAAAGAGGTGGGCTCCTCTTGCCTATGATGACCACCCTTTCCACCCTTATGAGGCCTCCTCTGTATCTCAATCTCTGAAGCTGATGCCTGGTCATCACTCTGCTCATAGGTTTCGGTTTCTGACATTGTATAAGGAGAAAAGTGGACAAAATGTACTGCCGTTTCTGCTTTGTAAAATGATGATTTATATGTTGTTTCAAGGGGACAAGGAACATGAGGGGAATGTTAGGGGAGGGACATTTTTTAAAAGGAAAATGGGAATACATGTATACAACAGGAAATTTAGGGAAAAACACTGCAAACATCACTGCATATGCATCACTAAATACATGTGTTTACATGGGTATTATGAGGGGTAGGGTTAGGGTTTGATTTTTTTTTTTACTTTTTAGGGAAAAAGGGTAGGGTTTATTTTCTTCATTACAAATTTAAAAGGAAAATTTACATGGAAATACAAGGAAAATGAAATGGGAATGAGGAGAAATGATTACAAGGGAAAAACCATTGAAACATCATAAAACCCTAGCAAATTTTTACAAGTTTAATATGCAGCCATATGGAGCTTTTTCTCTTGCACAATTTGATCTTTAAAAACACATTCATGATGTCCTTCAAACATAACAAGCAACCAATTTTGAGTTTGGAGGGCCTACCTCAAGCAAATCGGCGATTTGATAGCTCCTTAGGTAAATTTGCAGTTGGTTTGGTAAGCAGGGCGCTGAGGGGTCGCGCACCTCACCCAACGGGTCGTGCGCCACTGACGGGTCACGCCCGTTGAAGAAATACACTGCTGGAACACTGCTGACGGGTCGCGCGCCTCTGACGGGTCGCGCACCTGGTCTGACGGGTCGCGCGCCTGTCCAGCTCCCAAATTCACTCAAACTCTCGCTCAATCACTCTTGCAAACAACTTGGATGCACAATGAGGGTCGATGGAGGGAGATTGGGCCTTTATAGCTTTCATTTGAATAAATTTCATGCCCAAACCCACTTTATAATGTTTTGTTTTGACACTTTATAAAACTGACTTTTCTTGGTTTCCTTTGTCCTGAAATTGACTGATTTAATGCTTTTGTTCTATTCTTTTTGCAGGGATAGCATCGGAGGGATCTTGGCAAGGGAGCCAGGGTTTCATACTGTCCTTGGAAACTTTTTGAAATTTCATCACTTTTTACAAAAATTTGAAAAATGACCTTGGCTTTAAAAACAGAGTTTTTAATTCCAAGGTGAAAATTTACTGTACAAGATTGAAATTTGTGAAGAAACACTTTTAAAATCATCCCTCTGGCTTGCTGGGCACCATTTGACCTTCAGAGACATGACCTTGTAAACCATCTTGACCAAAACCCTAGACCTAGGAATTTGACCTCAAGACAAAACAAGACAAGCTTGAAAGTGACTAAGGACTGCAATGACTTGATCCAGCAATGCCAAGAGGGGAACAAAGACACCAGCTCCTCCATCAGGGTTATGTCATGCCTAATGGGATGCAAAAATTGACACTGATGAGACACCTACCTATGCAAATGCAAAGAGTTTTGATCGCTGATGGAGGGCTCAAGACCGACTCTAACATTGGCTCCAATGGGGATGGTAGCTCCTTGGAGGTACCAAGAACTTAGACCTCTGGGAGAGCAGACCAGTGCTTTATTCATTGGGCAATGGACAACTTTTACACATGTGACCAAATTTGGACAACTTTATTTGACTTTGACAATTGACTGAAATTTAAACTAACTTTGACATAAACCGACTCTCTTTACGCAGAAAATAGACTGACTGAAACAACTTGAAAAACTCACACCAACTAATCACCATCTTTAGAATTATAGCCTTCACTGCGGGCCCCAGACTAAAGATGGAAGATCAGTTCACACTTGCTGCAGAATGAAAGTAAAATGGTAATTACAATGAGAGTGATTAGAGCAGAAAATGCTCAAGCATGATACCTTTTGAGTAGCCGGCCATTCACCGACCCACCGAGACATTCATCACCGTTCATTTCTTTGAGAAGAAAAGCATTTGGACCACGGTATGCTGCAATTTTGTAGGGACCTTTCCACAGGTTGTCAAATTTTCCATGTTTCCCTTTGTCTTCATTTCTGGCATCCCACCTCAAAACAACATCATCTATCTGAAACTCATTTGATTTAGCCTTTTTGTCATAGATTTTCTTTATGCGCTCCTACAACTTAAGGGAATTTTGATGAACCTCCTCTCGTGTCTGCTGTAAATGAATCATTTGACTAATCCGTCGTTGCATAGGATCCTCCTCGCCACCAGCTTCTTGCAGCAACTTTGCCACTGGAACACTAAGTGAAGTAGGAAACACTGCATCTATCCCGTAAACCAGTTCAAAGGGTGACATACCAATTGACTTCTTTTGACTTACCCAATCAGCCCATAATGCCTTTACTAACTTTTTGTGCCAGCTCTTCTTATTTATTTCCAACAATTTCTTTATGATGTTCACTAGAGGTTTGTTCAAAGATTCAGCTAGCCCATTTCCTTGCAGATGGTAGGCAGTCGAATGCCCCAAACTGATGTTATATTTGTAGCAAAAATCAACCATTTTCTTCGATTTAAACGCTGCTGCATTATATGTAATCAACTTATGTGGACAGCCGAAACGTGACAATATGTTATTCTCAAGAAAAGAAATAATTACCGAGTTCGTGGCCTGCCGAGTGGGAATGGCCTCAATCCACTTTGTGAAATAATCTGTGGCGGTCAAGATCCATCGATGCTGCCCGGAAGATGCTGGGTGGATTTCACCAATAAAATCCAAGCCCCATTCCTGAAATGGTGCGCTGATTTCAACGGGCTTGAGAGGCAACGGCTGTAATTTCTGCTTTCCTTGAAAAATTTGACATTCATGACAACTCTTAACTGCTTTATATACATCAGAAAATAGAGAAGGCCAATAGAAACCAGCTCTTAAAATCTTATTGGCCATGGTCTTCCAAAACAAGTGACCTCCACAGTCACCTTTATGAAAATCTTATACTACTGTCTTAGCTTCTTCTTCGACCAAACAGTTCAGCAAGATGCCGCGGGGATCTTTCCAATAAAGTGCAGATTTGATGATGCAAAATTTTGCTGCCTTTAGCTTCAATGTTCTAGCTTTGTTTCTAGGCATTCCAGGGGGTGAAGACAAATTTTGAAGCACATAAACTATATCAGCATACCAAGGAGAGGAAACAAAGATATCCGATACCTGTAAAGCTGAATTTCCTTCGTCTTCATCGGATAAGGCAACAATCAAATTAATGTCAAGGACATGAAGATTCGTTTCAGCCATCAACTTAGCAAGACCTTGACCTTTTATCAACTTAGTAGGCTTAATTTTCACATCATATTCTAATAGTGCAGCAATCCACTTACCCCTTCTTCCTTCCGGTTCCGTTTGTACTAAAACATCCTTGACATCTGCGTTGGGAACATATGCCAAAATATGAGAATTCAATATGTATACCCGGAAGTCTTTCAAGGCTTTTATCAGTGCCAATGCTTGCTTCTCAATGATATTATAATTCAGCACTCCATCCCTTATGATGCGGCTGAAAAAAGCTATGGGCCTCTCAACCCCATCTCTCGTTTGCATCAACACAGCTGCCAACGTATGCTCAGAAGCAAATGAAAATAAAATAAAATCCTGTGTATAATCTAGGCTTATCAAAGTTGGGGCTCGCTGTCCTTCTTGAGCATGTTGGTTATCTCTCTAAGATGTTCGGCAAGATTGGGAATAAAGCGACGCAGAAAATTCAATTTGCCATTGAAGGACTGAATTTCTTTCTTGCTTCGGGGCTGCTCTAATTGCTGAATTGCTTCCACTCGTGCAGGGTCTATACGTATGCCATCTTTAGAAATGATATGGCCCAGCAGCTTACCTTCGCTCATAGCAAAAAGACTCTTCTTTGGATTCAATGAGATGCCATACTTTCTGCACTTTTGGAATACCTTAGTCAAATGAAACAAATGCTCTTCATCTGATTTAGAAAACACGGTCAGATCATCAAGATAAACAACCAAAAAGACATCTTTCTCGTTAGCAAAGGCCATGTCCATTGCTCGCTGAAATGTGGCGCCAACGTTCTTCAATCCAAACGGCATTTTGGCATAGTGGAATGTTCCCCATGGAGTAGTAAATGTTGTCTTGTCACGGTCATCTTCGTGCACCAAAATCTGATTATACCCGGAGTAACCATCAAGCAATGACATCCTTGATGCCCCCACTACCCGCTGCAATATATGATCCATTTTGGGCAGTGGATAATTGTCCTTTAATGACACCTTGTTCAGATTTCTGAAGTCTATACACCAGCGAATTTCACCGGTCTTCTTTCTCACGGGCACCAAGTTGGAAATCCAATCAGAAAATCGGATTGGCACTATGATTCCAGACTTATATAACCTGTTGACTTCCTTCTCGATCAATGGCAGCAATTTAGGATTAATTATTCTCAACTTTTGTTGGAAAGGCTTTTGATTTGGCTTTATGGGAATGGTATGCTGAATGATACTTGTGTCATACGTTTTCAAATCTGAATAGTCCCATGCAAAAACATTAGAAAACGAAGACAACAATCTAATATATTCCTTCTTTACCTTGGGCGACAATGCTTTTGATAGCTTCACCATCTTTGGATTCTCGGCTGTCCCAAGGTTCACATCTTCGACACCTTCGTCCGTTGGCCTCAAAGTTGGCTTGCGAGCCACATCATCTTGATCGAACAATTCTTCCAAAGGAATTAATCCTTTAGGAATGTAATTGTCCTTGAGCTGCAAACATCCATCTGATTCACTCCTTCAGCTTCCGTATCTATTGAGATGTCTTCGAATTTACCTTCAATTTGCAGAAAATCTTTGATTTCTTCGTCATCTTGGAAAACTTGCCAACATATTTGATTATCTGGAATTGTAGGACGATGCTTTACATATATTTCAAACTTATTGGTGGAATTCATGGGTATTTCCAGATTACTTGCTGCCTTAGCCAATGCATCCGCAACACCATTTTGAATCCGGGGCACACATGTCAAAGTATGTTCTGAAAACAGTTTTAACATATCTAGGACAACATTCCGATATGCTCGCATACGAGGGTGTTTGGCTTGAAATTCACCTTTCACCTGCTTGATAACCAACTCGGAGTCGCCATATACCACTATCTTTTTTGCCTTCAACTTCCGAAGGATTTTCAGACCAGCAATAAGAGCCTCGTATTCCGCCTCATTATTTGAACAATCAAATGCCAATTTGTATGAACATACCCTTACCTTGCTTGGAACTTGGTCTTGAACTGAAAATGGGATTCGAATCCACACACCTATACCAGCACCATCGGTGCCCACTGCGCCATCAAAATCCATTGTCCAAAGACCATCCTCATCGTCTTCTAAGTGTTGAAAATGTGATGTCGATGCATTCTCTGTTTGCTGCCCATTTGTTTCAACTATTGGCTTTATGACAACAGACCTTTCTTCACTTTCCTTTCTCAAAACTTCTCTGAAATTTTCTGAAATGTCTGGTATATCTTCTACTTGAACTAACTGACTATCTACCTCATTGAAATTATCCGCAAACAAAACAAAGGATTCTAAATCTGTTTGTACATAATTTACAGGATGATTGACTGGCTTTTCCTTACTAGTGATCATGTATTTCATCTTTTGTTCCCGATATAACTTCCTCATCTGACAAAAAACTAGGATGGTAGCATAGTAAAAATCGAGCTGAAGTGTACCTTTGAGCTTGGCTCCCCATGACCTCGAAAGCAACATGCCAAACCGCGGAGGAATATCTGCCACCACCACATCCATCAAAACATTCTTTGCTGGGATTTGATCTAGACTCACCACCAAGTCCTTGATCAAACCAATACATTTCACCCGACTGGAATCAAACGAATACAAATCATGATACTTCCTTGTGATGTCAAGTCCCAACTTCTCCATAATCGCTTTGGGCATCAAATTATGCGAAGCTCCCGAGTCAAACATGGCATTGTGCAACACATAATCATGCAATCGCAAACTGATATAGAATGGAGGAACATCACTTTCAGGAGACTCACCATTTAAAGCTGGTCCAAAAATCAGCTCTGACTGATCATCTTGTACATTCACCGTGTCTAGCATTAGATCAAAATTCAACATCTTGGAGAGCTGGCCTCGGTAAGTGCTATTCTTCATGATTTCCGTCAAAGGAATGGGCACTTTCAACTTTGCAATCTCATTCTCCAAACTGAAAACTGAAACCTTCTCACCTTCTTTAGCCGGAGTGTCTCTTTTTTCAGCTCTATCTCTTGGTGCATTTGATGGCTGGTCTATTTTGCTTGCTGATAATGATTGGCCTGCTGGAGGATCGCTTATTTCTTTCCCTTTTTTCTGCGGGACAGCAGAACCATTCTTTGCCGAAGCTTCTGTTCTCTTCTGGATGGGATTTATGGGAATCACTCGGTTTCTCAACTGCCTTTGCTGACCTTGCTGCGCTGATAAAGCATGCAAATACCCTCTTTGATACTCTTCTGATTCTTCTTGAAGTGCTGCATTGTTTGACAGAATATAATGCTCATCTTGGGGAATGATGGAATTACTCACCAGCTCTTCCTCTTCGGTAATATAAGTGGGCAGATCATCAGGAGTGAAGAAGTGATTTTCCTCTCCAACATTATCACCTTCGTCGTCTGATTCTTGGCTAACGAAATTTTGCTGAAAAGGAGGTTTCATTTGCTACTGAACTGCTGCCTCTTGTGCCTTTGTTTCACGCTGCTTGATTCTATATTGTTGCTGCTGTTGACCTCTGAAATTAGGATTAAGGATCTTCGGTTCCGGCTTGTCAATACGAACATTTTCAAATGCCCTCTTAAGCTGTTCAACTTCACGAAGAAGCTGATTTGAGGTGGATGCTTCCTCTTTGATTGTGACTCGCTTTTCGGCCTTCATCCTTTCTCTTTTATCATTCAAATTCGCTTCAACACTAACAACAATTTTCTGCATATCCTCCAAAGTAGGTGGATCTCTGTCTCTCAATGAGTATGCCATCTCTGGATCAAAACCATCCGGGAACTTAAGAAGTGCGGATTTTCTAGATGGCCTCAAATCATCGGGAATAACATTATAAACTGTATTGAATCTGATTATGTAATCTTGAACAGACTCACCCGGATTACGCTTGAGGTTGTTGTATTCAGCATTAATCTGAAGCGGATCCTTTCTGATTTCCCACCGATCTAAAAACTGATTCTGAAGTGCCTCCAAGGTAGCAATGCTTCCGGCTGTCAACCCTCTGAACCACTTTCTAACTTCTCCTCCAAATGTTTGCACGAACAACCGCATGGTAACATCTTCGTCATCTATCTCATATAGATCGAAGAAAGTAGTCATTTTTTCAATATGTTGCTGAGCAGTAATACTTTGTGGAGTGCCATCAAACATGGGGATTTTACTTTGATAATCGGCTGGCATATCATGAAGATTTTGGGGAAGAGCAAGTGGGGCAAACCTGGCAGCCATTGCTTTAGGAGGGGGAGCAGGATGTGTATGAGGAGGAGGAGCTGTGATAGCAGGGATTATAATAAGAGGAGCTGAAGTTTGTGGAGTTGGGGGAGTCGGAGGGGTAGGAGAAGTAGGAGGAGAACCGACTGTTGATTCGGGATAGGTGATTATAGGCGAAACTGAAACATAAGGAGGATAAGATTCTTCGTGAGCCGTGATAGTAGATCCAATGTGATCAGAGATATTCTCAACAAAATCAGCAAGGGTAGTAGCTTGAACACGTGTCTGGAGATGTATCAAGATGAAATTTTCAACCAATTTGTTATGTCTTTCAAATTCAATAGCAGCTGCAAAATCAGGGTCAAGGACTAGAGAATCGAGCGCACTTTCAGACTTAGTTTTAAACAAGGACAACTCAAAGCTTTCGTCAAAATCAATATCTTCGAGATAATAAAAAATAACTGGGCATGAATGAGATTTGAAAATGGGTCTAGGATCAGTAGCCAGCTTGTTTTTCTCAGAATACTAGAAAAGAAAAACCATTCAGCCTGTGAAAACTCTCAACCTATCATCCACGGCTCAGAGTTAACAATTATACTGGAGTAAAGTGTCAATGAAGCGCTATGTTCACCAGCTCACGGAGATTGACTGAAGCAACGTTTATCTACTAACGCTGATGTAAAACAAGAGCGTTTTTGAAGGCTACCTGGCGTATCTTCAGGCTCCGTCTAAGACTTGTGAAATAATATGTCAATGAGCAGACGAGTAGTTTGTTCTCCCCAGTATGGTCGCCAGTATGTTAGCGCTTGAAATTTCACCTCAGGCTGAGAAAGGTAAACCTCAAGGCCACATCAAACCACTTAGCCTCGTAGTTATCCCTACGAGGGAGGAGAGGGCTCTCTCCAGTCTATCTCGGTAAAATCTTCAATGGATGAGATGACCAATAAGGTAACACTGATTTTAGGCTAGTAAACTGATCAGAAAGGTTGATTTGGGGTTTTTAGGGTTTTCGGTGGCAAATTGAGGGGATGGCAATTTTGGGTGTGGGGATTGGACACAATTTCTGCAGGGGGTTCTTTGGGGCGAGGTAGGAAACATTATTGATGCCTTTGATTTGAGATGGATGATCAAGAATGACAGGTGAGGAGCCAAGGAGAGAAAACAATAACTTTGAATTCCCCTTAGACAGTAGAAAACATTGAAATTAAACAAACTTAAAAGCAGAGCATGGCAGGCATGAATTCTTACTTTAACACTTCATTTGTTTAATGTGCAGAAGTAAAAGAAAGGAAATGATTCACATAATACACTTACAAGTACATTGAGAAACACACCATCAACACATGAGTCCACAAGAATCCCAAAGAGGACTGCAAAACCTTGGTCTTCCTTAGCCAAAAATTGCAGAGATACAGTGAATAATACAATGATAGCTTCTCCCTCAAGAGTCCAACCATCAAAATGAGCAAGAAAGTACATAATATAGATGATCTAACCTCTTTCCCTGCCTCCATGGGTCGAGCTCACTATCCTAGGAGCTGTTTCAACCACTTCTAAACTAAGCACTACAAACTAGGCAGTCAAAACAACTTGCCTCTATAAGCTAGGAAACCAATTCATTCTTATAATATTTAGCCTTTTCATGAATGAATCTTCTAGAAGTATTACATAAGAGTAAAAGTGTCTTAAAAGTACAATAATTACATCAAAGAGAATCATAATTCACCCCAAAAAGTCAAACTGGCGTTTTTCTGAGCTGTACAGTGCATTTTGGAAAAATCTGCCTGACGGGTCGCGTGCCCCTGCCTGACGGGTCGCGCGCCTTTGGAGCCACTTTTGGGGCACTTGCAGGTGGCAAAATTATGCAAGCGTAGGCTTTTTGGAAAGGTCTGTGAGTCTACTTTCCAACCCAACTGGAAGTTTTGAATTTGGTGGTCATTTGCCTCTCCAAAATTGCAATCTCCCAAGACTGCTTTCTGCAACTCAAAAATGTGGCAGAAAGTCAAATTTTGCTTGTTTTCTGACTTTTTGGAGGCCCAAAACTTCATAAAATCTCAAGTCCATTGATGAGAATATGTAACTTCTCATGAAAAATCTGGAAATGCTGGGTTTTTGCAAAATGGAGTTTCCATGATGTAGGGTCGCGCGGGGGGTGAGACCCGTTAATGGGGAAAAACCTATAAATGCCTGAAAAAACCAAAATTTGCCCAAAATGCTCAAATTTTTTTGGGATTTGTGCTGAGGCTGAGTTATTTAGTGCCTTGGTCCTTCATTGATGCCTCGACCAAAATATGAAGGGGATCAGGCCTCTTTCTCCCTTTTTGTGCCTTCGCCAACCGCCTCTGGAACATCCTCATTTTTGCCTTGCACACATGCATTCTTGCCCAATAATGGTTCTTCATGTTCCTCAGCAACTTCTTCTCTTGGTTGGCCCTAGCCAACAACCTCTCCAAATGTGCATTTACCCGGATGAGCATGGACTCTCGCTCAGTGGGCAATAGATCACCGGGTCTCCTCCGGTTCAAAATGCGGTCACTACGAATCCTCCACAGCTCATCAAGAGCTTGTTCATCCTCCAATTGTTTGTTGCGCTGCTCAAGATATGTGATGGTCCATTGTGCCCCCTCTAATCTCCTCTGCAAGGCATCATATTCAGCTCTAAGGTGCTGAATGATCTCCTTTGACTCTCGACTAGGAGAACTAACATCAAGATCAATAAGCTCTATGTCTGGAGCACCTGATGGTCCCTCATCAATCTTGGGATGTTTGCCCCTCCCTGGTACCTGTGCTGCTGAAGAAAGTGAGGCCCTTTCCACCTGATGTGGAGATAACACTCGCTGAGTCGATGAAGAAGGCGAGACCCCTTCCACATGCTGTGGAGAAAGTACTCGCCGATCTGCTGCAAATAAGGCCCTCTGGCCTCTCTGATAAGTAACCATAGGTGAGGAACTGACATGTCTGGTGACGGGGATGTCATGCTGCTGTGAAGGTCCTCCCTCCTCATGAATAACCTCAGGATGTGGTGATGATGGTGCTGTGAAAAACTCACGAGAGATGAACTCCTCCCATGAGATGCCCTGCTGAGCCAATTGATGTAACGCCACTAGCTGAATCAAACCATAATGGTAAAGGCTCCTGTACTGCTGTGCCGGGCTCTTCCTCTGCATCATGGACACCATCTTCTCAATGTTCTGATAGAAGAAAACAGGGATGTTCATCATCCTCACTCTGGTGAAGTGCATCAAGAGGCGAATATGGTATGAATATACCTGTGAAAATCTGCCCTCACAGGTAAAATAGAGCATGATGAGCCTCATGATGGGAGCATACTCACTCCTGAGAAATTTGAAGGGAAACACTCCTGTCAAGTGTCTCATGAGTGCTAGTCTAACAAAAGGCTCAAAATGAACACTGTCCAGCACCTTGCGCTTATTCCATACCTCTCCAACATTGGGTATCCTTGTGGCCTGTGCAATCACCTCAGGTGTCAATGTAAAGTCCACCCCGGCAAGGTTGAAATTTCCATCATGCAAGTGTAACACAAACAGGCGAGCCAACTCTCTGTGGTGCTGAATTCGAGAGATCCTCTCACAAAACTCATAGCAGGACATGTACTGGAAACATGAGACTGCCATAGGACAAGCTTGTAAATCTGTCAAAGAGGTGGGCTCCTCTCGCCAATGATGACCACCCTTTCCACCCTTATGAGACCTCCTCTGTATCTCAATCTCTGAAGCTAATGCCTGGTCATCACTCTGCTCATAGGTTTCGGTTTCTAACATTGTTTAAGGAGCAGAGTGGACAAAATGTATTGCCGTTTCTGCTTTGTAAAATGCTGATTTATATGTTGTTTCAAGGGGACAAGGAACATGAGGGGAATGTTAGGGGAGGGACATTTTTTAAAAGGAAAATTGGAATACATGTATACAACAGGTAACTTAGGGAAAAACAATGCAAACATCACTGCATATGCATCACTAAATATATGTGTTTACATGGGTATTATGAGGGGTAGGGTTAGGGTTTGATTTTTTTTTTTTTTTTTTTTTACTTTTTAGGGAAAAAGGGTAGGGTTTATTTTCTTCATTACAAATTTAAAAGGAAAATTTACATGGAAATACAAGGAAAATGAAATGGGAATGAGGAGAAATGATTACAAGGGAAAAACCATTGAAACAACATAAAACCCTAGCAAATTTTTACAAATTTAATATGCAGCCATATGGAGCTTTTTCTCTTGCACAATTTGATCTTTAAAAACACATTCATGATGTCCTTCAAACATAACAAGCAACCAATTTTGAGTTTGGAGGGCCTACCTCAAGCAAATCGGCGATTTGATAGCTCCTTGGGTAAATTTGCAGTTGGTTTGGTAAGCAGGGCGCTGACGGGTCGCGCACCTCACCCAACGGGTCGCGCGCCACTGACGGGTCGCGCCCGTTGAAGAAATACACTGCTGGAACACTGCTGACGGGTCGCGCGCCTCTGACGGGTCGCGCACCTGGTCTGACGGGTCGCGCGCCTGTCCAGCTCCCAAATTCACTCAAACTCTCACTCAATCGCTCTTGCAAACAACTTGGATGCACAATGAGGGTCGATGGAGGGAGATTGGGCCTTTATAGCTTTCATTTGAATAAATTTCATGCCCAAACCCACTTTATAATGTTTTGTTTTGACACTTTATAAAACTGACTTTTCTTGGTTTCCTTTGTCCTGAAATTGACTGATTTAATGCTTTTGCTCAATTCTTTTTGTAGGGATAGCATCGGAGGGATCTTGGCAAGGGAGCCAGGGTTTCATACTGTTCTTGGAAGCTTTTTGAAATTTCTTCACTTTTTACAAAAATTTGAAAAATGACCTTGGCTTTAAAAACAAAGTTTTTAAATCCAAGGTGAAAATTTACTGTACAAGATTGAAATTTGCGAAGAAACACTTTTAAAATCATCCCTCTGGCTTGCTGGGCACCATTTGACCTTCAGAGAAATGACCTTGTAAACCATCTTGACCAAAACCCTAGACCTAGGAATTTGACCTCAAGACAAAACAAGACAAGCTTGAAAGTGACTAAGGACTGCAATGACTTGATCCAGCAATGCCAAGAGGGGGACAAAGACACCAGCTCCTCCATCAGGGTTATGGCATCCCTAATGGGATGCAAAAATTGACACTGATGAGACACCTACCTATGCAAATGCAAAGAGTTTTGATCGCTGATGGAGGGCTCAAGACCGACTCTAACACTATCCATATTTATGCAGATGATAAGTTGTACTTAAGGCAAACTCTTTCCCTAAACCAGCAATAAAGTCCTTCCAAAACTTGGAAGTGAGCTTAGAATCCCTTTCTGGCACAATCTTCTTCGCAACACCGTGCAACCTCACAATCTCCCTGATCAAGAACTGTGCCACCTCACTATTTGAATAAGTAGTTCTCACTGGAATCATGTGATCTAACTTTATCAACCTATCAGTCACAACCATGATAGAATAATGTTTCCTCGATGTCCTCAGAGGATCTATATTGAAATGCATGGAAATGACCACCCATTTCCATTTTGGAATAAAAATAGGCTAAAGAAACCCACCTTGATGCTTACACTCTGCTTTTATTAGTTGACAGTCCAAATAGCTAGCCACAAACTCTCCCACTTCCTTCTCTAGATTTGACCAATAGTAGAAATTCTTCACTTATTTCAACATATTTTGATATCTTGGGTGACCTGAATATGGATTGACATGAAACTCCCTCAAAATAAGCTTGTTGAGCCCACTTTCATTCGACACGTAAATCCTGTCTCTGAATGTCACAAAAAAATATTCCATGAGATTATAGTCCACATCCTGATCACTTGTACCCTTCTCTAACCTGTGCCTAAGGTCCCTATACATGTCATCTTGTTGTCTTTCCTGTAAGATATGATCTTGTAAATCTATGTCATACGGGCTCACAACTGCAACTTGTTTCATATGCACCCTCCTATTGATAGCATATGTAACATTGTTCTCCTTTCCCTTAATGTATGCGATCTCAAAGTCAAACTCATTGATTGTGGCCAACCACCTGGCATGCCTGGCATTCAAATTCGGTTGGTCAAACAAATATCTTAACCCACTGTGATCACTCATTAGTACAAACCTCCTGTCAAGAATATTAATCCTCCACATCTTCAAGGCATGAATAATAAATACCAACTCAAGCTCACAAGTCACATAGTTCTGCTTGTGCTCATTCAGTTTCCCAAACTCATAGCACACCACTCTTCTCTCCTGCATCAAGACTCCACCAAGTCCTCTTTTACAAGCATTTGTACACACCAAAAACTCTTTATCTAGATATGTGATCTTAAGAACTTGAGAATTTGACAAGAATTTCTTTGACTGCTCAAAACTGGCTACACATTCCCCTATCCATTCAAATTTCTTACCTTTTATTTGCAACGACGTAATAGGATATGCAATGCATGAGAAGTTCTTGATGGGCCTCTTATAGCAACCGGCTAACCTCATGAATGATCTGACTTCATCCACTTTTCTAGGAGTTTCCCACTCCATGATAGCTCTAATATTTTCTGGATCCACTGCTATGCCTTCCTTGGAGATAACATGTCCTAAGTAATGTACTTTTGTCAGAAAGAAAATGCTCTTTATAAGCTTGGCATACAACTGATGCTATCCTAGCAATCTCAATACTGCTGGTAAAGTTTCAACATGATATTCCTCATTCTTAGAATATATCAATATATCATCAATGAACACAATAAAAAACTTGTCTAGATAAGGACGTAACACACTATTCATAAAGCACATAAAAGTAGTTGGGGAATTATTCAACCCAAAAGGAACCACAACAAACTCATAATTCCCATACATGGTCCTAAAAGCAGTCTTGTAGATATCTTCTTCCTTGAGGCACACTTGATGATATCTTGATCTCAAATCAATCTTCAAGAACACTTCTGCTCCCTTCAACTGATCAAACAAGTCATCAGTCCTTGGAAGTCGGTATATGTTCTTAATTGTCACCTTGTTCAACTACCTATAATCAATGAACAACCTGAGAGTACCATCATTATTCTTCACAAAAAACACTGGTGCACATTAAGGTGATCAAATTTCCCTAATATGTCCCTTATTAAGAATTTCCTTTAGCTGCAACTTCAAATCTACTAACTATGGTGTGCTCATCCTGTAAGGTATCTTTGATGTTGTGCTGCTCATGGTACCAACTCAATAGAAAATTCACTTCCTTGTAGGGAGGAAAATCTGGAATCTCTTCTTGAAACACATCCTGAAATTGTTGTAATGTAGGGTACCTCTTGAAAATATATGCATCCTCAACATCCTTATCCTTGTCATTGGAAATATGAATTACAAGCATTACACACCCTTTCCTACAACTGCGACTAGCCTGCATAGTTGTGACCATCCTAAATGATGAAGGCTTGTTCTTTCCCTGCAAGATTCTCTTTTCTCCAGTATCTTCCAGGAACTCAATGGCCTTGTCATAAGAATATACTTTGGTCCTATGAAGGCATGACCAATCCATACCCAAAAGCATACTATATGATCCCAATGGAAATACATTCAGATGTGTTGTTGTAGGCATACCATTCAGCTCAAATGCACAAGATATTACCCAATGATGAACTCTTTTCTTTATACCTATAGCCAACTGCACCAAACAAGACTTTGCATGCACTTCTTTTCTCAAGCCACACTTATCCACCAAGTTAGGATTAACATAACTATAATTATATCTAGGATCAATCAAAATAGAAAAAAATCGACGATAGAGCTTACCTTTCATCTCAATAATGGATGCCCGGTGATCTGCGTACTTATTGTCCACAATTACATAAATATGAGGAATGCTATGGAAAATATCACCAACTATATGTGCCTCCAAAGAATTATATATAAGAGGAATCCCACCTTGGTACAATGGAAAATCCTTCTTGCGATGATCTTTGCCACATATCCAACACTGCGGTTGTTCCGTACCATCACCTCTATTCTTCTGCTCTCCAGGTTGTGACCCATGTCCCTTCTCAATTGCATTGAACTTCTTGTAAGGAGAAAATTTTTCTTTCTAACTTGCCTCTTGAGGTCTTCCCCACTTCGGCAAACACTTCCCTTTACTTTCTCATTCCCCTTGAAATCACACTTAGGCCCAGCTTTGCACTTTGACTGCTCATAACAATGCTTCAACTTCCAGATGGCCTCCTCCAATGATCTAGGCTCATCAAACTCAATTCAGTCTTTATATGTTTTTGGAAACCCATTGATGAATCTATGAATCTTAGCCTTCTCATCCTTGGAGTAAGGAACATACCTCAATAGCTCCAAGAACTTGCTAGTATACTCATCATTTGTCATAGAACCCATCTTTAGCTCATAAAATTCCTTAGCCCTGTCATCATAGTACCTTTCTGATAGGTAATATCTCTTGAAGAGTCTCTCCAACTCATACCACATCAACTCTTCTTCTAAAATACCCTTGACATTATTCACATCTTCCCACTAGATATCTACTTTCCCTTTAAGAATGAAGGTAGTTATTTTGGCTTTCATGTTCTCTGAGTAGTTATGCAATTTGAAGAATTTCTTCATCCAAAGCAACCATGCCTCTGCATCTTCTGACTTATTCATCTCTCCATCGAATGTGGGCAGCTTGAATTTCTTGAACTCCTTAGGAAAGTACTCACTCTTCCTATATGAATGATGATAGTGATGATGGTGATAATGTATACTACATGATGAACTAGAATGATGCCCATACATACCAGTCACTCTATTAGGTGTATCCAATGATCTGTCATGTATGACAGTTTCCCCTTTATCCAACTGGTATCTAGACTGAGAACTGCTACCATAGGCTCCATTAGAGAAATCTTCCTTCTCTTGATTGATCCTTAATTGTCCTTGTCTATCAAATCTAACAAGCTCTGAAGAATTGCTGCATTGACTTCTGCCTGCTTTTCCTGATCCCTTGCAAGTCTTTCCTGAGCCTTAACCAACTTGTTATTGTCTTCTTTGCAACTTATGATTTCTGCCCTCAAACTCCTCAATGTATCTGCTATACGAGGAGAATACTCATATCCTTGCTACCTAACTAATCTGTAGGGAGAGTCATGGGAACTGTAGTCTACCATTTTTCTCATCATCTCTGATTCTCTTCTTCCTACAAGTAGGTCATGTCAGATAAACCAAATTGATACCCAAATAAAACCATACCACATTAACGTTCAAGGGAGGCTTATCTCATCTGAAAAATTAGTCCACATTGGCATGATACATGTACAATCGTAATCAAATCAATATAACAACATTATGCATGGCATTATAAACTATATACCATGACCCCACGCATGACAACCATAACCTTGAAAACATTAAATTTTACCGAAAGAGAGTACAACCTGCTCTGATACCACCCTATAACCGCCTCATCCGACATTTACCCAATTTCACTGATTTTCCTAGGGTAAACATGAGCTGAGGGTCACTAGGATGAGACTTAATCTCTTATATTACCTTAAGGAAATGGAGTCAAAAACTTAAGAACTTACTGACTTCCTTGAGTTGTTACAGGACCTCCAAAAGCTACCCAACCCCTCCAGGTGTCCAATCTTGAGCTAACTCTCCTTTTCACTAACCTAGAGCCTCAGTCGCTCCCTTGACAAGGCCTCCAAGCAACTGTAAGCCTCCAATTTCTCCTATAGGCCTTCTTCCTAGCGACTATGTACTTTTCCAGTCAGTTCTATGCTAGCGAACCTGAATTATGAGCCACTTTTTCAGGGCTAGGACTCATGCCTCTACCTAGTACTCATTAAAACTTCTACAGATGATAAATAACATATAAAAATATTGTAAACCAGAAACTTGAACAAGGACTTGAACTAACCCCTCCCAACTAGGACAAACACTCCATCAAACAAATGGTAAACATGCAACCTACAGGTCATGAATTCATATCTAAACATAGGGATTTGAAACTTATCTAAGGTTTAGTAAGAAGGACCAATCCCTTCTGACAATAGCTTTCATAACACCAATTAGGTCATGCAATTATTAACTAGTCATTCATTAATTAAAATATGATAAGAGCCATACTTAAATATGTAATATAACCATGCTCATAACTAACATATAACCAAGTAGATAACAAGGATAGAAAACCCATTAAAGCCACATAATAACATGTATAATTACTCATTAAAGACATGAGGAACCTAGCTCTTATTAACCATATAAAAAAGCCAACAAATTCACCATAGATTGGGCTGAACCAAATCCTTCTTTCATCCAATAACCCCCGTGTCATATTCCAAGAATGAATGTGGGATATCATGGGATAAACCAATCCATAAACAACCAAGGGAATCTAGAGGTTAAACCACATCCACCCTCACCATACCATGATCTCACCTAAACCAGTCCTAAGATCACAAAAGCAAACCGAGCCTAGATTCCTCAAAATTCCTTCACCATCCCTTGAGGAATTTTCCTGTCTCCACCCACCTGTTGAGGGCTTCCCAGAGAAAACCATCTCCACTCCCAACCCTTGGGATTTTCCTGAGACCATCTCACTCGGATACAAAACCTTTCAGAAATCTAGAGCTCAACCAAGAAAGAATCCTATCACACCATGGCTATCTAGAAATGGAAAGGCAAGGCTAAAACCAGCGTCGAAACCTGACAAAACCCATGGCAATGACAAAAAATGAACCAAGTACACACATTCACATACCATGCATGCCAAAACTAGCTAGGAAATCATACATGCAACATGTTACCTGCAAGTATTCCCACTAAAGCTGATTGATCCAACCTTTCCTTGCTTGATCCTTTCTTTCCTTTGCTTTCCTTATCCTTCCTTTTCTTGCTTTCTTTCCTTCTCCTCTTGGTGTTCTTCTCCTCTCTGAAACTAATTCCAAAAATGAACTGACAAAATGACCCAAAATGATGCTCTAATGTATTAATATTATTGATGCCTCTAAATTCTTCATTTTCCTTAATTTTCCTTCAATTTACTTGTCACATGCAACTTGTGACCTTTCACCCCCCTTTTGTGAGAATTCCAATATCAGAATCCTATTGGAGCTACTAGAAATTATTCTCCTAATTTCTAATTTTATTTAACAATTTATTTGTTGTTTCTATGGAAAATACTGAATAAATCACATTGCAACCTTCAAAAATAAAACTGCAAAAAATATATAGCGGTGGAACTGAGAAAATACTAGCACACGCACAATAAAATCACATAGTTATTTTAGGACAAATGTCCCTGGAAAAACCCAACTTGGGAAAACTGGTGCAACAGTGAGGGTTTTTATTATTATGCAACAGTGAAAATATGGGAAAAATTATTGAAGGGAATTGTCCTTCCTCTGTAAGAAATCCCGTCACAACTTGCTTTCAGAAAAATCAGCCTCCTAATGCCTCTCCATCAACCTATTCGCTTCTCTACATAGCAACTTTGAAGTCAAGCCTCTGACTGGTCTCTGATGAAGTCAATCTGCCTCATGTTGCTGAGAAAATCGTCTCTCTGGCCCTCTAGAACCTCTGCCCTGCCACTAGAACTAAGAACAAATTTCCTTCTTAGCAAATCAAACTGCCCTCTGTGAAGCAAGTACGTAGTCCTTGATCTAGGTGGCTCCTGACACATGCAAAAACCCAAGAGGGCTCAAAAATGGTCAAAATAAAAGTGGTTTAATTGATCTCAAACTAACACCAGATCGAAGGGCTCGTCGCCCTGATTCCAACAGTGTAAATGAAACTCAAATCCAAGCTCGTATGAAGGAGATAGAGCCAGTCAAATTTTGGTCAAAGTTACCATGTGGGTCAAGTTTAATGGTCCTACAAATTGCATTGGTAGTGGTCACCTAAACCCGGCCACCAGATGGGTGAATTTGTGGCCTCTTTAAAATGACCAATGACCCTTAAAATTGACAAAATTGAAAAGGTATGGTTGCTTTAAAAAAAATTATAAAAAATAGGTGGTGGGCCAAACCCCACCACCTTGGACTGAACCATGGCATATATATAAATGGTGGTTGAGAGTGGGCCACCCCCGATGGAACAACACGAAACAATTTAAAACAACATACCATATATATCGTATATATTGGGCAGGCTGCCCCCCGAAGGACCCGGCCCCATGCAGTTGCCATGTGACTAGAACTAGAGGCGGAGGGGCTTGAACCACTCCGGCCAGCCTGGCTAGCCCTCCTCACGGGTGCTTCCACACCCAAACTTAATATATAATTGTTGTAAAGAAAACCGCGCCATGGAAACGACACATAACCACCTCCACTTAAACACGCCCCCATAACAGTTAAAAAAATTATATTTCATGTGTTCTATTTTTTATCAAGTCAGGGTTTGAACCCCACCCACCTCCACGCCATCCGCCAATGTTAGCCATTGCACCAACGGCCATGTGCCTTGGGAACTATGCCCATGTCCTTTTATTAAATCCGACCTTATTCAACCATGGGAGGAGAACGGGAGACAGAATGAAAAGAGGGCACCAACGGAATGGGAAGGCCCAAGAACAGAGCTTCGTGCAGCGAAATGATGCCTAGGTGGAAGCATGACGCAGTTCCATGAGGCGGAACCTTGAAATGTTTTTCGAGATGAGGAATATTCTTTTGATGCCGAAGATTCCTTGGGAGGTAAAATTTCATTTGGTCATAATATAATCAAGTTTAGAGTCATTTTTCTCAGATTTTCAGATGAAATGCAATGGCCAGGTCAGATTCGCCTTTTGAGCAATTGTTTTATAGATTCCCAATGGAGGAGAATCTTTAAGAATCTTGAGGGAATCTTCTAGATTCCTTAGAGGCTGAAAATTTTTTAGAGTCAAAATACAACCAACTTTATACTCAAAAGTCTCAGAATCTCATAAGGATCATGATGGAAAGATTAGATTTGTGATTTGAGTAGCAGATCTCCAGTCAATTCGAAGGAGGGAATCATTGGAGAATCACGAGGGAATCTAAAAGATTCCTACATGCCCAGATTTTTCCAGTGTCAGAATTTGACAATGGATAGTCGATTTTACACCTCTCGTAGACAAAAATTCAGTGGTGCAGTCAGTGTTTGTAGCTGAGCCTTCCATTTTTCGTCCATTTTCCTGATTGCAGTGACGATGTCAGATTTTAGAGTGTGGATAGTCGATTCTATGCCATTCAATGCCACGATTTTGATGGTGCATTCAGATCCAGTAGCTAAGTATTCTATTCTTCAACTAGCATCAAATTTTAGGTATATGAGTGTCATATAGTTATTTGATCATTTGCTCTAAGATGTACTATGTTGTTTCGATTCCTCCTTGATGTATGATGCAGATCTTTGTGTCTATTTCATGTACGATGTATTCATCATGGATTGTTACGTATGTTTTGATTGAGATCCCTTTATTGCCATGATGGAGGGACACTCATTCTCACCATGGGTGTTTTGGTTGAGATCCCTTTGATGCCATGATGGCGATATACTCATTGTCACCATGTGTAAGATTATGTCATATCTATTGTGAGTGATAGTTCCTGTAGCGGAATGTCTTGTGGAGAGACTTTGCCACTCATGTAGAGGGCACATGTACTTGTATGACAGAAAACATAGTCCATGTACATCTTCACCATTTTCAACACTGAATGAAGTAGCCAACACCATCTTGACACTAGGCCCAGAGATATAGTCCACAATGGATGAACTCCATTATCAATGTCTCTTGTTTACGATTTATTGATCGTAATTATGTTTATGTTTGGTTAAGCATGCATATATGTTCATTTATTCTCTTATAAAATGAAATTATAACTACATCACAGAAGAAAAATATCTTGTTTAATTCGGAAGTTGAGTCAACTCGGATCAAGTTTGGTATCGGAGCAGTCTTCACGTGGATGTGAATTGCAAGCGTGAACAATGGAACATGCAGCAATGGAGAATGACAAAGAGATGTACAAGACCATTCTTAGAGTGTCCAAAAATATGGACATAATGTATTATTCTCAAGAAGAGACAGAGGAAAAGCAGCAATTGTAGCTTCAATTGCGAGCCACAGAAGAGGCCCTGGAAGAACTGAAGCACATCAACTAGAGTCTTCAAGAAGATAATGCTGAATCGAAGATGCTTCTACGAGAAGAGAAAGAGGAGAAACAAAAGTTTCTACGACAGCTGCAATTAAAGGATGAGGCCTTGGAAAAGCTACAACATGACCCCTATGAGGTAAAAAGTAATTATCTGACTTCATGTATGTTTCCTAATTTTGATTTCACTGCTTTTGAAAATCATACCACAGGAATTGGCTCCAAACTGCTGAAGAGATTGGGGTATGAAGGAAAAGGCTTGGGCATTAATGGCCAAGGCATTGTCAACCCCATCAAAGTAGAGGAATTACCTCGTCAGGAAGGACTTGGGTATGTCGGGAAGGAAGTTGGGGAATGCACCAAGACAACCAGTGAACCACTAACAACAGATGATGAGAAGCCCTCATCAGTTCTTTCCAACTTGACAGTGGAGGTAAAAAGATGTTGATTTCCCTTAAGTGTCATATTCACATAGTATAATTTCTATTGGAAATGTGGAGATACCAATTATAGTGACAAACCTGAGGCTCCTTACCAGCATGAGGTACAAGGAAGAAGAAGAACTTGGTGTTAATAGCCAAGGCATAACTCAGCCATTGGAGGTCCTACAAAGACCTTGATTTTCTAGCTTGGGATACACTAAAGGAGAATTCTCAAGGGTTTCAGATTCTTCTGAGACATTTTTGAAATTGTCGAGGAAAGAGAATGATGGGAACACATCACCATCATCCCATGGCAGTGCCCATTGAAGGGAAATAGTTGAGGCAAGCTCTCATTGCCATAATTACACTAGAGACAATATGGAAAGATAAAACAAGTCTCAATATTCGAATGTTCATTCCGATTACAATCATGTTGTTAATGATGAACGTAAATCATGGCATCAAAAAACATGTAATTTTTGTGGTTTACAGAACCATATGGTTGTTGAGTGCTGGAAAAGAATAGTAGCACAAAAAATGATGAGGCGTGAAAGACCCTCTCAACAACAGGTAAAAAAGAATGTAAAGTAGATATGGAGGAAGAAGACATATTGTAGTCATTGCAACAAAAGTGGTCATCAAAGGGCCACATGTTGGAGGCACCATCCTTAGTAGTGTCGGAAGGACAAAGCATCCCTACATGAACCAAGTGAAACAATTTTTCGACCAACGAATTCACCATAAGGAGACAACCCATTCACTTTGATAAGTGAGAGATGGTTTTTCTAAGTGTGGTAGAATGCCATGGTCTTATTTTTTCCAATCATGTGTTTCATTTTAAACTATAAAAGTGATGATGTGTTTTCGATCACTTTTTGTAGCAACAATGATGTCTGGCCTTATTTTGTGTTGCATTTTAAACTGTGATGATGTGTCTTCATCACTTGTTAAAGCAACAATAGTGTTTGGCCTTATTTTTGTAAATCATGTGTTGTAGTGATGATGTGTTTTCCATCACTTGTTGAAGCAACAATGATATTTTGGCCTTGTTTTGATAGCTGGGGTATTGTTTCCATTTTGATGTAAACTTGACCACCGAGTATGTGTTATAAACTCATGGAAAGTATGGGATTCTTGGGTCATTAGTTGTTCCTGTAAATCAAGCATGTAATTTGAAAAACAATGTACTATAGGGTTGCAGGGGATGCACATGTCGGCTCATCTCTTATGGCTATGAAGGAAAAAGGTGAAGGAGAATGAAGGGTGACTTATGAGACACTTGTGGTGCAAAAAAAGTACAAAAATACTTCTTATATACCAATACAATCAGGCTCCCATAGGGTGATGAGCTTAGCTTGATGTGCCCTTTCTGCAACATCTCTAAAATCTGCCTCTTGATCTCATCATTCTCTAGAATAGAGCATCAATATATCGATCCATTGGGTAGAAGTGCGCTGAGGGTCAGATTGATGGAGTGCTTGACTTGACAATGCAGAGGTACCCCTATAGGTGAGGCGAAAATGTCCCTCTACTATCCATGACTTTGTACATCTGCTGCTGATGTGCGAAGGAGCCCTATCTGGAAGTTGTAGCCACAACCTTCTTCTTGCCTTGAGGGAAAATCATCAGGAAAATAAATTTCATGGTTTTGGAAATGATCTTATTTGATTGCTTTGCAGTGTTCAAAAGATGGTAGCAGGTGGGGCTACCTCTGGTATCCTGTACAACTTATTTCCCAAGGTAATAATCACAGAGAAAAGTCTAGATTCATATACAACATGTCACTTCCAAAATTATGGTTGTCCTAATAATACGTCACAAACTTCAAGAGGAGAAACATCACGCATTATCGCATCTATGAAGAGCGTGATTCTGTAGTGAAGGCAACATTGTTGGCTGGCTTAGAGATCTCGTCCTTTATGAATTCACCTGATGGTGTATAGTAGTGGAAGTGATTTCTTTGGTAGGCCCAACTGTTTCACGATCTCTACTAAAATGAGGTTCTTTTGGCTCCTGTTGTTGACAATGAACTACAGTAGAGAACCCTTCACCCACATTTGTGAGTGGAAGAGGCGTTCCCCCTGTTGAGCCTCGAACCTGCACTTTCCTACACACCCTCTCAGCCTTCTTCTTCCACTCATTTCATCCACCTAGCTGATTAAATCATTTTATTTTAGTTTAAAAAGGAGATTTTGACATGATTTTCTAACTACGCTGATGAATGTTGTTTGGTTTAGAATTTTGTTCAGACAGCTGCGGAAGCTTCTCAGTTTCCGTAGCCGACACAGGTTTCCACAGCTGACCCAGGATTCTGCAGCCAACACAGGATTCCATAGCCGTTTTGTCAAACACCATGCTACAGGTGTCCTCTGAAGGGATGAGCCACATGGCCAAGTTCCAGGAGTCAAGGACATGGATCGTGTCCCTCCAGATCATCCAGGACAGCCATGAAAGCCCGCGGTCAAACAGGGGGCAAAGGGTGGTCAACGGAAGTGTCTAGCGGTGGCACGGCTCTGCGTAGCTCTGTTTTTGAGCACGTGAAGCTACGTGGCACAATCCTTAGCCACAAAGACATCCTGGCAGCGCAAATCCAACAGCCATACCTCTCGGATTTAATAAACATGATGACAATTACCTAGATCCGGGTTGAGGAGGATTCACGTGTCTCTGGCAGCGTGGTTAATAGCGTAGATTTAGTTAAACTGTTTAGCTCTCTTTCCTTATAAATAACGCGTCCATGAACACTGTAAAGTTAGTCGTTGTTAATGTAATTTGAAGACTGTTGTATTTCCCCACTGCACTTTTACGTTGCTGTTTAATATATGAGAAGACTGGTTTAAACTTCCGCATGTAGTTGTTCGTTGAATTGGTTGAAGTGGCAGAGGGCCCCTGCTTACTGAAACCTTGTACAGTTGTCTTTTAACTTTTGCATTGCTTTATTTCTGTTCATGTATATTAGCTGTACAGTTGTCATTTAAATTCTGCGTTTTATTTCATCATGTATATTAGCTGTACATAACAAAGCTTTGATTTCTGTTGATTTACATTTTCATTGCTGCTCTTTCATGGTTACAACTGATCAGTGTTTTTGTAGGTTTTCTTAGGCAGCCCGGGGCAATTTTTCACCTTTTCTTTTTATCACTATTGGCATACGAGATCATCTTGTCTTTGTCGCTGACTTTTGTTTTCTGAAGTTTGATTTTCAAGTACTGTCATTTCCTTGAGGAGTACATTTATTTTCTGTTCTTAGATATCATGTTATTCATCTGTTAATGGTTCCTTTCTATAATCAAATAACTGTATTAGGGATCAGAATATCACTCATTATAGCTTGATTTAGTTTGCTTTAGATCTCACATTGCTTGACTTGTTCATGACTGTTTCTCACAGGGTAAATTAAGCTGAAAGGCAAAAGGTCAAGAGAGTTAAAGTAGTGTGATTATCTTCTTTTATGCAGTTTAACTTCTTTTAGATTTCACATTGCTTAACATTTCATGATATCTTTTCACAAGGAAGATTGAGTTGAAGAGTTGAAATAGTGTGGATTAGTTGTTCTTATTTTTAATTGAATTTAGTGTAGATTTCACTTTCATTTTCATTCAGCAACAAAGATACTGGGCCGATGTCATTAGTTCATTGTTTGATGTCTTTATTTCTTTTTAAGAATTGATTTCATTTCAGTCACTTTAAAGCTTGCTTTCTTTTAAGTTTTGAAAAACCACGTAGAAATCATCATAATCATCCATATTCCACTTGCTTTATTACATTTTCATCATCTCACATTAGGGAAAGATAAATCCAAAAACAAACTTAAAAAAAAAAGTGAAAAACGACAAAAGATTAAGGAAATGGTTATCTAGTACATATAGTACACTTCACTTCGTCAGTTTACGAACCCCGGGTTGACATTATAAATAGCAATTTAGATCACACTAAATTGACCAAACACCCCCTCCTATGGATCTTCAACCTCATTCTTCTAGATCTTGGTTATGGCCACAGTGGCACTAGGCTCCACATTAATGATCTGCTTCCCTTTGTTATTCTCCTTGTTAGGTTCTAATCAGAGTCAGAATATGCGTCTGATTCAAAAGCCTTCGGCTTGGCCACTAGTGAATTCTTAGCCCGACACTCACTTGTGTTGTGAATGGAGCTTTTATGTAACTCACACCATTTTCCTATGTCCTTCTTTGTCTTCAGGGTGTTTTTCTTTACTTGCGGCTTCGATGGGTTTTCCTAGGTCGCGCTACCTTGGCTTTGGCCTTTGCTCTGTGGTTTAGGGGTTCCTTTTCCTTGCTTTAGAAATGCAGATCCAAAGTCTCACTTCTTCTGTTTAAACTTTTACTCAATCTTGACAGCATATTGGTATGTTGTGCTGAGCAAGGAGATGTCTAGAAAATCCATCTTGTCTTGGATGTACTTGTGTAGGCAACCATGGTACTTGAGTACCAAATTTTTCTCAAAATCCTTGATACCCAATTTTGTGCAGAGGGTATGGAAAACATATGTGAACTCTAACACATCTCGGTCCCTTCCTTGTTGTTGCGCGGTGCACATTATTGATCATGTGCTCAAACAATAGCTCAAAATTAAAATTTTCCAGATTGGCAGAGAACCTGAATGAATGCATAGTACTCGTCATCCTCAAACCAACGCAACTTGTTTCGTGTGAAACAGACACCGTATTCTCCCAAAATCATGTTTTGTTCATTTTCCCAAATAAGCGATTTTTTGCAAAATCTGACAGCCTAGTCAATAGTCCATACTGCGGAAGTGGCGCTGACTGTGCAGGATAAGGTGGTAGGCTTGATTGGTCAACGGCCTTCAGTGAATCACATTGTGCCAAGTGGCACACTATCA
Source organism: Pinus tabuliformis (assembly GCA_031772625.1). Lineage (NCBI taxonomy): Eukaryota > Viridiplantae > Streptophyta > Pinopsida > Pinales > Pinaceae > Pinus > Pinus tabuliformis. Next base: position 1,005,094 of record CM062806.1, read on the forward strand.
TTGGGTGCAATTTGGAGGTTTTTTATTGGATGGTTGGTGGCCAAGCATGCGCTGACACGTGAACCAGCCAGAGGCTGCCATGTGGCAGTCTGGGGGCCACCAAAATTTTTGGTCAAGGTCCAGGCAGTAGCAATGGGGAACGAACCCATGACCACCAAGCAACAAGCCAAGCATTCTACCAACTCTCCATGCAAGAATTTCTTAACATGTTATGGTTGTGGCTTATACTTATTATTGATGATCGTGCCAATCCAAGGAGGGGCCATCCTACAGGGGCCGACCCTTGGACGCGCCACCACCATACAACCACCAACAGAGTAATGCAAGGGCCCAGTTAGTGGGGGTGGGCCGTTGGCCTTAGCCTCGGGCACGTGGCCCCCATATTGCCACAGATTTCATATTATAGGTGTTAGAGGACATTTAAAGTGTTCGACAATTTCACCCAAAAATTAGCGAAATTGTCACTTTGTTAGCATGATTTGGGGCAAATTTGTAGGATGGTGCCAGATTTTTGGGAATTTGCGGTTTGATTAGACAAAAGAATTAGGGAAGCTATAACTTCTAGATTTTTTTACCAAATCAGGAGTAGAAAGAGGATACACAGTTATTTTTGGGCATTCTGGATCCATTGAAACATGTTTCAAAGCTTTCTGAGCATTGTAAACTGATGTATTCACACTTTTGAGAATAATAGAGAGGTCCAAGCCATTGGAAGTTGGACTAAGGAGACGTAGCTCAAGTGGGGTCAACTCCTTCATCATGTGTTGCTGTGATACTTTTTTTGGTGATATTCATGTTTGTTATATTTTGTTGGTGTTATATGCCCTGGTTTTCTTTGTGTAAGAAGGATTTAACTATTTGCAAGTGGATTTCATTCTTACAAGGTTGAAGCTTAAGAGAGGAGAATGGAATATCGTTGAAAGCCCTGAGGTTAGGTTAAGGAGAAGGAGTGCAAGGTTGCTACAATCTCCACCACCAGTTCCTAAAGTTGCAGTTGAGACTTCAGTAAGCATGTCTCATGAAGGAGAGCCTACAAACATGACAGAGGATGAGAAAGTATTTAGGAAGGCTTTCTTTGACATGGCAGATATGGTGAAGGTCCTCTATGAAGAGAGGAATACTAGACTACAAGGTGAAAGCTCCGACCCTCCCCAAGGAGAAGGTTCTTCAAGAGGCGTAGGTAATGGAAATGGAGGTAAACCTCCCACCCTCTCCACCATCTTCTTCATCTTCATCTTCACAAGCATCTTCACCCTCTTCCACTAATACAACCCTTACTCATACTCATCAACATACCTCAAAAGGAACTGGTAAAACACCCCTGTTAAAACTTGATGTTAAATTGGAACTGGCCATCTATAATGGTGAAGTGAATGCAAAGAAGATTGAAAATTAGGTTCGTCTATTGGAGGTCCATTGCAGAATTCAAAACATTCAAGATGATGACATAAAGATTTAGTTAGCTTCCTTGAGGCTGGAGGGTGCAACACTAGTATGGTGGGAATCAAAGACACAATAAGAGATAAAAAAACATGCTAAGACCTAAATTTCTTGGTATGATTTAATTGTTGCAATTAAAAGACAATTTCACCCTCTAGCATATATGTAGAAAGCCATCAGAAAAACTTTAGATAACTTAAATGTCAAAATGTGCAAGATTACACCCAAGAATTTAGAAAAGGGTCTCTAATGTTAGGTGTAGATTTGAAATCACAAGGCACATTGCTGAAGTACATAGGGGGTTTACATTGTTACCTTAGGCATACTATCCTTATGTTTAATGCCAATAATCTAGATGAGGTGTGTGTGAAAGCCACTCATCTTGAGGCAAGAGGGAAAAATACTCTAGAAGAGGGTAGTAAAAATCCATTTAAGGGTAAAGGAAAAGAAAAGGGTTTCAAAGGGAAAGGAAAGAAAAATGCATCCATTAAGAAAGTGGGAGAGAAATTAACATGCAAGCATTGTTCCAAAGAGGGTCCTGATGAATCTCATTGTTGGAAGCTTCATCCCGAAATGAAACTAAAGAAATTTAAAAACAAGGGAAAACAAAAGACAGCGGCAACCACTCAATAGGATGTGAGATCCAAGTCGGGAGATGAAACTAAAATTACAACCATATGTATGAAAGGAAAAGAATCCATTGATAGCACTAGTACTTCAAATTTACACAATGAAACTCCAAATAAAAAGAAGAGAATAAAACTTTTACACATAAGGGTATTCTCAAAACATAGCAAAATTGATACTCTTTTTTATAGTGGCTCTCAAGCCAATCTCATCTATGAAAACATTGTCAAAAGTTTAAACTTGGAAACCATTCCACATCATAAGCCATATCCATTAGGATGGGTGTGTGACAATGCACAATTGCAAGTAACTAGAAAGTGTAAACTGAAATTCGCCATTAATCCAAATTTCATAGATGAAGTGGAGCTTGATGTTGCGCAATCAGACATATGTGGTATAGTTTTGGGTAGCCTGTATCTCTATGACAGAAAAGCTATCTTCGATAGAAATGAAAACAAATACCATTTATTCAAAGATGGAGTAGAATATATTGTGAGAGTGAATAACAAGAAACTAAATCTTTCACTTGTTAATGCAAGGAAGATGAAGAGACTAGTGAATTCTAGCAAGAATTATGTGCTTCTAATGATCAAACCCATGAATGATATTGATAATGAAGCTTTTCAAGGCCGTGACTCAAGATTGAAATTTGAATTGGTTGATGTTGTTAACCAATATGATGATATGTTTCAGGAACCAAAAGGATTTCCTCCCAAGAGAGGAATCCAACATGAGATACAGTTGTAGCAAGATAGTCCTCTTCGTAACATTGGCATGTACAAGATGTCAGTGATGGAAAGTGCAGAAATTAAAAAGCAAATTCAAGAGTTGTTGGATAAATGGATCATCAGGCCAAGTTCTTCGCCATGTGGGTCACCTATTGTTTTGGTGCCAAAGAAGGATGGATCATGATACATGTGTGTAGACTTTCATGCATTGAACAAGATTAAAGTAAAGGACCATTATCCACTACCTAGAATAGATGATTTACTTGATCAATTGAAAGATGCAAAGTATTTTACTAAGTTGGACTTAAGGAGTGGTGATCTAGGTGGATATCGGTGGCCAACTTCCTATTCCACTTGGAGCCCCAACACTGTTTCTTTCAATTTTTTGGTTTCCTTAATTGTAGTAAAGTTTACTATTTTTGGCAGTTTTTTGGGTCCTAAACTTCCGGAGCTGTTTTGAGGCCCTAAACGATGCTTTTAGGGAATACAGAGAGACCGAAAATGTCCCAAATTGACTTGCCTATTTGTTTTTGTCCTTCTCCTTGAGATCTTCAAAACAAGGTATTATGATATCCAAATGGAGATCGTATGCCAAAGTTATGACCCTAGGAGGTTGATGTACCAATTTACACAAACGTGGCCCACAGTTTTGGCACTTCATCTCCTAGGGTTAGGTTTTTGGATGTTTAGGGGTTTCCATTGTTTCTAAATAATAAATAGTCCATTGAGCCTCATTGTAGCATAGCTCAGGTGCAAGTAGATGCCACATCTCTCCTCAAAGATAAGCTACCATCGCCCGAGCTATCTTATTTCAATTTTGTTTGTAAGCATAGTTCAATATTTTTCCATTAATGAAATAAATTTTTTTTTTGCCACATCTCTGTGTTTATGATTATATATTTAAGTTGTTGCACTTCTATTTAAGTTCATATCAAGTGGCTACCCTCAAATTAGAATTGTTGAAGGAGACATTTGGAAGACAACACTTAAAACAAAACAAGGTTTGTTTGAATGGCTAGTTATGCCTTCTAATTTATGTATTGCTCCTGCTACCTTCATGCATGTGCTGAATGATGTGTTGAGGCCATTCCTTTGATGAGTTTGTTATAGTCTACTTAGATTACATCTTAATTTTCAGTAAATCTCGTGATGAACATGCCATGCATGTGAGAAAAGTACTTGATGTCTTAAATAAAGAATAGTTGTATTTAAAGATGTCAATGTGTGAGTTTGGAAAAACTTTTTTAGTTTACTTGGGTCATATTGTTGGAGGAGGTGTGTTGAAAATAGATCCCTCCAAGGTTGATGTCATCTTGAATTGGCCAAGGCCCAAGACAGTTACCGAGGTAAGAAGTTTTTTGGGAGAAACCATTATTGGATAAAATTCATTGCTAACTTTTCTTCTATAGAAACTCCTTTGCATGCATTGAATAATGTGAAAAAGGTTTTCAGTAGGGAGAAAAACAATAAAAGGCCTTTGATGCATTAAAGGAAAATATCAGTTCAGCTCCAGTACTTGCACTTCCAGACTTGAGACAATCATTCTGGATCCAGACTGATGCTAGTAACTACGCCATGGGTGCAGTCCTCATGCAACATGGTAAGCCTATTAGTTTTCATTCGAAAACTTTCAATGGTGCGGTGATTAATTATCCTACATATGATAAGGAATTGTATGCATTGGTGCAAAGTGTGAAAAAGTGGAAAAAGTACTTGATGGGTAAGGAAACAATCATTCACACTAATCATCAGCCATTACAATACTTGCAATCTCAATCTAAGATGCATCAATTAAGGCACTTCTGATGGATTGGTTTTCTTCAACAATTCCACTTGGTAATAAGGTATAAGAAAGGTATCTACAATAACGTTGTTGATATACTTTCTATGACTATTATTAGTACAGCTAATTTACTCAATCATAATTCTGTTTTGCATGAAGGTTATGTTGAGCAATATACATTAGACAATGACTTTTAGGGTGTTTATGCAAGCTTGAGTCAAGGTAACCAAGTAGAGGAATTGGATTATCATTTGCATGAGAACTTGTTCTACCATCTTGCTAAGCCTTGTATTCCACAGGGAGAAAGAGTCAACATCATAAAAGAGGCACATACTTCTCTTATTGTTGGTCATTTCGATGTAAGTAAGATGGTGGCACATCTACAGAGGTATTGTTATTGGCCCCGTATGCTTGAAAGTGTGTCACGTTTTATTAAAGGATGTTCAGTATGTGCAGTTAGTAAGCCTAACAATAGGAAGTTAGGATTGTACACACCACTTCCAGTTCCTTCATGACCATGGGAGAGTGTTTCTATGGATTTTGTAGGAGGTCTTCCATTGTAAAAAATAGGTCATGATTATTTTTATGTAGTTGTGGATAGGTTCAACGAAATGTGTATTTTGATTCCATGTAAAAAGAAACTTACAAGTGAAAAAAAATGCTCAGTTATTTTTTCATAATATATGGGTTCATTTTGGATTGCCCACATCCATTGTTAGTCATTGATATTCTTGCTTTGTTGGGAATTTTTGGTCAATCTTGTGGGGATTCATGCACTCCAAATTGAAAAAGAGTACAACATTTCATCCACAAACAGATGGTCAAACATAGGTGGTGAACAAGATAGTGACACATCTTCTTCGTGGGTATTGCAGCAAGCATCTTAAGTTGTGGGATGAAAATTTGCACTACATTCAACATGCTTACAATCGAGCCAACCACTCTTCAACACAAACATTGCCATTTGAGGCATGTTTGGGATACTTGCCTAAGTCTCCATTGGATTGTATTTTTGGAAAGGATGTTGTTATTGATGGTCATAGTGATAGAGACAAAGCAAGAAGGTTCATTGAACAAATCCAATTGGTACACCAAAGAGTTCAAGAACAGCTGGAAAAGAACCAAGGCAAGTACAAAGCAAGGCATGGCAAGCATTGTGTAGATCACAAGTTCCAAGTCAGTGATGAAGCTTGGCTTCACATTATCAAAGAGAGGCTCCAAGGAGAAGGTAAAAATCTAAAACTAATTAGATATGGTCCATTTACAATTCTGGAAGATATTGGTGAAAATGCCTTCAGATTGGATTTTCCTTCATATATGAAAATTTATGTTGTTGTTAATGTTGAGAATTTAAGGTTGTATGAGCCTCCTTTGATTGAAGATCAAGGAGAAAATGTCCAAATTCCTTCCATTGAGGATTTTTATCCTGAATACATTAATGAACTACAATAAGACACCATTCTTGACAGAAGAACAAGGTCTTCAAAATGAGGGAGTGTGGACTACCTTTGAGTGGGGCTCAAAGGAACAAATCCTTCAAAATCCAAATGGATCGAGATTGGAAAGGTGAGGGAACTGTACCCTCACCTATTGGACAAAGAAAAGTGATCCTTTGGGGTCCAAAAGGCTTCCAGTGGGGAGGAATGACCAGGTGCTCAAAAAATAGCTCAAAATTAAAGTTGTCAGATCAGTGTGGAACTTGAACAACTATATAGTGCTCGTCATCCTGAATCCAACACAACTTGTTTCACGTGAAACAGACATGTATGCTCCCAAAATCATGTTCTGTTTGTTTTCCCAAATAGGCGATTTTTTGCAAAATGTGACTACCCAGTCAGCAGTCTGTATTGCTGACATGGTGCTGACTATGCAAGCTGAGGTGGTAGGTTTGACTGGTCAAGAGTCTTTGACGAATCACGGCTTTTTATTGGGTGGTTGGTGGCCAACCACGTGCTAACACATGGCCCAGCCAGAGGCTGCTATGTGGCATCCCGGGGCCCACCAAAATTTTGGGTCAAGGTCTGGGCAGTAGCAGCAGGGGTCCAACCCGCAACCACCAAGCATTCTACAAACGCAACATGCAATAACTTCTTAACATGTTATGGTTGCAACTTATATTTATTGTTGATGTTTGCACCAATCCGGGGAGGGGCCAGCCCACAGGAGTCGTCCCGTGGACGCACTACCACCATACGACCACCAATGGAGTGGTGCAAGGACCCGGTCGGTGGGGGTGGGTCGTTGGCCTTAGCCCTAGGCACGTGGCTCCCATATGGCCACAAAGTTTAGATTATAGGCTTTATAGGACATTTAAAGTGTCCAACAATTTTGCCCGAAAATTAGCAAAATTGTCGCTCCGTTACTACGATTTGGGGCAAATTTGTAGGATGGTGCTAGATTTTGGGGAATTTGTTGTGTGATTAGCAAAAAGGCTTAGGGAAGCCATAACTTATGGATTTTCGCACCAAATCAAGAGCACAAGGAGGCTACACACACATTTTTGGGCATTCTAGAGGCATTGGAACATGTTTCCGAGCTTTCTAAGCATTGTAAACTAATGTATTCACACTTTTGAGCATGATAGAGAGGACCAATCCATTGGAAGCTAGACCAAGGAGACATAGCCCAGGTGGGGTGAACTCCTTCGTCATGTGTTGTTTTGATATTGTTTTTGGTGATATTCATGTCTATTATATGATATTGTTCAGTCATTTGTTTATGTTAATTTGCACATAAAATTTACATAAAAACACTTAAAAAACTCATGTTTAAACTTGCAATTAACCTCATGAATCCTTAAGCACTTTTAACATATTCTGAAAAGGAATTTAGTACATCAAACTAATTATTCCATTCATATCATTTATGTATTTATCTTCATAGCTCCCGTGAGGGTAATATTGTTCTTTGATGGCATCTCAAAAATAATCCCAAGGGGGAGCAGTAAAAACAGATAGGATTCCCTCTCGTCCTTTTTTTCACAGTAGGTTTCCCACCAGTGGTTGACGTGTGGGGTGTCTTTGAGAAGTGAAAAATAATCTTTCACGATTGGAAAAGTCATGAACTGAAAAAATATCCTTCCAACAGATTCAACCATTTATCTACGACATCTGCATCTATCTGGACCTTAAATATTGGAATGTCGAAGTTAACTTGTACCTTAAAGGAGTGACACCTCCAGAGTGGCTGCTGGATAAAGATGTGTTGTCTATGGGTAATTGTCGAAGGATCTGGGCAAATTTATTCATCATCGTGTTCCTCTATCGCTCGAGGGCTTCCTCGAGAAATATTTTGATAGGATCTCCTACCCCCTTGTCTTTCTTTTCTTCCACCATAGGAGACCATCGGGGTTTGTGAGGTTGGTCTTGCAAAGGTTCAACCTGATCGAGCCCTAACTCTTGATACCCTGACCTCCTTGGGGACATGCAAAGAAAAACAAAGAAACATCATACCGCATCTTATACCATTGATCCAAACTTAAATAGGAATGCAACAAATTACATATATAACTACAAATACAAAGATGTAGTAGAAATAACACTTTATTTCATTAGTACCAGAATATTGAAATATTCTTACAAACAGAATGGAAATAGACTAGCTCAGGTGATGGTAGCTTATCTTTTAGAAGAGATGTGGCAGCTACATGCCTATGAACTGTTTTACAATGAGGCTTAGGGGCCTATTTATTATTGAACAACAAGGAAAAACCCTAAGAAACCAAAACTCTAACCCCAGGAGATGGAACGCCAAGAGTTTGTGGGCCCCATTGGGGTTAGTGGGGCAACCAACTTCCCAAGGTCGTAACTTGGTCATATTATCTCTGTTTGGTGCATACGATACCTTTTTGGAAAGGTATCTCCGAGTACTACAAGATTTATGATAGGTCTTACAACGCTTGTGAACCTATTGCAGACCTCAAAAAAAATCTGTTTAGGGGGTCAAAACTGCTAAAAATAGTAAATGCCGAAATAATAAAGGAAACATATGAAAGTGTTGGAGGTCTAGGTGGAATAAGCAGGTGGGCATGAATATCCACCTAGATCAAAGTGTATGCTACTACAGAGTGGAGTGGGTGCAGAGAGTGTTGTGTATTAGTGGATGTTGTTAAGAAGAACAATGGGTTGTTGTAGAGCGAGCAGAGGACAAAGTATAGCATGGGATGAGTAAAGGAAAGGATGCAAAGAACAACATAGTTGATATCAGGTTGAGTGGCTTCCATATACAAAAACCATGAGTTCCTTATTGAGTGTGGGTTGGAGCCTACATAAAGGAAGTTGGCTCTTCCATATCTAGTGGGTGTTTGAGGAAGGCTTGGGGGTTGATGCCTCCTGCTAATTAGTGCTTGCATAAATCCATAAAGTTGGTACTTCATATGGTGCTTCTGGTAAGCTGATTAAGTGTCTACAAAAGGAGGGAGTTGGTGCTTCCTCCTAGTGGGTGCTAGAAAATAGACAAAGGGAGTTGTTTCTTCCTATGAGTGGTGGCTCACAAACAAAATTTGATGTGATAGAGTAGGGGCTCTTATTTAAATTATAATAACAACCAAGATTGGTGTTTTTTCTCTCGGAAGGGTTTCCATGTTAAACTTTTGTGTCCCATGTGTTTTCTATTCATGATGTATCTTCTTGTACTTGTTGATATAGTTTTTGTTTTGTTTTATTAATGGTTGCTCACACAATGATTTCCAAGTTTGAACGTCAAATACAAATTGGCATAAAAATTTGAATTAGCCTTAATACTAATTCACCCCCCCTCTCAGTATTAAACATTGTTCCCAACAACTGGTATTATAGCATGGTTCCTTCAGGAATAACTTAATTTTTAGAAGGTAAATCAAAGGGAAACAATGGCTAATTAAGTTTGGCTAATAGTAGAAGGAGTTCCATTCTTGAATGGATCAAACTATGAGCTATGGAGGATTAGAATAGGAGCCTATTTAATGGTAATCAATGAATATATTTTATTTTCTATAGAATATGGAGAGAAGAATGAGTTTAATGCACAAGCCAGGGAAATTATCATGAGAGGGCTATCAAAGCCAGATGTTTATAAAGTAAGGCATTGTGAGACAACAAAGGAAATGATGGACATATTACAATGCCTATTTGGAGGAGAAAGCTACACAGCTCAAGAGAAGGCCAAAGTACCTTGTTGCTCAAGTAGTGAAACAAAACGTGCAAATGTTGGGGCTAGAAAATATGAATAGAAGAAGAGAAGGAAGAAGTCGAAGAAAGCATCCCATAAAAGAAAAGGACACTCACTATCATAATTGTGTAGAAATTGTTTCTTGAATTGTTGCTACAATATCTCCTAACTTCTTTGTGATGCTTCAATATACATTGTTATATGTTTTCTTGACTATGGTACAATAATAATATCAAAAGCATTGAACCCATTCTCTTATTATTTTTGTAGTTTTTTCTATCACCTATCACACAATTGCTTCAGAAGATATAGAAGCCTCCTAGAGATAGCCTCTCAATTGTTTGGAGACCAGTGCTTAGGACATCTTAAAGAGAGGAGTGAATTTGAAGATTATTAGTAGGGATTTCAGCTACACTCCACATGTTACGTAGTTTAAAAAGAGATAATTAAGGGGATTGGTTCAATAACCCTTCATCAAGGTAAACTCAAGAAAATACATATATGTAAATACTCAGGGGGTAAATATGGTTAATCTCAAAGAGGAATGTCTTGTTTCTAGTGGCCATCACACAATGATAGGTAGCTTAACATTGTTGTTGTAGTATAGGTGAATAGGAGGAAGGAAATGAGGGAAATTGATGTAGAGGGCTGGACATAGCACATAATCCTAAGCAACAATATCCATCAAAGATATGGAAGGGTGAGGAGATGAAAATGCAGAAATAGTGGAGCACTAATTAAGGTCCCAAGCTCTATGCATCATGAATTCATTTGTCACCAAATAATATTAAATAAATCTGTGCACATTACAGGTACATAAGTAAATTTGTAGTTATCACAGGTACCGTTACTACTTAGAAACAAATATACAACCATGAATGAGAGTGATACCAGCAACTTCATTACACTATTTCAGGGGTCTAGAGGAAAGACATACATAAAGTGATAAATAAAGGGGGAAAACATATTGCGCATTGCTCTAATAGAAATCAACAAAACAATTTCATTAACCTTCAAGATGCAGTCCAAATAACCAGTCCATTTACATTCAACAATCTATAGCTCAAGCCCCTCATGAAAAGACAAATAGAACCAATGTGGAACCACAAAATTCGAGCCTCTTGGGTGTAGAATTTGGGAACCACTGTTAATTATTTCTTCCCTCTATTTATAAGAAGAGGGGAAGCTTTGAAAAATAGTTATAAAAATATCTTAGTCAAGTACCAGCTGTCTGATCGACTAGTTGTCTTGACGTGCGAAGGCCTATTGCCCCTAATCATTTCAATTACAAAGGTAAAATGCATAAATTACAGAATAAAAGAAAAAGGGAAATTGAATGATGATTTGAGGAAAATATCTCCATGCCACTTCCTGTGATGGCCTCTAATCAAGCCATGTCTCTTCCAAAATGATTCAATCAGTTCACTTATCGCTTTCCACCCTAACTTCTCCCTGAGTCCCATTCCTCCATTTACCTTGTTGAAGACATGCACGCAAAGCAGTCGAATTCATTTATGTTTCCCATGTAATCCTTGGTTTCTTGTTACAGAGACTTCCACAGGATGGGCCATTTTCAATTTCTTGGATTGCTCTGTGCCTTCATTCAATACCTTAACTGCTGACCCATATGCCTTTAAAGTTCTATATTACACTATCGAAGCTTTTACTCATTGAGATTTTATTCTTAAAAAAGTTACAAAAAAATGAGTTCCAATATCCTTTGGCCGCTTTTGTTTAGCCCCCTTTATGCATTTCTCGTCATAGGACCAAGGGCTGTGAACATAGGTGTAGCCTTAAGGTGCTAGGGCCTTTTGTTCCTACCCGTGGGATATTTTCCTTTGAAAAGTGATTTGTGCCCGAGGTTCTTTAACTTCTTATAGACCATGCGCTCAGCCAAATATCAGATCCCCTCTACATCGAAGGTTTCCACTTGGAGGATTAACATTTGAGTTGCAATATTACACACTCCCGATCTATTGATCTCTGATTATGACACCATCCTTTCCACGTGGCACCCCATGAGTGGTGACACGTGTCACCCAGATTTTCCTCCTTAGGTCCCCTCAAAATTCCATAACAGACTGCCACGTGTCCTTCCGTACTGCTATGTCATGCTGACGTCCGCTTCCATGTGGAATTATCAGAGCCAATCCCATGTTTCCATGCATCATTATTGGAGCCAATCCTATGGTGCCACACATCATTATTAGAGCCAATCTTGTGCTGCTGCTCGTCCCACTCGAGGAGAGATAAAAGGGCTTGTATGCCCTTCGTTTTGTGATGAAATCCTTTGTAAACTTATTTTCGAGTCCCCTGACAATTTTTACATTATATCAAAATCTTATGTGCATCGAAACCTTTTAAAGTTTGTCACGTTCAGAATTTTTGATTGTCGATCACTGATGCTCTGATCTGCTTAAAGTTTCGATTGCCAATCATCGATGTTCCGATGCTCCGATTATATTAGACCTCTTATATGTGATGCACTGATATGACATGATATTATGAAGTGAGGTTGTTGATACGCGATGCACCTCTAATGTGTGATTGTTGATCTTCAATGTTGCTAGACCTTAGATATGTGTTCTTCAATATTGAACCTCTGATATTCCCTCTTTCCTATGGCTTGAATCCTTGAAACTTCTAAAGGCCATATCTTTTGATCCAGGAGTCTGTTTTTGGACTTCTATATATCATTGGAAATCTTGTTTAGAGAACTTTCTAATGGAGAGTGGATAATTTATACTTTTAGTCCTTTTGATGCTTTAAAGATGTCTGGAAACGTTTATGCTCTTTTGCATTGTTTTGACATCTGAAAACACATTTTGTAGTAGGTGGCAACAACTAGCAAACTAGTATTTTACATAACGTAATAACAATCTATGGTTAAGGTTTTTGTATGCCTCAACTCTCAATCAGTGGTGGAGTTTTGAACCATATAGAATATTCTTAAGCTTCCACATGTGACTAGACCAACATATGTGAGTAATGGGAGATGATGTGACATCCACTCAATACCATGGTGTTCAATAGGTTAGGTCAACTACAAGAGACATAAATTCTAAATATGAATTCAAATCAAGGTGATTTTTTCATTGTTGGAAATATCTTAATGTTTAGCACAAATCAAATAACTTGGAAGCTATGGTGGCCAACTTTTCACCCACAAAAGTGTTGTTGGATGCCTTAAATTTGGTTTGGAAGGTCCTAGACCTAATATCACCAAATTGAGGCCCACCCCTAAAATGGGCCTTACAAGCCAATTCCTCAACATTTTCCACCTAAAAAGTACCAGGATAAATGAAAAATTATATAATGATCCATTTTGGATCAAATTTTATGGTAAACCACTACTATTGAATATGCCACTTGAGTCTCTAACTTAATATTTATGAAATTGAATCATTTTCATGTACCATAAACCTTGCAGGAATAATGTACTTGCTTAACATTTACATATGTATTCAATGTCATCATGCTTATTATATTTGTGATTGCTTATGTTTGTGTGATAATGTTTGAGCCATTACCAAATGGTTAAATTTCGTTTACTCCATGAGGGCCTCACTAACAAAGAAATACCATATCATGTGCGTTCATATTGGGGCATAAAGAATGAGTATTAGTGAAATAATATATTGAGAATATAATATGGGGTAAAAGACTTTTATATGTTGTAAAGAAATATGTATATTATAAGGTATTATTTATACAATACATTGGTCACATGGAGGCAAAAAACAAGTTTGTTGGAGAAATAGAGGTTCAGGAGTATTGTGGGAGCATCGAGAGTGGGAAGGAGAAAGAAAAAACTATGGTAATATTAGGTTCATAGTAGCCTAATATTCAAACCTACGGCCCTAGTTTTTGCATGCAATTCATGATAATGTTAAAAATTTAAGTAGAAGTGGCATTCTCCTTTATCTTTCATTTTCATCCTTTTACTTAAATTTTTAACATTACCATGAAATGACTCAGGATGTTTGAGAGTGGTTCCGACCTCATTAGATTTCATATGGAGAAAGTAGAATTTAGATGTCACTCAAAATCTAGCAAACTTATTAGTTTTTTAAATATTTCAGGATTGGAGGGATTGCAATTTTTCCATTGGATTTTGTCCTATACTAGGGTATGGAACTCATATTTAATCAAGAGAACCAAGCCCTCTATGTACCTTGATGTTATTGAAATTGGTTTTCAAATCCTCTATCATGACCCTACTAAAAATGTACCCATCACTCAAACAAAATCTTGACTTGACATGCTATGTTTTTTCTATCTTATGTTAATGCTTAGAGGGTGATATTAATGAAAAAGATCCCAAGATAAGCAATGATTTTGATGATATGTATGTATTTTTTTAGCATGATTTTTTTGGATGATAGAGGCCATCCAAAGCCTATTTTTTGATGTATTTTTGGTTTAGAGATGGATTTCACTCGATGTTATTTTGGTTATGTGCACCCTTACATGCTATATAAATGAGAAATTGTAATTTGTGGATCTGTGGTTGATGAAGATTATAACTACTAGATGAATGATGTTATATGGTTTAATCCATGCTTTTGTGTTTTTTTATCACAAATTAACCATTCTACATGCTTTTTTTGACATATATGCTTCAAAATATATAAAATTATATATTATATAAAATTCGCTCCCAAAATTGATCCCAACTTGGGAGCTTTTGAAACTATCTTTGCTTGCTCTTGCCTCCACTCCCACTTCCCACTTCTACTCCCTCTTCCTGCTTTCTCTCCCGCTCCCAAGAAGCCTTGCTGTAGAACATACATGCATCACATTACTAATACCTCTATGATCCGTCTAATGTGTGTGTTAAGATTTTTTACCTGTTTCTCAACTAGTGATCCTCCCAATGATGAGGTAGTAGAGAAGACAACAAATATGACACCTTCACACTTTCCTTACATTAGTGATGAACAAGTTGAATGAATGCGAAGGAGACAATGATACCAACTACTGCTTGGTAGAGGGCACATGCATGCCACGGGAGACAGTAAAATAGACTATTATTTGGAAGAGGGTGCATGCATGTTAAGGGTACGCATGTCACACCTTCAATTAATTCCAATTTAGATGTTGTTTTAAATTTAGCAATTTTAGTTTTGGATAGATTTTTTCTATTATTAGAGCTTTTCTTTTGTTATTTTTAGCATGTATGATATATTCTTACTAAGAGGTTGTAGATCATTATTCAATTATAATACTTATGCATGGGAAATTCCCATCTTAGGTAGAGGACAAAGATCTCAATGAAGAGATGCATGCTTTCATGCTCTAGTTCATCTTTTGATGGAGACACACTTACTTGACACTCTTACCATGCAACTATGGTGCATTAGGTGATCAGATTAGGGTTGTGATTTGACAAAGTCCAGCCAAATAGGATTTTGCATGTGTCCATATTCATTGTAATTTCTCTCCTCTTCTCCTTATATAAGCGAGATGAAAGGTGTGCCATTGTGTTGGTTATCAAGGTTTTGTTTTAAACTATTGTAGTGTATCTTTTTCAGTATTCAATAGAAGATAGATGCAATTGAGAGTTCAAATCTATGCATTTTCCATTGTACGTATTTGTAAATCAACCAACTTATATCTATCTCTTTTTTATTGAAATTATCAAGTTTTCAGCTACCTAGTATTTAGGTTATTCTTTCTAGGTGCAAAATATGCTCGCCATTGTTAATGAAAATAAAAAGATATAAGTATAAAGGGGTATAAAAAATGTTAATGAAAAATTAGATACCTACAATATCTAGTGAAAGTAGGGACTTTTTAAATTGGGAAGGTGTATTGGTTCGTATTGGTGGGGGTTAAATAAAGTGAATTTTGGAGGTATTTCCAATATGTAGTCAAATTAAGAATATTGTTTAGTATGCCACCACATGCTATGTTATAAATTCATTGAGTAAAATCCTTGTGATTTACTCTAAATGTAATTATAAAATACTTCCTCCATCTCAACAACTTAATCTACAATTTTCTTAATTAGATATATATATAAATATTACTTTTTCTTCACCATAATTACCAATAACTCAAAATTAACCCATCAAAATATTAAATCCAATAATACACATAGTCCAACAACAAATAAATAAATAAATAAACAAAATGCTCTAAGAGACACTCCAACTTGAAATAAGACCATAAAAACCACATTGTTTCAAAGTGAGTTGCTCCAACTTAAATAAACCAACAAAGGAATGTTTGCATATTGTCACTTCACTCCAAACTTATAAATAAGTTAACTATAAACACTTAGATATTTAAGATTTTCATTGTTTTCACTTAAATATATTTACAATCTTCATTCTTTTAATTTACATAAGGGGGCATTCCAATATCATCACACGACAAGAGAGAACGTACCATGGCCACTTGTTTCCAGCCCACAACACTAAAGTATATCACTCGAAATGAAGATGTCAATCCCCTAACAAATTGTATATCACCGCTTACGAATAGTAGTGGTCATAGGCTCTCTTGGTTGACCTCTTTAAGGAGATAAAATAATTCGTTGCATTTATGCTATTCATCACTAAAATGAATTATTATAGAATTTATGATGCTTTAATTTAGGTTTCCTTTGAAAGAATTATCTATGTTGCATTGAATGTTATGTGAGTATAAATATGTATCATTCGATTACTACTATTAATAATTTTATTAACATTTATGTCATCTTTAATACTACGTAAGAATGTGAATATTGATTATTATAAATAAAATCCGAGAGAATATATATATTAATAAAAATTAATTTTTATTAAGAGTTCAACTTAACATATAAAAATATTTTGAATAAAAAAAAGTATTGAATTTGAAATACGGGTTTGGCAAGTTTTACTTTTACCTATTTTTATTTGTCTCAACACCTCTTTTATAAAAATTTATTAAAATAGCTATATAAATTAAATGGTTAGTAAAAACAAATAAACATCAATCCATAATACATATCAAAACACTTATACCAAATACATCTTATATTACCTAAATTAATTTTTTTACAAAATTAACCATTCAAAATAATTATTATAAAAATTAATATATATATAAAACCTATTTGAAAATATACACACCTATTACCCTAATTAAATGTCTTATAAAAACCAAAAACCCTCCCAACAAAACAATCTAATAAAAATATTAAATAAAAAAAAAGAAAATATTGAATTTGTCTAATGCCCGGTCCTCGTCCAACTCCATCTTTTTAGCATCTTCCTTGCAATTATAAAGTAACTTCGTATCGAAATGAGATTTTTTTGTGTAACTTTCCAATCTTCATAGTCACGCAATGAAGGAAGATATATTAAATTTGACAAGTCCTGGTCGTCGCCGGCCTCCATCCTCCCAAGCACCTTCCCCACTCTCAATCAAAAAGATAAAATATTGACCTTTCAAACCAAAAATATAAGCCGACACCACAAGCGAGGATTGATTTAAATAAATGTAGAATTGACCATCAAGGATTGAACTTAAAAGTTGCGTTTAATAAGCTTCCGTTTACCTAATTTTTTATAAGGAACTTTTGTTACTTTTAAGAAATTAATAATTAAGAATCGTAGATTGAAATCTTTTAAATATATTAAAATATAAAATTTTGCTTTCAAATTGCACAAATCCAACAACAAAGTCTTAAATAGATATCGAGAAATTGGATTTCAAATTGGAAAAATCATAAATTCAACCATCCCATACACATGCATCGTTATCCTTTCCCACTTTTATAAAAATATATAAAAGTTTTTCTTTGTTGCTTTTTTCGAGGAAAGAAAATATATATTTTATTTTTAATCAAAATATAATATATTCTGAGCATTTGAATGGCACATTGGCTTTCGAAAATGTCTAGTCAAAAGATCTCAAAAATATGTATATACATCCTCTGTATTAATTTCAAAACTATTTTGCTAAAAAAAAATCTTATCTTTTAAGTCCTGTTAGGGTAAACAAAAAACAAAAAGTTAATCATGGGTCACCACTCTATGAAGCGTCTCTAAAAAACTTTAAGAAATATGGTGCATTATACCGTGTTGAAATAGATAAAAAATGAAGCACAGGATTGTAAAAAGTTAATCATGGGTCACCACTCTATGAAGCGTCTCTAAAAAACTTTAAGAAATATGGTGCATTATACCGTGTTGAAATAGATAAAAAATGAAGCACAGGATTGTATGTCTTATAGAACCATTAAAAATATAGTAGCTATACAAAAAAAGAATAAGTGATAGGTCGACTATATGCTCTCCAAATTGGTATTATTGTTACATTTGAGAGTTGTGTAGAAAGACTAATTTCCTAATTATGGCTAGGGGCATAGTTGGTGGAGCTGGATGGTGCCTTCATTGCTTTTTAGGATTTCTTATTGTCTTTGATCCAGTGTCAATCTTCTCTTTGAAAGTTAATCAGTGGTTTGGTTTTATTCGCTGTAGATGTGAGTGAAAGATATGTGAGAAAAAGACCTTGTTTTTTGAATGACATTTTGATAAAGTGGAATGAGTGTGTCTTTTTTAGCCTGTAAGTTCTTTGCATCCATTTGATAACAACCAAAGAATCTCCACATATATATAAACCTCAATGAGATGTAGATAACAAGCAAGCTGCAGTAATAATTTGAGATGAAACAATTTTTCATAATTGTTTGTTGCATGTCCAATGTTGCACGATAATGAGAAAAATTGTGAGTAGATCATGTGGATGATGCCTTCTATGCCTCCATTAGAAGGATTTTGTTGTGATGCCCCATCAAAAAATGCCCATGGTTTGCCTTTCAAAATTTCCACTTCATTTCTATTATGATTACGTATGGAGGGTGGAATTTCAGAATGAATATGTTTCTCAAATATGGAACTATTTCTCTCCATCCAAATGCCCCAACAAACAACTAAAGGGAGAGCTCTAAAGTTTTTTTGATGGTTTCCTTCCCAACCAATCTTTAAAGCATTTATCCATTAAGACCCCACACCATGTATGTATGCTTCCAATATAATTATGAACCTCTTCCCAATCACTAATAGTTAAGGGACAATTTAGGAATATATGTGGGATGTCTTTAGCATTTTCTAGGCATGGGGAGCATATGTTAGGCCCCAATAAGACCATTTTTGTAGGATATCCAATGTTGGTGATTTTTTTAAGAGAACCCACATAAATAGTTTAGATTTTTGAAAACAAAAATGTTTCCATAGTTTTTTTAACCCACGAAGGAGGAGGGTGAACATTTAGCTGCCAAGCCAAGGTGAGAAACCAAACATTGGATTGTAGATTCCTAAGGGATATAAGACCAGACAAAAGTCTCCTCGATAGGCGAGAGAGATACAAGGTTAGGAAAATGGGCTTCAAGATACCTATTCCATTCATCGATCAGGGCTCCCTCTAGGAGTAAGTTTGTTTCCCTCTTCCAAACTTCTAAGCCCATCAATCACCTCAGAATAGAAACTTGATGTAAGAAGAAAATGCCATGAGTATGCAAGACTTGTATGAGTTGATCATAAATGATATGAGAGTCGTCACTTCCTATCCATGAATCTTTCCCTACTAGAAGTTTTGTACCATCCCATATCTTCCATCATAGGGCTTGTTGAATGAAAAAAGTAGAATTTTTAGTAGCTTTTCAAACTAATGACGCAGAAGACAAATATATTTTTGGAGCTTGGATCCAATCAAATATTGTAGAGGGATAGATACAGTCCTAATTAAGAGTGAAATGCAAAAAAGGAGAAGGAACATAATAGTTTGAAATTTAGAATGAGATAAAGGAAATAGGCCAAGGAAATAATTCCAAGACCTATTCCTTGTTCAAGCAAATGTGTACAAGTGAATATCTAATAAATAGTTAATGAACATCAACTTGTAAACATTTCTAAATTTAGAATGAACCATTTGCATTAGAAAAAAAATGATATCATGTCATATCACTAAAATATTTCCAATAATATGACATATATAATGTAGTACACTCATTACTTTAAGTTGATAGGCAACTAACAATTTAATGCAACAAGTATATGTTCATATATAACCTTTAGCATCACTTTCATCATTAGTTAACCTTGCAAAACAGCTTGAAAATTACAAAATGAGCATAGACTGCTAATATTCAACAATAGTGCTAGAAATCAACAATCATACCCATACACTGAGGTGAAACTGAAACTGAAAATTTTATTACAGATAAACAGAGTACGAAATAGTGCTTTACTATTTAGTTACACAAATAAAACATTTTCCATTAAAAAATCAAGAAAATTAAATTAGATTCTTGGAAAAGAAAAAAATGCAATAGTGCAATTCTTATCGGTTTCCTGGCTGCAGAGAAGGTTAAAAACCTCATTACAGAAGTGCAAAAGAAAATCCCAACTTTCCCTACAAGCAAGTTGTGCTTCAAAAAAACATCTATCTGCTCCTTCTTCTACTATGGATTCTAATCCCTCCTTTTTCATTGGGTGTAATTATGACTTTTTATATTTCACTGAAAGTTTGAATCTCCCTAGCTTCAAGATGATCTACTTTACTCAGATCTTGTACCAATGAAATCATAATTGGTAGAAATTATTCCCTCATCCAATGTGCCATTCACTGATTGATACTTAATGTGATATGTTGAGGAAGCTAGCAACTGCTTTTTCTAGTTCTTCGTTGCCAGGATTGGCTCTAACCGATCAATTCTCCTCCATGTAAGAATTTATGTTTTCATTCTTGCTATGAGGAATTTGGCATCTATGGATAAATGCTAATTCCATAGGTAGGTGGTTATACCTAGAACAATAGATTTAAAGTGCTTATTCTTTTTCTATAGACGATAAATAATACAAATGGGATCGAAGGACCTACTTATTCTTTCGCTTTCCTTTTGTCTCCTTTGTATGACTCCCGTCACTCCTTCTCAAACTTAACTCGCTCAAAAAGTACCTGCAAGCATAAGTAGAAGATGTAGAACCAATCAAATCTCGAGATCTATCGACTATAAGTAAATGGAATCAGATACATTCACACATATAAACATCATATATCAAGATAAACATATGGAAAAAGGTGTAAACAAATTTATTAAGTAGAAGGAAGAATTACAACCATGAAGTCTGATCCATTGTCACTCTTCCAGCTTGGGTTCCAACCAACATCACATCAATAGCACAACACTCTAGCAGCCTAACAACACTTGCTTATACTCTCAATGTTATGAACCCAACTCACAAAAAGATAGAAAATATAGATAAATGCCTTATAAATAAGCCTCTTCAAGGGGGAAACCTCCATTACATTACATAAATGAACAATTCTTGGATGATATAAATGACAAGTCCTCCTTTCTATATATAGGAGTCTAAGGGGTTATAATATAATCAGAGCAGACATAACAATAATAACGTAAGGGCACAATAATAACAACAGTGGGCCTATATGGGGCACAATAATAACAATATGGGCACTACATGGGCACAAAAATATAATAAGGGGGTTCTACTAATAACAATAAGGGGTTACACTAGTGGTATAGGGACCTAACATGCCCCTCTCCTTCAAAAAGTGTTGTCCTCAATGCTTGAGTAGTTCTTGATGCTTTTGTATAAAATTCTTGTCCTTCCATGTGGAATCTTCATCGGGTAAGTTATTCCACTTGATGAGATACTCTGAAGTTGATCGATTTCGTAGTTGTCAGGTTCTTGTTTCTGTGACTACTCCAAGCTCCAATATTTTTTTTCCTTCCTCGTCAAGTTCTGACAACATTGTTTGAACTGGGATCTTCTGCAACTTTTGAATGAGTGGCCACACTTCTTCATGCTTCTTCCATTCATCCCTTGCTTCGTTTATCCAATCTGGATGGATAGTAGAAAAAACATAAAACAATGCTTCCACATCCTCATCCTTTCTTGAGAGTGCATCTGCAACAACATTTTGCTTCCCTTTTTTGTAGATGATTTCAAAGTCATAACCCAACATATTTGTGACCCATTTTTTCTGTTCTTCTAAATATAATATTTGTTCTAAAAGTATTTAAGGCTATTATGATCCGTTTTTACCTTGAAGTTCCTTCCTATTAGGTAAGGTCGCCATTTCTTAAGTGCATGTAGTATTGCCAACATTTCATAAATAGATGTAGCCATAAAAATACCCAATTGCCTACATCAAAATGTCTTTCACTACGATGTTGATTTTCCTATTGTTTCATTCGATTATGCACCAAAGTGGTGTTATCCTTTAAAAGTTGGAGAACTTGTTGTTGATGCTCGATGTGATCTTTCACTGCTTCAATCTTTTTCTTCTTGATATGTCCTTCTATCTTGAGATTTTGAGAAGTGGTAATTTCTTCCAATGCATTACATATGGTTGGATTCATTTCTTGATGCTTGATGTGATGTTTCACTTCTTGAACATTTTTCTTCTTGATATGTCCTTCTATATTGATAGTTTGAGGAGTGGTAATTCTTACTAATGCATCACAAGATATGGTCAGATTCATTTCTTCTTTCTCGATGTGATCTTTCACTTATTGAACATTTTTATTCTTGATATGTCCTTCTATCTTGATAGTTTGAAGAGTGGTAATTCTTGCCAATGCATTACAAGATATGGTCGGATTTATTTCTTCTTTCTTGATGTGATCTTTCACTTCTTGAACCTTTTTCTTTTTGATATGTCCTTCTATCTTGAGAGTTTAAGGAGTGGTAATTTCTTCCAATGCATTACAAGATATGGTCGGATTCATTTCTCGATGCTCGATGTGATCTTTCACTTCTTGAACATTTTTCTTCTTGATATGTCCTTCTATCTTGATAGTTTGAGGAGTGGTAATTATAGCCAATGCATTACAATATATGGTTGGATTCATTTCTTCTTTCTCTAGGGTTGGTTCCTGGTGTATATCCTCTTCTTTTGATGTTTCTTCGTCCTTTTCTTCCTCCTCTTCACAATCAATGTAAAATAATTTCTTCTGAGCACACTTATGACCTTTAATGTATTTGTTATCACAATTGTAACAAAGCCCTTTTGCTCTTTTTTCTTCCAATTGTTGTGGTGTCAACCTTGTAGGTTGTGGAAGGCTAGGAGAAACAACACTTCCATATTTATAGTTGGGAGGGGTAGACTTCCATGTTGCCATAATTTTTCTTTCCACTTTTCTTGCCAACCTGAATGCCTTCTCCAATGTATCAGGTTCCCAGAGATGAACCTCATGTTGAATGTTATCCTTTAAATTCCCTATGGAGACATCAATCCTCTACTTCTTTGGAATATAATTTTCCCTTATATTCAATTTTTGAAAGTCCTCAATGTGCTCTACGTTTGGACACTTCTGTTTGAAATTTATCAATTGGCTAAAGAAGGTGTTTCTCTTTGTATCCTCATAATGTGCTATCATTTCCTTCGTGAAAATTGACTGTGTAACAAGTGGTTTATGAGAACAAAGCCCTTTATACCATAAAAATTGATCTGGTTCTAAATATGAAGATGCAATACGTACATTTTTTAACAATTTCACCTCATGTAGATCAAAATATTACTCCATCTGTACTATCCAATTTACCGAATCCTTTCCATCAAACTTCCTCATATTGCATTTTCTTGATTTTAGGAGCTCGATCTTGAAACTACTGTAACTCTGTAATTTCAGATCTCCAAGTTTTAAAATTTCCTCCTAAAGTAGCCCTCTAAGTCCTCTTTCTAACCCTACAAGTCTTATCATGATTGGATTATACAAGGAAGAGTTATGCCAAATATCCCATGGTGTCCTGATTATATACTAGTTCAGTAGATCGAAATTGTACGAAGTGCCATGTGTCATTGTTTTGACCTTATTACCTGAAATTGATATACAGAAAACTAAAGGCCGTCCTCTTCTGAAACTTCTTACGAAATTTCAATCTGATGCTCAGAAGCAAAGTTATGATGTTTTGCCCTAGGTCACTTGTTTAGAGTGTAATTTGGGAGTCTGCAAAAACCCTAACTTCCTCAGATCATATCTCCAAAAATATAGCAAGACAAGCTTTCAAATTTGGACCTGAAGTTTAGATTGATTTATACTCAAATGGTTTTGTTGTTTAGCTTCTGAAATGTCACAGAGAAAAAGTTATATTAACAATTCCATGATGACCTGTTTGGAGCAACGAAACCCTAGAATCCAAAGCTCTGATACCAAATGTTATGAACCCAGCTCACAAAAAGATAGAAAAGATAGATAAATGCCTTATAAATAAGCCTCTTCAAGGGTGCAACCTCCTTTACATTACACAAATGAACAATTATTGGATGATACAAATGACAAGACCTCCTTTATATATATAGGAGTCTAAGGGTTCATAATATAATCAGAGTCGACATAACAATAATAATGTAAGGGCACAATAATAACAATAGTGGGCTTATATGGGGCACAATAATAACAATATGGGCACTACATGGGCACAACAATATAATAAGGGGGTTTTACTAATAACAATAAGGGGTTACACTAGTAGTATAAGGACCTAACATAGGTCCCTATACTACTAGTGTAGGGACCTAACACTCAATTCTCACACCAATAGTATCTCCTTACAAATTCTCAAAGTCTAGCCCCTGATCACTTAGATGAGTGCTCAATCTATAGGCAAATGGAGAAGTTTAGGTCATAAATGAGGGTATTGAATGGCCTTACAAACTTAGAGTTAGTCTCCATGGAGGAAGGGATGAGAGGATCGGAGGTTACTTAACTCATTCCTCATCCATTTTCGAGCTCATAGGAGATGATAAGTGTGGGAATCTTCTAGATGGCTCCAGAAGATAAGAATATTCCCAGAACCCTATGTGAATTTCACTCAATCTCGCCCAGCGCAGGTCAAAGTGGGCCTAGGTTCTCTGCAGAGCACCCTGACATGGGCCTACCTGCACTAAAGTGCACTTACCCCTATCCAAGGTTGTGCTGGTCCCTCAAGGAGGAAATTATGGAGGGCTTCAGGCCAAGAAATTCTCAGGGAAGGAGGCATTCAAAATGGTGACTTGTCTAGGGCATGTAGCAACTGAATTAGGGTTTGATGAGCCCTAATGGTACTGATCTAAATGATGGGAGTGATGTACCCAAATGGATTTGTAATAGCTACCCCCTAAAGCATGAAGTCGAAAATAATGATGTCGAGTGATATGCTTTACGATGTGATGAGGAGGTTCTAAAGTGGTTGGTGACTTGCATCGATTACAATACATAATATCATGATATTTTTATTTTTCGCATGAATCACTGAGGGAAGGCATACCCATGCTCAGCATATAAACTTTCATTACAAGTACATAAACAATCGTCTACAGATATAGACCCATGATAGGATGACCTTCAATGTAAATCCATTGTACGGATGATTTGATACATTTCTTGAAATCGCAGCCTGAGTCAATGAAACTATATCCAGGGTCTTATATCTCATTCAATCATTCCCTCAAGTACCAGTCTAACCATGTGATATGTGATTTGAAGTCGAACATGGGAAGACACCGTCTGATTACTAGCCAATGATGTAAGCCATTAACAATGCCAGAGAATCATTGATAATGATAATGATCCTCAAGGTACTGCAGTACATTCTAGATGGTGTGAATGGATGTTTTGATGTCAAACACCATATAAAGTCTTTTGGTCAAAGGCCAGTGATGTTAAACTATCGCCAGAAGCGACAAACCTACCATTGATGTATGCAAGCTTCAAGGTACAAGAAGGGTGTTTCTAAGTCAACTTCTTGGATAATGTGCTATTATCGACAAGAAGCAACTCATTGTAGGAGGGCCTTGATGTATCCCACATCAACGACACGAAGTGAGTGTAATGATTTTGGAGACGAAATTTGACTGACAACACAAGGTTCAGGAATGGCGCTCATGAAAATTAAGGTTTATGAGTATTGCAAAGGATGAATTTTAACTGAGTGACTTCTCCGGAACATGTTGGCGACACTAAATGGATTGGAAACATTGACCCAAAACAAAAGTAATGGATGGTATGATAGACCAAGGTATGATGACCATCAAGCAGATAACCCAACCCAAATAGTCACAATGATGAAGTGAAAGTGTCATGTTCAAGAGCGACCTACTGCCATAAAGTGGTTTACCCCTTTTCCCATTTTCCCTAGTCATTGTTGACCAGTACCTCTTTATTTTTATCAAGCTTGAGGAGGATAACATATGCTTGTTTTATAATTCCACCCTTCGGGTGAATCCATCGCTATGTGATGTTTTAACGAGTCTAGCGAAGGTGAAACTCGGTTTTGTCATGATGGACAAGTTTTTCACTATTTGATGTTTTAACGAGTCTAACGACAATGATAACTTGGACCTTTTCATGTTTAGAGAGTTTTAAAAGGGACAAAAAGAAAACTCCATAAGTTCTTTTTTTGTAAATTTGTCTCTCTAGTCTGAAAAGGCATAAAACAATAAAAGAGAGAACATATTGACCATGTTCGATCAACGTATTCCTTTTTCGTAAATAATCTATCTCAGTCTGGAAAAGGGTTAAACTTGTACTTAGTAGATGTCGTTTCCAATCCATTAACGAGCTGAAAAGGATATGCACTCAACAATCTTTTCATATTTCGAGAGTTTGAAAAGAGCTTAAACAGGACTCCACTTTGAGGAATGAGTGGTGTCTAGGATAGCAACTAGTTCCATTGATGTTGGAACTTCTCAAAACATGTTGATTTATGTGAAGAGGCTGGCTAATAAGACCACTCATTGCAACTGTTCCTCAAAAAGGGTAAATAACCAAGTGCAAGCGTATGATCGGCCAAGCAGATAGTGACGATGGAAGGAGAAAAAACCAAGGCTCATCTGATGGAAGAGGTTGATAGAATGGAAATCACGAGGGTTAAAATGGAGATGGATTCATTTTTACACAAGATTGAACCATAGGGAACTATGCTTGGATTCAGTTTCATGTATGCACAAGCTTGAAATGAAAAACTATGCTTGGATTTAGTTTCATTTTTACACAAAGCTTGAAATGAAAAACGATGCTTGAAATTTGTTTACATGCCCCCAGCATGATGACTCAATTATAGGTGCATGCCCCCCAAGCTTCATTGCACTCACCTAAGTAGACTACTCGTGGCTATGAGGTGGATGCAATGAAGGTTCATCTATGAGATCAAGTGAAAGACTTGGCTGGGATTTTACAAGATGTAGTCAAAGAACTCGTATTGGAACTTTTCTCCAGGGGACCTTGTTTCTTTTTTTTAATGAGCTTGAAACAAGACAAGGAACTATGCTCATATTCCTCGTTTCATTTTTTAACGAGCTTGACACAAGACAAGGAACTATGATTTGGGACCTGTTTCATTTTTTAGTGAGGTTGACACAGTAAAAGAACTATCCTCATACCCATTGTTTCATTTTTTAACAAGGTTGACACAAGACCAGGAACTATCCTCATATTCTTTGTTTCATTTTTTAACGAGCTTGACACAAGACAAGGAACTATGCTCATTCCCTCTGTTTCATTTTTGTATGAGGTTGACACAAGACAAGGAACTATCCTCATACCCTTTGTTTCATTTTTTAACGAGTTTGACACAAGACTAGGAACTGTCCTCATATTCCTTGTTTCATTTTTTAATGAGCTTGACACAAGACAAGGAACGATGCTCATTCCCTTTGTTTCATTTTTTAATGAGGTTGACACAAGACAAGGAACTATCCTCATACCCTTTGTTTCATTTTTTAACTATGTTGACACAAGACCAGGAACTATCCTCATATTCGTTATTTCATTTTTTAACGAGCTTGATACAAGACAAGGAACTATGCTCATTCCCTTTGTTTCATTTTTTAACGAGGTTGGCACAAGACTAGTAACTATTCTCATATTCCTTGTTTCATTTTTTAACGAGCTTGACACAAGACAAGGAACTATGCTCATTCCCTTTGTTTCATGACCCATAAGAGGTCATGACTTCCAAGAGGTTCTTATCTGATGGGAGAACAATGCTCTGGAAGGGATCATTAGAGAGATCTAGTTCCAATGCCCCCAGTACATAATGTACAACATCACGGAATTGATTGTCCATTGGTGTAGGCACGGAATAGGTTACCACATAAATGACCCATGGTGGGGAAGATACCATTGGGACAAAAGGACCATTTAGGGAAGATGGTTGACTGGAAGCCATATTTGGACCGGGAAATGAAAGTTGGTCAACGGTGACAATTCTGCCTTCATGCGGGAAACAAATCACTCAAAATAGTGTTGAAACAATAGCTCTCATGTCATAAACATAGTCGCACCCAAGAAGTAAATTGTAATATGAAGGGTCTATGACTACCATCACATTCAGATAAATGATTTTTCCTCCCAAAGTAATAGGCAACTGAGGAAGATCCCTAATGGTTAATTGCTTCCTCTGTTAAAAGCCAACAAATTCTAGGTAACAGGCACAAGTGGCGGCGAACTGAGTGCTTGACAAGTAGTGGAGGAAAGGATACTCACAAATGCACTTTCATCTATAATAATGCCAAGTAAAATCATATTAAAAGCCTGTACTATGATTTGGAAAGGCACATAAGAAGGAATACGACATCCTACGAGTCGATTCCAATCAAAGGAAGTGACCAGACTACTTGGAGGGGGTACTGTAGAAACGAGAGTATTATCCCCTTGTAGGATGTCGTCCTTGGTAATCCTTTTGCCTAGATTATCCCTCGTTTATTCTTTTATGATATTTTGATTAAAATAAATTAACTGACCATGGATAACATCCTCCATGTTGCTCCTTAGTTGATTTAGGTTGAAACATATGGCAACAACTCTGGAGTCCACCGATCAAGGAATTCCTTTTAAAGGGAATCCTAGTCTTTTTCCTCCTTTCGTAAATATTGGTGCTCCTTATATGGCTACATTGTCCCTACCGAGACATACCATCGACTTGCCAGTATGGTTGTTCTCAACCTCTTTGGCCACATAACTGAATATTCCTAAAACTAGAAAAAATCAACCCCCAGTTGATCCTAAAGTTTATCCTTTGCCTTCTTCCTTGGATGTTTCTTCCTCCCCTTCTTCCTCTTCACCTGGTGAAAGTATTGACACTAGTAGCCAGGTGGCTAAGAAGAAGAAGAAAGGGAAGAAGAAGAAGAAGAAAGGGAATAAGAAGAAGAAGAAAGGGAAGAAGAAGAAGAAGAAGAAGAAGAAGAAGAAGAAGAAGAAGAAGAAGAAGAAAATTCAGCGAGGGGACAACCAAGCAACCATTGCTTTGAATGCAACTTCTAATGAGAAACTGTCTGATAAGCCTCACAAACTTTGATATCCTTGCAAACTTTGTACGGGAGACCATCTTCTTCAAAATTGTTCTGGTATTTTTAGCTCTGCTATGCAATGATGATTTTCTAAGGTCAGAAAGGATCATGGTCTATTGGTTGTGTCCGAAGGAGGCTCACAATGGTTAATTTTCTCTTTCCTCCTTCACCCTGCTCACCTCTAAACTCTCCTTATTCCCTAAATAAGCCTTTCTGAAACCCGACAAAGTACCTTTTGGCCTCAGTCCCAAGCGCCTAAGCCCAAACCCACCATGGAAGCTCACCCATATGACCTCGAGCACTCATAAACCCCTCGTTGAATCCCCGCCATTGATCAATCCCTACCAATCCAACAGCTCTCATCGCGCCCATTAAAGTGACCCGCTCGATCATTTCCGATCATCAGATCATCTTCGCTAAGATCTGACAGTCTTCGCTCTCATCGCGCCGAAATATTGATCGAACATTAGCACGTGATGAGAGCGACTTTTCTCTGTCATACGCCGCTACGTGTCGATCGCTAAATGGAATCGCGCGACCCCAGGCATTTACCGCTTAGGGCCCGAAAGTGGTGTTATGAATACCATTTATCTCTTGACCAATCTAACCCGCCCGTTAAACAACCGTGCAGCTCCGTCGCCCGATGACCATCCGATCTATCTGCCGAAGATCTAATGGCCCTAACTCACCCCACTCTCACCTTGATCGATAGCTTCTGTCGAGCCATCTTCGCCGTCCGTTTCCTCGATCCGACAGTCATCCTTCCCTCTCATCCTAACTATATGTTTTCCCATGCATCCCACGTCCTCGACCATTCTGTTTTCCCAAAGAAAAGATGACTAGCTATGCCAGTACCAGTCACAGTCAATCCCCAACAACCATATTTAACAGACCGAATGGCTGAAAGGAGAAAAGGGCAAGCATGAATTTGTAACTTAATTTATCAGTTATGGACTCCACAAGTACGAGCACTCCAATAGCCAAAAAAGGATAGCACAACACCTGAATAGATTAGATTCATCCATTGAAGCAAGCGAACACATTGAGAGACTCCATCAGGTAGTTAAATGTGGTTGGTGGTCAATTATGACCCCTCCATACCTAAGCGGCCAAGTGCCCTTGTAATGTAAATCTATAAATACCCAGAAGCAAGATGTAATCAAGGTTGGCATTTGATGTAAGGTTCAACTTCTGGAGACTGTAGATATTTTGTCACTTGCAGTGTCTCGTCTTCATTTTCAGCTAATACAAGCTTCTTTTGTTGTTAACTGCTCACTTTCCATTTCCCTCTATTCCAAAGTTGTACCTGATATGTTGTGTTCTTGAGCTCTTGATGTTTAGCACTAGATAACTGTCATCTTATCTCTGTGTTAGAATCTTGTATGCATCATTGAATAGGTTGCTCAGGTTTCTTTCTATCTAATGCAGGAGAGCTGTCATCCTGTCTTTGCATTAGTATATTATATTTAAAGGTTTCTTTATTAGTTGCAACCGGCCATCACATGGTCTTGTGCATATGCTGGTGTGGTTAGTATTCTCCATATCCACCCAATATCTAAACTGTGAGCATTGGTGGTTTAAAGCCTTGTAGTCTGAGGGTGTTCACGCATGTCTGGAGTGAAACAAAGTAGAAGTCATTATTTGGTTTGAACCAAACCATCATTCCTTCCATTAAACCTGCAACAATAGTTGAATTTATATGCTACGAGGCATCTCCGAGCTAAAACCTAGGAGAGTTTCTTGGAATCCTAACATAATTGGCGCCGTTGCTGGGGAGAGGAGATTGAAGCTCAACTTCCCTGGGAGAATGACACAGATCCAACTTTCATGATAGACAAAGTCTGGACACATTTCTGGTTGTAATCATCTATCTGGTGACTCTACTAGAGGACCAACCTTTTAGCAACTCCTCATTACAATTCTGGCTCAGTTTGTGAGACACGCTCGGAGAAATCCTCATAAATCACCAGCTGACCCAGTGCCTGAACTTGAGATGATTGTCAAGCAAAGAAAGATATCACGAAAAGGAGCATCAAGATCAGGTAAGCCTAAACAATCTTATGTATCTCTGCAAGAAGGGCTGGTAACTGAGCATGTACATGTTGAAAATATAGAGCCTGGCAGTTTCAGTGAAGAAATACTCTCAGAGATTCATAAAGATCCTTATCCAATAAGTTCCCCTTTGGATCTCAGTCCAAAGAAAACCTCCCTTAAAGTCCATCATATTCCTTTAGCCCTGTCATTCATTTCTCAACTCCCTACCTTCCAAACTACCAGTATCCTTTCATCTACCCCAGTCATGGCAAGCCCACAAGCACCTACCAAAATGGAAATAATCATAGTTGCTAGGTATGTACCCCTGGTCCTGCCTATTCCTTTGAATGCCATGCCTACAGGAGAATATAAAAAATACATGCCTAAGTTCACTGGTACAGAGGGAGTAACAGCTAAAGAACACCTTGAGTCTTTTTATAGCTATGCTGATAACCTAGACATCAATGAAGATGATGTGTGGACGAGAGTGTTTGTCCAAAGCCTTGATGGAGAGGCTAAAAAGTAGTTCAGAGAGCTGACCCCTAGGTCTATAGCATACATTGAAGCATTAGATGATGTGTTTCTAAAGCATTGGGGAGATAAGAAATACCTACTATACTATCATACTGAGTTTGGCAACCTCAAGAGGGAAAATGGGGAGTCATTGTCTGATTTCAATAAAAGATTCAATTGTATGTATAGCAAGATACTAGCTGAAGTGAAGCCTACACCCACCTTTGCTAAACTCACCTATGCCAATGCTTTTGATTCTGATTTATGCCTGCTATTAAGAGAAAGAAGATGTGCCACTCTAGCTGAAATGCAAGATGCAACCTTAGAGGTTGAATCCAATATCATGGCTGCAGAAAAACTCAAAGGTCATGCTGATAGAAGGAGGCAAAGAGGTGAGGCCTCTTCATCTTCTTCATCTTTAGAACCCAAAATAGACAAAATGACTAAAATGATAGAGTCATTGGCTACTGGAATATCTAAGCTGAAGGTTGAGCAGAGTTATGGGAAAGCAAGGCTTCTTAATACGTTTTCTCCTAGGAATTCAAATCCATTCAGAAGAGCAAATGAACAATTACAGATCATTCAGAGGGGTAAAGAGGCCAGTGAAGAACAAAGGGTTAAGACTCCTTTCCAGAACGTAGTCATGGAGGAGGAACCGTTTGATGAAGAGGATGAGATTCACTACATGGAAGACAAAAGCAGTGCTACCTTTTTGACATTAGCTACCTACGAAGAGTCATTACTTAAGGACCAGACCAGTCAAGAGTGGGACAGAGAAGCAATTATGCAGACTGAGGACCAGCAAAGATATAACTTGAGGTCAAGAATGAGTAATGTCAAGGAGAATCCTGCCCAAAGAGCTGATGTCCTCACAGAGCAATAGATCAGCAGCCGACCCCAACATCCTCAAAGCAACAGCTCAAGAGGTAAGATGCCCTAACAAGTTCCCTTCCCCTTTCA
Organism: Pinus tabuliformis; assembly: GCA_031772625.1. NCBI lineage: Eukaryota > Viridiplantae > Streptophyta > Pinopsida > Pinales > Pinaceae > Pinus > Pinus tabuliformis. The sequence continues at coordinate 1,037,602 of CM062806.1, forward strand.
GTTTTGAATCAGAAGTCTAGAAGTTAAAAATATCTATACCTCTAATAGAACTTGTGAAGAGTGAGGCCTTTAGGAAGCCTATCCTTGATGCCCTTGAGCTGAAAGCCACACAAGCCTCCAATGACTATGTGAATTTACAAGATGACAAACCTGTAGTTGTGCTTAGCCCAATGACTAAACCTGCTGATAACAATTCCCCATCATTTTATGTCTCCTTGATCATTCATGACAAAATCCTCCACAACTGCCTGCTGGACATAGGTGCCAGCCATAATCTAATGCCCAAAGATGTCATGCAAGAGTTAGGCCTTGACATTACCAGACATTATCATGATTTATTCTCCTTTGGTTCAAGGAAGGTGAAATGTCTGGGGTTAATCAAAGATTTGGCTATCACCCTAACTCAACTGCCCATGAAGAGCATGATGATGGATATTGTGGTAGCAGATGTTCCCCCTAAGTTTGGTATACTACTTTCTAGAGGGTGGATTAAGAGATTGGGTGGGACATTACAAAATGACTTATCTTATGCCACTATCCCAGTTTTGGAGGGGAAATCAGAAGACTATACAGGGAAGCCCAGCTGGCCTATATCATCAGTGATGAGAAGAATCCCACTAATCATCCCATTTACGCTGTGGACACTGATATTGGAGCATGTATTCTCCAAATTGAGGAATCTCATAAGGCCTCGGTGCAACTCAAGAAACCAGTGGGCAGGGCCATGGAAGGGGAAGAGACACAGGCTTGGGATATGTTCTTTGATGGAGCCTGCTCAAGGGAAACTATAGGAGCAGGAGTGGTGCTAGTGTCTCCAAGACAAGAAAGCACACATTTGTCTTTCAAACTGAATTTTTAGGTCACCAACAATATAGCAGAGTATGAAGCTCTGATATTGGGCTTAAATGCTGCCAAAGACATGGGAATCAGAGACATAAAGGTGTTTGGAGATGCTAATCTCATTATTCAACAAGTGAACAAAACATTCCAAGCAAGGCACCCGAGGCTGAAAGAATACATAGATGAGATATGGAGACTCAAATATTCTTTTAATAGTTTTTGTATCTCATATATCCCTAGAGTCAAAAATCAGCTTGTTGATTCCCTTGTTATGTTTGCTAGAGTGTTCATCCCTCCCATGCCCCCTAAATTGGTTTATGATGTCCAGATAAAATATAGACGATCCTTGCCTGATAATGTCCAGCACTGGAAAGTTTTTAAGGATGATGATGAAATAAATAGGTTTTTGCAAGTCATTGATGGATTCTTTGAAATGAAAATTGATCAAGAGAATGAAACCTTGGAGGAAAATCCCCAATCCTAGCTAAGGAACAAAATTGGCCAATATAGTATTGTCCAGCTGCCTAGAAATCATATACCTAAAGGGCTAGTGCCACTAGAAAAGTTGTTTGACCATAATGATGTGCATCATAATATTTCCCAAAAAGAAGATGAATCTGTAGTCCATGGGCATAACACAGGGAGCCTAGATCATCCAAAGTATATAAATCTATCCACCCATTTGTCTGCTGCCCAAAGTTCTGAGTACTGCACCTTAATGAAGCAATTTGCTGATGTATTTTCCTAGGAATACAGTGGCCTCAAAACTTATGACAAAAAGATCATTTAACATAAGATTCCATTGGAAAAAGACACCATTCCTTTCAAGCAGAAGCTGAGACCCATTAATCCTTTGCTCCTCCCTCTGATTGAAAAAGAAATCAAGAAGTTGTTAGCTGAAAAAATCATAGTCCCTCTGAGATATTCAAAGTGGGTAGCCAACTTGGTAGTGGTGAGGAAGAAAAGTGGAGAAATCAGGCTGTGTGTTGATTTTAGGAACCTGAAAAAATGCTCTAAGAAAGACAATTATCCTCTGCCCAAGATGGAGCATTTGCTGCAGAAAGTCTCAGGAGCCAAAGTCATGTTTTTGCTAGATGGATTTTCAGGGTATAACCAAGTTGTTGTACATCCAGATGACCAAGAAAAGACTACATTCACCACTCCTTGGGGCACTTTTATGTACTCCAAGATTCCTTTTGGGCTGATGAATGCTGGAGCCACCTTTCAGAGAGCTATGGATATAGAATTTGTAGGAGAGAAGGATAAGTTTGTCCTTGTCTACCTAGATGATATAATAGTATGCTCCAGCAGCCATCAAAATCATCTGCAACATTTGAAGAAAGTGTTTCTGAAGTGCAGAAGGTTTTAGATATCAGTGAATCCTAAGAAGTCACAGTTTGCTTTAGAAGAGGGCAAGCTATTAGGACATATTGTTTCTGCTGTAGGTGTCAAAATTGACCTGGAAAGAGTGAAAGCAATACAGGCCTTGTCTATCCCAAGATAAAAAAAGGACATCCAATCCTTTTTGGGCAAAATAAATTTTGTAAGGAGGTTTATTCCTAATTTTGCAGAATTGGTAAAACACATCACCTCCATGCTAAAAGAGGGATCAGAGGTCAAGTGGACTGGTGCAGTAAGAAGGTCTTTTGAAGAAATCAAAAGAGCTATTATGGAAGCTCCCACTTTGATCAGCCCAGATTATAGCAAGGAGTTCCATATCTTCTCATTCGCTTCAGGTGACACCCTTGCAGCAGTCTTATTGCAGAAAGATGATGAGGGTTCAGAGCATCCAGTGGCTTTTTTCAGCAAAACCTTAAGGGATGCTGAACTAAGGTATGATATTATAGAAAAAAAGGCCTATGCCCTTATCAAATCTTTGAAAGCCTTCCGAATATACATTCTACACTCCAAGGTGATTACATATGTGCCCTCCACCTTAGTAAAAGATGTCCTAATGCAGCCAGATATTGATGGAAGGAGGGCTAAATGATTGCAAAGCTTATTGAATTCAACATTGAATTGAAGCCCACCAAGCTTATCAAAGGTCATGGCCTTGCCAAGCTAATGGCTGAAGAAAATTGCAGAATGCTGGACTTGAATTGGATAGGCACAAGCTCAGATGACAGATAGACAGGGGAAGAAACAATTGAACCAGGGTAGAAATAGTCATTGGTAGAGAATCTAGCTTCTTGTCAATGGTATTCTACAATAGTTAAATTTTTGTTGAAGCTAGAAGTTCCTCGAGGCCTTATTTCAAGCCAAGCTAGAACTATTAAGCTCAGAGCAGCCAAGTATTGCATTCATGAAAACTTGCTATATTGGAGGGATCCATTTGGAATCCTTTTAAGATGTCTGGAAAAAGAACAATCCATGGAGGTCATGCATCAATTTCTTCTAGCTTTTGTGGAGGACATCACTATTGGAAAACCATAACCCACAAGATCCTCAGAGCAAGGTATTATTGGCCCACTTTGTTTTTTGATTCCTTTTCATTTCTAAAATCTTGTGACAGGTGCCAAGGGTTTGAAGGAAAACAACAGCTAAAGTCTTTACCCTTGAAGCCAATACATGCCAATGGCCCTTTCCAGCAGTGGGGCTTGGATTTCATAGGGGAAATTAATCCACATTCTAGTGGCCAACACAGATGGATCTTAGTAGCCACTGACTACTTCACTAAATAGATTGAGGCCATCCTTACTAGGAAAGTTGAGCACCATGTGGTCTTGAAGTTCTTGACAGAAAACAACTTCACCAGTTTTGGCTGTCCACACAAATTGGTTACAGACAATGTAATAGCCTTCAAGGCAAAAGAGTTGGTGGAGATGTGTGACTCAATGGGCATTAAGCTAGTTCATTCTACCTCATATTACCCTCAAGGTAATGGTTTAGCAGAATCATCCAACAAGAGCCTGATAAGGATAATCAAAAAGCTGCTGGAAGACAACAAGAGGAACTGGGATTCCAAACTAAAATTTGCATTGTGGGCTGACAGGGTAACCACCAAGAAATCCATAGGGAATTCTCCATTCAAGCTGGTTTATGGCATTGAGGCTATATTCCCAATCTAGTTAACCCTCCCAGTGGCAAATTTATTGCAGGAAGAACAGAACGAGGAAAATGATATGGAAAAGAGGATTAGCGACTTGGCTGAAGTAGATCAGATCAGATATCAACCGATTGAAAAGTCTGCAGCACATCAAAAGAGAATCAAGGAGGCTTTTGACAAAAAGGAAAATATGGATAATTTTCAGATTGGAGACTTAGTTCTTAAATGAGATGCACTAAAGGAAAAGAAAGGAAATCATGGAAATTTCGATGCTCTATGGATTGGACCTTTTGTCATTTCTCAGATCCAGGGGAACCACACTTTCATGCTGCAAAGTACGGAAGGAGAAACAGTTTTTGATGGCCCAGTAAATGGGCAGTTTTTAAAGGTTTATGTTGTTTAAGGCCTCTAGGCCTCAGCATTGTAAATATGTTGTTTTTATAAATTATAGTGTAGGCTTAATTAGACTCCATGCCCAATGGAACATTAGGAGGTATTGCTGATCTTGTTTGTATGAAGGCAGTGGTCTACGGTTCTTGAAACCAAACAGGGAGGATTTCATCCCTAGAAGGAGCCAATATTAGCTCTGCTATCCAATTCTGATTTTCTAAGGTCAGAAAGGATCATGGTCTGTTGGTTGTGTTCGAAGGAGGCTCACAATGGTCAATTTTCTCTTTCCTCCTTCACCTTGCTCACCTCTGAACTCTCCTTATTCCCTAAATAAGCCTTTCTAAAACCCGGCAAAGCACCTTTTGGCCTAAGCCCCAAGAGCCTAAGCCCATACCCACCATGGAACCTCACCCATATGACCTCTCGTGCTCATAAACCCCTCACTAAATCCCTGATGTCGATCAATCCCCACCAATCCAACGGCTTTCATTGCGCTCGATAAAGTGACCTGCTCAATCATTTCCCGTTATTAGATCATGTCCGCTAAGATCTGACAGTCTTCTCTCTCATCACACTAGCAACTTGATCAAACGTTAGCGCGTGATGAGTGTGGTTTTTCTCTCTCATCCGCTACTACGTGTCGATCACTGAATGGGATCGCGCGACCCTGGGCATTTACCGCTTAGGGCCCGAAAGTGGTGCGATGAATACCATTTATTGCCCGACCAATCCATCCCGCCCATTAAACAACCGTGCATCTCCGTCGCCCGATGACCGTCCGATCTATCCTCCAAAGATCTAACGGCCCTAAATCACCCCGCTCTCACCTCAATCGATAGCTTTCGTCGAGCCATCTCCACCATCCGTTTCCTCGATCCGACAGTCATCCTTCCCTCTCATCTTGACTGTCTGTTTGCCCATGCATCCCACATCCTCGACCATTCTGTTTGCCCAAAGAAAAGATGACCAACTATGCCAGTACCAGTCATAGTCAATCCCAAACAACCATATTTAATAGACCGAATGGCCAAAAAGAGAAAAGGACAAGCATGACTCTGTAACTAAATTTATCAGTTATGGACTCCATAGGTACGAGCACTCCAACAACCAAAAAAGGATAGCACAGCACCTGAACAGATCACATTCATCCACTGAACCAAGAAAACACATTCAAAGACTCCATCAGGTAGTTAAATGCGGTTGGTGGTCAATTATGACCCCTCCATACCTAAGCGGCCAAGTGCCCTTGTAATGTAAATCTATAAATACCTAGAAACAAGATGTAATCAAGGTTGGCATTTGATGTAAGGTTCAACTTCTAGAGACTATAGATATTTTGTCACTTGTAGTGTCTCGTCTTCATTTTTAGCTAATACAAGCTTCTTTTGCTATTAACTGCTCACTTTCCATTTTCCTCTGTTCCAAAGTTGTACCTGATATGCTGTGTTCTTGAGCTCTTGATGTTTAGCACTAGATAACTGTCATCTTATCTCTATGTTAGAATCTTGTATACATCATTGAATAGGTTGCCCAGGTTTATTTCTATCTAATGCAGGAGAGTTGTCATCCTCTCTTTGCATTAGTAGATTAGATTTACAGGTTTCTTTACTAGTTGCAGCCGACCATCACAACTGCTGGGGTGGCTAGTATTCTCCATATCCACCCAATATCTAAACTGTGAGCATTGTTGGTCTAAAGCCTTGTAGTCTGAGGGTGTTCACGCATATCTAGAGTAAAACAAAGTAGAAGTGGTTATCTGGCTTGAACCAAACCATCATTCCTTCCATTAAAACTGCAACAATAGTTGAATTTATATGTTACGAGGCATCTCCGAGCTACAACCTAGGAGAGTTTCTTGGAATCCTAACAAGTATTCCTAAGATCTTAGAAGAATGGTCTTCTCGTTCACATCATCCTGTGTCATCAACTTCTGGAGATCATGTTGGTGACACGCCATCAACTAGTGGGAGTAACGTTCATGGAAATAAGGATAAAATTAAGTTTCCATGTAGGCTATGTGAAGGGAATCACCCCATTCACCTTTGTCCCTATCTAGATGAAGCCAAAAAAGTATTGGATAACCGTCCTGCTTCTCCGCAGTGACTTCCATATGGTTATATGAGACTCTCCCTTAATATTTCACTAGTTGATAAAGTGACTAACCCAAATCAACCGTCGGTCAAACCCACTCTCTTTAAATGTGAATCCAATGAGTCTACACCTTACCCATCATAGGTCGAGGAAACAGTTGACCCGATTTCACCTTCATTTAATCGTACCTTTCGTGTAGAGAGTGAGTATGATACCACTCAGGTTCTTTTTTTTAATGAGCTTGACACAAGACAAGGTACTATGCTCATATTCCTTGTTTCATGTTTTAAGGAGCTTGACACAAGACAAGGAACTATGCTCTAGGACCTGTTTCATTTTTTAATGAGGTTGACACAGTATAAGAACTATCCTCATACCATTTGTTTCATTTTTTAAAGAGGTTGAAACAAGACCAGGAACTATCCTCATATTCCTTGTTTCATGTTTTAAGGAGCTTGACACAAGACAAGGAACTATGCTCTAGGACCTGTTTCATTTTTTAATGAGGTTGACACAGTATAAGAACTATCCTCATACCATTTGTTTCATTTTTTAACGAGGTTGACACAAGATCAGGAACTATCCTCATATTCCTTTTTTCATTTTTTAACGAGCTTGACACAAGACAAGGAACTATGCTCATTCCCTTTGTTTCATTTTTCAACGAGGTTGACACAAGACAAGGAACTATCCTCATACCCTTTGTTTCATTTTTTAACATGGTTGACACAAGAACAGGAACTATCCTCATATTCCTTGTTTGATTTTTTAACGAGCTTGACACAAGACAAGGGCTATGCTCATTCCCCTTGTTTCATTTTTTAATGAGGTTGACACATGACAAGGAACTATCCTCATACCCTTTGTTTCATTTTTTAACGAGGTTGACAAAATACCAGGAACTATCCTCATATTCCTTGTTTCATTTTTTAACAAGCTTGACACAAGACAAGGAACTATGCTCATTCCCTTTGTTTAGTTTTTTAATGAGGTTGACACAAGACCAAGAACTATCCTCATATTCCTTGTTTCATTTTTTAATGAGCTTGACACAAGACAAGGAACTATGCTCATTCCCTTTGTTTCATGACCCATAAGGGGTCATGACTTCCAAGAGGTTCTCATCCAATGGGAGAACAATACTTTGGAAGGGATCATTAGAGAGATCTAGCTCCAATGCCCCCAGTACATAATGTACAACATCACGAAATTGATCGTCTGTTGATGTAGGCATGGAACGGGTTGCCACATAATTGACCCGTGGCGGGGAGGATACCATTGGGACAAAAGGACCATTTAGGGAAGATTCTTGACTGGAAGCCATATTTGGATCGGGAAATGAAAGCTAGTCAACGGTGACAACTCTGCCTTCATGCCGAAACAAATCACTCAAAAAAGTGTTGAAACAATAGCTCCCATGTCATAAACATAGTCGCTCCAAAGAAGTGAATTTGAATCTAAAGGGCCTAGGACTACCATCACATTCAAATAAACGATTTTTCCTCCAAAAGTAATAGGAAACTAAGGAAGGATCCCTAATGGTTGATTTCTTCCTCTATTAAAAGCCAACAGATTCTGGGTAACAGGCACAAGTGGCGGTGAACCGAGCGCTTGCCAAGTAGTGGAGGAAAGGATACTCATAGATGCACCTTCATCTATAATAGTGCTAGGTACAATCATATTACAAACCTGTACTATGATCTAGAAAGGCACATAAGAAGGAAGACGACATCCTACCAATCGATTCCAATCAAAGGAAGTGACTAGAGTACTTAGAGGGGGTACCATAGAAATGGGAGTATTATCCCCTTGTGTTACGAGAACGAGAGGATTTGCCTCCTGTATTGATGGAATAGGAGGGTTTTCTCCAAGCTCATTAGAATCTGAAGAAACAAAAATAACCTGAGTGGTATCATACTCACTCTCTACGGGAAAGGTAAGATTAATTGAAGGTGAAATCGGTTCAAATGTTTCCTCGACCTGTGATGGGTGAGGTGTAGACTCATTGGATTAACATTCAAAGAGAGTGGGTTTGGCCGATAGTTGATTTGGGTCAGTCACTTTACAAACTAGTGAAATATTAAGGGAGAGTCTTTTGTAACTAGATGGAAGTCACTGCGGAGAAGAAGGATGGTTATCCAACACTTTTTTGGCTTCATCCAGATAGGGAAAAGGTGAATGGGATGATTCCCTTCACATATCCGACAGGGAAACTTAAATTTACCCTTCTTTCCATGAACTTTAGTACCACTAGTTGATGGTGTGTCACCAGCATGTTCTCTAAAAGTTGATGACACAGGATGATGTGAATGAGAAGACCATTCTTCTAAGATCTGAGGAATACCAGAACAATTTCGAAGAAGATGGTCTCCCATACAAAGTTTGCAAGGATATCGAAGTCTGTGAGGCTTATCGGATGGTTTCTCATCAAAAGTTGCATACAAAGCAATAGTTGGTTGGTTTCCCCCTCACTGAATTTGCTTCTTCTTCTTCCTCTTCTTTCCTTTCTTCCTCTTCTTAGCCACCTGGTTACTAGTTTCAATACTTTCACCAGGTGAAGAGGAAGAAGGGGATGAAGAAACAACTGAGGAAGAAGGCAAAGGGTCAACTTTAGGATCAATTGGAGGTTGATTTTGTCCAGTTGTAGGAACATTCACTTGTATGGCCAAAGAGGTTGAGAACAACCATACTGGCAAGCCGATGGTAAGTCCCGATAGGGACAATGTAGCCATATAAGGGCACCAATATTTCTGAAAGGAGGAAAAGGACTAGGATTCCCTTCAAAAGGAATTCCTTGATCAGTGGACTCTGGAGTTGTTGCCATATGTTTCAACCTAAGATCAACTAAGGAGCGATGTGGAGGATTTTATCCGCTGTCAATTAATTTATTAATCAAAATAACAAAACAAAACAAAAGAGGGATAATCTAGGCAAAAGGATTACCAAGCAATTGTGAACTATAGAATACCTCCTAGCAAACCAAGAAGTACGGGCAGGAAATCTCCCCGAATGCTGTGTTCAGTGTATCACAGTGTAAAAGTCAGCCAACTCAGTTATCTAAGGATGGATAGCAACCTAATGTAGTCCTCCCATATATACTTGAAAGTACGTGGAGGCCCAATCCGTGTTAGCGTTGTCGAATGTGAAACTACACAGCGAGAGTTTTCTCATATACGTTACGTACTGTAACACTACCCTATATACCCAAAGGTATGTGAACGAGATATGATATACTCACGTACGTGGAATGAGGTATCACACTCAGAATGTATCACAAACAAGTTAGCGACAACTGCTATGTTTTATGACACTGGAACATGTCTCTAGCCTAGAATCTTTAAATGTTTTGCGTTGGGTGACAGTGCTCCATTAGGTTAATTGATGTTAATTTTATGTTGATATAGATTAAGAATTTTCCTTTCAAGGTTCACCATGTGATGTATTTTTAATTCCTAGAATGCAACTAATATGATAAGTATCCTTTTCATTCAATTTTGACTATGAAAACCTTAGCTAATAGGGATAGAGCAATCAGATTCTTGTAATCAATGAACAAAGAACACATCTAATGCAATTTCCCTAAACTATTCCTATGAGCACACACAAACTCTTTTAATGCACAATGCAAGTTTTTCTTTTTAATTCCCTTAATGTTGTGATGAAAAAAAGGAAACTAATGCACATACAATCAATCAATATTTTTGAAAGAACGAAGACTTTAAGACAGTTTTTTTTCGAAAGAAATGAAGACTTTTATGATACTTTCTTTTGAACAAAGATTAATCGACTATAAACTAACTTTGAAAATGAATTGATAGTGATAAATAAATCATTTAAGAAAAACTAAACAATCAAAGACAAAGTAGGGCTAGCAAAGGAAACACAAGTTGATTTCAGAGACACAACCATTATTGACATTTCAGCAAGCGAAAACAGAAGGAAATTTATAAAAAAATCAACTCAAAGGAGGGATTTTTGTACTTAGGAGGATCAGTGCAGTCTTGAATGGGAGACAATGCGCTTCAGAACACTGTCCTCATGCAAGGGTACTTTGCAGTGCTCTGTCTCTAGACCAAGCCTGTGCTGGTCCTAGAGAGGCCATCCTAGGGGCTTACAAGCACAATTTTCACCACAAAACACTTCAAAAGGCTAAAAGAAGATCAATGGAAGCAAGAAAGGTCTACTAGAGTGTACTAGGATGAAGGTAAACTACCCAAAATGATGATCGTTCCTCAGTATGGTTGCCAATTTGTTATGAGGAATTGTGCATCTACGAATAAATACTAATTCCCTAGGTAGGTAGCTATACCTAGAAAAAAATATTCAAAAGAACTTATCCTTTTTCTATAGACGATAAATAAGACAAAGGGGATTGAAGGACCTACAAGTTCTTTCACTTTCCTTTTGTCTCCTTTGTATGACTCCCGTCGCGCCTTCTTGAACTTAACTCACTCAAAAAGTACCTGCAAGCATAAACAAAAGACAAAGAACCAATCAAAGCAAGGGATCTATCGACTATAGGTAAATGGAATCAAATACACTCATGCATGTAAACACCTTATATCAAGATAAGCATATGGAAAGAGGTGTAAACAACTTTATTAAGTAGAAGGAAGAATTACAACCATGAATTCTGATCCATTGTCACTCTTCCAGCTTGGGTTCCAACCAACATCACATCAATATCACACCACTCCCACAACATAGCAACACTTGCTTATACTCTCAATTATCACACCAATAGTATCTCCTTACAAATTCTCAAAGTCCAACCCCTGATCACTTAGATGAGTGCTCAATTTATAGGCAAATGGAGAAGGTTAGGTCATAAATGAGGGTATTGAATGGCCTTCCAAACTTAGAGTTAGTTTCCATGGAGGAAGGGATGAGAGGATAGGAGGTTACTTAACTCATTCCTCATCTATTTTCAAGCTCATAGGAGATGATAAGTGTGGGAATATTCTAGATGGCTCTAGAAGATAAGAATATTCCCAGAACCCTATGTGAATTTCGCTCAATCTTGCCCAGTGCAGGTCAAAATGGGCCTAGGTGCTCTACAAAGCACCCTGACATAGGCCTTCTTGCATTGAAGTGCACTTATCCCTGTCCAAGGCTATGTTGGTTCCTCAAGGAGGCAATTCTGGAGGTCTTTACGCCAAGAAACTCTCAGGGAAGGAGGAATTAAAAATGGTGACTTGTCTAGGGCATGTAGCAACTAAATTAGGGTTTGATGAGCCCTAATGGTATTGATCTGAATGATGGGAGTGATGTGCCCAAATGGATCCGTAACAATTCTAGAACCATCATGACCAGAATATGATTTTCTTTGGTGTGATTTCAACCACTATTGTTGTATGTGTTCTCCTGCACATTCATGAACTCATGGGATTTGGTGCACTTTGACTAGAAATTCAACAATGTGTCATGATGTTAGTTGGTATTTTTGATGTATGCGTGTGGTGTTGTGATGCCTAAAACTTGGGTGGATCTGTGGCTCCATCCTAAATATCATTCCAATTCGATCACAGAGTATCTGCAGGAACTAACAAAACCGCAATAATTTTTTAATTGACTTCCCAAATATTCACGATCTCACCATATTCAATCAATACTTATTAAATTCATTGCATGCTAAGTGCAAAGTAAGTTTTGTGGGCATGGAGTTTCATGGGCACAGATTTTTGATAGCCTTGGCAGACTGTTACATGTTGGAATAATGTAGAAATGATATGTCCAGATAGAGTTGATGAGTTGTGTTCTTGTAGTTAGTGTTTGAGTCTATCTGTCATGAGTTGTGTCTTCGTAGTTTTTGTTGTGAGTTGGTGATTTGAATTATTTGGATCTAGATTGTCCTAGAACCTGCCTATATGTGCCTATATAATGTACTGGTTTTCCAAGTAGTTTGATCAATGGGATTTTATTGCATTCTTGTGCATCTCTCTGATTTTCTAATATGGTATCAGAGCTAGAGAGGGAGATATAGTGAGGCCTCAGATCTGAGAGCAAGAGGGTCTAGATCTATGAGAGCCGTGAGATCTTATTGGTTGTGGCTCATTACTATCTATTATATTAAATGTTGTGGATCAATGATTTGTAGAAATTTTAAAAGAACATGGTTGTTAGATGCGTAGGTGTGATTTATGGCATAAAATTGTGGACACTTTGATTTGTTTGCTGAATCAGGGGTGGCGTGAAGTTATTTTCTGTGTATGTAACATAAAGTGTGAGAAGTAGTGGGATGTTTTATTCAACTCATATTCTCTCCACGGTGGTGAGTTGTTGGTTTGATTTTTACGTTTCCAAAACAATTTTCCAATCCATAAAGTGAATTTGTTTTTTTATGAAGAGTACAGTGCGGTAGATTAAAGGAGTTGTATGGGATTCAATTTTTGATGGTGAAAAAGAATTTACGTGGTACAAGGAGTTAAATACCTTTTTTATTGGGCGAAAGATAAAAATTGTTGGTAAAAATGTGTATTTGGTTAAAAAAGGTAAAATAAATTTTTGGAAATAGAGTTTGGTAAAGAAAAAAAAGGGAGAAATAAGAAGTAATTAATCCAAAAATGGATCCTGAATAAACCTCTAAGTCTAAAAGACTTCATATAAGAGGTAAAAGGTGCCAAATGGCACAAATACTTTGTAAATTAGAGGAAAATGAAAGTCATAGGCTGCTCTCAGAAATAGTCTCATTGTAGAGATCTCTTCATTCTGAATCCAACGCAACTTGAATGGGAAAAAACTGAATTAGGATGTAGAAGTTATAACAAAATGAAGCTGCCCTTTTTCCTTTGAAAAAAGAGGAAATCCCCTAAGAATGGGTCCTAAAAACCCTTTAAGTCTTCAATGTCGTCTAAAAATCCAAAAACCATCGCAAAAGGAGAAGTTTTGAAAATATCGGATTACACTATCGGGGGGAAAAACCATAAAGAAAACAATGAAAAACGAGCTTATCGGCGGTCAACAGAGCAATGAAGAGGAGTCGTCAGATCTGGTCGATCAACGGTCCAGATCTGATTGCCCAATCGCAATTGGCGATAACAATGGAGCTCTTAACAAACGCCCCTGGGCTTATGCGATTGTGACAAGTCGCATCGCAATATCGCATCAGAGCCACCCAGAGGAGCAGGGATATATATATATATATATATATATATATATATATATATATATATATATATATATATATCGATATATATATATATATATATATATATATATATATATATATATATATATATATATATATATATATATATATATATATATATATATATATTTGCGATGCGATGGCTAGACCCGACAGGGCTATAGGCGATAGTTGATATATTTTAAAATCTACCAAATGACATTTTGCTATGTATTTTCGCATATTTCATTTAATAAACAAAAAGCGAAGGGATGCGCCGATGTGATGAATCCAGACCCGAAGGGGTTCCGAAATGAAAATGCATATTATTTCAAATCCGTCTAAAGCCATTTACGGTATTTTTCCATGTTTTAATGTATTTTTAAAATGCAAAGGGGAAGCCACGGAATAGGGCAGTGGCAACATGCGATAAGCGATTTCAGGTGGACCCGATAGGAATATAGTGCACATTTATGAAGATTTGAAGTCTGATAAACAGATATTTGGTGATTTTTCCCGTGTTTTACAACATTTCTCTGTGTAAACATGGAACGACTATTTCTAGGGATTTCAAGCACCGATGGTTCCATTCTGTTATAGAATAGGTGACCACCATCCCTGAGGGCATTTAGCAATGATTGCTAATGCTCAGAGAGGGGATTTGACAGGGCCAAGGCCGGAAGACAAAGATCTCGAAAGGGAAAACAAACAGACAGTGCCGATTGGCTTAAAAAGCCATGAATTTCAAAGACAGAGGGTTTGCTGGTGTTGTTGGTTGCTGAGGTTGGTTTTTGTGGGTTTGGTTCTAAAAGTGAAGCCAAAGCAGGAAGCTAAGGCGAAGGAGGCAGTGCAGAAGCAAAAATAGCAGCCGAGGGAGTCACTTGGGAGTCAAGTGAAAATCCTAGAGGCCTGTAAATTGATAGAGAGTAGAAAGGAGCCAGAGCCAAAGAGCGAGAGCCTGAGCTAGATCTGAAGAGTTAGAGTCAGAGCCAAGAGCCAAAACCAAGAGCCAAAACCAAGAGCCAAGAGCCAGAGCTTCAAGAGCCAGGGGATAAAATGGTGTTTGAACCCACAGTTTCTGTGTAAAGCAGTCAGAGTTGAGCCAAGAGCTTGTAAAAAGGATTTATACCATAATCCTAGAGGGCCTAGTTGAGTTGACTAGAGTTCACAGAGACGTAGACCAAGAGTTTTGGGTGAAATCCTAATTAAATTGTTGTCTTATGTGTTATTTTTACTGCTGCATTATTTACTGTTAAATGTATTTATATATCGATTCAAGCACAATTACATATCAACAAAAACAATAGATTTTAAAGCATATAATCAGCTTAAAACAAATACCAGCATACACCTTAATGTCAAGCACTTTTTAATTCCACATTGGTTAATCAATAAAACTTGGGAATATTTAAGCTTTGGGAGTGGGAGAGGTTCTTGTAAGTTAGAAAAAAAGCCTAAGTGCCCCACTTTTCAAATCAGGTGGTATCAGAGCTTAATTTTGGTTAACCCCACCTTCAAAGAAGGTTATATCAGAATGCTTGATTGACAGAGCAAAGATTGCTTGTCTGGCAGGTGTTTGGGCAGTCAAGGATTGATTGTCTGATTGATGTATGCTT
Source organism: Pinus tabuliformis (assembly GCA_031772625.1). Taxonomy (NCBI): domain Eukaryota; kingdom Viridiplantae; phylum Streptophyta; class Pinopsida; order Pinales; family Pinaceae; genus Pinus; species Pinus tabuliformis. The sequence continues at coordinate 1,052,711 of CM062806.1, forward strand.
GTTGCAGACTAACTATTTTTTGAGTTTGCAGAGGTGAAGGGAAAGTTGTTGATAGCTCAACCTAGGATGGGCAAGAAGGAAGAAGGGCTGAAGGCATTCTTCTATCCCAAAGGACCTCAAAGCAATCCTTGAAGCACAAGAGATTTGTTGCAGAAGATTTCTTAAATAAGCTTTTATTAATCTTGTTTGAAGTTCTTTTGTTCATTGGTATAATGACAACTTCTACAAGTGAATCCTCAAATTCCTCCCTCATCACAAGACTCTTTGATGAAGAAATGAAGCAAGAACTGTCCACCATGATGGATATGGTGAGAGAAATGTATGAGGATGTAAGGAAGAGCAACAGACTTAGAGAGCAGTTGAATTCCATGAAGGAAGAGAAGCAGTTGCTTTCTGACAAATTGCAGGAAATGGAGAGGCAACTTCATATTGCAAATATGAACCTAAAAAGGATGCATGAGTTGGAGACACAGCTCTTTGTTGCACAAGAAGCCTTGGCCAAGTATCAACTTGAAGAAGAGGGAAACCATTCCTGTTTGTCTTCAAATTACTCTAAGGATGCTTATATTAGTTCTTTTGAAAAATATATTAGAGGCATAGGTTCCAAGCTAATGTCCACGATGGGCTATGAAGGAAAAGGCTTGGGTAGACATGAACAAGGTATTGTTGAGCCAATAATGGTTGAGGAAAGGCCTAAGTATTTGGGTCTTGGCTATGGACAGTCTTATGGAAAGTGTTCCAAAGCTACCATGAAGGCCATTGAAACAACTCCAACAAGGGGTTGCATTGCAGAGTGTGAAGATTGTATTTAGGAAGAATGTAATAGCCTGAAACATCATTTGCAGGATGCAGGTGTTCAGAGGCACACACTTGAACCAGAGAGTTGGGGAGACTCTAACAACCTTGAAGAGATTGATGGGGTTCCATGGGAAGCCACTTCTTCATTTGCTTCACCTCTTCATGAAGGCAATAAAGGTGAAAGAGAAAGGTATAAATCTGGTTCTAAACATTTTCCTTTTGATTGTGCAAAGTATGATAAATTTACACATAGAGATGGAAAAATAATTGCTTGTTCCTTTTGTGGTTTGGATAGCCATAATGTTTCCAGATGTTGGAAGAGAATGGCCACATACAAGGAGCAGAAGAAGGAAAAGAAGGAAGAAGCCAAAGGTTCCTTGGACAAGGAAAATCATGTTGTCAAGAGGATGCTTCACCTCTTCATGAAGGCAATAAAGGTGAAAGAGAAAGGTATAAATCTGGTTCTAAACATTTTCCTTTTGATTGTGCAAAGTATGATAAATTTACACATAGAGATGGAAAAATAATTGCTTGTTCCTTTTGTGGTTTGGATAGCCATAATGTTTCCAGATGTTGGAAGAGAATGGCCACATACAAGGAGCAAAAGAAGGAAAAGAAGGAAGAAGCCAAAGGTTCCTTGGACAAGGAAAATCATGCTGTCAAGAGGATGCACATGCAGTGCACTTACTGCCATAAGCAAGGAAATCTTGCTACAAAATGTTGGACTCTGAATCTAGCAATGCTTCCACAAAAGCTGAAGAAAGTGGAAAGAGAAGATGGCAGAAATGGAAGTGAAGATTCCTTGAATGATGTGTCTCGAAATGATTCACATGATGATGCTGATGTGCAGACAAAGGTAGTACCTTTGAAAGGTGTTGGTAAGGAACGGTTAGAGTTCTTATCCGATTAAGATTGTATGTCTATTGATGCATCTACATTATATTTCATTTTGGGTTCAAAAGTACAGTGTGCTTAAGTGAAAGTTGAAGGATGAAATGCGTGCATGAGAATGAGATGCATGAACGCAGTGATGTTGATGATTTCCTTGTTTTTGAACATGTATGTGTAATTAACTTGCAGGGTTGATTTATTTGACATGCATGTGATGCCATGTTGACTTGGGAGAAGTTAACTTAGTCTCCAAATGGAGATAATGATGAAGTGTTTCATCTTTTGAAAAAGAGTCCAAATGGTCTTTTTCTACATGCTTGGCTTGAAGAGTCATTTGCTCAAAAGCATGTTTTGTGGGCTGGTTATCTAGTCCATCATTTGTATGCGGATGTAAGACATGGAGGTGTTCACAAGATGTGAAATATGTTTCTTTTGTTGAAGCAGGAGTTTAGTCCATCCAGTTGTTGTCTTTATGCCTATTTTTGTTAACAATTGTTGTTGGTAGCTTGTCAAACAGGTATAAATGAAATTTTTGTGGAGCAGATGTACTTCACATTTGTTTGAGCCATCTTGGATCAATGATCAAGGCAGAGAAGTTAAAACTACCTTCTGTGACCATCTAAGCAGGAGTTTTGTAGGAAGGCAACGAAGAAGGTAGCTCCTCCCAGGAAGACCAACCCATCCAAGAAGGGAAGTGGTCAGAAACTTTGGTTCAGAGGCACAATGCAAGGAAAGAGTAGGGAGACTGAAAGAAGAGGGTGAGTCACTCTCATTTACTGTTTAGATCAGTATATTAGTCTTTTGGAGACAAAAATTTCTTTGGTGGGAAGGCGTGATCCAAAAATGGATCCTAAATAAACCTCTAAGTCTAAAAGAATTGATATAAGAGGTAAAAGGTGCCAAATGGCACAAATCCTTTGTAAATCAGAGGAAAATGAAAGTCACAGGATGCTCTCAGAAATAGTCTCATTGCAGAGATCTCTTCGTTCTGAATCCAATGTAACATGAATGGGCAAAAACTGACTTAGGATGTAGAAGTTATAACAAAATGAAGCTGCCCTTTTTCCTTTGAAAAAAGAGGAAAAATCCCCTAAGAATGGGTCCTAAAAACCCTCTAAGTCTTCAAAGTCTTCTAAAAATCCAAAAACCATCGCAAAAGGAGAAGTTTTGGAAATATCAAATTACACTATCAGGAGGCAAAACCATATAGAAAACAATGATAAATGGGCTTATCGACGGTCAACAGAGCAATGGAAAGGAGCCTTCGGATCTCGCCGATCAACAGTGCAGATCCGATCGGCCAATCACAATCGACGGTGGCAGATGGAGGATATCAGAACATGTTATATGATTATTGCGATCGTGATATCACAATCAATGATAACAATGGAGCGCTTACCAAACAGCCCAGGGCTTATGCGATATGCGATTGTGACAAGTCACATCACAATATCGTATCAGAGCCACCGAGAGGAGTGGTGATATACGTTTTATATCTATATATATCTATATATATAGATACACACACACACACATATATACACATATATGCAATGCGATGGATGGACTCGACAGGGCTATAGGCGATAGTTGATATATTTTAAAATCCGCCCAATGACATTTTGCTATGTATTTTCACATATTTTGTTTAATAAACAAAAAGCGAAGGGATGCGCCGATGCGATGAATCCGGACCCGAAGGGGTTCCGAAATGCAAATGCATATTATTTCAAATCTGTCTAAAGCCATTTACGGGATTTTTCCATGTTTTAATGTATTTTTAAAATGCAAAGGGGAAGCCACGGAACAGGGCAGTGGCGACATGCGATAAGCGATTTCAGGCGGACCTGATAGGAATATAGTGCACATTTATGAAGATTTGAAGTCCGATAAATAGAGATTTGGCAATTTTTCCTGTGTTTTACAGCGTTTCTCTGTGTAAATAGGGAATGACTATTTCTAGGGATTTCAAGTGCCAATGGTTCCATTCCATTACAGAATAGGTGGCCACCATCCCTGAGGGTGTTTAGCAATGATTGCTAATGCTCAGAGAGGGGATTTGAGTGGGCCAAGGCTGGAAGACAGAGAGCTCGAAAGGGAAAACAAACAGACAACGCCGATTGGCTTAAAAAGCCATGAATGTCAAACAAAAGGGGTTGCTGGTGTTGTTGGTTGCTGAGGTTGGTTGTTGGGGGTTTGTTGCTGAAAGTGAAACCAAAGTAGGAAGCTAAGGCGAAGGAGGTAGCGCAGAAGCAAAAAGGGCGACCGAGGGAGTCACTTGGAAGTCAAGTGAGAAGCCTAAAGGGCTGTAAACTGATAGAGAGAAGAAAGGAGCCAGAGCTGAAGAGAAAGAGCCAGAGCCAGAGCTGAAGAGCTAGAGTCAGAGCCAAGAGCCAAAACCAAGAGCCAATAGCTAGAGCTTCAAGAGCCAGGGGATAAAATGGTGTCTGAACCCACTGTTTCTGTGTAAAGAAGCAGGAGTTGAGCCAAGAGCTTGTAAAAAGGACTTATACCATAATCCCAAAGAGCCTATTTGAGTTGACTAGAGCTCATAGAGACATAGCACAAGAGTTTTGGGTGAACTCATAATTAAATTGCTGTCTTATGTGTTGGTTTTTACTGCTGCATTATTTACTGTTAAATGTATTTCTATATCAGTTAAAGCACAATTACATATCAACACAAACAACAAATTTTAAAGCATATAATCAGTGTAAAGCAAATACCGGCATACACCTTAACGTCAAGCACTTTTTAATTCAATATTGGTTAATCAATAAGACTTCTGAATATTTAAGCTTTGGGAAGGTTCTTGTAAGTTAGACAAGAAGCCTAAGTGCCCCACTTTTCAGATCAGTAATTTTGGCTTTGTTTTCTTTATTGGAAGGAAGATTAAGTCTTGTTTATATCCTGTGCTGGTGAATTTGGATCTGGTGAATTTGGGTGTAGATCTAGTGATTTTTTTTTTTGTCATTATGTCAAATTTTCTGGCTGAAACTTATTTGATTGAGACCACAAGGCTTGATGGGGGAAATTATGCAAATTGGAAATTCAAGGTATTAACAGTTTTAGAGGGAATTAATTTGTGGCCCATAGTGAGTGGGGTGGAGCCCAAACCCACTATTGTTGCAGCTATTCCAGATTGGGAAAAAAGAGAAACAAAAGCAAAGGTGTTGCTATGAATGTCAGTTAAGGACAACATCATTCCATATATGAGGGATTGCAAAACATCCAAATAAACATGGGATGTTCTCAAAAGCTTGTTGAAACATCTAATACTAACCGGATTTTGTTCTTGAAGACCAAGATTTTTGCAATTAAAATGGAGGCCAATGAAAGTATAAGCAATTTTATTTCCTGTGTCAAAGAGTTAAGTGATAAGTTAGGAGACATTGGTGAAAAGGTGTCCAATACTGACTTGGTCACCATCACATTAAATTGCTTAGTGCAAGATTATTAAAGTTTTGTTTCAAGTCTTTTAGCTAGAGAGAAGCCTCCTATTTTTGATGAACTAACAGGTATTCTTCTACAAGAGGAAGCAAGGATGAAGAAAATCAATTTGGGCTCAAACAATTCAGATTTGGCATTGGTAGCCAAGGGTAAGCAGCCATACAAAGGCAAGCCATGGGACAAAATAAAAGGAGGAAAGTTTCAAGCAAAGCAGGAAGGTATGGCACAATCTAAATTTCTAGTTCAAGATAAGAGAAATGATGATTGTTATTATTATGGCAAACCTGGACATCATGCTAAAGTATTATGATTAATGGAAAAAAACATGTGAGCAATTTATGAAACCGACGTTTCGGACTAGCTAGGTGAGTCCATCATCAGGGAAATGAGATCTGTATTTTGAGAAGAGAGAGTCAAGAAAATGTGAACCTATTAATAGAAGGATAGAGAGATAACTTAGGGTTGGGGAGGTCGGCTTGGATTTCATATATTTATTAATAAATTGATTAAATTAATTTTAATTTATTTTTAATTAATAAATTTTAGTTAATAAATTTAAAACTTAATTAAAAATAAAATTAATTTAACCTAAATTAAAATAAAATTAATTTAAACTAAATTTAAAATAAAATTAATTTAATTAATTAGTTAATTAAATTAACTTTAAATTTAGTTTAGATTTTATTTTAATTAATTAATTAATTAATTTAAACTAAAGATTGCTATAAAGGGAAATATAATGAGTCTAAACAGAGAAAAAAAAGGCATAATGGGAATTTTGTGGACAAAGACACCTCAACCAATGATGGATTTAAAAATCTCAAATCATTTGTTTTTGATGCTCCATTTTCTACTGAGACTGATGATGTAAATGCTTGGTTCATTGATTCTGGTGCATCACTCCATATGTCTTGTAATAAGGATTGGTTTGATGAATATCATGAGAACATTGATGGAACATGTGTTTATCTAGGAGATAATATATCCCTTCAAGTTCAAGGATATGGAATAATAGGTGTGATGTTGCCTAATGGAAAAGACAGATAGATCCATGATGTGATGTATGTTCCTGGTATAAAAAAATTTTAATTTATGTTTCTACTATTTCCGCTCAAGATCTAAAGGTGAAATTTGTAAAATCACAATGTGTTGTTAAAGATATCCAGGATCTCTACAAGGTTATTTCCATAGGTGTTTTGGAGAATTTTGTATCTACAGATAAATACTAATTTCCTAGATAAGTAGCTGTATCTAGAACAATAGTTTAAAGTGTTTTAGTCTTTTCCTATAAGAAATAGATAATATGAGAAGATGAGAAGACCTACATGTAGTTCCGCTTTCCTCTCATCTCCCTTGTATCGATCTTGTCATTCCTTCCCGTACTTAATACGCTTGCGAAGCACTTGTAAACACAACAGGAAATAAAGAATCGATCAAAGCACATGATCTATTGAGTATAAGTGAAAGGAATCAGATATAATTCACACATATAAGATTTATGGAACAATAAAAACATATCGGAGAAAGGTTCAAACACTTTATTGAATAGAAGAAGGAATTACAACCATTAGTGTCTGATTCAAAACCATTCCTCTAGCTTGGATCCCATCCACATCACATCAAAAGCATGACAAACTTGTAGCATTAGAATACTTGCTTCAAATCCAAATCTCATAGCAACATTATCTCCTTACAATTCAACATAATCTAGCCCTTGATCACTTAGATGAGTGGTCAATTTATAGGAAGATGAAGGAGGTTTTGTCATAAATGGTGGCATTGAATGGCCTTCAATACTTAGAATTATTTCCATGGAGGAAGGGATGAGAGGATAGGATGCATCTTAAATCATTCCTCATCCATTTTCGAGCTCATAGGAGTTGATAAGTGAGGGAACCTTCTATATGACTCCAAAATATAGGAATATTCCCCAAACCCTATCTGAATTTCGCTCCATCACACCCAGCGTAGGTGAAAGGAAGCCTAAGTGCTATGCAGAGCACCCTGGCATGGACTTAACTTCTCTGCAACGCACCTTTACATGGGCCTACCCGCACTGGTCTTTCTAGAGGCTATTTTTGGATGTCTTCAAGTCATGAAACTATCTGGGAAGGAGGCATTTAAAGGGGTGACTTGTTTAGGGCATCTAGCAACTAAAATTAGGGTTTGATGAGCCCTAAAAAACTGATCTAGATGATGGGATTGATGCGCCAAAATGGATCTATAATAGCTGCCCCCTAAAGCACGAAGTCAGAAAAATGCCAATGTCGAATGAAATTCCTTACGATGTGATGAGGAGGTATCAAAGTGGAAGGTGACCTGCATCAATTACAATACATATATCATGATATTTGATTTTACATGAATTGCTGAGGGAAGGCATACCCATGCTCAGCTTATAAATAGGACTCCAATTTGAGGAAGAAGTGGTTTCTACGATAGCAACTGGTTCCGGTGATGTTGCAACTTCTCAAAACATGTTGATTTATGTGAATTGGCTGGCTAATAAGGCTACTCATTGCAACTGTTCCTCAAAAAAGGGTAAAACAACCAAGTGAAAGCCTATGTTTGGCCAAAGGGATGGTGGTGATGGGATGAAAACAACCAAGGCTCATCTGATGAAAAAGGCTGATAGAATGGCAATCATGAGGGTTAAAAATGGAAATGGTTTCATTTTTACACAAGCTTGAACCATAGGGAACTATGCTTGGATTCAGTTTCATGTTTACACAAGCTTGAAATGAAAAACTATGCTTAAGATTGGCTTACATGCCCCCAACATGATGAAAGGGAGAACCTCCTGTAACCAGATGGAGGTTGCTGTGTTGAAGCAGGACAGTTATCCAACACCTATTTGGCTTCATCCAGATAGGGAAAAAGGTGAATGGGGTATTCCCTTCAGATAACCTATAGGGAAACTTAAATTTACCACTAGGTGCATGCCCCCCAAGCTTCATTACATTCACCTAAGTAGACTACTTGTGGCTATCAGGTGGATGGAATGGAGGTTCATTTACGAGATCAAGTGAAAGACTCGATTGGGATTTTATGAGATCTAATTAAAGACTCGAATTGGAACTTTTCTCTAGGGGACCTTGTTTCATTTTTTAATGAGCTTGACACAAGACAAGGAACTCTGCTCAGATTCCTTATTTCATTTTTTAACAAGCTTGACACAAGACAAGGAACTATGCTCATATTCCTTGTTTTATTCTTTAACGAGGTTGACACAAGACTAAGAACTATCCTCATATCCTTGGTTTCATTTTTTAATGAGCTTGAGACAAGACAAAGAACTATGCTTATGGGCATGTTTCATTTTTTAATGAGGTTGACACAGTAAAAGAATTATCCTCATATCTTTGGTTTCCTATTTTAATGAGGTTGACACAAGACAAGGAACTATCCTCATGTGACCTGTTTCATTTTTTAACGAGGTTGACACAGTGAAAGAAATATCCTCATATTCCTTGATCACAACTCATAAGAGGTCATGAAGGAGAGATCTTGTTCCAATGCCCCCAGTACATGATGTACAACATCACTGAATTGATCGTCAATTGATGTAGGTATGGAACAAGTTTCCACATAATTTACTCGTGGCAGGGAAGATAACATTGGTAAAAAAGGACCATTTAGGGAAGATGGTTGATTGCAAGCCTCTTTTGGACTGGGAAATGAAAGTTGGTCAACAGTGACAATTCTGCCTCCATGCGAGAAACACATCACTCGATAGAGTGTTGAAACAATAGCCCCCATGTCATAAACACAGTCGCGCCCAAGAAGTAAATTGTAATCTAAAGGGCCTAGGAATACCATCACATTCAGATAAATTATTTTTCCTCCCAAAGTAATAGGCAACTGAGGAAGGATCCCTAATGGTTGAATGGTTCCTCTGTTAAAAGCCAACATATTGTAGGTAACTAGCACAAGTGGTCATGAATTGAGTGCTTGCCAAGCAGTTGAGGAAAGGATACTCACTGATGCACCTTCATCTATAATAGTGCTGGGTAAAATCATATTACAAACCTTTGCTATGATCCAGAAAGGAACATAAGAAGGAAGAAAACATCCTACCAGTCGATTCCAATCAAATAAAGTGACCAAACTACATGGAGGGGGTACCGTATAAACGAGAGTATTATCCCCTTGAGTTACAAGAGTGGAAGGATTTTCCTCTTGTCTTGATGGAACAAGAGGATTGTCTCCAAGATCATTAGAGTCTAAAGAAATAAAAAGAACCTGAGTGGTATCATACTCACTCTCTTCAAGAAAGGTACGATTAACTGAAGGTGAAATCGGGTCAACTGTTTCCTTGACCTGTTGATTTGGGTCAGGCATAGAATCATAGGATTCACTTTCAGAGAGAGTGCGTTTGACTGACGGTTTATTTTGGTTAGTCAATTCATCAACTAGTGAAGGATTTAGGGAGATTTTCCTATAACCAGATGGAAGTCGCTGCGGAGAAGCAGGACAGTTATCCAACACTTTTTTGGCTTTGTCCAGTAGGGACAAAGGTGAATGGGGTGATTCCCTTCACAGAACCTACAGGGAAACTTAAATTTACCCTTCTTTCCATGAACTTTACTACCAGTAGTTGATGGTGTGTCACCAACGTGATCTCTAGAAGTTGATGACACACGATGTTGTGAATGAGAAGACCATTCTTCTAATATTTGAGGAATATCAGGACAATTTCAAAGAAGATGGTCTCCCACACAAAGTTTTCATGGATATCGAATTTTGTGAGGCTTGATGGATGGTCTCTCATCAGATGTTGCATTCAAAGCAATGGTTTCTTGTTCTTCTTCCCTTTCTTCTTCTTCTTAGCCACCTGGTTACTAGTACCAATACCTTCACCATGCAAAGAGGAAGAAGGGGAGCAAGAAACAACCGAGGAAGAAGGCAAAGGGTCAAATTTAGGATCAATTGGAGGTTGATTTTGTCCAGTTGGAGGTGTACTCTATTGCGGAGAAATAACGATATTTTGAACCAAGGTTGAAAGCAACCATACTAGTGTTTCAAGAATAAGTACCCTAGGGCTTTGGGTTAGAACCTCAACCTGATTGAGTCATCTATCAGGGAGTTGGATGAGCACCATAAGTGAAATGTCATTACATGGTCTCCTGGATCTTCATCAATCTTCCCTTTGAACTTTGGGATATCCGAGGGAAGTTTAGTTGGGACTGGAGGCCAAGCCAAATTGTATTGAATCAGATCATTTGTCAATTTAGTTAAGTCTAGAAAGTTCAGTGTGGCTAGAAAAGGGAGTCGTGGTGGACCTTGGGAATTCCATTCAGTGTGGGCGGGATTCCCAAAAGTTTGAAAAGAATGACCTGGATTTTGAAAAACACCAGGTTTCTCGAAGTAACTCATAGAGCCTACTGAACCGAAAGGTACTCCTTGCGGTCTAGCAAAGTTCGGATTTTGACCAACTCCTGCCAAAAATCCTCCGTAACAAGTGAAGTTACCCCCTAACGAAGTATTAAAAGGAGATGACATCTCCTGATAAGGATTCCATGCATTAGAAAGGGGTAGAAAATTCTGAAACAAATTAATTGAAGAATACGACACATTCCCTTGTTGTCCAAAAAATTGATTCCCATTTCCTATCCCACTAACCATAGGGTTTGTCCAACTGTGGAAGGGGTTATTTCCTTGAACTGTAAAAGAAAAAGGCATTGACCCTATTGTTGGATTGGAATGTGCCATATGACCACTTCCAAATGGGAAACCCTAAAAAGAAGTTGATCCTCTCATCATGGATGTAGAGGCAGTTGATGGTATTGATGAGCCCCAGAAATGGGTAATTATATGGGCTCATTTTTTCTCTTAATTAAACTTAATCCACCATTCTCATTATTTTATTGCATGTTTTTTATTATATTTATGCTAATAAAGTGAATTGGGTTAGTCATTATGCCAAAAAGTCTAATGTGTGCTTTATGCAGATTTTTGTTCAATTTTGAGACAAAATCAAAGGTTTAATGAGCATTTGGCAGCCAAATTCGAGGAAGAACAAGGGAGAGGATTTGTAGGAAGGTGTCCCCTTCATTTATGAACCCTTACCTCGAATTATCCATCAGAAACTCAGAGCACAAAGGTCCACATTCCAAGGGGCAACCGAGCAAGTAAAGAAGGACTGATGTTTATCCTCAATTTTGGAAAGCCGAGCTCCTTGATTTTAGGAGCGTTGTTGGGGGACTCCATTTGTATAAATAGGGGGGTTTAGGGCCTCAATTGTTTTAGTTATATTTTAGCCATTTCATAGTATATTTTCACACTTTTGTGTAGCCTTGTACTCAACTCATTTTCGAGCTCTTTTTGAAGACAGTTTTGTGATGTAACTACTATTTTTGTTGATCAATGAAGATGAATCCAGTTTTGAACCAACACTGATATTTTCTAGAGGGCTGAAGCTCTTGGGTTAGGGCCCAACGCAAGCCACCCAACACCTCCTTTGTGTATTTATATGTTTTTGCTTGCATTCATAGGATAATTTCTGTTGTTTAGGTTAAATCTTGCTTTGGTAAAATAGGTTAATTTGATGGTTAAAATAGTTGTTCTTGGTTCAAGTTGCTTAAGTAGTTTGCTGTAGTAATAGAGAAAGATCCAAAAAGGCTACCAACAGGTCTTGATCTCCTTTCTCCCTCCTTGAGACCATGATTTTAGGTCAAGGCACTACTGCTGCCACCAAAAACATAGTTTTTTCCCTTTATGCAATTGCTAGTGTGGTGTTTTGAGTTGAAAAAGTAGATATTAGTTTGGATTCACATGCTTAGATCCTTTCTTGTTCATTTACCATGGCTTTCTCACATAACTTTCTGTTCATGAAGTTCTGTTCAACAGGTCTTTGTTTTTGGGTCAGATTTTAGGTCAAAATAGACAAACTCTGTTTTTTCGGTTCTTGCTTAGGTCAGTTTTGGGCAGTAAGTGTGCAGCTCACTTGTAGAACACTCCAGCTTATAATTCCTCCATAGCATAGCCTATACCAGTTCACCTCTCAAGATTTCCCCACTCATTCGCCTCATTTCACTGATCTGCCCTAATTTCTGCATTTTTGTACAAAGTTTCTTTCTTTCCCTTTGAACAAATCCAACCATCGCTTTCGTTCCTGATCTTCATTGACAGAGTCCTAGACCCTTCAAAACCTTCATCCAACCTTAATTTCCCTTTTCCCACCATTTTTCAAACTTCAAACTCCAAAAACCACTTGCGGCCTCCTCCTGTAGATCCTCCTATAGAACCTCCTGTAGATCCCCTGCAACCTCCTGTAGAAGTTCATGCGAGAAATTTTTCGAATTCTAATCACAATGGAAGTCTCCAAAAGGGTACGAGGGACTTCTTAGGACATCTCCACACCTTCCTCATCTTCAAAAAAATCCAACTCCATCCTCCATTACCACCAAACCTCTGCACAATCACAATTAGTCAAACCATAAGCATAATAGTTCCACATAAAAATACCCAAAAGTACAAAAGGATGATTTCTTCTCATTTCTCTTCAGAAGTAGCTTGAATAAATGAAATTTACCTTTTTAGTAGCCAATGGCAACCATTTCAGTAGTTTCCATCTCTTTTCTTGCAAAATTAGGGTTTCCTAGGGTTTGCTAGGGTTTGTGTTTCATTTCAATTTTCCTTCTCTTTCTGCAAGTAGAATAGCCCTTGTAGAGTTAGATTTCTTTCATCAGAGTAAAAGCTTCTTCTGAGAACTCATAGAAGTTGGCTTAAGCTCCTAGTGAACTTGCACCAACTGATCAAGTGACAACCTATAGTAAGAGCTAGTACTTGTGCATACAACACCGTCGCTTCCAAGTTTGTTACGAACTATCGGGTTGATAAAAGTAAAGAAGGAAGCCTACGAGTTGCAGTATTATTGCTGCAATACTGGAGATCACCACTCTTTTTGGAACCATTGCTGGGGAAGCGTCAGAGTATTTTGTGATTACTGCTTTTCTTCTATTTTCTACTACAACATTCTGCTAAGTAGTTATTTCAGCAAAAGTAGAGTAGTTGTTTCATTTCAATTTTGCAATTTCATTTCAACAAGCGTAGATTAGACATTTCCTGCTTTCATTTCAATTTTGTAATTTCATTTCAACAAGCGTAGACTAGACATTTCCTGCTTTCATTTCAATTCTGCAATTTCCATTTTAGCAAGCATAGATAAGACATTTCCTGCTTCCATTTCAATTATGCAATTTCCATTTTAGAAAACGTAGATTAGTCATTTCCTGCTTTCATTTTAATTCTGCAATTTCATTTCAGCAAGTTCATTTCAGTTAGTTGCAATTTGTTGTTCAATCCATTTCAGTTTTGTAGGTGCAAGCATAAAGAAAACAAAAATCACCCAAAAAGAGATTTCCTTTCATGCCTCATAGGAACAGAGATAATTCAGAAAAATGTTTGCCCAACACCCCCACTGCTTCACACAGCCAACCTTCTCTCTTCTTCAATGGCTGCAATCAAGAAACACCCTTAGGTAACAGCCAGACATATTTGAAGAACCTATAGGGGAAGAAGAAGAAGAAACCCATTCCTCTGGAGCCAATGACTGAAAATAGAAATGTTGGGAGCGGTACCTTGTATTCCAACTCATCTCTTAGGAGTGAATTTGAGAATCGGCTGGAAGATTTCAAGAGCGAGATGAGGCAGATTCTCGCCATGCATATCAAAAGAAAACAAGAGGAATCAGAGAGGGCTTTGGTCATCTTTTGTCCCAGGTGCACTAGAAAGCATCCTAGGAACAAATGTCCATTGCACTCTATAGAAGTGTGTTTAGTTTCTGAAGAAGACCATCCTACAAATCAGTGCCCTTCCTTGCCCAGAATTAAAGCTGCATATCAGAGGGCCAAAGGAGCCACTAAAACACTCTATTTCATGAACCAAAGGAGGCCACATGGACCCATACCTTAGCATCAGGGAATGCAAGGGACATCCCAGACCTATTACAACCCTAATCAAGCCACTTCCATGCCTTCTTGGGGTCCCCCTGCTCATCCTTCCTAGTCCACACCCACTCCTTGGTCATATCCATCTCAATACCATACTCCTCTAGTCGCTCATTCGTTTCACTCTTATGCTCAGCCACAACCTCATTGGAATGCACCTCATCGGGGGTGATGATCTGAATTGGATCCATCAAGAACTATCAAAGAACCATGACTGTATCAGGTCGGGACAAATCTCTAAAGAATTCAGAAACCGTGATAAAAAACACCCCTGAACCAGTGGCAATGGCAGCCAGCGTGGAACGACGAGGACCTCGGTCAAAGCGCACTGACCGAGGCCCATGGAGACTGTGCAAGAGGTCAAAGTAGCCCCTGGGAGCCCCAGATCGGGAAAAGGAGGTGGATTCTGATGCGCGATTAGCGATCGCTGGGAAAACAAGGCCGAAATGGGGGAAGCCCGAGCACAAGGACGCATGGCGAACTAGAGAACCGCAGGCAGAAAAGGGAAAAAAGCGCTGAACGTACAAAGGTAGGACCCGCACTTTGGAAACCGGTGGTATTGATCGGGGCGCCCTCAAACGGTAAGCAGTTTTGGATGGAAGCGGAGCAATCCCACTCAACGATCGATGCGTGGCAAGTAGAGGTGAGAGAAAACCACCGTTGATCGCGTATTATAAGTCAAGCAAGTCAACCGCACGTAACGTGCATATGGCATCGGATCTGGAGGCCCCAGATCGGATGGCTGAGATAACGCTTGATGAAGGAAGCAAAATCGATGAAAGAATACGCTGCGATTTGTAAAGATTTGGAATCCGTTTGACCGCCACGGTGGAGGAAAGACTTCATCCACGATGTAATTGAAGAAATGAACCGACGAAGCAGGCCAGCACTGTTTAGAGGAGGATATGTGGCCACTTCCTGAGAGTTCATGCTGACGCCAAATAGGGAACTCCAAGCACAGCTACAGAAGGTGAATCGACAGAGGCGGAAGAGGAACTGATCAGGCATGAGTTCGAATGGCTTCAAAGCCATGAATAGCAAAAACATACACAGTTAAGTTGGAGAACAGTCCGAGAGACGAAGAAAGAAAAAAGAGAGACCAGAATCCTGAGAGGAGGATGGAATACACAGAGAAAGAAGACAGTGAAGCAGGAGCAGAAAGAGGATAGAGGGCCGAGCTGACCAGAGGCAGTGTCGAGCACCAAAGAGCTTGAGAGATTCAAGCCATCCCATCGAGGAATCTGTCCGGGCTCAACACCATATTGGGCTCTCCACTATAGACCAGAAGGTCACAGAGATGGTAGGAAGAAGAAGTTTGTGTACTCAAGTGGCTTGGGGAATCCAAGAACCACCCTGCCAAGCAAACCTGCTTCAGGAGAACTCACATTGAGTCCCTGTATTGTAATTCTCTTCTTAAAGGCACAATATAACAAGGCCACCACTGAAAGCTGGATCAGAGATGTATCCCTTGAGAATAGGGTGAACTCCTTATTAAAATTCTTGTGTCTTTGTGTTTTCTTACTATATTTCTCTGTTGTCTTTCCATTTTATTGTCTGTGTATTGGAAATCTGATCGATTCGTTGCTTCAATAACACAGAATGCACACCAGCACATGAGTCTGTAATACCTTTGTCTAATAAATCTTCAACTGATGTCACTCATAGGGTGATTATCAGATCAGGTGGTAAGAGCTCTAGGCTGTAAGGTTAGACAAGCTTGTGTTGGTTTAGCTGTGAAAGCTTACTAGATCAAAGCTCAAATTAGGAGAATGAGAGTTGGTCGAAACTAATCCTGAAATTGGGAGAGTCTATTCTCGGAAGACAATGTCAGAGGAAGGTTCTATGCGGCCAGACCCTCAATTCATAGAGAGTTTCCTAGCTATAAATTCTATGGTAGAAGAAATGTATAGGGACTTTAGAAAGCATAAGGATGAAGATTCATCAGGTTCTAAACAAGGTAAAGAAGAAGATGAGTCTCATTCATATGACCACTCAAAAGGAAAAGGGAAAGAGGAAAGCTTTCTCACACCTCCTAATAGCCTGTGCATAATAAGAAAGCATATTTGATTAAGCTAGATGTTAAATTTGATTTGTCCATATATGATGGAGAGCTAAATGTTGAAAAGTTGGACAATTGGATTAGACAAATTGATGTGTATTGCAGAGTGCAAAACATCAACTCAGACAAGAGTAAAATTCAGTTGGCAAGCCTACGCCTAGGAGGCACTGCCTTGGTTTGGTGCGAAGGCGGAACCCAAGCTGATATGAAAAAACATGGTAAGACCATCTCGGTCTGGAGTGAATTTGTTGCTGCAATCAAAAAGCAGTTCTATCCATTGGCCTACATGCAACAAGCCATGATGAGTTGGCAAACTCTTCGGCAGTTGAAAGGGAAGATTGTGCAAGGGTATACTCAAGAATTTAGAAAGAGAGCATTGATGTTGGGTATCTCATTAGACTCACTAGAGACTCTTTTGAAGTACATTGGTGGTCTACACAGCTACATGTGGCATACCATCCTCATGTTTAATCCCACTAGTATAGATGAGGTATCTGTACAAGCTACTCATCTAGAAGCTAGAGGAAAGAATGGAAATCCAGAAGTTGGGGGACCATCCCAACCCACTGTAAGTAAGAGAAAGGAGAAAAGAAAGCAGAAGTGGAAAGCAAGGAAGGTTAATACTGCACAGAAAGGCAAAGCTTCATGCACTCACTGTAAAAAGGAGGGGCATGATGAGGAGCACTGTTGGATTCTGCATCCAGAGCTGAGACCTAAGAAGTCCGAGGGCAAGAAGAAGAAGACTACTGTAGCTATTCAGAAAGATTTGGGGTCAGACTCGGGAGATGAAACAATCATTGTAGCTCTAGGTATAAAAGGTAAGAATTCTGAAGCATCTACTAGTAATTCTGCTCAAACTATTATTGATGAAGAACATGAGAGAAAAAGAGATGAGCTTTTCCATATTTGAGTTATTTCCAAACATCAAAAGATTGATACTTTGTTTGATAGTGGCTCACAATTAAATTTGATTTCTGAAGCAATTGTAAAGAAATTGGGATTAGCAACTACACCTCACAAGAAACCATACCCATTAGGATGGTTGAATGATAAAGCACAACTACAAGTGACTAGACAGGGCAAACTCAAGTTTTCTTTTGGGTCAGCATTTGTAGATGAGGTTGAGTTAGACATAATTCCTTTGGATATATGTGGAATTGTTTTAGGAAGTCCTTGTTTTTATGATAGAAAGGCTATTTTCTATAGGGTTGAGAACAAGTATCTACTTGTTAAAGATGGAATCGAATACTTTGTAAGCACTCATAAGCTCAAGAATAATTATACTCTCATAAATTCTGGGCAGATGAAAAGAATGATAAATTCATGCAAACAATTCTTACTAGTGGTTGTAAAGGAAAAGAAACTTGATAAAACCCATGTATTTGAGGGCTGTAATGCTCAGCAACAAGCTGATATAGAAAACATTGTTTGAGAGTATGATGTCCTGTTTCAGGAACCTAAAGGTCTGCCACCAAAAAAGGAAATAGTACATGATATTATTTTGCAGCAAGATGTTCCATTGCCTAACATTGGGATGTATAGGTTGTCTGCTTTAGAGAATGCTGAAATCAAGAAGCAGGTGCAAGAGTCGCTCGAGAAGGGATTCATTGGGCCTAGCACATCACCATGTGGGTCACCAATCGTTTTGGTGAGAAATAAAGATGGCTCATGGAGAATGTGCATTGACTACTGAGCACTGAATAAGATAACAATCAAAAATCGTTATCCCCTTCCTCGCATAGATGATATTTTAGATCAATTGAAGGAAGCTGTTTATTTCACCAAGCTGGATTTGCATAGTGGATACCATCAGGTCAGAGTTGCAGAGCAAGATGCATGGAAGACTGCTTTCAAAACAAATCAAGGATTGTATGAGTGGCTGGTTATGCCTTTTGGCTTGACCAATGCTCCTGCTACTTTCATGAGATTAACGGATGAAGTACTCAGACCTTTTCTTGATGACTTTGTTATTGTGTATCTGGACGACATTCTGATTTTTAGTAAAATGTGGGAATAACACTTAAAGCATGTTAAGCAGACAATAGATGTTTTGAAAGGAGAAAAACTTTATGTTAAACTCTCAAAATGTGAATTTGGAAAAACATCTCTAAATTATTTGGGTCATATAGTATGGGGTGGTGAATTGAAAATAGATCCCTCTAAAGTGGAAGTCATTGTAAACTGGCCTAAACCCAAGTCTGCTACAGAATTGAGAAGCTTCTTAGGAGCAGCACAATATTGGAGGAAGTTCATTTCTAATTTTTCCTCAATTGAAACTCCCTTACATGCTTTGATAGGATTGAACAAGGTGTTTCAGTGGGGAGGCAAACATCAAAAAGCCTTCGACACCTTGAAAGAAAAGATTAGTTCAGCACCTGCACTAGCACTGCCTGATCTACAAAGACTGTTTGAAATCCAAACAAATGCCAGTGACTATGCCATGGGAGCAGTGTTGACACAACATGATAAACCCATATGTTATCATTCTGAGACTTTTAATCCTACAGTAGTTAACTATCCTACATATGATAAAGAATTGTATGCATTAGTTCAGAGTGTGAAAAGTGGAAACATTACTTAATGTGCAGAGAGACAGTAATACATACTGATCATCAACCACTTCAATATCTACACTCCCAAACTAAGTTGCAGCAATCAAGGCATTACAGATGGATGGGTTTTCTACAACAGTTTCATCTAGTCATCAGTTATAAAAAGGGCGTACACAACAAAGTTGCAGACATGTTATCTAGACCCATTATAAATGCATCTACTATACTTAAGCATAATTCTGTGCTACATGAAAGCTACATAGAACAATATGCTCAAGATATTGACTTTAAAGATGTATATGCAATTTTGAGTCAAGGAAAAAATGTAGAAGAATTGGACTATCATGTGAAGGACCGACTCTTATATCATTGTGGGAAACTCTGCATTCCACAATCCAAAAGAGAGTAAAGATAATTAGAGAGGCACACACTTCTATGATATCAGGTCACTTTCGGGTAAGTAAAACAGTTGCACAACTGCAAAGATTTTGTTATTGGCTGAAAATGAATGAGACAATTTCTAGATATGTAAGAGGGTGTACTATGTGTGCTAAAAGCAAGCCCAGCAATAGAAAACTAGGCTTGTACACTCCTTTACCAGTCCCTTATCACCCTTGGGAAAGTGTTTCCATGGATTTTTTTGGAGGATCGCCTAAATCTAGGAAAGGTCATGATTATCTATATTTGGTTGTGGATAGATTCAGCAAAATGTGTATTTTGATACCTTGTAGTAAACCGATTACAGCTGAGAAAACTACAAAATTATTCTTTGAACATGTATGGGTTCATTTTGGATTACCCACTTCTATTGTATCTGATCGAGACACCCGATTTGTGGGGAAGTTTTGGTCAAGGCTGTGGGAAATCATGGACACCCAACTGAAGAAAAGCACAGCTTTTCATCCACAAACCAATGGCCAGACAGAAGTAGTTAACAGGACAGTGATCCAGTTACTTAGAGGATATTGCAACAAACATCCTAAGCTTTGGGATGAACACTTGTGTTAGGTGCAGCATGCTTACCTGTTTTGGTTTCATACCAAGGTCTCCTTTGGATTTTGTCTTTGGTAAAGATACCATAGTTGATGGACATAGTGATGTGGACAAGGCAACTAGGTTCATTGAACAGATCCAGGAGATCCACCAGGAAATACTGGAATAGCTGGAAAAGAGCCAAGCCAAATACAAGGCTAGGCATGACAAGCATCAGATGGAGCATAGTTTTCAAGTTGGAGACTAGGTCTAGTTGTATATTAGCAAGGACAAGATGCAAGGTGAAGGTAAAAAGCCAAAACATATCAATTATGGACCTTTTAGGATACTTGAGAAGATTGGTGAAAATGCTTTTCGCCTTGATCTACCAACTTACATGCACATCTACTCAGTTGTAAATGCAGACTGCTTGAGATTGTTTGAACCTTCAATGATTGAGGATCCTGAAGAGAAAATTCAATTGCCTTCTATTGATGACCTGCTACCTGAATATCTTAATGAATTGCAGGAAGACACAATCTTGGACAGGAAGGTGAGGGTGACGTGTAGAGGAGATGTTGAGTACCTCAGAATTGGACTCAAAGGTTCGAAGCCAAGCACTGAAAAGTGGATTGAGATTGGACAAGTGAGACAACAGTATCCTCACTTAGTCGATTCTTGAAATAAAACCAAATTTTGGTGGTCCAAAACTTTTTCGGTGGGAAGGTCGTGATTTGAATTGGATTCATCAAGAACTGTCAAAGAACCATGACTATACTAGGTCAGGAAAAATCTCTAAAGAATTCAGAAACCATGATAAAAAAACACCCCTGAACCAGTGGAAATGGCAACCAGCGTGGAACGACGAGGACCTCGAGCAAAGCGCGCTGACCGAGGCCCACAGAGACTGCGCAGGAGGTCAAAATAGCCCCTGGGAGCCCTAGACGGGAAAAGGAGGTGGATCTTGAGTCGCGCATCGCTAGGAAAACAAGGCCGAAATGGGGGAAGCCCGAGCACACAGATGCATGGCAAACTGGAGAACTGCGGTGAGAAAAGGGAAAAAAGCGCTGAACGTACAAAGGCAGGACCCACACTTTGGAAACCGACGGTATTGATCGGGGTACGCTCAAATGGTAAGAGGTTTTGGATGGAAGCAGAGCGATCCCACTCAATGATCGATGCGTGGCAAGCGGAGGTGAGAGAAAACTGCTGTTGATCACACGTTATAAGTTGAGCAAGTCAACCATGCGGGACGTGCGTATGGCGTCGGATCTGGAGGCCCCAGATCGGATGGTTGAGATGGTGCCCAATGAAGGAAGTGGAATCGACGAATGAATACACAGTGATTTGTAAAGATTTGGAATCCATTTGACTGCCACTGTGGAGGAAAGACTTCATCCACGACGTAGCTGAAGAAACGAACTGACGAAGTAGGCTAGCACTGTTTAGAGGAGGACATGTGGTCACTTCCTGAGCATTCATGTTGATGCCGAATAGGGAACTCCAAGTGCAACTGTAGAAGGTCAATCAACATAGGGAAAGAGGAATCGATCAGGCATGAGTTTGAATGGCTTCAAAGCCATGAACAATGAAAATATACACAATCAAGTCGGAGAACAGTCCGAGAGACGAAGAAAGAAGATAGAGAGACTAGAATCCTGAGAGGAGGACATAATACACAGAGAAAGAAGACAGTGAAGCAAGAGCAGAAGAGGACAGAGGGCCGAGCTGACCAGAGGTAGCGTTGAGCACCAGAGAGCTTGAGAGATTCAAGCCATCCCATTGAGGAATTTGTCCGGGCTGAGCACCATATTGGGCTCTCCACTATAGACCAGAAGGTCACAGAGATGGTAGGAAGAAGAAGTCTGTGTACTCAAGTGGCTTGGTGTTATAGAAATTTTTGTGCCTTACAACATGAAGCATGAAATTTCAATAATCTAAGGGATCCAAAGTCCCTAAACATGTTGTTCCTACCCCTAGAGGAACAAGGTCAGCAAACCACAGCACTAAATATCAGTTCTCCACCTGAAAACACTCAAAAACAAGCTAGTTCTGGATCATGTCAACTGCTCCACTGAGCATCTGCGCTGAATGTCAACTGCTCCATTGTGTACCTGTGCTGAATGTCAACTGCAAAGAAGGCTACCTACGCTGGGCGAGTTTGGCCAAGTGGCACAGTCATTCCTCAAGGTGTCAATGCCCAGGAAGCTTCCAAAATGACACTTGGATCAGGGAATTCGCCTTGTGATGAGTAAGAGGGTCTAGATCTCCAAGTGGAAGCAAGAACCTCCAAGTGGACTCAAGAACTGAAGAATAACTGAAGTGGGAGAGGACACTAGTCAGCTCCATGCCAAGCTCAAGCTGACTCATCCTTTCTCCAAAACTCCTATATATAGAGCTCTCTCATGAGGTCTAAGGGGGGCTGGAATCTTGTGAATGTAAGGAAGTGATGTTGGTTTGAGTATAGAACTATTGGGTGATTTGCTTGAAGGAGGTGAAGAGGAGATTTCTTTCTGCTGGGAGGTGATGCTGGATTGGGCCTTTTATGGTTGTATCACTTCCTGAATTTTACTTCTTCCATTAATAAAGCATTTGAGGTTCTTCTATATGCATGTATCTCAATGGTGTATTGTTGTACTTGTGTATTTGATTTATTCTAATCCTTAAATCAATTATGAATGTATGCTTCTTGTAGTTTCCCTCTCTTGCCATTTTGCAGGATCTTGGTGTAGCTGGGCCAGTGAAAGAGCAAGGAGATGGGAGCAAGCAGCAAAGAGAGAAGATTGGATCAATCATTAGCGGAAGACAACGGTTAGTGGATCTCTTTCTCCCCTCTCTTACATCTCATAAAGAAGTAATCTCGAATAGCTTTGCTTTGATTGTTGCTGAGGTACTATCACCCTTAGAGTGGGATAGGGTCATTCCATATTGGATACTTTTCCCAACAACAAATTGGCGACTCCACTGGGGATCGTATCTTGTTGGTTGTTTGTGGTTTTGCTATTCATTTCATAAACACAGGGAGTACCGAATCGAACTGCATTTGGATCTTTCAAATGCAAAGTAGAGGGCAGCTACTCTAGCTCAGTTTCTGGGCATGTTTATGATTTGAAGAGCTGATCCACAAGGACTCTGAATAGCTCTTAGTGATAGCTTTTCATCCTCCTTTTCATCCTTTAGTGTGTACTTGATTGATAGCTTTTGATTTGGCCAAAAACTGTTGATTTTTGAGCAATCTGTGACCCAGAACCTGAGAAAAACGAAAGTTTATCTCTTCATTGCAGGCACTGTGAAGGCAGTCTGCATTTCATCGCAGGTCCCGAAGGGGCTACCTGCGCTGAATGTCAAACTGACAGTGTACTACCTGCGCTGAACCAGTTAGGCCTTGTGCAACTGGGGTTCTCTGCTTTCTATTGCCCTGTTTTCATCCTTGTTTTTGCAGCCTGTTATCAGTCAATGTACCTATCTGAAACCACCTTTCTTTGCCACTATTCCGCCTCGGTTGTATAAAGAAACTGTATTTGTTCTTTGTGTATTTCTTATATCATTTGCAGTTTCCCATAACGAAAGTGAACTAGTCTTGCTGTGGCCTCTTAGATCTAGACCTGTGATAAGTGTCGTTCTAATCTTAAGAGTTAGTTTGTTTGCTGTTCATAGCTGATTGGGCTTTTGCTTTCGTCATATGGTTTGAATTTATGTATTTCTAGTGTTGAAACAAGTAAATCTTAAGGTGTCTTTTGATTTTGGACAAAAGCTTGTTTGCTTTCACTTGAAATTGAATTCAAAGTTATACAACAGCTTTGTTTTTGTATTGCACCAACATTAAGAAAGAGAAAAGAAATACCTGCATTGCGCATGTGCATTTTGACAGTTTGCATGTTGATTTAGGAAAAAGTGCATTAGTGTGTGCTCTATGATCTGTGTGAAAAGATGATGTATTTCTTTTCCCTCAGTAGTTAAGATTTTCAAAGTTGAAAGATTGAAAAGCTTGCTTATCATCTTAGACTGCATTTAGGAGTGTTACTATACATCTCGTGGTGATCCATAAAGGCAAACTGCTAAACAAGATCAACCTTAAAATAAATTGAATTTACATAACAACGCATTGAAACATAACGCAAACACATAGAGGTCTAAGCTAGAGACGTGTTCTGGCGTCGTTAAACGTGATATCTTAGCATTGAGTCGTTGGGTGATTCCTCCACGGTGAAGCGATAAGTATCAATACGGACTTGTGCTCCCACGTACCGTCGCGTATATATTGGGAGACCCGTATAGGAACAAAGCCTTTATCCATAGGAAACCGTGTCGGCCGCCCTACTGATCTCAATGCAGTGAACACAGCATTCACGAAGATCGACCACCCGTACCGTAAAACGTATTCTGTGGTTTTGCGAAAAGTTTGGCACACCCTCTGCCTAGAACTCCAGAGCAGTTTCTTTTGGCCTTTTTCAAACTCTATAACTGAAAAAGTCCATCCGAGCATTTGTGACTTCGGGCTCGTTAAAACATCGAAGGAGACTAGAGTCATCTTTAGCTTTTTCTCGACTCTTAAAAAGTGAAAAAGCAAGTTGTGTCTAAAGTGTCGTTATAAAATTTATTTTAAACGGAACATAATAACCTCCTATTCCTACGTTGATCTTTAGGTTGAGAACATGGAACGCCCCAACCAAGGAATTCCACATGATAGAAATCCTCGTCCTTTCTCCTCTTGGGGAGAAGTTGGTGCGCCCCACATGGCCACATTGTCGCTTCCAGGACTGACAATTGGCCTGCCAATTTGGCTATTCTCAACCAATGTAGTTCAGATCACCATGGTTCCTGAACAGTTGAGTCAACAGTTAGATCAGTCTAGAGCTTCCCACCAGCCTTCTACTTCCTATAACTCTTCCTCTAATCCTTCATCTTCGCAAGGTAGAGCCGGCAAAAGCCAAGCTCCCATGGAGAAGAAGGAGAAGAAGAAGAGAGAGAAGAAGAAGAAGGAGCCTAAGGCGACTGGGGGCAAGCAAAAGACATCTGACAAAAATCCACACACAGCACAGACCGGGCCTAAATCGCCATGTGTCATATGTAGAGGAGACCACTTCCATAGAGATTGTCCCTGTATTCCCCGGATACTAAGGGACTGGTCCCCTCGTTTGCACAATTCGGGAGCATCAACCTCTGATAGCCATGTTGAATGCTTACCGTCAACCAGCGAAAGTGAAGGTTCAAGACAAAGAGGGGGAGCAAGATCCCCCTGCAGACTATGTAAAGGCGATCACGCCATCCACCGTTGTCCCTTATTAGACGAAGCGAAAAGAGTTTTGGAAGATCGTCCGGTTTCACCGTTGAGACTTCCTCCTGGATACAAAAAACTCGTGTCAAGTCCTTCGTTGGTTGAAAATACAGCTGGTCCGCTCAAGTGGTCAGCTGAAGAGTCAGTCATTGAAAATGAACCTACTGAATCCAGACCAGACGAAAGTCTAAAGTTCAAAACGGCAGTTGACCCGGTTCTGCCTTCAGAGGTTTCATCTTCAAATGACACCGTCAATGAAGATTCATCTTCAAATGACACCCTCACTGAAGGGAATAAGGATGACACCATCCAGATTCTTTTCATCAACACCGACTCTGATGAGCATCAAGGAAATGCGCCCATTCCTTTATCGCAGGAAGGAACATCGTCAGGGTCATATTCGGCCATGTATTCGGTCCCACCACCAAGCAACCTGGTTGTATCTTTTGATTGGAACCAACTAGGCAGACCCCGGTTGCCAGCCAGTATACCATTTAGAATCATAGTCCAAATTTATAGAATGGTAATGGCTAGAACTATCATTGATGAAGGGGCATCTGTGAGTATCCTTTCCTCTATTTCTTGGAAAGCACTGGGTTCCCCGGAGCTTTTGCCTGAGATAAGAAATCTCTCGGGTTTTGATAAAGGAACCAGTCGACCATTAGGGATCCTCCCCAATGTACCTGTTACATTGAAAGGGAAGACCGTTCAAATGAACGTGGTGGTCGTTCAAGGACCCTTGGATTATAACCTACTCCTTGGACGAGACTATATATATTGCATGGGAGCTATAGTCTCCTCACTCTTTAGAGTAATGTGTTTTCCACACGAAGGAAGAATGGTCAAGCTCGTAGACCAACTTTCATTTCCGGGATCACGCATCGCAAATAGTCACATACCAACCCTCAATGGTCTATTCAATCGAGAAATGTCTCCACCCCCAGTCCTCCTTCCCGATGAGTGCGAGTGATTCGGAAAGATGGGACTGGAACCCAGGGGGCATGCATCCTGGTCTACTTTGGGCAGAGGAAACCTTGGGTATAAGGTAGAATTTCCGCGAAAGAATATGACTAGTCTGTACCCTGTCCGTGGAAGGAAGAGGGGTTGTTCTGGAACAAGATTCTTTTGTCAAGGTTACTTGTCTGACAAAGGTCATTCACCATTGTCTACTTTGGTAGACAGTGCCGAGGAAATGTTTTCGTTTGATGGTGTTAACAAAACAATCTTTGGGTAACCAGAAAGAGGCAAGCCTCACCCTTTAAAACAAATGTTTTATCAGATAAGTAGGGGCAGCCTTGAAATTATACCTTACACCTGGGGGCATGCAACCTTTTGGAGTGCAAGCAAGGGACGACTATTTATTTTTTTAAATTTTTAGGTCCTCCCTTTAAACCTGTAGGTCTAACCCTTTAAACTCGTAGGATTAGCCGTTTCCGAACTTGCATAAAGAAAGGATGAGAGGGAGCATAGCTTATGTGAGGCGCAAGCTCTATAAAAAATGGAGTCTTACAGGAGACATTTCTTATCTTATGACTGGGATATTCGAGCAGTTTTACCGCGGAATTTATGCTGTTTAAAATATAGAAAAGCGAGATCCGAGCAGTTTTAGCACATAGTTCATGCTCGTTAAAAAATAAACATAATATTGAGTAGTGTTTTGGCGCATTCAAGCTCTTTAAAAAATGAACCCAATACCGGTAAATAACCTTTGTGATCGTAAATTTATTAGCCATAAAAAGCCTTGGTCGTGTTTTGCACCTGCCACCTCCATTTCATTTGGCCAATCGTTCACCTCCATATGATTGTTTACCCATTTTGAGGAACAACTGTGAAGAGTGATTTCACCTAGCCATCCTTGTGACACTGCCGTGATTGGAAAATTCCAACCTGTACCTGGAATCTGTTGCTATCCCTGTTTATCACTCGTTCCTCAAAAGACGAGTCTTCTTTGAGCTCTTTTCTCCTGACTCGTAAAATATGAAATATTTGCCGAGTTTTGGCCGTCCAGCTCGTTAAATTGATCGGAATAGCTATCCCTCCTCTAGATTTTAATATTTTTGGGCCTGAGGGATTATTGCACAAAAAGGTCGAGCTCTTGTTTTATTCGGCTCGTTAAAGTTATCGAAAACGCATCCCTTTGTATTGTTTTATACTTTTTCGGACTTAAGGGATTAGATGACGAAAAAGGAACTTTGGAGTTAACTTTATGTACCTTTTCAGACTCTCAAAAAATGAAAAGGACCGAGTTTTCCTTGTCGTTAGACTCGTTAAAATGATTAAATAGCGACAAACTTGTCTTTAGACGAGAACGAGTTTCCCTATCGCTAGGCTCGTTAAAACATAGCGATGGGCTTGCCCGAAGGGCAAGTTATAGAACAAGCATATGTTATCCTCCTCAAGCTTGACAAAAATAAAGAGGTACTGGTCAGAAATGACTGGGGAAAAATTGGGAGAACCTCAAAGCTTTAATGGTAGCAAGTCGCTCTTGAACATGACACTTTTCCTCCGTATCACATCGGGTTGGTTTGTTTCATTCACCGGTCTCATCACCATGGTCTTCACCAAACCATCCATATTTGGGGTAATGCTACCGATCCATCACATCAGTGTCGTTATATGTTCAAGAGATGTTGTTCAGAAAGAGTCAACCGTGTCCCATCCACTGCCATACATTATCCTTCATCCATCCATGATCGCCACCCTGAATCATATTTCACAGATTGTTTTCACCTCCACTAAAATCATTAGCTCCGTTCCGTGTCACTGATGTGGGATTCATTAAGGCCCTCCTTTGACGGATCGCTTCTTGTCGACTTCAGCTCATTATCCAAGAAGTTGATCTAGGAACAACCCCCCCAGTACTTTGAAGCTTGCATACCTCAATGGCAAGTTTCTCACTTCCGGCGACAGGTATACATCAATGACCTTCGACCAGAAGATTTTGCGTGGTGTTCGACGCCAAGTACTTTATTCACACCACGTGAATTGTACTGCAGTACCTTGAGGGTCATTATCATTATCAGTGATTTCTCTCGCGCTTGTTAACGGTTTACATTATTGACCGGTAATCAAGCGATGTCTTTCCATGTTCGACTTCAGCGCAATTCTCACATGGATCGACTTGTACTTAGAGTGAAGATTGAACGAGTTTGAAGACCCCGGATCTAGTTTCATCCATCCGGGCTGCGATATATATTCAGGAAAAATAAAGACATTTGATATGTACATCATTGCAGCAGATGATCATCCTACTCAAAGGATGATAATTTCAGGAGAGAATTATCAGTCTATCATCAGACGATCGTCTGTTATATGTACCAAAATGAATTTATAAAGCTGAGCATGGGAATGCCCGCCTCAGCTAGATCATGAAAGCAGAATGAAAAATAATGTATTGTATTGTATTTTATTGTATTTTATTACAGGTCACCTCTCAGCGATTGAATGAACTTCGGATCCTCCTGATAAAGCATTTCACTCGATAAACGACCTCATACTTTAGGGGGCAACTGTTATAGACATTTTTGTGCCTTACAGCATGAAGCATGAAATGTCAATAATCTAAGGGATCCAAAGTCCCTAAACATGTTGTTCCTACCCCTAGAGGAACAAGGTCAGCAAACCACGGCACTAAATATCAGTTCTCCACCTGAAAACACTCAAAAACAAGCTAGTTCTGGATCATGTCAACTGCTCCACTGAGCATCTGCGCTGAATGTCAACTGCTCCACTGTGTACCTGCACTGAATGTCAACTGCAAAGAAGGCTACCTGCGCTGGGTGAGTTTGGCCAAGTGGCACAGTCATTCCTCAAGGTGTCAATGCCCAGGAAGCTTCCAAAATGACACTTGGATCAGGGAATTCGCCTTGTGATGAGTAAGAGGGTCTAGGTCTCCAAGTGGAAGCAAGAACCTCCAAGTGGACTCAAGAACTGAAGAATAACTGAAGTGGGAGAGGACACTAGTCAGCTCCATGCCAAGCTCAAGCTGACTCATCCTTTCTCCAAAACTCCTATATATAGAGCTCTCTCATGAGGTCTAAGGGGGCTGGAATCTTGTGAATGTAAGGAAGTGCTGTTGGTTTGAGTATAGAACTATTGGGTGATTTGCTTGAAGGAGGTGAAGAGGAGATTTCTTTCTGCTGGGAGGTGATGCTGGATTGGGCCTTTTATGGTTGTATCACTTCCTGAACTTTACTTCTTCCATTAATAAAGCATTTGAGGTTCTTCTATATGCATGTATCTCAATGGTGTATTGTTGTACTTGTGTATTTGATTTATTCTAATCCTTGAATCAATTATGAATGTATGCTTCTTGTAGTTTCCCTCTCTTGCCATTTTGCAGGATCTTGGTGTAGCTGGGCCAGTGAAAGAGCAAGGAGCTGGGAGCAAGCAGCAAAGAGAGAAGATTGGATCAATCATTAGCGGAAGACAACGGTTAGTGGATCTCTTTCTCCCCTCTCTTACATCTCATAAAGAAGTAATATCGAATAGCTTTGCTTTGATTGTTGCTGAGGTACTATCACCCTTAGAGTGGGATAGGGTCATTCCGTATTGGATACTTTTCCCAACAACACTTGGGGAATCCAAGAACTACCCTGCCAAGTAAACCTAGTTCAGGAGAACTCACATTGAGTCCCTGTATTGTAATTCTCTACTTAAAGGCACAATAAAACAAGGCCACCACTGAAAGCTGGACCGGAGATGTAGCCCTGGAGAATAGGGTGAACTCCTTATTAAAATTCTTGTGTCTTTGTGTTTGCTTACTATATTTCTCTGTTGTCTTTCCATTTTATTGTCTGTGTATTGGCAATCTGATCGATCCGTTGCTTCAATAACACAGAACACACACCAGCACATGAGTCTGTAGTACCTTTGTCTAATAAATCTTCAACTGATGTCACTCATAGGGTGATTATCAGATCAGGTGGAGGCCCCAGTACAACTCTCCTCCCGCTCTTTTTCCTCCACCACCTACTCAACCGCAATCATTGCCTCCTGCTCCACCAAGGCAACCCCAAATGCCTGCTCAACCGAACCCAAACCCGAATAACAGACAGACCCAACAAGTATATAGTGGGGAGCTACCATTTCCAAACCAACACATTGGAGTAGCTCAACCCAATTACAAAACTGAGGTACAACACTTCCAAACAACTCCTCTTGAGCTCGACGATATTCACTATAGCTCAGGAAGAGTATTGCAAAAAAGAGATTATATTGATATCATTGAAGGACCACATCCAGCAGAAGAAGATGCAAAAGAGAAGATCAAAGAACCACGGGCTGCACTTGATGAAGAGAAGACGTCAGAATTAAAGATCGAGAGAGCTCCCTCATGGTTACCATTAATTCCTCCATGTATTCAAGAGAATAATCAGCAAAAAGAGGAAGATATGAAGGTCATGGTAGAAGAAGACATGAAGAATGATCCAGATCAGCAGAAAGGCCAAGGACATCATAGCTATATTGAGATATGGTTCCAGATGGTCACTAAGGTGCAGCATCACTCTCTTCCTCAACTATGCTTGATCCCTTCAAAGTCAAATCATTTGGTCTCTGAAATCTGGATATATGTCAAAGCATACATTTCAAGCCTCCACATCAATTTGTCTATCATCTTGATGTGCACATGGCTCCATTGGAAGTATTCTTATACTTGAAAATGATTTTTTTTTTCAAGTAGGGTAGGGTAGAGAGAAAAAAAAAAGGAAAAAATGAAAAATAAGAGAAAAAATAAAAATCTAAGTTGAAAACCTCCTCGGAGGCACCTTAGATTGGCTCATTGATTGAAAACCTCCATGAGGCGGTCAATGGGTTGGAAAAAAGAGAAAAGAAAAAAGAGAATAATATCCCTGGGTGAAAACCTCCCTTTGAGGTGCCCAGGGCAAGCAATTAGGGTGAAAACCTCCTTGAGGCGCCTTAGTTGTTTCCCCAAAAAAAAAAAATGAGAGAGAGAAAGAAAAAGAAAAATGAATTTCCAGTTGTATTTTAGGTCTACAGGAGAACTTCAGGAAGCAACAGAAGGTGCCAAGAAAGCTCTAAAACTAATAAAAACACCTATCCTACGTTCCCTCACCCTTCTCCATCATTCTTGACATTCTTTCCACCTCACTGTGCTTCTTTTCTGAAAACTGTGTTTTCTACAGGAGACTCCTATAGAAATTACAGAGAGTTAGAACTGGATTCTAAAAGAACTTTGGGGAACATGGAAGCTTCATAAAGGGTTTATACATCCTCCTGTTGTCTTCAAACCTCTCTTCCGATCATCTCCAAGATTGAATCACACCCCAAGCTCGTTTTTCTTAATGTCCAAAAACTGCAGGATGCTCTGATACAAAAATACATAGAGAAGAAATTTGTTTTTCCCTAACTTGAAAACCGTGCATCCATTTAAAAAATTGTTTCATGGGGAGATGCATAGGGATGATGGAAACATGCCCAAGCAATTTCAGCCAATTCCGGTCCACGGTTTTCAAGGAATCAGCCTCCATCACCTTCAGCCATTTTTGCATTTTCTCCATATCCGTGCATCATTGTAAAAGCTTGTTTCATGGAGAGATGCATATGGGTGATAGTAACATGCCCAAGCAATTTCAGCCAATTCCAGTGCACGGTTTCCAAGAAATTGACCTCCATCACCTTCAGCCATTTTTAGTTTTTTTCGAAATCCTTGCATCCATTGACCAAAATTTTTCTATGGGAGGTGCATAAAAAGTAATTTCCCCATTAAAATATAGCATCAGCAGCATGAGGGTGAAAATATGAAGGTTGAAGAAGACTCCTGAAGATCAGATCTAGCCAAGAAGCTACCTGCACAAAAAAAATAGTCACACTTCAAACAACAACAAAGCATAGTAGCTGATACCCTTAAAAATCAAGCTCCATAAGCAGAATCGGTGCAGCCAAGATGTATACAACGTGCAAGGAGCAGTTCCTGATCAAAGATCACCAGCATGGAGTAGCCGAATCACCAGTTCAGAGGCCACGAGCATCAATAACAGTAGCAACAATAAAAAAAACAAAGTGCCAAAGTCTGAGCATGCAACAACACGGTAGCGACTAATAGGTAAGTGACGAAACTCGTTCGTGTGTTGCATGAGTATAATTCAGAAACTACATGGACAAGTGAGATGGTTGTGATTAAATGAGATCGGTGGCTAGCTAACTAGCCACCCTCGTCCAGTTCAGACAATGCCTTGTCCAGTTCAAACAACGCTTAGTGGGTGCAATCGGCACGTGTGCTCAACCAACTCGGGAAGAAAACTGAAAACAGGTAGTGGTGGCTGTTTAAACTCCAACATAATTGATGGAAGTGATTATGGGCAGGAAGCATAAAGTTTCATGATAGCACTGCAGTGGGGAGCAACAGTCTGAATAGGGCCAACGTACACTTGGCCAGCTCACCCTCCATCACCGGAAGTCTCCATAAACAGCCACAAGAACTCCTCCTTCCTCCTCACTTGATATATTCCAGAAGTCTCTGAACATCATCACTTACACAATCCCCATAGCCTGCGATAGTTTTAGGAATATGACTAAAAAAGGATGATATAAAAACTCTCACTGATGACCTTAGTCCATCTAGAAGTGAAGAGGAGGAACAAAAAGGGGAACTTGAGAAGGAAATCCATGAGGAAGCACAAAATATTCAATTAGAAGAAGAAAAAGAAGAAAAACAGAGCAGAGAGGAGGAAACCCATAACAGAAAAGAAAAAGACTAAAGCAGAGAAGGCAGAAACTAAACAAGATGAGAAGGAAACCAAAAGAGAGCTTGATGAATCAAAGCTAGTAGAGGCAAAGAAGACAAAATAAGAGGGAAAAGAGGAAGGAGAAAGACAACAGTGGGAGGAGGTGGATTGAAAGGGAGGATTCCATGATAAAGAGGAGGATATCACATCAGTAGCATGGGATGTCAGGGAATCTGTCAGAGCCATCAAGGATGAAGAGTTAGACTAGTTACTCAGAGGATGAGCAACCCATTTAGTAGGGGGTGATGATGAGCCCTAGAAATAGGTAACTATATGGGCTAATTTTGCCTCTTAATTCGACTTAATCCACCATTCTAATTATTTTATTGCATTTTTTTTATTATATTTATGTTAATAGAGTGAATTGGGTTAGTCATTATGCCAAAAAGTCTAATGTGTGCTTTATGCAGATTTTTGGTCAATTTTGAGACAAAATCAAAGGTTTAATGAGCATTTGGCAGCCAAATTCGAAGAAGAACAAGGGAGAGGATTTGTAGGAAGGTTTCCCCTTCATTTATGAACCCTTACCTCGAATTCTCCATCAGAAACTCGGAGCACAAAGGTCCACATTCCAAGGGGCAGCCAAGCAAGTAAAGAAGGACTGTTGTTTATCTCCAGTTCTGGGAAGTCGAGCTCCTTGATTTTAGGAGGGTTGTTGGGGGACTCCATTTGTATAAATAGGGGGCTTAGGGCCTCAATTTTTTTATTTATATTTTAGCCATTTCATAGTATATTTTCACACTTTTGTGCAGTCTTGTACTCAACTCATTTTCGAGCTCTTTTTGAAGACAGTTTTGTGATGTAACTGCTATTTTTGTTGATCAATGAAGATGAATCCAATTTTGAACCAGAACTGATATTTTCTAGAGGGCTGAAGCTCTTGGGTTAGGGCCCAACCCAAGCTGCCCAACACATCCTTTGTGTATTTATATGTTTTTGCTCGCATTCATAGGATAATTTTTGTTGTTTAGGTTAAATCTTGCTTTGGTAAAATAGGTTTCTTTTGATGGTTAAAATAGTTGTTCTTGTTTCAAGTTGCTTAAGTAGTTTGTTGTAGTAACAGAGAAAGATCCAAAAAAGCTACCAGTAGGTCTTGATCTCCTTTCTCCTTCCTTGGGACCATGATTTGAGGTCAAGGCACTACTGCTGCCATCAAAAACACAGTTTTTGCCCTTTATGCAATTTCTAGTGTGATGTTTTGAGTTGAAAAAGTAGATATTAGTTTGGATTCACATGCTTAGATCCTTTTTGGTTCATTTACCATGGATTTCTCGCATAAATTTCTGTTCATGAAGTTCTGTTCAGCAGGTCTCTGTTTTTAGGTCAGATTTTAGGTCAAAATAGACAAACTCTATTTTTTCGGTTCTTGCTTAGATCAGTTTTTGGCAGTAAGTGTGCAGATCACTTGTAGAACACTCCAACTTATCATTCCTCCATAACATAGTCTGTACTAGTTCATCTCTCAATATTTCCCCACTCGTTTGCCTCATTTCGCCAATCTGCCCTAATTTCTGCGTTTTTGTACAAAGTTTCTTTCTTCCCCTTTGAACAAATCCAACCATTTCTTTCATTCTTGATCTTCATTTACAGAGTCCTAGACCCTTTAACACCTTCATCCAGCGTTCATTTCCCTTTTCCCACTATTTTTGCACCTTCAAACCTCCAAAAACCACTTTTGCCTCCTCCTATAGATCTTCCTATAGAACCTCCTGTAGATCCCCTGTAGCCTCTTGTAGAAATTCATGCGAGTGATTTTTCAGAGTCTGATCACAATGGAAGTCTCTGGAAGGGTACAAGAGAATTCTTTGGACCTCTCCACACCTTCCTTATCTTCAGAAAAACCCAACTCCAACTTCCTTTGCCACCAAACCCCTGCATAGTCATAATCAGTCAAAGCATAAGCATAATAATTCCACATAAAATTACCCAAAAGTACAAAAAGATGATTTCTTTCATTTCCCTTTAGAAGTAGCTTGAATAAATGAAATTTACCTTTTCAGTAGCCAATGGCACCCATTTCAGTAGTTTCCATCTCTTTTCTTGCAAAATTAGGGTTTGATAGGGTTTGTGTTTCATTTCAATTTTCCTTCTCTTTCTGCAAGTAGAATAGCCCTTGTAGAGTTAGCTTTCTTCCATCATAGTAAAAGCTTCTTTTGAGAACTCATAGAAGTTGGCTTAAGCTCCTAGCGAACTTGTGCCAGCTGATAAAGTGATAGCCTGCAGTAAAAACTAGTACTTGTGCATACAACACTGTCACTTCCAAGTTTGTTACGAACTACCAGGTTGATAAAGGTAAAGAAGGAAGCCCTAGGAGTTGCAGCATTATTACTGCAATACTGGAGCTCACCAGGTATGTTCAAAGGAACTGAAGGAATCTCGTGAGACGACATTCCATAAGGGATAAATCCAAAAGTGGATGTAGTATCTTGAGAACTTCCACTTGTTTATGGGGTGGAAGTAGACCCAAATATAGTCGTGTTGGGAGTAATAGAAGGGATGGAAATAGTTCCTCATCCTTGTACAGATATGGG
Source organism: Pinus tabuliformis (assembly GCA_031772625.1). Taxonomy (NCBI): domain Eukaryota; kingdom Viridiplantae; phylum Streptophyta; class Pinopsida; order Pinales; family Pinaceae; genus Pinus; species Pinus tabuliformis. The sequence continues at coordinate 1,087,941 of CM062806.1, forward strand.
AGTCTTCATGCTCACAACACTCATCGTAGATGCCATGCTCCTAGCAGTGGTCATCGAAGGAATAGATGGATGTAAACATGGGCTCGAAGTCCTATGAGTCGGGGTTCCAACGTATAATAGAACGTCTGGATGATTAGGAGGAAGAGGAGAATTCAGGGCCACAACCAACTCTGAAAGCTCTTCAACTTTGATATTATCTTCCAACTGAAAGAGTACTCGAGAAAGAACTGGTGTGTTCCTCTCCAACTCTGTACTGGTGCCAGGTCTATCTTGTGAACTAATGACCCCAAGCAGAGGACCAATATCTGATGCGCTTGCTCCCACTGATTGATAACCACTGGCAGAATTGTTCCTACACCTTCTAGGAGAAGGCTCAGGACACTTAGGTGATAGCCCACAAAGTCTCCTAGACCGTCGAGATTGTTGATCAACCACTTTGAGTTAGTTAAAATATCTACTTAAAGACTCAACAAATTATAAAGCTAGGCTGACTAGGAGCAAAGAACACTCACTAAAAAGTCCCTAAAGATATCAACAATCAAACAAATCTCGAGTATTTCCACTCCAGGTGATTAGGAATGGACACCAAAATACAAGAAAGTTAATAACAAGGGCCTTCTGAAAATATTGGGTAATTACACCCCAGGCCTACTAGCGAAGGTATCACAGGTAGTTATGCTAACCTCCAGACAACAGCCTTTGTCGGTGCAAGAACCCAAGCTTTGCAAGGATACCCTCAAGAAGTACTATTGAACGTGATACAATGTCAAACTCAGGTGCCATGGGATTCCCCTCCGCAGCCACCTGTGTGATCCCTAGGATAGGAAACTATGGTCACCAACTCGTATCAGAAGTCGGGCGGAACAGTGGTGAGGCAGGATTCGACAAGTAAGAGAGGGGTTATCTCTCGTCCTTATCTTCACTCTCCCTCATGCTTTACTCCCAATTACGGAGCTATCCTTGTCTCCCTAACGCTATTGGATTTCTCTCATTAATCAAACTTCTGTGTTTTGTAATTTTGAGCAGCCTTGGAAGTTAACTCTCCTCTCGCCTAATCCAAGGCCATAATAAACCTAAACTTGTTGGTTTATTCTGATTACAACACAAAAGTTCTAGTTTATTTTAATTAATCGCTTGATTTTAATGGTTGTTCTTTAAGTCAAGGGTATAGATGGGAGTGAAACCAATGATGTGCGTATGACACAATAGAAATCAATGAAAACTAACTACATGAATGTAATTATTGTTTCTTCAATGAAAATAGATCTATATATGGGTTCTACGAAACTTGTACAAAGAAAAGTATTTTTTCTCTTCTTTTCTTGAAACACACTTCACACACCCAAAAACTAAAAAAATATGAATGCTTTAACAATGCAAACTACCCTAATGCAAGACATAATGGAGATGCAAGATCCTAAATCACTCAAAAAGAAAAAGCAATTGTTTATAACTATCGATGAGCCAACTTAAGTACTGAAGAGGATACAAATTTTGAACACAAAATTCTCTCTAAAAAAGAAGGACAAATTTTAAAATATCACAATTCACTTTCAAAAACCAAAAGAAACCAAAAACCAAACTTGGCAAAAGAAAAAAAAAACAAAGTTTTCTGAGATCTTTTCTTTTTGAAGAAACAACTAAAACAACTTTTTGAAATCACCCAAAATACTACTAATACTCAAAAGATTGAAAAAAGAGCACAAGGAGTCTTTGCAAGTTCCAAACTTGAGAATGAATGAAAACTTGAGCAAAAAGACTTCAACTTGTACCAACGACCCAAACAACAGCAAAGAGTTTGACAAACTGACCAGGAAGGCAGGAAAGAAATACTTCCAAATTTGTCAAAACGACTTTCGAAAAGCAAGAAAAGCTATGAGGCCACAAAACAAAGGAAATAAAAGAAAGTAGATGTGAGATCCAGGTTTGAGACTGAAACTAAAAACAATGTCGTGTTCTGGAGGACCAAAACAATCAAGAACTTTAGGAGGAAGTCTTGTGTGCCAAAACACAAACTACAAACTTGCTAAAGATGTAAACCTCGGCTAAATCTTTTCAATGAGGAAGAGACTTCGAAACAATAAGCATGCAGAATAATTAAATTCTTCAGACAACAGTTGACCACACAGAGACTAGAAAGATAGGGAACACATCTATCTGCGCTAAAAGATTTGAAAAAACAATGCAATAATCTGCATACGCGATTGTGTTCAAACAGAGAAATGTGTACATGCGCTTCTGACACAGGAAACTCGCATATATGTGGGTTCAATTTACATAAACAAGCGTGTGTACGCTACTATAAATAGAGTAAAGAGTGTATACAAAACTTTGCAAGAAAAATAAAAAACAAATTCTGGTCCAAAAGATCAGACTTAAGGTATGAGACTTTAGTAGACCAAGTAAGACTGTAACAATAAGCAAACCAAATACTGAGCCCTGATTGATAATGAACAACCCAAACTAGGAATAACAAGATTGTTATCCCAAATGGAGTCGCCAATTCTCTTTCATGACTAAGTACCCTAGGGCTTTGCGTTAGAACCCCAATAGAGCAGAAGCAAACTACAACAAGAAATACTCATACAACCCAGGCAAAATGCTTATATTAACTAACTACGCAAGAGTGACCGTACCTGGATTTTCCTTGTTCAAGTAGGTCTCGCAGGGTTTAGGCCCTATGCAACTCTCGATGTTCTTCAAACCTTAAAAGTATTCAATTTGAACATACATAGTAGTATAGAAGTAAAGCATATTCACGAAATTGACTTTATATCATATAAACAAATGATTGAACATACATCAAAACAACATTCATATATGAATTACAACAAAATTTGATGCATAAACAAAGTTAATTTCGGAAACAAGACAACGTTTCTTTTATTGCAGTAAGTTATAAATAACATGGAGAGGATTTACCTGAGTCTTCTTCTTCTAGCTCCAAGCAGAACTGTCCTATGGATTCGTCCTATCCCAGCCTTCAACAATATTCTTCCATCACCAACAACATGATATCTCAAGCAAAAGGAAGGATATCTATAATCAAGGAAACAAGGGTTTTTTAAAGCTTGGGGAAGTGCATGAGGCACAAGGATTCATTAGACTCAGGCAGGGATAATCTCAGTATAATAACTCTATCTCTTCTCCCTTAAGGCCTTCCCATGGAGGTGTATTTATACCTCTCCCAATTAGTTTTTTAGTTGGGAAATAGTTGGGAAACAGTTGGGCCACGGGCAATAGGAGGTAATCAATAGTTAAAACCCATGAACTCCACCCATAATTAAGGAAATTTAATTTTTTAAAGTGTTTTAGTACATATACGCGGGTTGGGTATTGACTGACCCGTGTGTACATGTTTTTATCTTAGAAAAAAGTAGCGTACAGGGAATAAAACACTATTTTTTATATATTTGGACCAAGTCTGGAAGGAGGGGTTGCCCTAGGCCATAAACCAAGCATATCAAATACCAAGAGTGACATCTTATATGTTGCAGTACTTCACAACGACATCTTATATGCTGGCGTTCGAGTTGCGATGTAGCATCATTTCATTCCATCATTTTCATTTGGTACTATTGGGATCATTTTTTGACATCAGTGATCAGCTTCATCCTTCAGCATCATTGATCATTTTCTTATGTGTGATATTCAAACATGTACTTTTTCAATCACAATCAGATGATCCATTATGTACTTTCAGTTCCTTTATACTTGTATACATATTGGATACACTTGTACTTGATATGTGGAGATGCTTTACTTTCTCTAAGCATGGGTATGCCTACCTCAGACAATAGTTTCTATCTGATCTCTTTTGATGGCTTGGCAGGCTAAATTCTGGTGAAGTCCTTCTCAGTCTCAGCATGATTCTTTCCATACACTTAATACATTTCAGCCATCATGTACCCCTTCTGACCTCATATATTAGGGGGCATTTGTTATAATACCATTTACCGCTCTTGGTATTTGAGATGCTTGGTTTATGGCATAGGGAAACCCCTCCTTCCAGACTTGGTCCAAATATATAAAAAACATTGTTTTATTCCTTGTACGTTGCTTTCCGATGAGATAAAAGTGTGTACATGCGGGTCAGTCAATACCCAACCCTCGTATATGTATTAAAACACTTAAAAAAAATTAAATTTCCTTAATTATGGGCAGAGTTCACAGGTTTTACCTGTTGATTACCTCATATTGCCTGTGCCCCAACTGTTTCCAAACTATTTCCCAACTAAAAAACTAATTGGGAGAGGTATAAATACACCTCCATGGGAAGGCCTTAAGGGAGAATAGAAAGAGTTTTTATACTAAGATTATCCCTGATTGATTCTGATGAATCCCTGTGCCTCATGCACTTCCCCAAGCTTCAGGAAACCCTTATTTCCTTGATTATAGATATCCTTCCTTTTTCTTGAGATATCATGGTGTTGGTGATGGAAGAAGATTGTTGAAGGCTGGGATAGGACGAATCTGGAGGATGGTTCTGCTTGGAGCTGGAAGAAGAAGACTCAGGTGAATTCTCTCCATGTTATTTATAGCTTACTGCAATAAAAGAAATGTTATCTTGTTTCCGTAATTAACTTTGTTTATGCATCAAATTATGTTGTAATTCATATATGAATGTTGTTTGATGTATGATCAATCATTTGTTTATGTGATATAAAGTCAACTTTGTGAATATGCTTTACTTCTATATTGCTATGTATGTTCGAATTGAATAATTTTCGGGTTTGAAGAACATCGGGAGTTGCAGAGGGTCTGAACCCTGTGGGACCTATTCGAACGAAGGAAATCTTGGTACAGTCACTCTTACGTAGTTTGTTAATATAAGCATTTTTCCTGAGCTGTATGAGTATTTCTTGCTATATTTTTATTTTTCTTTGTTGGGGTTATAACCCAAAGCCCTAGGGTACTTATTCCTAAAACAACTTGTAAGCCAATGGTAAATCCCGGTAGGGATAATGTAGCCATATAAGGAGCACCAATATTTCTAAAAGGAGGAAGAGGACTAGGATTCCCATCAAAAGGAATTCCTTGATCGGTGGACTCTGGATTTATCGCCATATGTTCCAACCTAAGGTAAACTAAGGAGTGAGCATGGAGGATGTTATCCGTGGTCAATTAATTTTATTTTAATCAAAGTAACATAACAAAACAAAATAGGGATAATCTAGGAAAAAGGTTTACCGAGCAACTGTGAACTGCAGAATACCTCCCGACGAATTGAGAAGTACGGGCGGGAAATCTCCCCGAATTATGTGTTTGGTGTATCACAATGTACAAGGTGATTGACTCGGTTACCTAAGGATGGATAACAACCTAGTGTTGTCCTCCCATATATACCGGAAGGTACGTGGAGGCCCAATCCGTATAAACATTGTCTAATGCAAAACCACACAGTGAGAACATTCCCATATAATTTACGTACTGTAACACCGCCCTATATACCCCAAAGGTATGTGGATGAGCTACGATATACTCATGTACATGGAATGAGGTATCACACTTGGTATGTATTGCAGACAAGTTAGTGCCAGTTGCTTTGTTTTACGATGCCAAAACACGTCTCTAGCCTAGAACCACTGAATGTTTTTCGTTAGGTGACAATGCTCCATTAGGTAAATTCAGATAAATTTTAAGTTGATCTTCTTTAGAATTTGCCTTTCAAGGTTCACCACATGATGTATGTTTCAATTCCTAAAATACAACTAATATGTTAAGCATTATTTTCATTCAATTGAAAAATGAAAACCTTAGCTAGTAGGGATAGAGCAATCAGATCTTTGACAAAGAGTAAAGAGCACATCTAATGCAATTTCCCTAGCTATTCCTTTCAAGCATTCACAAACTATAATATGAATGATGCAAGTTTTTCTTTTCGAATCCCTTAATGTTATGATGAACAAAAAGGAAATTAATTCACATACAATCAATCAATATTTTATAAAAATGAAGACTTTTATGACAGTTCTAATTCGAAGAAAGAGAAGAATTTACGACACTTTATTTCGAATGAAGATTAATAAACTATTTTTTAACTTTGACTATAGATTGATAATGAAAAAGAAAACGTTAAAGAAACATTAATCAATCAAATAAAAGTTGGGCTAGACAAGGAGATAGAAACTTGTTCTCTAATACATAACATTCATTGATCCATCAACAAACAAACAAACAGAGAAAAGTTGGCAAAAACACTTTCCAAAGGTGGGAAACTGACCCTAGGAGGATCAGTGCAACCCTGAATGGGAGATAGTGCACTTAAGGGCACTGTCCCTAAGACATGGGTTCTCTGCAGTGCATTGTGTCCCTCACAAGCCTGCGCTGGTGATAGTGAGCCATTTCAAGAGGCAATTTGACACAATTTTGACCAAATTTTCAATGAAAAGAGCTAAATTACAATCTATGAACACAAATAAGGTATGCAAGAATGTCCTAGGATGTGGATAAGCTACTAGGAGATAATAGCTTCCCTAGTGGAGTTGCCAATTTGTTTTGGAGAATTTGGTATCTATGGATAAATACTAATTCCCTAGATAAGTAGTTGTATCTAGAACAACAGTTTAAAGTGTTTTATTCATTTCCTGTAAGCAATAGATAAGATGAGAATATGAGAAGACCTACTTTTAGTTTCTCTTTCCTCTCATCTCCCTTTTCTCGATCCTGCCGCTCCTTCCCATACTTAATACACCTGAGAAGTACATGTAAACACAACATTAAACAAAGAATCGATCAAAGCACACAGTCTATTGAATATAAGTGAAAGGAATCAGATACAATTTACACATATAAGCATTATGGAACAATACAAACATATGGGAGAAAGGTTCAAACACTTTATTGAATAGAAGAATGAATTACAACCATTGGTGTCTAATTCAATGCCATTCCTCCAGCTTGGATCCCATCCACATCACATAAAAAGAATGATAAACTTGTAGCATTACAATACTTGCTTCAAAGCCAAATCTCATAGCAACATTATCTCCTTACAATTCAACATAATCCAACCCCTGATCACTTAGATGAGTGGTCAATTTATAAGAAGATGAAGGTGGTTTTGTCATAAATGGTGGCATCGAATGGCCTTCCATAATTAGAATTATTTACATGGAGGAAGGGATGAGAGGATAGGATGCATCTTAACTCATTCCTCATCCATTTTCTAGCTCATAGGAGTTGATAAGTGAGGGAACCTTCTAGATGACTCCAAAAGATAAGAATATTCCCCAAACCCCCAAACCCTATGTGAATTTCTCTCAATCTTGCCCAGCACAGGTGAAAGGAAGCATAAGTGCTCTACAGAGCACCCTCGCATGGACTTAACTTCTCCGCAGTGCACCCTTACATGGGCCTACTTGTGCTGGTCCCTCTAGAGGCTATTTCTGGATGTCTTCAAGTCATGAAACTGTCTACGAAGGAGGAATTCAAAGGGGTGACTTGTTTAGGGCATGTAGCAACTGGAATTAGGGTTTGATGAGCCCTAAAACACTGATATGGATGATGGGATTGATGTTCCCAAATTGATCTATAACAACATGTACTAGAGTTGGAGGCTTGTATAAGTTGAATGTGACTAGGACATGGCATCAAGCATTGGCATCTACAACAATCTCAACAAAAAATTTATGGCATCAAACGTATGGTCATTTAAATCACAATGATTTAATGTTACTTCAAAGAAAAACAATGGTTGAAGGTCTTCCTGTTATGAAGAATAATCATGTTGAATGTGAAGCATGTGCACTTGGAAAGAAACGTAGAGAGGAATTTCCTATACATGAAGAAAAAAGGCAAAGAGAAGTACTTGAATTTGTCAGACTAGGCAGTAACTCCTCAAAACAAATCAAATCATATTATTTCTTCAGGTTGGTCTTTATTATATACATGAGGGAGATTGTTCACTTCATCTCCCAATGATAGTTCATATCTCTTATTACTTATTTACATTGATTATATTTATTCACCCAATCTTGATGATTAGGTGTCAACATTCCCCCCCTTAATCTGAAGGGATGTTTGTGAGTCCAAGCATCATTCTGAATTGTGCAAGCTTTTCTCTTCCAAGTGCTTTGGTGAAGATGTCTGCAATTTTCTCATTAGTGGAACAATGGAGGAGATGGATTGTTTTGGCCTCAACATGATGTCGAATCAGATGATATTTAGTATTGATGTGCTTCGTTCGATCATGGAACTTTGGGTTCTTGGCCAACGTTATTGCAGAGGTCTTTTCAATCATGAGTGGAGTTGATTGTACTTGTTTTACCTACAAATCTTCAAGAATTTTCCTGAGCCACACAATTTCTTTTGTTGCTTCAGCTGCTGCCACGTATTTTGCTTATGTTGTGGAATTGGCTAGAACTGATTGTTTGCGTGATCTCCACGAGACAGCTCCTGATCTAAGACTCATAACATTTCTTGAAGTAGATACCCCGGTTTCTTTGTCTCCATCGTAGTCTAAATCAGAGTATCCAATCAAGCTGAAGTCGTCCACCTGTGTATACTTGATTCCAAAGTCTCAAGTTCCCTTCAAGTACCTTAGAACTCTTTTTGCAGCAGACCAATGTCCCTCACAAAGCTTTTGCATAAACCTGGAGAGGTTCCAACAGCAAACGAAATGTTTGGTCTGGTAGTAGTTAGGTAGTTGAGACTTCCTACAAGCTGTCTATACTTTGTTGCATCCTCAAATCCTTTTCCTTCAATAGATGTGAGCTTTAAGTTTTGTTCCATTAGAGTAGTAAGAGGATTGCATTTTGTCATGCCAAATCTGTTCAACAGATCTCCAATGTACTTCTTTTGAGAAAGAAATATGGACTTTGGATGTTGAGTTACTTCAATACCAAGATAGTAATGAACATAGCCCAAATCAGTCATTTCAAAAATTTTCCCCAATTCCTTCTTTATGGATGCGATGTTGCTTTCATTGTTCCCTGTCATCAAAAGATCATCTACATATACCATAAGATATACAATTTTTTTGCTAACTTTCTTGACAAATAAAGTTGCATCATCAAGATCATAATGTTTGAAATTGAGTTTCAGAAGATGCTCAGTTAGTTTTTCATACCAGGCTCGCAGTGCTTTATTGAGGCCATACAAGGACTTCAAAATTTTGCATACTTTATGTTCATGTCCTTTCACAACAAATCCTTTAGGCTGGGACATAAAAACATTCTCTTTTAGATCTCCATTCAAGAAAGAAGTTTTTACATCCATTTGATGGACTTTCCAACTGTTCTGAGCTGCTAGGACAAAGAGTGTCTGGATGGTAGCCCATTTTTCTATGGGGGCAAAAGTCTCCTCATAATCGACCCATTCCTTCTGTGCAAAACCTTTTGCCACAAGACTGGCTTTGTGCTTGTCAAGTGAGCTATCAACTTTATACTTGTTCTTGTAGACCCACTTGCAGCCAATTGGTTTGGTTCCTAATGGAGGATCAACCAGCTTCCAAGTGTCATTCTTTATGAGGGCATCATACTCCTTTTGCATCGATTCTTTCCACTCATCATGAGAAGCAGCTTCTTTGAAAGAAGTTGGTTCAAAATCTGTAGACAAGTTCAATTCACAATCATAAAAAACATCCATATCAACAGGTGAATTAGAGTCATTTACATCACCTCCATTTTGCTGATTTGAATTTCTAGTTCCTGTCTTTCCAACTTCATCAAGATGAACACTTTCAAGAGTCTTTATTAGCCACTTTGGGGGACCTTTCTCAGATGGTCTAGGCTGCTTTGTTGATGGAGTCTCCCAATTCTATCAATCACATCACTTAAAGCATCATCCGTTGTTGGAGTCTCATGCGGGGGAGAGAGTTCTTCAGAAGAAGATTCCACATGTTGATCTAGTATAGGAATCCCCCCTTCAAGATGTGGAATCTGATTATCAAATTCTTGAAATGATTTTTCATTTGCGAATCTATCCAAGCGATCAAGTTGTCGCTCAATAACATTGTCAGTTTTGGATGATTCAAGAAAAATTACATCTCTAGATACAACAAACTTTTTATTGACTTCATCATAGAGACGGTATGCTCCGATACCATATTTAAGATTGTCCTATTCATTCTTTCAGCTACGCCATTCTATTGGGGATTATAAGGTACAGTTGTTTGATGTTTGATCCCATGTTGGCGAAGATAATTTTCAAATTCATTTGATGTGTATTCTTTTCCATTATCAGTGCGAATACACCCACTATGACATTGTACATCATTTTCAATCCATTTATGAAAGTTATTGAATGTTTGAAAAGCATCAGATTTGTTCTTCAACAAACAAACCCAACACATTCTGGTGTAGTCATCAATAAATGTCTTCATATATTTATTTCCATTTGCAGAAGGAAGCATTGGACCACATAAATATGAATGAATGAGTTCAAGTTTTCTATGTGCTCTTGAATGTGAATCATGAAAAGAATGTTTTCTATTCTTTCCTAGAATGCAAGCATCAGATTGCTTAAATTTCCTAGAAATTGTAGGCAAACCAGCAACACCATTTTTCTTCAAGCGGAGGCTGTCATAGTTCAAATGTCCAAATATAGCATGCCATAATAAACTTGATGGAAGTGTACCTTCTTCATAATTATAATTGTGTGAGAAATGTTGTGCACGAGCAGAGGTACCTTGCACCTTAAGAAGCCTTTCTTCTTCTATTCCCCTCATGACAAGTGAGTGGTCAGATGCTTTTCTCACCTCAAGCTTGCCATCAAACATATGATTGGAGTGACCTTGCTAGCGGATATGGACCAAGGACAACAAGTTTCTCTTGAGCTGTGGGAGATATAGAACATGATGCAGAAGAAAGTCTGGAAGACTAGGCAATTTAAGACTGATTGTGCCAAGCCCTGATGGCTTGATTTTTGATTGGTTTGCAAAGTATACTGCTCCATCAAAATTGTCAGTAAATTCTTCAAAAAAATCTTTTTTATGAGTCATGTGGCATGTTTCTCCTTAATCAAGCAACCAATCATTTTTCCAAGAAGCAAGTGAAGCATTAAATAAATCTTCATTTACTCAATATTACATTGTGCCACAACATAGTGAGCGGATTCAGATGCTTTACCTTTGTCTATGTCATTAGTTTTACCTTTCTGTTGGTTTCTTTACTGCTCAATTTTGTCCCATGGTAACTTGCATGTAGAGGCATCATGTGATCCATTTCTTTTGCAGCGTGTGCAGGGAAAATATGCCTTTTCTCCTTTGAGAGTGTCTGCCCCCCTGCCTTTGAAATATCTTCCTCTTCCTCTTCAACCACCTCTTCCTTTGGAAGAATCTTGAGTAGAATTATTTTCTTTATGAGCAAGGCACACAGCCTCTTCAGAAGATTCAGGGGCTATCTTCTTTCCAAAAGCTTTCTCTCTTTCAACAAATTTTTTCACAAGAGAGTCAAAGATAATATCTTTGAGTTTTCCATTTTCTTGCAATGACTCAAGATAATTGGAGTAAGTAGGATAAAGTGTCTTGATAAAAGTGATAAGAGGAATATCCAATTCAACCTTAGCGGATTTGATATCATGCATTATAGATTTTACTTTAGATGCAAGAGAAAGAGGATCATTATTTTGTAATTCAAGAGTGAAGAGTTTAATCATGAGTTGAACAACTTCAAGTGTAGAATGTGAGTCATAGAGTTCTTTCAGCTTTTGAAAGGCTTCGAAAGTAGTTGAAAGTGGCAAAATATGGCGACTCAACTCTTCATTTACAGATGTCGTGATTAATGCATAAGCTTTGTTGTTCTTATTTTTCCAAATGGCGAGCTCTTTTTCTGAGTTAGGTTGTTCTGGTTCTTTGTCTCTGTCTCCAATGCACACTCCTTTCCACAACTCATTGAAAATGAGGGTGTGTTTTATCATGTGGGACCACTCAGGATAGTTCTCCTTGCTAGTGAGAACTATTCCCACCATGGATATGATTGAATGCATACTATAACAAAAACTTATGCTGCAAAATTTTACTCCTAATGGGAAAAAATAAAATTCTGATATGACAGGACAACAAATATGGCTGGCCTCCAAATAGGACAACAAATTCAATTGGACAGCAAATGTCAATACCCAATATTGTAAATACACAGAACTGTACAGTGCATTCAACTGGACAACGCTTTGTTACCAAGCCGATGTATCAATATATGGGCAGCTTAAATATATGGGTGGACTTACGTAATATGGGAGCATCGCTTAAAGATAAGCCAACATTCAATGTAATATGGTTGGTGTTAAAGATAAGCCAAAATTCAATGTAATATGGTTGGCATTAAATCTTTAAATTCAATGGAAGCGTTAAATAAATATGGGACATCGTATGGTGAGTGTATACCAGCGTAAATAGATGGAGCAGCATTCAAGATAAACAACACATTCAATGTGTATTCCTGCGTGGAGGCACCAGAGCACACAATCAATGGAGCAGCAGTGAAATCACAATCAAGGGAACCAGCGTTCAATGGAACCATGCACCAGATGCCATGCGCAACATTCCACGCATAGAATGAACTTATGTTTTCTCCAATGACTGAGAGACTATTCTCACTGAGCCTTTCTCGGATCGCTTCAAAGACAGGTTCGAATTGAAAGCCAGAGAAGTCATTCCATCACGGTGGTTTTCAGAGCCACGGGTGTCTTCAAAGGTTTCTATTCTGGTTACGCACAACATTTTCTCAAAATTTGGCAAGATCAGAGACCTTGATGTTGTTGGAAGCAAGGTTGTCCATCACATCTGTATTGCACTGCAAGGTTTGGGTTCAGTATGAGAGATACGACAACGTTTACAATGCTGTGAAAGCATTTTGTGGTCGATCAATGTAAGAGGAAGGTTCAAGATTGAAGGAAAACTATCATATTGATGGTAGACAACAAGAGACCTCTTCTGGAAAACCGAGACGGTAGAGAAAACATTACGACAGAGGGCTATTACGACCATATAGAAAAAAATTGTGCCAACTGTTAAGATGTATGGAATATTGCAGACAATGGCAGAAAATGGCAGACAATGGTTATGGCAGAGAGCCCACAAAACACAGAAAGGAAAGGAGGGAATATGGCGCAGACAATAATTATGGCAGAGAGCCCAGAGAGCACAGTAGACAGACTCCATAGGGGGTAGTGGACAGACTACAAGAAAATGGCAAAAGGGAGTTACAACTAATTTCGGGAGCTGGCTTTGATACCATGTCAGACCAGGCAGTAACTCCTAAAAACAAATCAAATCATATTCTTCCTTCAGGTTGGTCTTTATTATATACATGAGGGAGACTGTTCACTTCATCTCCTGATGACTCTTCATATCTCTTATTATTTATTTACATTGATTATATTTATTCACCTAATCTTGATGATTAGGTGTCAACACAATTAATCCATACTGATGTATGTGGACCTATGAAAACTAGATCTCTCGGAGGATGATTGTATTTAATTATTTTTGTTGATGATATATCTAGATACACTTAGGTCTATTTCATAAGAAAGAAAAGTGATGTCTTTGAATACTTTAAGGAATTCAAAAACATGGTGGAAAAACAAACTGGGAAATACGTCAAAATTCTCAGATCTGATCAGGGGGGAGAATACAAATCAAGAGTTTTTAATCAATATTGAAAAATTCATGGGATTTTACAACAATTTACAGTGCCTCATACACCTCAGCAAAATGGAGTTGTGAGAAGAAAAATATAACACTAGTGGAATGTGCACAGAGCGTGCTTCAAGGTAAAAATATTTCTAATGGTTTTTGGGCTGAAGCCATTAATACTGTTGTTTGTTTGAAAAATAGGAGTCCGACCAAAATTTTAGATCTAAAAACACCTTTTGAAACATTTTATGGATATAAACCAAAAGTGAATAATTTAATATTTTTTGGATGCAAGGCATTTGCACATATTCCAAAAGATGAATGAAGAAAAATTGATGCAAAATCAATTAAGTGCACATTCATTGGTTATTGTGACGATCAAAAGGCATACAAGTTGTTTGATCCTAATTCACATAGATTGCTTGCAATTAGGGATGTGGTGTTTCATGAAAATGTAGATGGAGGTGATAAAATGAATAACACAAGTGTATGGCATGATATTGATGATTATGTCAAAATAGAAGAATGTTGTGAACAAGAACATGAACAGGTAAAAAAAATGGTACATGAACAGGTACAGGTTCAAGAGCAGGAAGCATCTAGCAGTGATGACACTCCAAAAAGAGAACATGAGATTCCACAAAGAAGGAAGAAGGATGAAAGCAGTTAAACTCTAAGGAGGTCATCACGTCAAATTTAGCCATCTATAAGGTATAAATATTATGCATTAATGTCTCGTGTAATGAATGTTGTAGAACACTCAAGTTATGAAGAAGCTAAATAATATAAAGAATGGAGAAATGTAATGAATGAGGAATACAACTCTAGAATAAAGAATGACACATGGGAACTAACAGAATTTCCCAAAGAGAAAGTTCCCATAGTGTTGTTGGGAAAAGTATCCAATACGGAATGACCCTATCCCACTCTAAGGGTGATAGTACCTCAGCAACAATCAAAGCAAAGCTATTTGAGATTACTTCTTTATGAGACGTAAAAGAGGGGAGAAAAAGATCCACTAACTGATGTCTTTCGCTAATGGTTGATCCAGTCTTCTCTCATTGCTGCTTGCTCCCAGCTCCTTGCTCTTTCACTGGCCCAGCTACACCAAGATCCTGCAAAATGGCAAGAGAGGGAAACTACAAGAAGCATACATTCATAACTGATTCAAGGATTAGAATAAATCAAATACACAAGTATAACAATACACAATTGAAACACATGCATATAGAAGAACCTCAAATGCTTTATTAATGGAAGAAGTAAAGTTCAGGAAGTGATACAACCATAAGAGGCCCAATCTAGCATCACCTTCCCAGCAGAAAGAAATCTCCTCTTCACCTCCTTCAAAGCAAATCACCCAATAGTTCTATACTCAAACCAAAAACACTTCCTTACATTCACTAGATTCCAGCCTCCCTAGACCTCATGAGAGAGCTCTATATATAGGAGGTTTGGAGAAAGGATGAGTCAGCTTAAGGCCAGCATGAAGCTGACTAGTGTCCTCTCTCACTTCAGTTATTCTTCAGTTCTTGAGTCCACTTGGAGGTTCTTGCTTCCACTTGGAGATCTAGACCCTCTTACTCATCACCAGTCGAATTCCTTGATCCAAGTGTCATTTTGGAAGATTCCTGGGCATTGACACCTTGAGGAATGACTGTGCCACTTGTCCAAACTCGCCCAGTGCAGGTAGCCTTCTTTGTAGTTGAAATTCAGCGCAGGTAGACAGTGGAGCAGTTCACATTCAGCGCAGATGCTCAGTGGAGCAGTTGACATGATCCAGAATTGCCTTGTTTTTGAGTGTTTTCAGGTGGAGAACTGCTATTCAGTGCTGTGGTTTGTTGACCTTGTTCCTCTAGGGGTAGGAACAACATGTTTAGGGACTTTGGATCCCTTATATTATGGACATTTCATGCTTCATGCTGTAAGGCACAAAAATGGCTATAACAGTTGCCCCCTAAAGTATGAGGTCGTTTATCGGGTGAAATGCTTTATCAGGAGGATCCGAAGTTCATTC
Organism: Pinus tabuliformis; assembly: GCA_031772625.1. Classification (NCBI taxonomy): domain Eukaryota; kingdom Viridiplantae; phylum Streptophyta; class Pinopsida; order Pinales; family Pinaceae; genus Pinus; species Pinus tabuliformis. The sequence continues at coordinate 1,103,537 of CM062806.1, forward strand.
AATCGATGAGAGGTGACCTGTAATAAAATACAATACAATACATTATTTTTCATTCTACTTTCATGATCTAGCTGAGGCGGGCATTCCCATGCTCAGCTTTATAAATTCATTTTGGTACATAGAACAGACGATCGTCTGATGATAGACTGATAATTCTCTGCTGAAATTATCATCCTTTGAGTAGGATGATCATCTGCTGTAATGATGTACATGTCAAATGTCTTTATATTTCCTGAATATATATCGCAGCCCGGATGGATGAAACTAGATCCGGGGTCTTCAAACTCGTTCGATCTTCACTATAAGTACAAGTCAATCCATGTGAGAATTGCGCTGAAGTCGAACATGGAAAGACATCGCTTGATTACCGGTCAATGATGTAAACCGTTAACAAGCGCGAGAGGAATCACCGATAATGATAATGACCCTCAAGGTACTGCAGTACAATTCACGTGGTGTGAATAAAGGACTTGGCGTCGAACACCACGCAAAATCTTTCGGTCGAAGGTCATTGATGTATACCTGTCGCCGGAAGTGAGAAACTTGCCATTGAGGCATGCAAGCTTCAAAGTACTGAAGGGGTTGTTCCTAGATCATCTTCTTGGATAATGAGCTGAAGTCGACAAGAAACGATCCGTCAAAGGAGGGCCTTAATGAATCCCACATCAGTGACACGGAACGGAGCTAATGATTTTAATGGAGGTGAAAACAATCTGTGACATATGATTCAGGGTGGCAATCATGGATGGATGAAGGATAATGTATGGCAGTGGATGGGACACGGTTGACTCTTTCTGAACAACATCTCTTGAACATATAACGACACTGATGCGATGGATTGGTAGCATTACCCCAAATGTGGATGGTTTGGCGAGACCATGGTGATGAGACCGGTGAATGAAACAACCCAACCCGATGTGATACAGAGGAAAAGTGTCATGTTCAAGAGCGACTTGCTACCATTACAGCTTTGAGGTTCTCCCAATTTTTCCCGAGTCATTTCTGACCAGTACCTCTTTATTTTTGTCAAGCTTGAGGAGGATAACATATGCTTGTTCTATAACCTGCCCTTCGGGCAAGCCCATCACTATGTTTTAACGAGCCTAGCGATAGGGAAACTCGTTCTCGTCTAAAGACAAGTTTGTCGTTATTTAATCATTTTAACGAGTCTAACGACAAGGAAAACTCGGTCCTTTTCATTTTTAGAGAGTCTGAAAAGGTACAGAAAGTTAACTCCAAAATTCCTTTTTCGTCATCTAATCCCTTAAGTCCGAAAAAGTATAAAACAATACAGAAGGGATGAATTTTCGATAACTTTAACAAGCGCTCGACCTTTTTGTGCAATAATCCCTCAGGTCCAAAAAGATTAAAATCTAGAGGAGGGATAGCTCTTCCGGTTACTTTAACGAGCTGGAAGGCCAAAACTTGGAAAACTTTTCATATTTTACGAGTCAGTTGAAAAGAGCTCAAAGAAGACTCGTCTTTTGAGGAACGAGTGATAAACAGGGATAGCAACTGATTCCAGGTACAGGTTGGAATTTTCCAATCACGGCAGTGTCACAAGGATGGCTAGGTGAAATCACTCTTCACAGCTGTTCCTCAAAATGGGTAAACAATCATATGGAGGTGAACGATCGGCCAAATGACGGTGGAGGTGGGAGGTGCAAACACGACCAAGGCTTTTTATGGCTGATAAATTTACGATCACAGAGGTTATTTGCCGGAATAGGTTCATTTTTTATTTAAAAATGAGCTTAAACTCTGGGGGAAACATTGCTCACTGCTTTTATTTATTTTTTAACGAGCATGAAGACCGCGTTAAAACTGCTCGGATCTTGCGTTTATTTTTTAACGAGCATGAACTTTATGCTAAAACTGCTCGATTATATGGTCAAATCTTGATTTTTTACCATTACTAGCTTTTCTCTTTTCAAAGATAGTACTGCATTCTTGATTGCTGCAACAAGCTTTGTTAGAAATGGATAATATTTGCATGAAAATGAGATTATAACCCTAATATTTCGCTTTGAACTACGTAAAAAGCCATTAAAAGGTGTTTTTACCTCTCATTTTACCATTTCATTTGCATTTGGTCTGTTGGAGCTCTGGAGGTGCCTCTTCCCCCTTGATTTTCACCAGCTGATTCCGGGAGATTCTGCAGACGATTTTCGGCGCCGTCTGGACCAGGTAGGAGCTAAACCCTAGCTCTTTCTTTTCATGGTTTCCTTTTCCAGTTTTATGCTTGTTTTTCAGTCTTTCTGAGCCTCAGGGGTTTTGCCAGGGCGCCCTAACTTCAGCGCAGGTTCCCCATTCGAAACCTGCGCTGAATGTCAAGCTGCCTTAAGGCAGCCTGACCTTCAGCGCAGGTGGGACACTCTCTGCCTGCGTTGGGCTCAGAAAACTGAGTTTCCAGCTCATTTTTTGATGAATTTTCGCCAGTTTTTCATCAAAATCAGGAACTTACTCCTTCTCTTGTTTGTTTTGCAGGGAACTTTGAACAAAATGTCCCTTACATGGTGAGAACGAGAACATGAAGAGGAGGACATGATTGCCCTCCATGACCCTGTCACGGTGAACGCGCTGCGGAACTGTGGCCTGCTGAAGTTTTTCCGTATCTCTAGCATGAGAGCACAGATTACTTTGCTGCAGTATATGCTTGATGCTTGGGATCCTATTAACCAAGTATTCCAGATTAGGGGAAAGTCCATCCCCTTGACCATAGAGGACATGTACTTCTTGACTGGATTGTCAAGGCGAGGTGCCCCTATTTCCTTATCAGGTACGGCCCGGGGGACCGATTCCATGAGAGATTATGTCCGCCAGTATTGCAGGGAAGGTTCCCAGTCGAGCAGAGACAGAAAGGTTGTTATCCGTGAGATTACTGACAGGTCTCTCAGGTCCATTCTGTATACCATTGGTAGGATGGCCGGTAGCGCAGCTCTACATGTTGCCAACAGATCTTATGTGCAGCACGCCTTGGAGTGTCTCCAACCGAAAGTATTCAACTGGTGTGATGCCGTACTTGTTCAGATGAAAAGTCAATTGACCAAGGTAAAGGACAGGAAGCTGAAGAACTTTGAGATTGGTTCTATTCTGACTGCCTTCGCCTTGGAGAAAATCCCACTGATGCAGCCTCAGTATATTATACTCGGCTTTCCTTCTCCGACCGAGCCACGAATGCAGAGGTGGGTCGATCACATCTCTAGGCATGCTGGTCAACCTCAGATTACTTTTACTGATGCCTTCTTCAGGTGGTTCGAGCGCCAGGAGATGGTCTTCTCTGAGTATCCATATGTGGGTATGGATTTCCGAGGTGATCCGGATTTGGTGCTACCGGATGGCGAACAGTGGGGTGCTATTGGTAAACTCTTTGACCATATCACTGTTTACTGTTTTTATTCATAATGTTGCTGTGCTTTATTCTATCAAGACTTTTAATCATACTCTTGGGTGCATGCAGATGTTGGTCCTGTCCGTCCAGCAGTTCGTCCGAGACCGCCAGTTGCTGCCCCGGCAGCAGAGCCTGCTAGGAGAGTTATTCTCCGCGACCTTGACGATACTGAGACCCTTATAGCTGTGCAGGAGCAGGTTGAGAGCCTTACTCTCGGCATTCCCGATGTGAGGATTGATGAGTTACCTTTACAGCTGCAGCGACACACTACTGGTGTGCCTAGACGATGGACTCGTCTCTTGCGCATGATTGCACAGGCCGTGACGTGCTATCATGAGCACCACTAGGCTAGGGTGCCCCCTAGCATCTTTTTGAGTCTTAGGTCATATGACCAATTTTGTCTTGGTTACAGAACATTATGTACGAACTATAAACAACTTATATATATTTTGATTTTCGAGTTTTATTCTGTTTGAGTTATATGATCCATATGTACAATCATTGATGATGTGTCTCTTTTATATATGTCGCAAATGTCTATCTAACACATAATTTGCTAATGAGTCAGTTAATGTGTTTAAGTTTCTGGAAATATGTTGATATTGAATTGAATCAAATTGTATTTCCAAAGTCTTAACCCTTAGTAACATGCGATAAATAGCTGGATTGCGAATGGAATATATACCATTGAGTTGTAGTATTACGAGCCGTGAGTCTAGCCTGACAATTAGTCGGAATATGCCACGTGTGATGGCATCAGAGAGTAGTTCTATCAACGCGCTATACTCAGCGATGTTATTCGTTGATTGCCCAATACACACACCTCTGAAACTTACTAACTCACCGCTTGGATCAAAAATGGCCCAGGCTGCGGAGGATTGGTTCCGCGAACTACGACTCGCTCCGTCGGCATATCCAACACATGTCTCCAGAAGGTTCGACATCTGCAACAAATAGAAAAGGTGGATCACTCGACCAGAACAAATACTTTAGCGAAAACAAAATACAACAAAAGCACGCAGGTTACTATTTAAGCATAGCAACGCTTGAGGTACAGCCCGTTACGGGGCTGCGCCAGTGGAATTCCGTCATAATCCATTAACTCGTAGGCTCCTTTTGCTAACACCCTTTTAACAATATAGGGGCCCATCCATAAGGATTTGAATTTACCTGCTCCCAATTTATCGGATTCTTGGTCATAAAGCAAGACCAAATCACCCTCTGAGAAGACACAGGGTTTGACACTTTTGTCGAACTGAGCCTTGACTCGTTTCTTATGGGCTTCGTTAGCCAAAGCGGCATCACGACGGGTTTCATCCAATTGGATTAATTCCAAGAAACAAGCCTCTTCTTCTGAAGTTACGGGGAGGAGATCAATTGCGAGTTTAAGCGACGAAATTTCGCACTGGATTGGCAAGACTGCTTCCAGGCCATACACCAGTTGAAAAGGTGTGAACCCGGTTGCGTTCTTTACCGACGTTCGGTAAGCCCACAAGGCTGAGTATAGGAGTAGGCGCCACCTTCTTTTATGAACCCTGATCATCCTTTGCAACATATGCTTCAGGACCTTGTTGATTGCTTCAACTTGTCCATTGGCTTGCGGATAATATGGGGTAGAGCTGTCGTGAGATAGCCCTAGCTTGACAGCTAATTCGACCATCATGTGATTGCGAAAATGCGACCCATGATATGTCACTATAGCCTGTGGTACGCCGAACCTGGCGACTACATGATTAAAAAAGAAAAGGGCAGTTGTTTCACCAGTGTTATCCAATGTAGGCATCGCCTCGGCCCATTTGGTAAAATAGTCAACAGCGACTATAATATACCCATGCCCCCCGGTCGAGGTGGGGTTACATTGCATGAAATTGATGCCCCACTTGGCGAAGGGCCCAACAGAAACTATCGGCTGTAAAGGTGCGGGTGGTCGTCTGGTTTTGCTATCAAAAATTTGACAAGCATGGCAACTTATGACTGCGATTATGCAATCTTTGAACATGGTTGGCCAGAAGTATCCTGCTCGTAAGATTTTTTGTGCTATTGCATATCCAGATCGATGCCCCCCACACGCGCCTGAATGACACTCATTCAGGGTTTTTTCGGCCTCCTCCTAGGTAAGACACCTCCTCAAAATTGTATCGATACCACAACGGTAAAGTGTATCACCGATGATCATGTAGTCTTTTGCTTGAGATCGTATACGTTTTCGTTCGGAGTGAGAGGTGTTTGGCCTGAATTTTTGGGTTTGGAGATAAACTATGATATCTCCATACCACTCATCGCTTATAGATATCAGAAACAAACTTTCGTCCACGATTGACTCTTCTGATGTTTCATCGTTGGACAATGATGGGAGATCGCACAATAATTCTGCGAAAAGTAGAGCTTTCTTTGACTTGGATTTTACAAATTCCAGATCAAACTCTTGAAGGATCGCTATCCATTTTGAATATTTGCCCCCCAGCAATTGTCGCGACAGTATATAAGTCATGGGGTTGCAATCTGACAAGATGGTAGTTTTCCGAAAGAGGACATAATGTCGAAACCTTTGAATCGCTTGAACAGCTGCAAGCGCTAGTTTTTCAACATAAGAATATTTACTTTCTGTATCATTTAAGTTTTTACTTAAATAATATATAGGATGTTCAATTCCGTCGACTTCTTGAACTAAAACCATCGCAATGGTCGTATCCGCCAATATGTTGTTGGGAAAAGTATCCAATACGGAATGACCCTATCCCACTCTAAGGGTGATAGTACCTCAGCAACAATCAAAGCAAAGCTATTTGAGATTACTTCTTTATGAGATGTAAAAGAGGGGAGAAAGAGATCCACTAACCGATGTCTTTCACTAATGGTTGATCCAGTCTTCTCTCCTTGCTGCTTGCTCCCAGCTCCTTGCTCTTTCAGTGGCCCAGCTACACCAAGATCCTGCAAAATGGCAAGAGAGGGAAACTACAAGAAGCATACATTCATAACTGATTCAAGGATTAGAATAAATCAAATACACAAGTATAACAATACACCATTGAAACACATGCATATAGAAGAACCTCAAATGCTTTATTAATGGAAGAAGTAAAGTTCAGGAAGTGATACAACCATAAGAGGCCCAATCCAGCATCACCTTCCCAGCAGAAAGAAATCTCCTCTTCACCTCCTTCAAAGCAAATCACCCAATAGTTCTATACTCAAACCAACAGCACTTCCTTACATTCACCAGATTCCAGCCTCCCTATACCTCATGAGAGAGCTCTATATATAGGAGTTTTGGAGAAAGGATGAGTCAGCTTAAGGCCAACATGAAGCTGACTAGTGTCCTCTCTCACTTCAGTTCTTCTTCAGTTCTTGAGTCCACTTGGAGGTTCTTTCTTCCACTTGGAGATCTAGACTCTCTTACTCATCACCAGTCGAATTCCTTGATCCAAGTGTCATTTTGGAAGCTTCCTGGGCATTGACACCTTGAGGAATGACTGTGCCACTTGTCCAAACTCGCCCAGCGCAGGTAGCCTTCTTTGCAGTTGACATTCAGCGCAGGTAGACAGTGGAGCAGTTGACATTCAGCGCAGATGCTTAGTGGAGCAGTTGACATGATCTAGAATTGCCTTTTTTTTGAGTGTTTTAAGGTGGAGAACTGCTATTCAGTGCTGTGGTTTGCTGACCTTGTTCCTCTAGGGGTAGGAACAACATGTTTAGGGACTTTGGATCCCTTAGATTATGGAAATTTCATGGTTCATGCTGTAAGGCACAAAAATGTCTATAACACATAGGATGCAAATGGTTGTTCAAACCAAAGTTTAATGCTGAAGGTATTATTGATAAGTATAAAGCTAGATTGGTTGCAAAAGGATATTCACGAAAAGAAGGCATTGATTATGAAGATAAATTTTCACTTGTAGCTAAACTCAATACAATTAGAATCATGATTGCATTAGCTACAAAACAAAATTGGAAAATGCATCAGTTAGATGTCAAATCTGCTTTCTTGAATGGTGAATTAAAGAAGAAGTTTATTTGGTTCAACCTGAAGGGTTTGTAAAGAAGGGTTAGGAGCATCTTGTTTGCAGGTTAAAGAAAGCTTTGTATGGTTTGAAATAAGCACCAAGATCTTGGTATGTGAAAATTAATTGATTCTTTTATGGCAAAGGGTTTGTGAGAAGCAAAAGTGATCCTAACTTGTACATCAAGAGAGATGAATATGGGAATATTTCCTTGATATCTTTGTATGTTGATGGTCTTATCATATCAGGAAGTAGGTTGGTTGAAGAAATTAAAATTTAGTTTTCACAGGTATTTGAAATGAAAGATCTTGGTGAATTGCATTACTGTTTGCATCTTGAAATTTTGAGGGAATCTAGTAAGACAATCATCACACAAAGAAAATATGCAAAGACAATCCTTGAAAGATTTCATATATTTGAATACAAACTGGTGTCTACTCCTTTGGAACAGAATGCCAAGCTGTACAATGATGATGGATCTTAAGAAGTGAATGGAATTTTGTATCGTCAATTGGTGGGAATTTTGAACTACCTCGCTACTACTAGGCCAGATATAGCATATTCTGTTAGCATCCTTAGTCAATTTATGGCTAAGCCTTGTGAAATCCATTTGAAAGCAGCAAAGAAAGTCCTATATCCGAAGGGAACAATTTTTTTTTGTATTTTGTACACTGATGGATCTGATGTTGAGATGGCAAGTTTTTCTGATTCAGACTGGGCTCCTGATGATAGAAGATCAACCTCGGGATATGCATTCAATTTAGGATCAGGGGTCATATTATGGAGCTGCAAGAAACAACCAATTGTTTCTTTTTCATCCACATAAGCTAAATACAAAGCCTTGACCAATGCAACTTGTGAATCTATTTGGTTAAGGAGAATTATTGAAGATGTTGAAGAAAAACAAATAGGACCAACAATCATCAAATGTGACAACCAGAGTTCCATGAAGCTAGCAAATAATCCAATTTATCATGTAAGAACTGAACATATTGAAGTCCAACATCATTTTGTAAGAGAAAAGATACAATCCAATGAGATTCATTTAGTGAATTGTAATACAAGTGAGAATGTAGCCGACATCTTTACCAAGCCTCTTGGAAATATGAACTCTGAAATGTGTAGACAACAACCAAGCATTGTTGAAAATCCATTTCTCCATTAAGGGGGGATGTTGGAATAATGTAGAAATGATATGCCCAGATAGAGTTGATGAGTTGTGTTCTCGTAGTTAGTGTTTGAGTCTATCTATCATGAGTTGTGTCTTCATAGTTTGTGTTCTGAGTTGGTGATCTGAATTATTTGGATCTAGATTGTCCTAGAAGCTGCCTATGTTTGCTTGTATAATGCATTGGTTGTCCAAGCAGTTTGATCAATGAGATTTGATTCCATTCTTGTGCATCTCTCTGATTTTCTAATATTATGAGCCTTGTGGTGATTTTTTTTTAATGGGAATTATTCCACGTGAAAAGAGAGGTAGAAATATTTGAATTTTTTATACGAGGCAAGTTTATACTTTGAGCAAGGAATGTGCTGAGGGAATAGTCTATAAGTTGGTGGTTATATGCTGTTTGTTTGACATATGAATTAGGTGCAGCAAAATTTTTAAGGATTGATGTTTATCTTAAAGTTTAGAAACATTGACGAATCTTACTAGTCTCTAATAGACAAATTATAAAATGTTTGATGATATATTTGTAAAAATATCAATATTTTTTATTACATTATATTAGATCTTGGTGATTTTAACGTAAAATAATTTTGTACTATAAAATTGGGGCGAATTATTTTTAGAAAAAATGAAAATTAACGAATTTTTTTGGAAGAAATATAGAAAATTAGTCCACTTGTGAATATTAGCCTCTAAAATATTCGTTGATTAGATGTTGGAGTTAATTCATTGAGGCTTATGCATTTTGACTTGTTGTTTTAATATAAAACTTTTATTTACAATATAATATTTTATAATAATTGCTAATATATACACCCATATGTTACATGTATTTAACTATTTTATATTTCCCGTATCTATTGTGATTTAAATATCATGGCTTATATTAAAATGCATTACATATATGTGATATGTAATGTTTATTTAATTATTTCATTTTGTAGTTGTTATATACATGTGTTCTCATAAAATATTTGTTAATGTAATGAAGTTTATTTATAATATATTACTAGTTGATTTTTATAATACTTAGTATTTACATTAATAAATTAATTAAATATAAAAGAAATTGATATATGGATTAATGATAAAAAAGACTTATTAAATGTATGATATACAAAATAATTAGAAGTACAAAATTTATTTATATTATATGTTAATTTTTATTTACAATGTGGTTAAAAATTAACTAATGATACACACTTTTCTTAATTCATGTGTCAAACCAAATAGAGGAGAAAAATAACCAATGTGACCAAACACAAAATGTGGATGATGTGGTCAAGAAAAGTGCCACAATCACCTTCTTATAATCATCAAGAGGGCACTGTCATGAATGCAAAAGAGAGCTAAGAGATGTCAATCAATCCAATAAAAAAAATAATGACCATAATGAGGCATATACAAAAGTATCATAATCTGAGCAATAAGAATCAAAGAAATGATCAAACAATAATATGTCAGGAAAGAAGAATTTTCAAGATGTCAAATGGAGGATCCCCATGATTTTATTGAAAAATAATGGGGGGGATATGGCCACAACAAGACCATGATAGTCTCATGTATACTGTTGCAGTCAAGTAGATCTAACATGCAAGAATGGATTGCAGTAGGTGTTGATCTCTTCTACTTTGAATCCGATGAGGAAGAATACTCCCTTGGTCTCTTCTTATTGTTCACTCTTCCCTTCAACACATACATATTATCTGTTGTCTTGACTCCCTTAGCAATTACTCTCTTTGATCCTTCTTTCCAGATGATGCAACCTTTTGAATTGAAAATTGCTTCCTTGCCTCCATCAACCATTTGGCTCACACTCAAAATATTACAGTTTAAACCTTCAATGAGCCAAAAATTATTTGCATTAGTCCTCTTCTCACCAAGATTAACTTTACCACTTCTCAATACTCTTGCGGTTTCATTTCCTTCAAAAACAACATGGCCAGTCTTGGTTCTCTTCAGGAAGTGAAATTTATTCCTATCTCCTGACATATGGTGTGAGCATCCGCTATCAATATACCATATGTCATCCTCATCACGTGAACAAAGTGCAATGTGACATCTTCCTAGCTTCTCCTCCTCCTTCTTCCACATCTTCCTTGGTTAGTTCCTAGGTTGCACATTGGGATTTTGTCTGATGCTTTTGAACAAATTGACTCAATGATCTAGGCATCTTACAATCCTTAGCCATGTGCCCAAAGTTGTGACATAGATAATACTGTATGTGACCAAGATATGAAGCCAAAGCATATGATCTTTTTTTGCTCATGTTGGACCTCCATCTCCTCATGCTAGATTTTCAATCAATAGCTTGGTGTCCAAACAAGTTACAAGAAAAACAATAACCATTAAATGAACTTGTATACTTGAATGTAGGTCTTATTCTTGGTTGATCAAATTGCTGCTTAATGTGTACATTTTTTTCCTTCAAGTAGCTGCCACATGTCTAAAGTTGTGGCAATTGAAGCACTCGATCTCATCCATTAAGGGGGGAAATGATTTTTGACTCCTCCTTTTAAGTCTGTTACCATCAACCATGGGAGGAAATGGTCTTCTAGATGTGAAAGCTCCTTTTGGTTTTCTACTTCGTTGTTGCTGGTGGATTTTTTTTCTCTCTCCTTTCTTGCTACTATTGCTGGTCACATTCTTTATTGTAGGATTTTTTGGTTTTTCTCTTTTTTTCTTTCCTACATGCAAGTTTGTCTCTCATTTTAAAAAAATTCTTTTAAATTTGTTTACTTCTATGGCACTCTTCACTTGCTCCAACTGCTAGTATTTTTCTTCAGGTTGCTTTCTTAATTTGTCAATCACACCTTCAAGAGCTTCAATATAATCCTTTCTATATTTTTTCTTGCCGCAATAGATTCCTTCTATTGTTTTCAATTCTCTCAGTTGTTTCCTCAAGATAATGATATATTCTTTGATATTTTTCTCCTTTTCATCACAAACCTGCAATCTCTTCTCATGCCGCTTGAATAATGTATCTATTAGTCTACCCATTTCACTTGAAAAATATTCAGTAACTACCATTGTAGATTCATATTCAACCTGAAGGACCATGAAACTACGACCATCATATATTTCACTACTGAAATCTAAATTATTATCACCATTGTTGTTAAAAATATAACTCGAAAGCAAATCAATGCAACTTATACCTTCATATATGTTGTCCTCTTGTACAACTGGTTCAACTAGAACTTCCTTCTCCATGGATCTCTTCTTCTTCTTCTTGTTTTTGTTTCTCTTCTCAAACTCTTCATCACTGCTAGTGCAACTTGTTCCATATAACATATGCAATCATTCCCATAACTCCTTGGTAGATTTTAAATATACAACTTTCTCTAGGTCTACATTATGGAGATTGTCGAAAATGACACACCTTGCTTGAGTATTTTTCTTCGTTACTTAAGATGAATATGAATCGTCATCATATCCTTAACATACCAATATCCACAGGAAAACAATTTATAGTTCATAATTTCTTACTATACCTTGAAATTCATAGGAGTAATAATAGGTATTCCTTGAGAGTTCATTCTGGAAAAAAAAGGTAGGTGGTGGCGAATCAATAGTGTAACTTGTTATACAATTTTTACCAATTTTAACTTCTCTACTGAATCATGCATCAAATAAATTGAAGCACATTAAATCATCACATAAGAATAAACCATGTAAGAAACTAAATTAAACAACCATGAGAGCAACAATAATCAACACATAAAGGCACAATCACATCATCACACATGAGACACAAGATATCTCGTGGAAAACCCCTCCAGGACAAAAACCCACCCTTGTTGTTGTTGCACTCCTCTCAATCTCTATTATGTCAAGAAAAATATCATTTACATAGATTTGTTTATTCCCATCAGTTTGGAGACTCTACCTCATATATAATTAGGTGACCCCCATCATCCAAGAGACTCGATTCTAGTAATTAGCTTAGAACACTATGTTCTCACACGGATATATGGACTACCATCCACTAAAAGCCACCATGATCAATGATCCTTACCCAAATCCTATTGGACTATACTTTGATTGGATGGAGAAACGGTTCCTTTCACTAATGCTATGGATGTTGAGAAATGGAAACAAGAAATTCCAATTTAATTTGTCCTTGAATTAAACTATGAATTAAATTTGAATTCTATTCTCATAGCAACTTAAAATAGTTAAATGAAATTGATTAAAATTACTTAACTTAAGTAATTCGAGTTGGAAGTCTTTTAAAAGTCATGTATATGTTCTCCCTACTTTGTAGGAGTCCAGTGTGAGTTAATTATGAGTTGTAAAATAGAAGACTCAGTTTCATGAGTCAATTTAGTTAAACTAGTTCTCAAACTAATTGAGAGAACTAATAGTGAGTTAATAGTCAGTGGTGACACTAATGAACTCCACCAGTGCTACTCTAATTAACTGAATATTTACTCATCAAAAACTCATGCATGTTGATTCTAAGAAAGACCCAGTTGAGACTAGAGTGCAGGGACAGTGTGCTATTTGTTGTAGATTTTTCTAAGTTGCATCGATAGTGCATGAAATCAGGAACTGATCCATGAGGGATTGTGCTATTTTTAGAGGCTTTATTTCCCTTTAAGTACAAGCTATCCTTCATAGGAATTACACATTGGAATAAAGACTAGGAGAGCTTGTGAAGAGGCTAGGCTTTGGCCTTGATATTGCTTATGAGTTGGAGATTGACTTTGTTGAGTGTTGGGATTGTTCTAGAGAGAACAAGCATTGTAATTTCATCTTGATTTTCTGGATTAATACAAAACAGATAGTGGGGTTTTGAGATGTGGCTTTCCCTAGATATTTATTATGTTATGTGCCTTTAATTCTCTTCCTCTATTGATGATTGTTTGCTCGATGTTTATGGGATTTTGTTGTAAAGAGTAGAAGTAGATTCTTGTCTCTTTCTTTAGAAAATTGCATTAGCTTTGTGAATCTATAGGATTTTCTACATGGTATCGGAGCAAGATTGTTTTTGGGGTGAGAGTTTGTAGAGAAGATATGAGAATTTATGTGAAAATTTTTCAAAAATAAATTGTAGATCTGGATTCCTTGGGAAAATATACCCAATTTCAAAAAACAAATTGGTCGAATCAGAGTTCAAATTAGGGAGATATCGCTGATTTAAAATCGGCTCTCTAGAGGAGATTTAAAAGTTTTGAGTTTTTGGGTTACAGGCGAAAGTCAAATTTGCATACATACGTCAGGATCAAAAGATGGAATTCCATGGGTTGAGGCTTGAGTATGCCTTGGAAGGAAACTTGAATTTCATAGCTTGGAGGGACTAGATGGAGGTTGTGCTAGAGGACAGTGGCTTGAATGAATTTGTTGAACAAGCAATTCCTAAGCCAAAAACTATTGATGCACAGAACTTGGCCGAGTGGAAGAAGTGTGTGGCGAAGACAAGGTGGATAATTGATCCAGGTGGATATCGGTGGCCACCCACCAATTCCACTTGGACCCCCACCATTGTTTCTTTTAGTTTTTTAGTTTCCTTAATTGTAGCACAGTTTACTATTTTTAGCAGTTTTTTGGGTCCTGAACTTTCGGAGCCGTTTTGAGGCCCTAAACGATGTTTTTTGGGAAACCTGGGAGCATCATTGGTCCTTGAATTGATGCTTCTCACTTAGAATTTGTATTCCTTGGACATATATTTCTAATGAGGTTTTGTGCGTGTCAAACAAAGATCGTATGCCAAAGTTACGACCGAAGTTGATGTAGCAATTTACATAAACGGGGCCCATAGTTTGGTGCTTCATCTCCTAGGGTTAGGTTTTTGGATGTTTAGGGTCTTACATTGCTTCTCAACAAGAAATAGGCCTTCGAACCTCATTCTAAGATAGTTTAGAGTCATGTAGCCACCACATCTCTTCTCAAAGATAAGCTACCATCACCTGAGCTAGTTTATTTCCATTTCTGTTTGTAAGCATATTTTGGTATTTTACATTAATGAAATGAACTATTATTTTTGTTGCATCTCTGTATTTATGGTTATATTTGTAATTTGTTGCGTTCCTGTCTAAATCCAGATCAATGGTATTAGAGCGGTTTTCTCTTTTTCTTTTTTTCTTTGCATATCCCCAACAAGGTCATGATATAAGGAGTTAGGGTTTAAATTGGTCGAACCTTTGCAAGACCAGCCTCGCAAATCTCGACGACCTCTCATGGCGGATGAAAATAAAGACGAGGGGCCAGGAGATCCTATCAAAATATTCCTTGAAGAGGCCCTCAAGTGACAAAGGAATGCGATGATGCACAACTTTGCCCAGATCCTTCAGCGACTAGCTAGGGGCAACACATCTACTTCCAACATCTACTTTGGAAGCGCCACACCCTTTAAGGTACAATTTAACTTTGACATTCCCACATTTGAGGGTCATATATATGCATATGCTGTAGATAAATGGTTAAATCTGCTAGAAGGGTATTTTTCTCTTCATGATTTTTCCAGACAGGAAAATATTACTTTCGCTCTGCTCAAAGGTCCCCCCCCACATCAAGGATTGGTGGGAAACCACTGCCAGCATAAGGATGAAAGTACAACCTCACTATTTTCAGCCACACCCACTTGGAATTCATTCCGGGATGCCATCAAGGAGTAGTAATACCCTATCGAAAGCTATGAGGATAAATACATAAAGTGGACCATGCTACGGTAGGGAAGGGACCAAGACGTGTCAGAGTTTACCAATATTTTTCATACCTTTCACACAAAGTTGGGTATCAAGGATATTGAGCAATGTTTGGTACTCAAATACCACTACTGCCTACACAAGTACATCCACGATGAGATGGAGTTTTGGGACATCTCCTCACTCAGAATGGTGTACCGATACGCAGTGTACCGATGTGCAGTCAAGATCGAACAGAAGTTTAAATAGAAGAAGCGACACTTTGGATCTATGAATCTGAAGCAAGGGAAAGGTGGCCCCAAAGCCACAAGCAAATAACAACAATACGAAGCTGAAGAAGGACATGGGAAAGTGGTGTGAGTTCCATAAGAGCTCCACTCACAACACAAGTGAGTGTTGGGCCAAGCAATCACTGGTGATCGAGATAAAGACTTCAGAATTAGACGCATGTTCTGACTCTGAGTCAGAACCCGACAAGGGGAATGACAAAGGGATGCAAATTATCAATGCGGAGCCCAATGCAACTGTTTCCACCACAAAGATCCATGAGGATGAACCCAATGATCCAGAGGAGGAGGACCTCCTCTTCCACTCCCAGATGTGGGTAAAGGGTTCCTCGCTACAGTTCATTGTCGACAGTGAGATCCAAAAGAAACTCATTTTAGTAGAGGTCGTGAAGTGGCTAGGCTTACCAGCCATAGCACATCCCCAACCATACACCATTGGGTGGCTTCACTAAGGTCATGATCTTCGTGTGAGCCAGCAGTGTCTCCTTCCATACAACATTAAGCCCTTCACGGATGAGGTATTATGTGATGTTGCTCCCTTTGATGTTTGTGATGTATTATTAGGCCAACCATACTTATGAAAGTGACATGCTATGTATGAATCAAGGCCTCATGCTATTATTGTTACTTTACGAAATAAGTTGTATAGGATACGAAGGTAGCACCGCTTACTACCATCTCTTTGGTTACTACAAAGCAATGCAGTAAGCTCATTTCCAAAAAAGGAATTTTTTTTTTCCTGATGATATGCCCTCAGGGAAAGAAGAAGGCAGTGGCCACGACCTCCAGACAGGGCCCCTCCACATGACAACTATAGATGGACAAGGTCATGGAGAAGTATGGGGACATCTTCACCTCCCCCGTAGGGGTTCCTTTGCATTGTTAGGTCAAGCACTCCATCGATCTGATCCCTGGTACGTCACTACCCAATGGACCAATCTATCGGTGCTCCATTCTAGAGAACGATGAAATCAAGAGAAAGATTCAATAGCTGCTGCAAAAAGGTCACATCCAACCGAGTTCATCACCCTGTGGGAGCCTGATTGTGTTGGTACAGAATAAGGATGGGACTTGGAGACTCTGTATTGACTATCGGGCGCTAACACGATCACTGTCCAAAATAAGTACCCGATCCCATGGATTGATGACCTTTTGGACCAATTGAAGGGGGGGGGGGAATATTTTAGCAAGATTGATTTGCAGTCAGGATATCACCAGGTACCAATCGAACGCTCCGATGTGTGGAAGACTTCCTTTAAAGCCAAGGAGGGCTTTTTTGAATGGTTGGTCATGCCTTTCGGGTTGAAAAATGATCGTGTAACCTTCATGAGGCTAATGGATGACACCTTGTAGCGATTCACCAACTCATTTGTAGTGGTATATTTGGATGACATCCTGATCTTCAACCAGAGTTGGGAAGAGCACCTCCACTAGTTTCGACAGGTTCTCCATGTTAGTGCCTAGATTTACCTCAGGCTGAAAAGGTAGGATCCAGGGCCAACAGCAAACCACGCTTAGCCTGGTAGCTAGCCCTACCAGGTTAGGAGAGGGCTCTCTCTGGGTCTATCTCAGCAAATTATAATCACTAAAGGCTTGATATGACTTATTTAATTACTAATCTTAGGCTAGGTATATATGTGCAAGAGTTTGATTGAATAAAATTATGATTTGTTGACTCAGATGAGAAGGCAGATTTTGGGTGCGGGGAATGAGGCACAGTCTTGCAGAGGTCTCAATGGGGCAAGGTAGGCAATCATTTTTGGCACTTAAAATTAAATGAAATGGAAGGAGTAGACATGTGAGGAGCTGAAGAGGGCAAGGAAAGTCATGGATCCTCTCCAAACAGCTGAAAGCATCAAAGAACTAAAGCAAACCTCAAGTAGAGCACTGTAATTTCAATGGATTCTACTTACACTCTTGTTTTTTTAGTTAAGAAGATACAAGATAGAGAATGGAATACATAAACACATAAGAAAATTCACAATTACAAGAAAAATCACTATACCAAGACAAATTGCCACATGGATCCCAAAGAGTGCTGCAAACCCTGGTCTCAATTCCTTAGCCAAAATGCTGATAAGAGTATACAATGAAGGTCAAGGCTTTCTCAAAAGTCCAACCTTCTACCAAAATCCAACCCCTACACTATGAAATTCATAGAATATATACATTTTCTCATCCTTGTAATAAGGGAATTGAGCTCAACCATTTTCTTCAAAATAGAATTAGTTACATTAAACTTGGGCCAAATTTCTGAATAGGTGTTGAAGATGAACTCTTATCTCCTAAACCATAGCACCTGTTACAAAACTGAAAGAGGTTTTTGTAGATAAGGTCATGTTGGAGAAAAAATTCTCTCAAATTTTGGAAATTCGTTTCCAGTAGCTCGCAATCTGTTCCAAAAAATCATCTCTAAAACAGAAAATCATCTCTAAAACAGAAAATCATTAAAAATTTAAATCTGTGAAAATGAGCTATAAAGATCTAGTCACATATCCCAATCCATGACACTTGTGAATAAATTGAAGGACGTTTTTGTTATATGACTCATGATTAACAAAAAAGACCTTGGGTTTTCAAAAATTACTTTCCATATGTTGTAAAATGGCCCCACACTAAAATGACTAAAACAGTAAAAAATATGAAAAATTTACTTCGTTTTAATGTAGGCTCCAAATATCACTGTATATCTCCCACATAGTAGTACCTGTGCATAAAATGAAGGAGGTTTTTGTTTTTTGGTATGTGATGAACAAAAAACCCTTTCACTTTTGAAAAAATCCTTACCATTATTTCAGAAACTGATTTTGTACTAAACTTGTCATTGTGTGCAGCAACTGACCTCAAAACATGCATAACCAAGAATCACTCATTCATTTCTTCTAATCCAGGAATTGATTACGGGAGTGTGATATACCGTTGGAAAGATTTTTTGCGAGCTTCTTCTGATGGACACACTTGTGACATGTTTTTTGCTGAACATCATGTGCAAAACAACTAACAAAACTAGACATAGTAACAACTCATGTTGATCCCTAGTGACAGGCTACGAAGACTGGAACTAACATCGGCTCCAATGGGGATGGTAGCTCCTTGGAGGTGCCAAGAACTACAGATCTCTGGAAAGTAGATAGTGCCTCTTTCATTGGGCATGGATGGTCAAACAAGTGCAAACCCAAAACAATTCATACCAGAACACATACATACTGCAACTTGTACATAAACAAATACCAAAAACTAAAATGTTGCCTTGGGTAGCTTATTTATGTACAAATCTAACCCACTTTGCTGCAAAATTGGTAGATCAAGTAATGTTGTAATGCCATATCAACCAATCAAGTAACTGTGACAAGGATGCTGCTTGGAAGTGCTTCAACCAGGACACAAATGTAAATGCTGACAGCCATACATGCACATAACGAGTCTGGTTGTGTAAAAGACAATTTGATCTATCATTCAAACTGAAAAAAATTTCCATGTATGTTGCAATAGGATAAAAAAAACCAGACTCTGTTTGCTGCCCCAACTCCTCAATATTGAACTCCAACTGCAAACTGTCAATGCAAATATCCACGGGCAGCTCTATTGTTTCTTGTTTTGAAGGAGGGAGAGTTTCCAAGAACTTTTTGGGATCTCAGAATTCATATGATTGGATCTGATCATTTAAATACTGAATCTCCTTCTCAAATTTTTCAACAACTAACTCAAAGAAACCAGTTTTAGCTTTAGGAGGAAACTTCGGAGATCTCAAACATTTAAGCACGGCAATGAAAAATGCTTCATCAATTTCAATATCCACTAACTGATCTCTAACTTCTTTTAAAGCTTCACAAAACACAGGGTCTGCCACATACCCTACCATTTTATTTTAGTGCATGAACGGATCAGTGAGCACTGGAATCTTTGGATTGAGTTGGAGTCACCAGGTGAATGTTTCAGCCTTCATATGTGTCTGACTGTTGTCCACCATCAACAATCAGATCTAACTTGATACATGTACTGGGGCAATTTGCAAGTCAGATGTTCAGTTCATAAGACTAGACCGGAGATTGACTGAAGTAGCTTTTATCTACTTGCGCTAATGCAAAGAAAAAGCGTTTCGAAGGCTACCTGGCTAACTTCAGGCTCTATTTTTAGTCTATAAAACAAAGAACACTAACAAACAAATAAAATTTTCTTCCCCAGTGGAGTCGCCCCTATGTTAGTGCCTAAATTTACCTCAGGCTGAAAATGTAGGATCCAGGGCCAACATCAAACCATGCTCAGCCTGGTAGCTAGCCCTACCAGGTCAGGAGAGGGCTCTCTCCGGGTATATCTTAGCAAATTATAATCGCTAAAGGCTTGATATGACTGATTTAATTATTGATTTTAGGCTAGGTATATATGTGCAAGAGTTTGATTGAATAAAATAATGATTTGTTGACTCAGATGAGAAGGCAGATTTTGGGTGCGGGGAATGAGGCACAGTCCTGCAGAGGTCTCAATGGGGCAAGGTAGGAAATCATTTTTGGCACTTAAAATTAAATGAAATGGAAGGATTAGATAGGTGAGGAGCTGAAGAGGGCAAGGAAAGTCATGGATCCTCTCCAAACAATTGAAAGCATCAAAGAACTAAAGCAAACCTCAAGTAGAGCACTACATTTTCAATGGATTCTACTTACACTCTTGTTTGTTTAGTTAAGAAGAGACAAAATAGAGAATGGAATACATAAACACATAAGCAAATTCACAATTACAAAAGAAAGCACTGTACCAAGACAAATTTCCACATGGATCCCAAAGAGTGCTGGTCTCAATTCCTTAGCCAAAATGCTGATAAGAGTATACAATGAAGGTCAAGGCTTTCTCAAAAGTCCAACCTTCTACCAAAATCCAACCCCTACACTATGAAATTCATAAAATATATACATTTTCTCATCCTTGTACTAAGGGAATTGAGCTCAACCATTTTCTTCAAAATAGAATTAGTTACATTAAACTTGGGCCGAATTTATGAAAATAGGTGTTGAAGATGAACTCGTATCTCCTAAACCATAGCACCTGTTACAAAAATGAAAGAGGTTTTTGTAGATAAGGTCATGTTGGAGAAAAATTCTCTCAAATTTGGGAAATTCGTTTCCAGTAGCTTGCAATCTGTTCCACAAAATCATCTCTAAAACAGAAAATCATTAAAAATTTAAATCTATGAAAATTAGCTGTAAAGATCTAGTCACATATCCCAATCCATGACACCTGTGAATAAAATGAAGGATTTTTTTGTTACATGGCTCGTTCTTAACAAAAACCTCCTTGGGTTTTGAAAAATTACTTTCCATCTATTGTAAAATGGCCCCGCACTAAAATGACTAAAACAATAAAAAATATGAAAAATTTGCTTTGTTTTAATGTAGGCTCCAAATATCACTGTATATCTCCCACATAGTAGTACCTGTGCATAAAATGAAGGAGCTTTTTGTTTTGTGGTATGTTATGAACAAAAACCTCTTTCACTTTTGAAAAATTCCTTACCATTATTTTAGAAACTGATTTTGTACTAAACTTGTCATTGTGTGCAGCAACTGACCTCAAAACATGCATAACCAAGAATCACTCATTCATTTCTTCTAATCCAGGAACTGGTTATGGGAGTGTGATATACCATTGGAAAGGATTTTTTTGAGCTTATTTTGATGGATGCATTTGTGACATGTTTTGTGCTGAATATCATGTGCAAAACATCTAACAAAACCAGACATAGTAACAGCTCATGTTGATCCCTAGTGACAGGCTGAGAAGACTGGAACTAACAGTCCAAACACTACGACAACACAACTTATGTGAAAATTTAGAGAAATAAACTTTTGGAATGACCCAATTATAGTATCTGGGATACATTATTAATTAATGGGGGTTTCATGTGGATCTAGCCAAGATCCAAGTCATTCGGGACTGGCCATCTCCAACCACTCTGAGAGAGATCCGCAGCTTTCTGGGTCTTTCCAACTTCTATATCAGGTTCATGTTGGGATTTTCTCATATCACTTGGCATTTGAGTCAAGTCACCAAGGGAGGAGTGAAAGAAAAATTATTTTGTTATGAATCTCAACAGAAGGCATTCACAAAGTTGAAACATCGTCTCTGCTCGACACCCGTGCTCGCATTACCAGAATTGCAACAACCATTTGAGATCGAGACAGATGCCTTTGACTATGCTATTGGGGAAGTACTTACTCAACATGGGCATCCAATGGCATATCACAGTGAGACACTTTCAGAAATAGTCCAGAAGTATCCCACTTGTGAAAAAGAGATGTATTCCATTATGCAGGCCTGTCGAAAATGGAAGCATTACATTTTGGGGAAGGAAACGGTCATCCACACAGATCACTGGATCTTGTAGTTCATATAGATGCAAGGGAAGTTTTAGAATGATCGCCATCAGAAGTGGTCCACATACCTGCAATAGTTCGATTTGAATATCAAGTATAAGAAGGAAAACACCAATAATGTTGCAGATTTCCTCAGTCGACCACCGATCATGGCATTAACCACCGTTCTCAACTCTTGTGGACATGAGACTTCTAATTGGCCAATTATCCACAAAAGTGACCCATAATTCAGCCACACATACCAGACACTCTTGGAGGGTCAGCATGTTCCATATTTTCACCTCCAGGATGCCCTGTTATGCCACCTGGGTCACCTTTGTGTTCCTTCAAGTGAGCATGCCAAGATGATTTGGGAAGAAAACTACAGTCCGGTCGCTGGGCATTTTTCGGTTGAGCAAATGGTGGCAGTACTATAGAAGTATTTCTATTGGCTGAATCTTTGACAGGATGTCGGGAAGTACATCAGATCCTTCACTGCTTGCACCATTGCCAAACCAACCATCAAGAAGCAAGGCCTATATACTCCGTTGCCTACCCTTATTCGACCTTGTGAATCCATCTCCATGGATTACATGTCAAGCATTCCTTCTACTAAACATGGAAATGACTGTGTTTTTGTGGTCGTCAACAGGTTCTCGAAGATGGCCATTATGGCGGCCTACAAGAAGAATATCATAGTAGAAGCCACTGCTAAACTCTTCTTTGAACGAGTGTTGGTACACTTTGGGATCCCATAGTCTATCACCTCAGATTGGGATAGAAGGTTCCTTAGTACATTTTGGTCCAGTTTCTGGTCGATGCTGGACACCAAACTCACTAAGTCCACAACCTTCCATCCCCAAACTGATGACCTGACAGAGCTTGTCAACAGGATGATCATCCACATTTTGCACATGTACAACTTAAAGAATCCACGTACACGAGATGAGGTCCTACCCTATGTTCAGCATATCGATAATCGGGATCTCCATAGCTCGACTGGCCGCAACCATATTTAGGTGGGCTTGGGATTCCAGCCACAATGTCAGATTGATGTGGCCATGTCATTTGTAGCTACTCAGGCAGATTCGGCTCATGTCTAGTCCGAAACAGATAAGGAAAACATCTTCATTGATCACATCCAACATATCCACCAGTAGTTCCATGACATTCGAGAGAAATTAAATGCCAAGAACAAGCAGCGACATGATCAACATCGGGTGCCACACAAGTTTCAGGTGGGCCACAAAGTCTGGTTGCTTTTGCAAAAGGAACACCTTACCAAAGCCTATCGGAAACTTAGACCACTTTGATATGGTCCTTACACCATTACCAAGGCTATGGGAGACAACGCATTTGAGCTCAACATTCGCCCATTCCTTGGCCTGCACCCCATGTTCAATGTGGATCACCTTCGGCCATACTTTTCACCATTACTAGACATATCTGACATTGCAGAACAGATCACAACAACAAAGTTAAATCTAGATTGCATGGAACAAGCTGCAACTAATTAGATCATGGACATGTAGATCAAGCACACTCACCAGAAAAAGATCCAACTATATCGAGTTGTCAAAGCATGCCAACTCCCTCACTAGGGCAAGTGGCTCACCACGGACCAAGTTTAGCAGAAGTTTCCTCATCTTATGGAGGAACTCAACGCAATGGAGACCATTACTTCCTAAGGGGGGAGGAATGATCTAGGTGGATATTGGTGGCCACCCAACAATTCCACTTGGACCCCCACCATTGTTTCTTTCAGTTTTGTAGTTTCCTTAATTGTAGCACAATTTACTATTTTTACCAGTTTTTCAGGTCCTGAACTTCCGGAGCCGTTGTGAGGCCCTAAATGACATTTTTTGGGAAACTTGGGAGCAACATGGGTCCATGGACTGATGTTTCTCACTCAAAAGTTGTATTCCTCGGATAGATATTTCTAACGAGGTATTGTCAAACAAAGATCATATTCCAAAGTTACGACCTTGGGTAGTTGATGTACCAATTTACCCAAACGGGGCCCATAGTTTGGCACTTCATCTCTTAGGGTTAGGTTTTTTGATGTTTAGGGTATTGCATTTTTTCTCAACAATAAATAGGACTTCGAGCCTCATTGTAAGATAGCTCAGAGGCTGCATGTAGCCACCACATCTTTCCTCCGAGATAAGCTACCATCACCCAAGCTAGTTTATTTCCATTTTTGTTTGTAAGCATTGTAGGTTTTAACCCTATACAAGAATTACCTCCATACGAATTCTAAAACACAAAAAATAAACAATGCGAGAGCATAACACATAAAACACATATACACAAAGATTTTTCCACTAGATCCCAAAACCGGGACTACCAGCTTGATTTTTCATTCTGTTCCTTTCAATGTTACAATACATATTTATACATGCCAAAACATCCAATACCATGGAACGGAAACGATCGCGTCTAATACCATGGACTAAAAACCATCGCGCCCAAAAAAACATGTGCGAAAATCATGCACAAAACCATAGGTGGGTCCACCCAACCTAACCCCATAAAGTGGGGTTATGGGTGTCCTTCAAACCCCCTGTTAACTACGTGGAAAGAATATAACACAACCCAACATTCTCCCACTTGTTTTTTTCTTTCCACAGGGGGTGACAAGAGAGCTTAGTCATTTTCCCAACCCTGAAATGCCCATTTTCTCTCTACACTAAGAGAACTTTTCAAAGCTCATAGATTTTGTCAATGCATCTGTAGTATTCTTCAAAGTGTCCACCTTTACCAGCAACATATTTTTGTATTCTATCATATCCCTCACAAAGTGATACTGAACATCAATGTTCTTTGTCTTTGAATGATATGCAGGGTTCTTTGCCAAGAAAATTGCACTTTGGCTAACACAGTCTATCCTTATAGCTTCCTATACTAACCCCATACTTGAACACAATCTCTACAACCAAACTGCTTCCTTGCTTGCATGAGTGGCTGCCATGTATTCTGCCTCTATAGTTGATAGTGACACTACAGATTGTTTCTTACTCATCCAACTAACTGCACCTCCAAATAGGTTAAACACACACCCACTTGTAGATCTTCTTTGATCCAGATCTCCAGCCCAGTCTGCATCAACAAAGCCATGAATATCCAACGCTCTATCCAATCCTGGTATTCCTTTGTAGCATAGACCATAATCACTAGTGCCACGCAAATACCTGAAAACCTGCTTCACTGTTGTCCAATTCTCCTTTCCTGGTTTTGACATAAACCTGCTCAATACTATCACTGCATGTGCAATGTCTGGTATAGTACAGACTATTGCATACATTAGGCTACCGACTGCACTTGCGTATGGAACACGAGACATGTCCTCTTCCTCTTCTTGTGTCTTGGGACATTGTTCAGCAGATAACCTCACACCTACAGGAATAGGAACCTTCACCGGTTTACTATCTTGCATATTAAACCTCTGCAGTATTGTCTCAACATGGTTCCTCTGGTTTAACTAGAGCTTCCTATTTTCCCAATCTCTTTTAATTTCCATGCCCAAAATATAGTTTGCAGCACCAAGATCTTTCATGTCGAATTTGGAGGACAATTGGGTCTTCAAATCCTGGATAATTTCTTTGTCATTTCCAACCAGCAACATATCATCCACGTACAAGACCAGATAAATAACATGGTCACCAATTAATTTAAAATACACACAGTCATATGCTTTGCTTATGGTGAAGCCAAGTCCCCATATAAATGTATCAAATTTCTGATACCACATCCTTGGTGACTGCTTTAACCCATATAAAGACTTCTTTAACTTGCATACCAGTTCTTTCTTACCCTTCGCTACAAAGCCTTCAGGTTGCTTCATGTAGATTTCCTCTTCCAGATCCTCGTGAAGAAATGTTGTCTTCACATCCATGTATTCTACCTAAAAACCAAAAGCAACAGCAACAGATAAATGTAATCTAATAGAAGTTTCCTTGGCAACAGGAAAAAAAATATCACCAAAATCAATTCCCGGCACCTAGGAATAACCTTTTGCTACCAGCCGATCTTTGTATTTCTCCACTTTTCCTTTTGCATTTGTCTTTTTTGAACACCCATTTGTTGCCAATGGGTTTCCTTCCAACCGGCAACTTCACCAGATTCCAAGCCTCATTTTTGTGCAAAGATGCCATTTCATCAACCATGGCCTCTTTCTAGAGTTTTCCATCCTCTAAATCTACTGCTTCCCTCACAGTTCTGGGATCATCATCAGTAATAGATAAAGAAAAATTTGAACAAAAAGCAGATGGACTATACCTTTCAAGCTGCCTTCCTTCTCGAACTGATCTTCTCACAGTCGGAGTTTACGGCTCTTCATCTTTTGATTCCTCCTCTGCTGTAGAGTTTGATTCTTCCTCTTTTAGCTCAAACGCTATCTTCTCAGGTTCCTTTCGTTGGACTTCATGTTTAATAACATATTTCACCTCTTTAAACACCACATCTCTGTTGTACACAACCTTTCATGTGACTGGGTTCCAAAGCTTATAACCCTTTAAACCATCCTTATACCCAATAAAGATGCACTTTTCAGATTTACTACTCAACTTGGTTCGTTTCTCCTTTGGAACATGTACATATGCATCACATCGAAATACCCTCAGATGTGAAAGAGGGTTTCTTACCAGTGCAGACCTCTTGTGGAGTCTTATCGTCCAACGCTGATGAAGGTGACCTGTTGACCAGGTAACATGTGGTATCCACCGCCTCTGCCTAGAATTCTTGTCCTAACTTGGCACCACTAAGCATGCTTCTTGCCCTTTCCATCAACGTCTTATTCATTCTTTCTGCAACTCCATTTTTCTAAGGTGTATATGGAGTTGTATTCTACCGTGCTATACCACACTTCTTATAGAATTCTTCAAATTCCTTATTGTAAATCTCTCCACCGTTATCTGTCCTCAGCACCTTTATCTTCTTCTCTATCTAGTTTTCCACCAGAGCCTTAAATTCTTTAAACCTATCAAAGACTTCAGATTTATTCTTAAGGAAATATATCCATGTATTCCTTGAGAAGTCATCTATAAATGATACTTAGTACATAGACTTACCCAGTGATGGAACCTTCACAGGTCCAAACACGTCATTGTGCACAAGTTCTAATATCTGTTTCACCCTTGTACTACCAGAGGGGAAACTCAACCAATTTTGCTTCCCATATACACAATTTTCACAGAAGTCAAAATCCAGAGAGCTATTACTCATACCTTCTACCATACCTTTACCATGAAGTATCTGAAGGTCCTTTTCTCTAATATGTCTAAGCCTTTGATGCCACAACATGGTGTTCTCTCCAGAGACCACTAGATTTTCTGCTCCAATTTCAGGAACCACAGAACTATTGCACCCATCAATAACAGTGCTACCTTGCAGCTTGTATAGAGTTCCAATCCGAACTCCCCGCATCAATACCAGTGCTCTTCAAACCATCTTGCAGGTATCATTCTTGAACACTATTTTTACACCTACATCATCCAACTTTCTAACAAGAATTAGATTTCTGGCTAATGCAGGAATATGTAGAACACCTGGAAGCATTCTAACCCTTCCACCTTGCAATTTCAACTTTATTTTTCTGCGACCAACAATTCTAGTCTTCCTGTCATCCCCCAAGAAGACATCACCACCATCATATTTCTCATACTTGCAGAACCACTCTCTATGGGGAGTGAAGTGGAAAGATGCACCTGAGTCTGTCAACCATGCCTCATGATCTACATGTGTACTTGAAGAAGCCAAGTACACATCCCCACCTTCATTTGAGGTGGTTTTTTCCTCTGAAGAAGGAGCCTCATTAGATCCCTTTCCTTTGTCAGGAGCTTTAGATTTACAGTGCCTTTTGTAGTGCCCTTCCTTTCCACATTTCCAGCACACCACCTTTACAAGTTTTCCTGGAGATTTAGATCTCCCACTCGATGACTTATTTTTTTTTCTTTTCTGGGTCTGCCCTCGTATAGATAAGGCATCACCGTTTTGGCTCTCCATATTTTTCCATCTTATCTCCTATGTCAGCAAGAATGAGACTATTTCATCAAAATGCAAGGCAGTTGCATTACTACCTGTTGCAATAACCAGACTATCCCATGAATCTGGTAGAGAACACAACAAATTGATGCACTTATCTTCATCTGAAATTTTAATATCAACAGATGCTAACTGACTTACCAAAGTATTAAATGCATTCAAATGCTCTGTCACCAAGTTTCCATCTTTCATCCTCAGGTTATACAGCTTTTTCCGTGGGAACAGTTTATTCACCAGAGACTTAGATTGGTACAAAGTCCCTAACTTGTCCCACAAAGCCTTCGCCGTAGCTTCCCCTGATACATTCAGCGATACTGAATCTGAGACACACAAATGTGTTGTGCTCTTTGCCTTCTGATCCAACTTCTTCCATTCTTCATCAGACACTCCTATTGGTTTAGTACCCAGATCTACCGCGATCCACTAGTCTTTATCCACCAACAGATCCTCCATCTTGAGTTTCGACAACTCAAAACTCTGACCATTAAATTTCTCGATCTCTATCTTTTCACTACTCGCCATCTTCTTTCACCACCAGAATCGATCTTGTAGATCTCCCACTGAACAGGGTCTACCACAGACCCGAGCGAAACCCCTCAGCAACAAAGACATCCCCTTGAAGCCAAAACAACTCTGATACCAAATGTAGTTTTTAACTCCATACAGAAATTACTTGCATATGAATTCTAAAACACAAAAAATAAACAATGCGAGAGCATAACACATAAAACACATATACATAGAGATTTTTCCACTGGATCCCAAAACCGAGACTACCAGCTTGATTTTTCATTATGTTCTTTTCAATGTTACAATACATATTTATACATGCCGAAGCATCCAATACCATGGACCAAAAACCATCACATCATAAAAACATGTGCGAAAATTATGCATAAAACCATATGTGGGTCCGCCCAACCTAACATAGGGTCCAAAACCAAAATTTTCTGGGACGCTGCCCTAGACTCCATAAAGTGGGGTTACGAGTGCCCTTCAAACCCCCTGTTAACTACGTGGAAAGAATATAACACAACCCAACAAGCATATTTCAATATTTTACATTAATGAAATGAAGTATTATTTTTGTTATATCTCTTTATTTATGGTTATATTTGTAATTTGTTGCGTTCTTGTCTAGATTCAGATCAATAATCCTTGAGGGAGTTCGGGATCATATTGTCTCGAGTCTCCATGTAAAGGAAAACCTGCATGCTATGTGGAAAACATTGACAGACTTGTATCAGAATAGTAGTGATCAAAGGAAGTTGGCACAAAAGGATAAAATTCATAAAATCAAGATGGAGAAAGGTGGGACAATTCCAAAGTACTTGACCAAGTTCACTCAATGTTGGGATGAAATTGGAAGTGTTGGAATCACAATTGCCGAGGAGGATATGGTGAGTCTTCTCTTTTTTGACTCCCAAAGAGTTGGCATAGTTATTAGGACTCTGTAAATGGTTGGGAGAAGCTGCCAGATTTGGAACAACTATGGTCGGATTTGATGCTGGATGAGATCAGGAGGAACTCGAGGGATGGATATTCATTAAAGACTGATGATGAAGAGAATTGTGCCTTCGAAATTAAGGCAAGGAAGGAGAAAGGTAAAATTTCTCATTCCAAATCAGATTCTTATCATGGGGGTAAGAATAAGGGCATAGCGAAAGTTAAATTCTTTCATTGTCACAATATGGGTCACTTTGCTACAAATTGTCCATTGATGAAGTCCAAGGAGAAGTCCTCAGGAGGAGCGGCAGGTAAGGCTTTGGCGTCCCAATTTGAATTGGACTTTTCCCTCATTGCATGCATGGTTTCTTCAATAATGGGAAGTGTCTGGTATTTAGACAGTGGAGCTTCTTTCCACCTAACTGGCGACAAAGAGTTATTCAGTGAACTCTAGGAGAAAGATCTTAGGATGCACATCGAGATGGGTGATGATGGTATGTATAGTGTTACTCGTGTGGGCACTATTACTTTTCAGAGGGAGTATGCAGTTCCACTTACCTTGAAGAATGTTATGCATGTACCCGGATTGACGAAGAACTTGGTATTTGTTTCCATGCTTGAGGATAGAGGTTATGATGTGACCTTTTCAAAAGGAAAGACGTTCCTTCGACACATAACCACGGGTTAAGTAAAGAAGATAGGGATTCGAGTTCAAAATCTCTATAAGATATGTAGGTTTTAACCCCTTACAAAAATTACTTGCATACGAATTCTAAAAGCAGAAAATAAACAATAGGGAAAGCATAACACATAAAACACATATACACAGGTATTTTCCCTTGGATCCAAAAAACGGGACTACTAGATTGATTTTTCATTATGTTCCTTTCAATGTTGTTGAGTGATAAAAGGTGTCCTTTTAACTCGTAATTGTCTTCACATTAATTGTCAACCCAGGGACGATTTTTTATCTGAAGAGTGTACTCAGTCTGAGGCTGTCATTTGCTAAAGAGTAATGTTTTGCAGTATAGTTCTTTAAAATGAAAAGATAAATGAATGTTGAAAACAAAATCTAATTGGAACAACAAGAAACTCAAATTCTCTGCAACTAAATCATTTACTCAAGGAACTACAATAATCATCAATCAAGGATGCAGTAGTGATAACTCTTTTCTATGTCAACTGATATAAATGAAATCAAACATAAACAGGATCTACAATCTGAGAACTTAGACAACTATAATCAATGTTCTTTACAGTTGTTGATCTTTCACTCCACACCAAAGCAAATAACTAGAAATGGAAATTCAATTGGAAATGCTTAAACACACTTGCTGCAATATCAATTAAAAGATGAAATCAAATCCTTGCAGAAAAGAACAATGACTAAGTTTATTGAAAAACAGAAAAACAAAGCTTAAATTTAGCAGAAATGAATTAAACAACAACAATCCCCCTCTCCTCCTATCCTATCCTATCATATCTCTAATAATCCCTATCTTAATCTCTCATAATCTATCCCATCATGAATCATGAATCCTGAATCCCCTTCTCTAATCTCTGTTTTCATTTAAATACAGGGAGAGTAGAGAGCAGTTACAACAGAGATGATTAAAATATGATTCTCATTACAAAATTGGATTTCTCACAAAAAATTTATAAACAAGATACTATCTGTAATATCTCTTCATCAATCATTCAATAAGAACAGGTCAATTTTGGCATTGCAACTGAGATATTTTGGAAAATGGCCACAACAACGAATCTGATAAAAACGTCTTCAGAGAACATTCCATTCCTCTTAGTACAAACAGAATTTGGGAAAACTGCTTGCTACAAAACTAATTTGGTCCATTCTGGACAAAACCCATGTTTTAGATTTTCCAGATTCTTCTCCATTTTCCCAAAACATCCAATGAAAAATTTTCACTTCTTATTCCAGCGAATTTCTGAGTTGGCACATTTAATTATGAGCTGGAGATCAAATATTCAATCTGGAAAATATCTTGGAGGCTAAAAATGGTGAGTAATGTTACAACCAATTTATTAAAAATAAATGAGAAGAAATAATATTTGTTCATAAGAGCATAAATCATTATAAGATAAAATTATATGATAAACCATGATGAATTACGTAATAAAGAATGGTAGAAATGGATGAAATAGGTGTTAAAAAGTGATAATAATAATGACATATTAACGGCCCAACATACCCCCAAACTGAATATATTGTATGTCGTCATGCAACCCAAAGACTATGTTAACCAAGCAATGAATTCCTCCTCAAATAACGAATATTCAATTTTAGCAATGTTGATGAAGCGTAGCAATTTTTTCATTGACGTTCAACTTATGTGTATATGAAGTTGCAGCAAAATATGATATAAGTAACAGTAATCTTCATTAATCATTTTCTTAAAAACTATAAACTAGATTTTGCTAAAATTTTGCAAGTAGATTTATAATATATTAATGCTTTTATGATCCAAAAATCAGATCGTTTCGATGCACGAATCATGAGA
The DNA here is from genome assembly GCA_031772625.1 of Pinus tabuliformis. Classification (NCBI taxonomy): domain Eukaryota; kingdom Viridiplantae; phylum Streptophyta; class Pinopsida; order Pinales; family Pinaceae; genus Pinus; species Pinus tabuliformis. The sequence goes on from CM062806.1 coordinate 1,135,394, forward strand.
TATAAACAAAATGGATGTAGGTGATAGTGCATGATTTCTGAAATTTTATGAACTAATTTAATTTGAAATTATTTGGGTTTGTGTATTTTAATGATACGTTTGTGTTTTCCAAAAATCACAAGAATTGAGTTTATAGTTTTTTTTTTTAATATATGGAAGTCAATTTGTGCACTGTATAAAAATGAAGTTGTATGTTTTAAATGAGAAAGAAAGTAGAAAACATCCATCATGCATAGCAATCCCTCCCCCAAACTGAAGAATTAGCATGCCCTCATGCAATACTAAAAAACAAATTGAGGTGGTCACTACCATTTGTTGAATTCTATGCTTGGTGTAAAACATGGAATAAGGGAGGTGTTGAGAATGAATAAGAATAAGAATGGATGATAAAGAATATTAATGACATGGTCATAAGAAAGAAATGAATGAAAGCAACACTTCCCCAAACTGAAAGATGATATTCCGCTAAAAAATGGGAAGTGATAAAGATGTGGAATGAATGATGATAAATAATGCTCAATGGATTTTCATGAAATTCTCCTAAATTCGTAATAAATCAGGAAATTATGCTATTTTACCTCAAGTTTTACCTCTAAAAAGAAAAATTTGGAATGACATATATGGACTGACATTTATTAAAGCTGATGTAGGCAGAGTTGGTGCTGAAAGTGATGCAAAAGGTGGAATCCAGGCAAGCACATCATGTCTAAACAATTGTTCGTGTTCGCGAGTTGCTCAAGCGTCTTCTGTTAGTTGCAATAGTGTGGTCATGCTATGAATAGAGTTCCCCCCCATACTTGTTGTTCTCCAGTAAACAAATCACTAGTTTTCATACAATGTTCTTGAATCCACAGTGTTAGTTTTGAATAACAACAGATAAGATGAATGCAAAAATTTCAATCAGAAAAACTTTTGGATACATGCAATACTAATATTTTGTCAAATCAACAAGTTATGGAAGAGTACAGTAATCATATCGCACGATATCCCATAATGCATACATTCCCCTATCTAATTGGAAAAGGGATTCCATGACCATGAAGCATATGAAAGGTGTTGCGCTAACGATAATGCAAGGGAATGAACAATACAACAGTGAATGAAGTAAAGTATACATATCAATGATAGAGCGACAAGAGGGATGGAAATGAGAGCAGAGTGTGTAAACATAGTTATGAATAATAGATAGGACGCTTTGGATTGATGATAAGTTAAAAAAAAGAAAAAGGACAACAATATGCCAAAAAGATGCTTTGCTGATGGTATTCTAGCTGAAAATGAGGCGATTGATTTGAAAACAATTTCTCATGCATAAAGGTTCAAAACAAAGAAAAAATTAAGGAAATAAATTCTCTGATAAAAAGAGAAAATAAGAAAAAGGTATTATAGTAATAATTGACGATAAGATATGACTTCAATACCATAAGCAGAGCCTCTGTTGCCAACAGGCGTCCATAGCCTCGACAGGGTTGCTTTTTAACTCATATGAGCAAGGATCCTCAATTTATAAATGGAGAGTTCGCGTGTTGTTCTACAAAAGAGATCAGTCTGCTGGCGTGGTAACTAGATAACCACACTACCATTCACTGGGATGTAGAAAAAGTGATCAGGCTGGCTCGTGATGAGACCTCCTGTTCTAAGGATAATTTGGCTATCTAATAGATCATAACTCTGGTGTGGTGGCCATAGTGGGAATGTCACTTTGTTACAACCTTATGAACATGGCAGGCTGGCTCATAATGAGACCCCCTATCCTCCATCTGCGAACAAAATTTTGTTGTTATTACACATTTTTTATGATAAAAAGAGGGAGGCTCAGTACTCCTTAAGAGCAGGGATGGTGGAAGAAGTTGAACATGTCAATAGGAAAAAAATATACCCATGATCTCATTTATTACAGACAGATAAGATTATAACCAGGAAGGGTGAAACCAACATGGTATTAAGATGATCAATCACTATTATGTTCAACAAAAAACAATGCAGTAAAGTAGTATATAAATAATTGTGTCCTTTTTGAAAATAATCTATCATCAAGGAGTTGTCCTATTAAAGATTATAACGTGAATGATATTAACTCGCTTCAATAGAATCCATAATTATTGTCCTCATAAAAGTAGTTTACTTCATGCCATGAAAGGGAATCAGTAAAATGTGGTTGAGATGAACTTGGAATAATCCCATAAGAGGAAAGAAGGGTTGTTCTCGAAAATACTCCCAAAGTGTTGTTCCTTTGAAAAAACAATAAAAACACTCAACAGAGTGATGTTCCTTGTAGGGAATAGCAAACGAAATGCATGCCAATAACAAAAATATACACGAAAAAGTGTTGTTCCCTGTAGGGAACAATGAAAAAATGCATATGAAAAAGCAAAAAAATACACCCAAAAAAATTGTTGTTCTTTTTAAGGAACAACAAAAAAATGCCTGCGAAAAAGTGTTGTTCCTTTTAAGGAACAACAAAAAATACACCAAAAAAAAGTGTTGTTCCTTAAAAGGAACATCAAAAAAATGCATGCAAAAAAGTGTTGTTCCTTAAAAGGAACAACAAAAAATACACCCAAAAAAAGAGTTGTTCCTTTTAAGGGACAACAAAAAAATGCATGCGAAAAAGTGTTGCTCCTTTTAAGGAACAGAAAAAAATACACCAAAAAAAAGTGTTGTTTCTTAAAAGGAACAACAAAAAAATGCATGCGGAAAAGTGTTGTTCCTAAAAAATACACCCAAAAAGAAAGTTGTTTCTTAAAAGGAACAAAAAAAAATATATGCGGAAAAGTGTTGTTCCTTAAAAGGAACAACAAAAAATACATGCGGAAAAGTGTTGAACTGTTCCTTAAGAGGAACAACAATTGTTCCTTAAATGGAACAACAATTGTTCTTTAAGAGGAACAACAGTGGTTCCTTAAATGGAACAACAAAAAGACAAACATACGAAACTACTTTTCTTGAAATGGAATGGTTGTTGTTCCTTAAGAGGAACAACAAAAAGACAAACACACGACACTGCTGTTCCTTAAGAGGAACAACAAAAAGAAAGAAAATTTTATATATAAAATTCAAAAATGAATTAATTGTTCATTGGATTGATGCTGAGGATGGATTAAAATTTGAAGGAAGCAACACTTGAAACACAAAAATATAAAAGAAATCAGAAAAGAAACAATGTTTTATTTAAAAATAATATGTAAATAAATAAATTAAGTTACAATAGCTATGATGTTATTTCTTAAGGCAAGGAAAAAAAAATAAGATCTATTTGAAAAATGTTTTGGCAGCAGTGACATGACATGAATCTTCAAATGGAAATCAATTCTTCATTTCTTCTATTATGAATCCATTGGGTAATGAATTGGATAAAATTCCCTTGTTTCATTAAAATTTCTTTCCAGAATCGCTCGTCCATAAATTGACATTCTTTATTCTCCTAGGACCTACAAAAAACGAGTGTCTACCTGCAATAAAACATTAAATCATGGAGAAACAGAGGTGATCAAGCTCCCCTAATCTAAGAATTATGCAAAAAAACAACAAGTAGTTACTCTATATAACAAATCCACGGAGAAAATAACAAAGTTAAATTTATTTGTCACTTGCGGGAGAGCAGTGGTCGACCATACTAACCAGCAGTGTTTTCATTACAACTTCTTTGTTTTTCATCCGAATTGAGTGATTCAAAAGCCAAATGAGAGCTAATTCAAAGGTATATCTCCAATAGAAATAGGTTTTAAAAATTCAATGATATGATATGTCAATTTTAGTTAGAACAACGTGCATAACAGAGTCATTTTCGATTACCACACTTAGAACGACAATGGATATTTTAAGCATAGATTTTTTGTTTGATGTCAGATTTGAATGATTCAAATTGGAAACGAAAGTAGATTCATTTATTTATCTCCAATAGAAACAAGTTTTGAAGACAAGAAGAATTGATAGGTCAAATACTCTAAGGAAAATCCAGAAAGACAGAGTTTTAAGAGTGCCGATTTACGATAGACAATCTGTATTTTGATCATAACTTCCTCATATGATATCCAAAATGAGTGATTCAAATTTCCTTGTAAACTAGATTCATAGCGGAATATACCATAGAAATAAGTTTTCAAAATATTGTCATTTAGACCTCCAAAAACCGGTTGTCCCAACTCTGTTCCTAAGTTGCCCACTAGACACCCTGTCAATGTTTTGGTTCTAACTTTTTCGTTTCAAATCCAAATTGAGTAATTCAAATTGGGTTGGAAAGTAGATGTCAAGGAATACCTAGTATAGAAACAGGTTTTAAAAATATAGTCATTTCCTCAGCTACCTACTAGACACCTTGTCAATGTTTTGGTTCTAACTTTTTTGTTAAACAGGTTTTAAAAATATAGTCATTTAGGCCTCCAAAAATTGACTGTCCAATCTGTGTTGCTGAGCTGCGTACTAGACACCTTGTCAATGTTTTGGTTATAACTTTTTCGTTTCAAATCCAAATTGAGTGATTCAAATTGGGTTGGAAAGTAGGCATCAATATCTACTTAGGATAGAAATAGGTATTAAAAATATTCCCTTTGGCCCCTCAAAACATGACTATCCCGGCTACGTTTTCAAAAATTTCATCAAGCCCACAAGCCAAAAAATATGATATTCAAGCATTTTTTCAAATTGGTGATAAAAATGAATATGATTTTTTGTAGAATTATTAGTTCCATTATAAATCATCTACATACACAAATGAATTTAAACATTTATCACCGATGTTGATTTCCACAACGTGTTGCAACAAAAACAACTATTTTTACATTAAAACAAAATATATTTATTTATTCCCTTATTTATTTTATTTTCTACACTAACCTATTCTGATTTGAAAAATGAATATGATTACGTATAGGATTACTTCCAATGGAACCATTTTCGAAATAAGGTTTCAAGTATGTACATACCCAAATTTGCAAAATGTATGTTAATAAATATTAGGGTATGAGAAGCCAACTTCCCTTGAAAAGATGGTGTCAAAAATTGTTGAACTATGGAGTGATGCTGCAAACAAATGATGAAGTGAAACCAATCTTCAATATATCCTTTACTTTCTTGATTTCCCATATCCATCATATCATGAAGTTCTTGAGCTTTTAAAACAGCTTGTTGATGTAGACTAGAAGAAACTTCATTTTCTTCTATAACTTCTAAAATTTTTGAATTTGAAACATTCTAAATCTCATTGTAAGTTTTCTCCAATGACACATGTGAGATAGAATGGGTGGGAAGGGTGGGTAAATTTTGCAGTCCAACACTGTAAGCATGTTGTATTGGTTTATTATGGTGAGGGTGTGGAATGAGTTGAGTAGGAAATTGTGTACGAAATGGAGCATTTTGATGATGTAGCTGATTGGGTTGAGTGGATGATTTTGATAGGAAAGCAAGATTTTGTGGAAGAGATGGTGAAGAATATGGAGAATGTGTTTGTGCTACAAGATGATAGACAGTAGTCATGCAATCATAAGATGAACCATGCCAAATTTGTAGACAAGATTGGTGGTGGTTATCTTGAGATTGACATGGCTTCCCTAACACATTAGTATTCAATAATTGATTACGCAAGTAAGAGAATGGAGAAGTGTTTTGAACCATACTTGTAGGCCATGATTTCCATGGTTTTGACCTTGTTGTAGCTTCCTCATCTGTTTGATATGATACTTCCATCCTAGATAAGGAAGAACAACTACCTATGGGATGATCCTTTTGGTAATGAGGGCAAAACACTTCATCAAATTCTTGATTTTCTTGAACCTACAAAACATCCAATTGTGAATTTAGAGATATAGTTAAATCAATTTTAAAAAGTTCAAATAAATCATTGATTTCAGCTCTTATGTCTCCTGTTCTTGTAGCATATTTGAAGAAGAAAGAAGAAAATTCTCTAGAATTCTTACCAGCCTTGGAGATTCCTCTTGAATACCTTATGCACAATTCACAAACATCATCATATGATAACTGAAAAACATCACCTTTTTCTATTAGATTTAAGAGTTCTAATAATTCATTTTTGATTCCTTTAAGAAGAGTGTTTTTAAGATCTCTTTTTCCAAATACTTATGCTTTGATTTTTGAAGGTTGTATCAAAATCGCTCCACATAGTCCTCCAAGCTTTCATCTTCCCCTTGTATCATATCGAAAATATCTTCATTGGCCTTGCAATAGTCTTGGTACTTCATCAAGAATATGTTCTTCATGTCCTCCCATGTTTGGATGCAGTTCCCACCTAGGCTCACGAACCATTGAAGAGCTGCTCCTTTTAGAATAAGAGGAAACACTTTCAACCTTTGATCATTAGTACAATAATCATATCCTCTACAAAGTATTTCAAACTCAAATAAAAATGTATCTCGGTCTTCATTTGTCAAACCATGAAAATTTGGTAGAGAAGATGGGGGAATTATGTGCATTTGTGTCACTCCTCCTAGATCTTTGATAGGGAATTCAAAAGTAGAAATGTGAGCCATCTCTTACCATAATAGAAGATGTTTTTCATGTGTTTCTTTGAGGCTCCTTCTTCAAATGTTCCTATCAATTAGTTAGTGAAATGGGTGGTGCTTACATCACCACTTGAGTGAAATCATGAAATTTGTTTTCAAAATTTCTATTTTTTCTTTTTTTTAGTCATTCACACAGAAATTCAAACCTTTATTTCTACCCTAATTTCTTTAACAATCCTACTGGAAAGTGAGTGGGGAAGCAGGGCTTTTACATGCTCCGTACGAAGGTTCATACCTTCTATTTTTAATACCCAATTCTCTCTTAACAGACACTCATTAGATTCACACTACTCTTTAGAAATGGCTACACTCTCCCTGACAATGGCGCCAAAATGTTGAGTGATAAAAGGTGTCTTTTTAACTCCTTATTATCTTCAGATTAATTGTCAACCCAAGGATGATTTTTTATCTCAAGAGTGTACTCACTCTGAGGCGGTCACTTGCTCAAGAGTAATGTTTTGCAGTGTAGTGCTTTAAAATGAAAAGATAAATGAGTGTTGGAAACAAAATCTAATTGGAACAGAAAGAAACTCAAATGCTATGCAACTAAATCATTTACTCAAGGAACTACATCAATCATCATTCAAGGATGTAGTATTGATAACTCTTTCCTCTGTCAACTGATATAAATGAAATAAAACGTAAACAGGATCCACAATCTAAGAACTTAGACAGCTATAGTCAATGTTCTTTACAGTTGTTGATCTTTCAATCCACACTAAAGCAAATAATTGGAATTGACAATTCAATTGGAAATGCTTACTAAAACACACTTCCTGCAAGATCAATTAAAAGAAGAAATCAAATCCTTGCAGAAAAGAATAGCAACTAAGTCTATTGAAAAACTGAACAGCAAAGCTTAACTTTAGTGGAAATGAATTAAACAGCAAAGCTCATCTTACAGAAATGAAATATTAATGGAAAGGAAGAGTAGTACTAAATTATTGAAGATGAACAACAACGCTAAATGGAAATGAACCGCAAAGCTAAATGAACAACAATATTAAATGGAAATGAACAGCACTACAAAATTAATAGAAATGAGCAGCAATAATAAATAAGCAGCAACCTGTAATGCACGACAGAATCTGAAGTGAACGACGAAGCTTTATAACCAAAATGAACAGCATAACAATTTAAGTTGTAATGAATAATAATCTTGTTATGATGGAAGAAAATGGCAACGCGATTCAATTGAAAAAGGTAATCATTAAACAAACCACACTTGCAGAAATTAGAAAGATATAATACAGAGCAATAGCTTAATCCACCAGAGGTTGGGCCCTTAGTCACCAGCGAATGTTGCTGAGCTACTTCAGATAAGGCGAATGAGCAGCAACCTCCAAATTATATATTAATCATCAAACTGTAAAATCCTTACAACAACAAAAGCCTTTAGAATTACAATGGTAATGCAGCAGTCCCCCTTTCCTCCTATCCTATCCTATCCTATCCTATCTCTAATAATCCCTAACTTAATCTCTCATAATCTATCCCATCATGAATCATGAATCCTGAATCCCCTTCTCTGATCTTTTTTTTCATTTAAATACAGAGAGAGAAGAGAGCACTTACAAAAAATATGATTACAATATGATTCTCATTACAAAATTGGATTACTCACAACAAATTGATAAACAAGATCCTATTTGGAATATCTCTTCATCAATCATTCAACAGGAACAGGTCGAATTTGGCATTGTAGCTGAGATATTTTGGAAAATGGCCACAACAGTGAATCTAAGAAAAACATCTTCAGAGAACCTTCCATTTCTCTTAGTACGGACCGAATTTGGGAAAACTGGCCATTACAAAACTAATTTGGTCTGTTCTGGACAAAACCCATGTTTCGGATTTTCCAGAGTCTTCTCCATTTTACCAAAATGTCCAATGCAAAATTGTCACTTCTTATTCCAGCAAGTTTCTAAGTTGGCACATTTAATGATGAGCTGGAGATCAAATCTTCAATCTAGAAAATATCTTGGAGGCTAAAAATGGTGAGTAATGTTACAACCAATTTATTAATAAACCATTATTGGTAAAAACATGCATAATAATAAATTTATTAAAAATAAAGGAGAAGAAATAATATTTATCCATAAGAGCATAAATCATTATAAGATGAAATTATATGATAAACCATGATAAATGATGTAATAGAGAATGGTAGAAATGGATGAAATAGGTGTTAAAAAGTGATAATAATAATGACATCTTAACAACCCAACAAATGTTACAATACATATATATACATGCTTAAGCATCCAATACCATGGACTGAAAACCATCATGCCCAAAAACATTTGTGAAAACCATGCACAAAACCATAGGTAAGTCTGCACACCTAATATAGGGTCCAAAAAACATTTCCCCAGGGTGCTACCTCAGACCCCGTAGAGGGGGGCTAACTACCCCCCTCAAACCCCTTGTGACCACCCCGCTGCACAATCAGTGCAACGAAGGGGGGGCTCCGCCTCTCCTTTAATATAATACAACCTAACATTCTCCCACTTGTTGTTTTCTTTCCATAGGGGGCCATAGGAGAGCTTAGTAATTTATCTAGCCCTACAACGCCCATTCTTTCTCTACACCAAGAGAACTTCTCAGAGCTCATAAATTTTGTCAATACATTTGCAGTATTCTTCAAAGTGTCCATCTTTACCAGCAACATCTTTTTGTCTTCTAACATATCCTTCAAAAAGTGGTACTGAACATCAATGTGCTTTATCTTTGAATGATAAGCGTGGTTTTTTGCCAAGAAAATTGCACTTTGGCTATCACAATCTATCCTTATAGCTCCTTGTACTAACCCCATACTTGAACACAATCTCTGCGACTAATCTACTTCCTTGCTTGCATGAGTGGTTGCCATGTATTATTCCTCTGTAGTTGATAATACCACTACAGATTGTTTCTTACTCATCCAATTGATTGCACCTCCAAATAGGTTAAAAACATACCCACTTGTAGTTCTTCTCTGATCCAGATCTCCAGCCTAGTCTGCATCAACAAAGCCACGAATATCCAACACTTTGTCCAATCTTGGTCTTCGTTGGTAGCACAAACCATAATCACTAGTGCTAGGAAAATACCTGAAAACCCGCTTCATTGCTATCCAGTGCTCATTCCTTGGTTTTGACATAAACCTTCTCAATACTCCCACTGCATGTGCAATGTCTAGTCTAGTACAGATTATTGCATACATCAGGCTATTGACTGCACTTGCATATGGAACATGAGACATGTCATCTTCCTCTTCTTGTGTCTTTGGACATTGTTTAACAGATAACTTTACACCTACATGAATAGGAACCCTCTCAGGTTTATTATCTTGCATATTAAACCTCTGTAGTATTGTGTCGACATACCTCCTCTGGTTTAACCAGAGCTTCCTCTTTTCCCGATCTCTTGTAATTTCCATGCCCAAAATATAGCTTGCAGCACCGAGATATTTCATGTCGAATTTGGAGGATAATTGGGTCTTCAAATCTTGGATAATTTCTTTGTCATTTCCAACCAGCAACATATCATCCACATATAAGACCAGATAAATAAAATGGTCACCAATTAATTTAAAATATAAACAATGATCTACTTTGCTTCTGGTGAAGCCAAGTCCCCATATAAATGTATCAAATTTCTGATACCACGTCCTTGGTGACTACTTTAACCCATACATAGACTTTTTTAACTTGCATACCATTTCTTTCTTACCCTTCACTGCTATTGGGTCACTAAGATGTCTTTTAACAGGCAATCTCAATCCTTACATTAGTTGTCAACCTGAGGTAAGTCTTTTTATCTCAAGAGTGTTAGCACAATATATGCAATGAATCGAGAGGCTATCTAATGATGAATCTTTGCAATCACTAATGACTAATTCTTCAATTCACTCCACACAATTATGGAAAGAACAAACTATGTAAGAAATACTCTTAACACACTCTCCAATTCTATGCAACTTGTTCTGAAATCAATTGAAACTGAATGCAAAGAAGAATCACACTTGGGATTGTTCAAATAGACTTAAGGCTAACTCACTCAATCAAGGAAAGAAACTATAACTATTGAACAACATTGTTAATCTATAGCAATCCAAATTAAACATCAATCTCAATTGAACAGCAAACAGTGATTGAACAACAATCGGTAATTGAACAACAACAATAATTGAACAACAAACATAAATTTAACAACAATGGTAATTGAACAGCAAGCACACATACAACAACAAAATATTTCTGAATAGCAATTGATCTATATTGCAACCTGTGGAAATTAATTAGAATTATCTCTAGGATCTATGATAACATCACTCGAAATGAACAACAATCTACTATTATCTCTTATTCACTCGTTCCAATCAAAGCATTGCTTAATTATATCACATGACTTCACTCTAAATCTGATTGAACAGCAGTATGAATCAATATCACAAATATTTGCAATAAATAGAATAACTAATGACTAAACATTAATCAAATAGCAAAGACTAAATAGAAAGATTATAAGACAAGGAAGCAGTAGAACTTCTCATGACCAGGCCTAGAGTCGCCAGAAGCCTCCGCTTAATAAGAACTCAGAATATGAATATGTATCAAACACAACCTTCTTTCATTAATGCAAGTAACAACTTACAGAGTCACTGAGATAACAACATTATATGCTTTCAAAAAGAATAATTACAGATTATCAAAGTCTCCCCTATCTATAATTTCCTTTCGACCCTATATATAACATAAAAGAGTAACTAGATGAAAGTGAATCCCCAGGATTAGGGGATCCTAAGGATTTCACAATACATAATTTGATCATGTGATAAAATAGCATTGTTCAGGCTGATCTCCTGCTGCCTTGTTTGCCAAAGATTCTGTAGTTTCCCTTTTATCGCCTCGTGATGCTCTGTCAACTAAACAGACTTTGCCCAATCCGTATCTTCTACACACAAAGATAGCAAAAAAATTGTTTCTTATGGTAGATTTGCCTATTTTGTCACCAAATTATTTCATCCAACTTTTAGCCAATATTTTCCTTATTTTAAGCTATAAACAGAGATAATCGTATAAGGATGAATGTTAAATAAAGCAATTTATGGAGAGAAATCATACCTTTTTCCTGACCCAACATATAAATAATTTCTTATATAGTTATTATAATATATATATATATATATATATATATATATATATATATATATATATATATATATATATATATATATCATTTTAATATTATTAATTTATAATTAAACAAATACCAGCTAATTTACAATAGCTAGTATTATATATATATAAGAATTAATTAATTAACTAATTCCTAACGGCTAGTTTCTAATGGTTAATTCTGGACTCTAATGCATCCTTGCTATTTATTCATTAGGATCTATGGATTTTTCACCTTTGTACTGTAGATGAACCACATTAGCTAGTTCAAAATGTCGACCAAATTCTAAGAATGTCATTAACACTCTCTCATTTACAAAGTGGATCACAAAAGCTTAAGATCTAACATTACTTTACTTTCATCCATGTTCCACAATATTTATTAGCATGAAATTTAATAATTTTCTTAATATATTATTTCTATTTTTTTTACTTTTATAGGAATTCTTCAATATATGGCATTTTTATTAAAACAATTGTCTACATATAATTTATATCTAAATTTAATTGTCTATATATTTTATATTTAACTATTTTTTGTGTTTTTTAAATGACATTGTATTTATTAGCACGAGATTTAATAATTTTATTAATATATTATTTCTATTTTTTTACTTTTATGGAATCCCTCCATATATGACACTTTTATTAAAACAATTGTCTATATAATTTATATTTATATTTAATTGTCTATATGATTTATATTTAAATTTAATTGTCTATATATTTTATATTTAACTATTTTTTTGGCGTTTTTTAAATGAGATTGCCTCTTGAAGCCACAAATTCACTCGAAATATATGTTTTTGTTGAAATTTGGTAATTTGTTCTTACTAGAATAGTTTTTTAAACTATTTAACTATATATTATATATTTTTCATTTGTCATTTTTGGAATATGTTTTTTAAATATTTTATATTTAGCTATAGTTAACTATATATTTTATATTTTAGGCCAAAATCCATAAATTTGTCCTTTTTGGAATACTTATTTTAACTATTTTGTATTTTGTATTTTGTATTTAATTACTTTTTAACAATTTAACATTTTTATATTTACTATAATTATATTTTATTTTTAACAACTTAACTATTTTTTATTTAACTATAATTGCCTATATTTATATTTCATATTTAATTGTCTATATATATTTTATATTTAACAAAAAAAAATTGTTGTTTTTTTAAGCATGGTTATTATTGTCAAATGGGGTCACATTTTTACTTACATCTTTTCACTAATATCAAGATTTACATTGCATTAATAATTTTTTTGATATTCTAATTCATATGGATAAGGTAGGTAAATAATATTAATAAAATATTTCATGAACACCCAAATTAATAATAAAATATTTTATCAATACACAAATTAATAATAAAATATTTCACAAATACAAATTAAACAATTTAAAATTATTTAAGACATGTACCTCTTTTTAAAATTAAAGGATTTTATTTGGTTTACATATTATGACATGGACATTATGTGAAAATTTCATGGACACTTTTAGGCTAAGATTTCCTCTAATGGAACCTGAAACAAACGACTATTTGAAGAGCTCCTTCCTTTGATGTCATGAATTTCTTATTATTTAAGGAGCCTTCATCTTTGGGAACTTCTACATAGGGTATAGATCATCCATCACCTTTTGTTCATAAGTCAATCATGTCCTCAACTCATGAGAAATTGATCCATCAAATCTTGCATTTGGCTTTGCTTCATGTTGTTATGCTTTTACACCATGTTTTTGGAAGGATGTTACATTATTTTATATGGCCTATTTGTAAGTCATTCACAGAATTACCCTTCGATAGTTTTACATAAGCCCAACCAGATGTTAGTTCAGTAATAAACATTTCAAATCAGAATTATCTTTGTGATGATCTTTTACCATGACATCTTCTTGTAAGTATCAACATCCTACATGTAGATTGACACATCTCCCACAAATATTTAGTGTCAATGGTCTTCTATCTTTTTCTGACTTCTGTCGGAGTCTTAACATCCTTTTGGGAGATCTTCTAGTCAAATCTTCTTGGATTTTGAATGCCTTCTTCCTTTGTTTCATATTATCATGATCTCTTCCTATCTTTTCACACTTCATTCTCAAGAGCTTCCAATCATAGTTCCTTGATTGTAGTCAGCTTCCTCATGATTCATGAGAGAACATATTATGTTGATTTCATCTAGTGTGACTTATGGTTTGTTGCAATCCTTTGGAGGAGGATATCCTTCCTTCTCTTGATCATATTTCCCGGGAGGGAAATAATGATCTATATTATTTGTGACATGACTTTCAAAATAATCTATGTGAACATACATACCTCATCTTTCTTTCGGTCATTCAGACTTCTTGTAGAAGCTTCATTCGAAAGGATTTTATCCTTCAGCCCTACTTTTTTGTTATGTCATCATACCATCATTCCTTGAATACCACGTGTTTAAATTCCTAAATAAAACCTTTTCTTCCTTTCTACATCGGTGAATCCTTTGATGAGAATTATTTCAGAGAAAATCGAGGATGTTTCATATCCTCACCCTGCAGGTGTTTTCTTCTATGATGGTCCCAATCGATGATGACTTCTACTTCTATAAGTATTAATAAGGTTTTGATGTAGGAGCATCTATACTTAGCCAACAATGTGATGGGTTGTTCACATGTTGTGGCTAAATGAGTTGAATTTCACTGACCTGAGTGGTCAAAATTCAGTTTTGGTTGAGAGGGTTGGATCTCTCGAAAATGATGTTTACTTCATTATTGTAATAGTTAGGAAATTTTCTTATTTTAGACTAAGGGATACGTTATTAGCATAGGTGTGTAATAGAGCTTAAAAATAGAGATTTGGATGTTAGATTGTTTAAAATAGAGATCCAGTTGTTAGTACAGTTAGAATGGGATTTGAATCATAAAGAAAAAGAATGTAATGAAGAAGGATTAGCTGAAATGATTGAGGATTGAGTGAGAGGTGAGAGTTGAGTGATAGATAGGATTTTGAATTTGAAATAGAGGTCTGATAAATTGTTGTAATTGAGCCAAGAGGGCCAAGACTCTATAACTACTATCATATTGAAGAAATTGATTCAGTGTGCAACCGTGTGTGTTAATCCTGGTGAAGACTCTTGTTTGCCTCTGCAAATCTGCGTTCCATAGCTTAATTGGGTATTTCTTTGTTTCCCCACTTTAAATTGTAAATCACAATGTTTATGTGTTAATTGAGATCATTAATATTAATGGCGGGAGTAAAAGATCACAGAAAGGCTTGATCATGGTTGAAGACCCGCAATTGATCTTAGTTGTCGATTGCAAATTCAAAATTTTGGGTCACAGTCAACGACGGGGTTAGGCTTGTTTTTAACCCGTGTGTTAGTTGAAGAACCGCTAGCCGTAGGATTTGATGGACTCCATTATCCAATGGATATCAGGTTTTAATATGATCAGACGATAATCTCAAATCCGGACCCGAACTCTTATAGACCAAGAGTTTATAAACCATATCAGCTCCATATGGGCGGTTAAGTTTTGTGCAAGTTCCCTAGTCGATATCGTTGCGAACCATTGGATCCAGCATGCTTTGATCAATGGCATAGAGGGAAGTGCCTGTGCAAAAAGGTAAAGTCAACGTGGGAAGTTAATGTGGGACTCGTTGCTATTCAAATACCGATTGTTGTTCAATTTCTGTTCAATTGACCTCCTGCGTCATTTTTCAAATACCGATTGCTGTTGAATTGTTGTTAAATTATTGTTCAATTGCTATTCAATTGACCTCCTGCGTCATTTTTGGTATCAGAGCACAGAGATTGAGTTTGAATACAATAAACATGCCTCCAAGGAGAGGAGTTGGAATAGGTTGAGGAAGACCTGAAGCAAATGCAGTTCTGTTGGAGGAGATCCAGAGTCTGCGTACAATGATGGAAACAATGGAGACTTCTCAGAGAAGAATACCCGATGAAGGAGTTGCCAGTGCTGCAGAAGAATCTTCTAAGGAAGAACAAGAGGAGGAAAATGAAACTACCAAAGTTATCAAGATGTTGGCTAAAGTAGGTGGAAAACCAAAGGTGGAAATTCCTGCGTATGAAGGGAGTCTCAATACAGAAGAGCTAATGGATTGGATCAGTTCACTGGACAAATATTTTGACTATGAAGAGGTTGATGACAAAAATAAGGTGAAATTTGTAGTTACCAGATTGAAGGGTCATGCAACTATTTGGTGGGATGAACTACAAACATCCAGAACAAGAAAAGGAAAGTCCAAGATCAAGCAATGGGACAAAATGGCGAGTAAAATGAAAGCTAATTTTATGCTAAAATATTATCAATTAAATCTTTTCAAATAGTTACATAATTTAAGGCAAAAAGGAATGTCTGTTAAAGAATATACATAAGAGTTTTATAGATTGAGTATCAGAGTAAGACATGCAGAGGATGATATGGAGAAGGTAGACAGATATATCAATGGCTTAAGATATGACATATAGGATGAGATCAGCTTGCTGAGTCTGAAGACCATTGAAGATGTCGATCAAGCAGGTTTGAAGGCAGAAGAGAAGATGTTGAGAAAACAAAATCAGAGGAATAGAGGGAAAAGTTCAGTAAGAGGTAGAGGAACTACCAGACCAAGGTTTCAGCAACATCAAAATGAACCAAGAAGTTCAAGTAGTAGACCACCATAGAGGGAAGATTTAATAGAGGAAGATTTGCACCCAAAGGAAGAGGTTGACGAAGAGATATTCAGTGTCACACATGTGGGGAATGGGGACATGGATCATGGGGCTATCCTCATAATAAGACAACAAGTCAGAGGAATGTGAATGTGGTTGAGGAAAAGTAAGAAACACATCAAATTATAGAAAAGGAAGAATCCGCTAAAGTAGGAGAATCCCTGTTGTTGAAAAGGGCATTTCTTAAGGCAGAGAAAGGGACTGAAGAACCAACTCAGAGGAAGAGTTTATTTAGAACTACATGAAAATCCAAAGGTAAATGTTGTAAATTGATAATTGACACTGGAAGCACTGGTAACCTTGTTTCTACAAAGGTGGTGGACAAGCTAGGATTAGTGAAGACAGTACAACCTACTTCTTACAAAGTTTCATGGTTGAAGAAAGGACATCAGATTATTGTGACAGAACAATGCAAGGTAGAGATATAGATTGGTACGTATAAGGATGTGATATTGTGTGATGTAATGCCAATGGATGTATGCCATGTATTATTGGGAATACCGTGGCAGTTTGATCGGAAAGCTATTCATGATGGGAGGAAAAAAACTTATACTCTGGAGAAGGATGGAAATAAACATAGATTGTTGCCATTGAATGATGAAGCTGACAAAGGAGCACCTATAAACAGTGTTATGTTGATGAGTGGAAAGGAGCTATTGAAAGAGGTTGGAAAAGGTGAAGAAATGCATTTTGTTGTCATAGGGCAACCTAAGGTAATTTTAACTTCCACAAACTTAGATGAATTACCTGAAGAAATCAAAACTTTGTTGAATGATTTTTTTGATATTATTGTGGATGAGTTGCCAAATGAATTTCCACCAATCAGGAGTATCAGTCATCATATTGATCTAATACTAGGAGAAACTTTTCCAAACAGAGTAGCTTACAAATTAACTCCTCAAGAGAATGCAGAAGTTGGAAAACAAGTGTAACAACTGATGGATAAGGGACTAATCAGAGAGAGTCTTAGTCCATGTGTTGTACCAACAGTACTCAGTCCAAAGAAAGGAGGTGAATGGCGTATGTGTACAGATTCCAGAGCCATAAACAAGATCACTATCAGGTATAGATTTTCTTTACCATGCATGGATGATTTGATGGAATGTTTGAGTGGGTCAAAGTATTTTACTAAAATAGATCTGAAGAGTGGATATAATCAAATAACAATTAGAGAAGGAGATGAATGGAAGACTGCATTTAAAACAAACAGTGGGTTGTATGAGTGGTTAGTGATGCCTTTTGGACTCACTAATGCACCTAGTACGTTCATGCGATTGATGAATGGTGTCTTGAAGGAGTATGCAGGAAAGTTTGTTATTGTTTATCTTGATGATATTCTAGATTTTAGTAGAAGTAAAGAAGAACATCTAGAGAATCTTAAATTGGTTTTAAGAACTCTGCAGGAAGAGAAACTACTGATAAATCTGAAGAAATGTAGTTTCATGAAAGAAGAATTAATTTACTTGGGATTTGTAGTTTCTAAAGAAGGGTTGAAAATGGATCTAGAGAATGTCCAAGCAATTTGGAACTGGCCTATTCCAAGGAATATATTTGAGGTAAAAAATTTTCATGGTCTTGCAAGTTTTTATAGGAAAATTATCAAAGAGTTTAGTTAGATTTGTGCACCAATTCTTGAAACAATCAAAGATACTAATCAACCGTTCAAGTGGACAGAAGCAAGAGACAAGAATTTTAAGTTGTTGAAGAGGAAAATAACAGAGAAATCATTTTTAGCTTTACCTGATTTTGAAAAAGTATTTCAAGTCGAAACAGATGCTAGTGGAGTTGCAATTGGAGCAATTCTGAGTCAGGAACAGAGACCAATAGCATACTTCAGTGAGAAATTATATGAAGAAAAGAAGAAGTATTCTTCTTATGATAAAGAATTTTATGCTATTGTACAAGCCTTAAAAAAATGGAGACATTATTTGCTACCAAAGGAGTTTATATTGTATTCTGACAATCATTCATTGTGGTTCATAAACAACCAACCAAAATTGAACTAGAAACATGCCAGGTAGGTAGAGTTTTTGCAGAGCTTTACTTTTGTGATAAAGCACACAAGTGGTAAGTTAAAAATAGTTGTTGATGCTTTAAGTGGGGTAAATTTCATTGTGCAAGAATTAAAAGTTGGTGTTGTAGGATTTGAAGAAATGGTTGAAATGTATAAAGACGATGCAGATTTCAAAGATATTTATACAGCAGTACAAAATCCAATAGTTCATAACCAAGTTATCCAAGGAGGTTTATTATTTACAGGCAACAAGTTGTGCATTCCAAAATGTTCTATGAGGGAAAACATGATAAAGGAGAAACATGGTGGAGGATTATCTGGTCCCTTTGGACAAGACAAAACCTTTGCTCAAGTAAATACTTTTTATTATTGGCCAAAGATGCATGCTAATGTTAAGATATTTGTTGAGAAGTGTAGGATATGTCAACATGCTAAAGGGAGAAGCCAAAATACAGGATTGTACCAACCATTGCCAATACCAGACCGATCATGGGATGCAGTTAGCATGGATTTTGTTTTGGGGTTACCTAAAACTCAAAGTGGGAATGATTCTGTTTATGTTGCAGTAGATAGATTTTCCAAGATGGCACATTTCATTGCATGTAAAAGGACTAGTGATGCAACACATATTGATAATCTATTTCTTTTTAGAAATTGTAAGATTACATGGATTGCCTGTAATTATTGTGTCTGATAGAGATACAAAGTTTGTAGGGAATTTCTGGAGAACTATTTGGAAGAAACTAGGAGCTAACCTCAGTTTCAATTTAGCATACCATCTTCAAACAGATGGACAGACCGAAGTTGTAAACAGAAGTTGTAGAATTTCTCCCTATAGATTAAACTGATAATGCAATGTAACTAAAGCAATATACTTAATCTACTTCTACAATCAAACTTGCGGAATCTTAATCGATTTTGGGCAAGATGAAATAGAACACATATAACAGATGAAGAATAAACATTCACACATGAACACAGAAGGATACTCTGGGGAAAGACAGAGCTAAAAACCTTGATCTCTGTATCATAATACAAGTGGAAATATCTTAGGATTACACAAAGCTTTAGCTCACAGGCTATCCAACTCTTAGTACAATCCCTCACTACTACTCATAGACAAAATAGTCAACACATATTCCTTCCTTTAGTCCTTCAAGCCTCCTATTTCCTTGCGCAGTTTCTCCTGAGTCCCCAAGCTGCCACATGTATGTAATAATTCCTCACACACTGCTCTGACCTCTGAAATAACTGTGCAATCCTCAAGGAATGAATTCCTTCTGCATGCAAGAGATATCCTCATGGGAATATTCCTGCAACTGATAGTACATTGTCCCATCCTTTGATCTCAACTAGGTCTCTGTCTGAACTGACATGCATCAGTTATTTGTGAGAGAATATTTAGTTATCTGAAGTACACTAGTTGCATGCATGCATGCATTGACTAACTAAACTCACAATCAGTTCCACAAACTATTGGAACCAATGTAACTGGACTTAACTCAGTTAATTGAGCTAACTAATTACAACTCAAAGTGCAACTCATCCTGATCTCCTTAATTAAGGGATAACTTCCTCAATCAAAGGGATAATTGTTGCATGTCTTCACATAGACTTCATGTTTGATTTTCTCCAACTAATTAACTCAAAATGAATTAATTAATTAATTTACAAATAACTACTAAGAACAAATTCGAATTTTAATTCTCAATTTTAATTTAGGGACTAATTAAAATTGGAATGTATCCTGAAATGCTATATATAGCAATGCTATTTTTAGCATTTCTTGTTGCTATTTTCAACAATCTCTCTCAACAAGAAAGGGATTATCTGCCACCCTGATCTTGTCTCTATGGAACTCGAATTTGCATTTTGACAATCCCTTAGTCAAAATTTCTGCATCTTGCTCCTCAGTCGAAACATACTGCAACAGCATGATCCTCTTCACCACACGGTCTTGAAGATGATGATACTAGATATCGATGTTCTTTGACCTATCATGAAATATTGGATTTTCATAGTTTGATACAACTCTGATTATCAAAATAAATCACAGTTGGATCCATCCTCTGATCGAACAACCCAACTAGAATTTTCCGCATCCAAATGGCCTCACATGTTGCCTGGCTTGCAACCATGTATTCAGCCTCTATTGAGCTAAGTGCAACTAACCTCTGTTTCCTTCTATACCAAGAAACTACAATTGAACCAAGGTTGAAAATTCCTCCTGAAGTGATCTTCCGATCTAATGGACTCACTGCCCAATCTGCATCTGTGAGGTTCTGAAGATTCACTCCCTCTGTCCATTTGTACCATAATCCATACTAAGATGTGCCTTTGAGGTATCTCAGCACATGCTTAGTTGCCTTCCAAAGCAACTTGGTAGGTTGAACCATAGCCTGACTCAGCTAGTTCACCGCAGAGAAAAAATTTGGTCGTGTGTTCACTAAATACATCAATGAACCCACAAGCTATCGATACACAATAGCAACTACTACCTCACCTGAAGTAGCATCATCCTTCCTCTAGTTACCTACTAGAGGAGTCTGCATGGGCTTTCACTTCTCCATGTGGAATCTCCTGAGTATCTCATTGGCATGCTTGCCTTGAGACACAAACACTTCTCATCCTTCTGCCACACCTCCATGCCTAGAAAGTAGTGCATGAGACCCATGTCTTTCATCTTAAGCTCTCTTGCAAGATCCTCCTTGCAAGACTTGATCAACTGATCATCACCTATTAATATTAGATCATCAACATAAAGAACAATGATCAATGGCTTACCTTCTACCATGATGTGGTACAGGTTCACATCTGCTTCACTCTTTGTGGAGCCCAACTCGGTGAAGTAGCTGTCGATCTTGGTGTACCAAGCACGAGGTGCTTACTTTAGCTCATACAAAGCTCTCTTGAGTCAGCACACACGTGACTCACGATCGAAGGTCTCAAATCCTTCCGGCTGCTCTATGTACACCTCTTCCTCGATCTTGCCATTGAGGAATGTAGTCTTCACATCCATATGATGGATCTTCCAACCCATCTATGTTGATAGTGCCAACATCGATCTGATAGATAAGTATCTTGCTACTCAAGAAAAAGTCTCATCATAGTCGATCCCCTTGACCTGTGAGAAACCATGGGCAAGAAATCCTGCCTTATGTTTCTCCACACTATCGTCAACAACTTGCTTTACCTTGTAAAGCTGAAAACTCACAACTGACTTGTTCTTCAGTCTTAGAACCACATCCCAAACACTATTTTGAACTATGGAGTCATACTACTCCACCATAGCATCAATCTAAACTGGCTGTTGCACTACTTCCTCAAAAAACGATGGTTCAGTCTCTACACATTCCCCAACAATGGCCATGTAACCAGTGTACTGCTCAAGTGACCTCCTATGTCTGTGCTGAAAAGACGAATCTCCCACATTCTCTCTCGCATCCACCAACAATATGTCAGCTTCCCTTGTGTGTTTCCGCCCCTCTCTGGAAGACTCTGCATGAGTGGATGTCTCCACTCCTAGAACCTTTGAATGTGGTTGCTCCACATCAGTCTCAGGCTCCTCCTCCTTAGGAACCAAAAGTTCCTCATCTGCATGCTACTTGAGCTCCCTCTCAAGGGAAACTTGCATGGCCTTCTTCTCATCAAACTTTAGATCTCTACTTACTACTGTCCTCTGACTGGTAGGCAAGAACACTCGATAGTTATGGGGTTTATTAGTGTACCCCACAAGCATCCCAACTCAGTTGTCGAATCAAGTTTTTTTAGGGCATCTTTGGTCACATGGAAAAATACTGATGAGACAAAGATCCTAAAGTGACTCACATCTGGTCTCTTCTCGGAGAAGGCTTTCTTTGGTGTCTTCATCCCAAGTATGCGATGTGGGCTTCTATTCTACAAGTATACTGTTGTATTGCATGCCTCAGCCCACAAATGAAGTGGCAGGCCTTGGTCATGCAGCATCACTCGAGTTGCTCCCACAATCGTTCTATTCTTCCTCTCGACCACCCCATTCTGCTGTGGGTTATGGGGTGCTGTCAACTCCATTTAATTCCTTCTGCTGCACAGAAGTCCTTAAACTCTTGAGAGACATACTCTCCACTATTGTCACTTCTCAAGGCCATAATCTTCTTCCCTGATTCCTTCTCAACCAAAGCTTTGAACTCACAAAACTTGGAGAAGGTATGATCCTTTTTCTGCCTGAAATAGATACAGCACTTACGAGAAAAATCATCAATGAAAATAACATAGTACCTTTGTTTCACGGTGTAGGCTGTCAAGAATGGTCCACACACATCTGTATGAACTCGCTGCAAGATCACCTCAGCTCGACTGTCTCGATCATGAAAGGAAAATTTTTCATACTTACCCAAGGTACAATCTTTGCATGTATCTACTTGCTCAAGTTTACCTTTGGGAAGTCCGGTAGAGATCTGTTATATGATCTTCAAGGCCCCATGATGCAAGTGGCCTAACCTTCTATGCCATAACTCATCAATATCTTTGCTTTGCACCAAATCTTCTTTGGAACTCAATGCAGCACAGTCATCTACCTCCAGCTTGTAGAGATTCTTCACTCGAATCCCAATCCTCTTGGTCTGACCTGTGGCAGTGTGTCTTAAGAACGCCTTTCCTTTACTAAAGACTACACCATAGCCTTTGTATTCCAAAATTGTGACGGATACTAGGTTCTTCTTCAGTCCAGGCACATACTTTACATCAGTCAGGGTGAGAGGAGCTCCATGCTCCCTCTAAAACACAACCATGCATTCACTTGAAACATGGTACTTTCCATCATCGCCCATCTCTATGCACATCTAGAGGTCCTTATCCTCGAAGGTACTGAATAAACTCTTGTTGCTGGTCATGTGGAATGAGGCTCCACCGTCCAGGTACCAAACACAACCCACCATCGATGAAACCATGCATGCGATGAGAGTAAAATCCAATTCGAACTGTGAGGCCAGTGCCTCACCATCTGATCCCTTTGAGGATCCCTTCTTGGATTTATTCAATGGACAATTAGTTGCATAATGGCCCACCACATGAAAATTAAAGCATCTCACTTTAGATTTGTCAATCTTCTTCCCACCATGAGAAGAACTCGATTTGGAATGGGAAGCCTTCCCTTTCCCTTTCCTCTCCTTACTCTGTAAGGCTAGATTTTATTCATCATCATGCTTAGATGAAGAACCATCTCTGGTGCTTCTCCTGATCTCCTCCTACATCAGATTCGACCATAGTCATTCCCAATCTGGCAGTTTATCTCTTCCATTCACTGAGTCTTGGTAGTTATGCTAGCTCTTAGGAAGACCGAGGAGAGAAAGACTCACCATATCATCATTGGTTGTCATGATTCCTGCACTTCGAAGCTCATCTCTGCAGGTGGTGAGCTTGTTCAGATATGTAGTGATCATGTTGCCCTTTTCACACTTGATTTTCCGAAGCTTGTCCTTCAGCACTAGCTTCCGCTGGTCACTGCTATTCTGATATAGATCCTTCAATGTCTTCCCCATTGAAAACAGAGTCTCCTTACCATGGAGACTCGAGACAATATGGTCTCGAACTCCCTCCAGAAGAATCCCCCTCGCTCTCGCCACACATTTCTTCCATTCCGCCAATTTTATAGCATTAGCTGCTACTGGCTTGGGAACTTCTTTATCAATGAAGTCATTCAAACCATTTTCCTCTAATACCACTTCCATGTGATCCCTCCAGGCTATGTAATTCGAGCTGCCATCTAGGGCATACTCGAGTCTTAAGCCATTGAACTCCATTGATGAATTTTGAGATGTGATAAGAAATCGATTTTGCACCTACAACCAAGAACTTCAAAACTTCAAGCTTCTCCCTTAACAGTATATGTTGGGTCCCTATAATACTAGTGATTACCCCATTACTATTGTAGTTATACCCCTTATTAATATTGTTGTGCCCCTATTGCCCCCATATTGTTATTACTGTGCCCCATAGAATCCCTATATTGTTATTTTTGTGGCTTTATATTATTATTGTTAGGTTGGATGGATTATATTGTGACTCCTTAGACTCCTATATATAGAAAGGAGCTTTTTTCATTTGAATCATCCAATAATTGTTCATTTATGTAATGTAAAGGAGTTTTCCCCCTCGAAGAGGCTGAATTCTAAGGCGTTTATCTATCTTTTCTATCTTTTCTTGAGCTAGTTTCATAACATTTGGTATCAGAGCTTTGGATTCTAGGGTTTCGCTGCTCCAAACAAGTCATCGTGGAATTTTCACTATAATGTTTTTCTGTGACGTTTCAGAAGTCACAAAAGAAACCCATTTGAGAAGAAATCACGCTGAACCTTGGGTCCGAATTTCAGAGCTTTTCGCGTGATATTTGCGGAGATATGATTTGACAAAGTTGGTCTTTGTGCAGACTCCTGAATTACATTCAAAACAGGTGACCTGGGGAAAATCATCATAACTTTCTCTCTGGGGATCGGGTTGAAATTTCGTAAGAAGGTATAGAAAGAGGACGGACTGTAATTTATTGTATGCATGTTTCAGATCGAAAGGTCGAAACAGTGACTCGTGACATGTCGTACAAGTTCGCTCTACTGAACTAGTCTATAAGCAAGTCACTGTGGGAGATTTCACATAATTCTTCCTTGGATAATCCAATTTGGGTCAGACTTGTGGCATTGGAAAGAGGACACAGAGGGATACTATAGACCACAAATTCATAGCTAGATGATTGGAAAGTACAGAGATACATCAGAGGCAATATCGAGCTCCTACAAAGTGAAAAAAGGTGTGTAGATTTTCTTAAATTTTTGCTTAAGCTTGGTTTGAAAATTTATTTTGAAGGAATTCAAAGGGCATAGTAGAGAATTATTATCGGTAACTGATGCCCCGAGGAAAGAAAATGCAAACACCTAGTAAGGAACCTGAAAGCTCTAGCATGACTCATGAAAAAGAGGAAGAAATGCAACATGATATATCAAAATTATAAGACCAAGTGAAACAACTGCCCCTTGCACAAAAAGGAACAGAATCTAAGATGGATGGTTTAAAGAAAGATGTAGAAGCTAAGATGGATGGTTTAAAGAAAGGTGTAGAAGCTAAGATGGATTGTTTAAAGAAAGGCGTAGAAGCTAAGATGATTGACGTGGAAGCTAAGATGGATGATTTGAAGATAGATTTGAAGACAGACATGGACGAATTGAAGATAAATATGAATAAGTTGCTACAAGAAATGGTCCCTAACGGTGAAAGGGTACTAAAGGAAACTCATAATGAGAACAAAAGAAATGTTAATCATGATTCCATAGACGCTAATGTTGGATCGAAGACTCACCATATTCCAAAAATCGATATGAGGAATTTTGATGGCAAGGATCCTCCCACATAGATATTACAGATGGAGCAATTCTTCGATCTCAATAATGTGCAAAACACACAAAAGGTATGTATGGAAACTTTATATTTGGAACCAAATCAATTTGTATGGTATCAATGGCTTTTCTCTTGTAAACCATTTATCACTTGGGCAATTTTTACGGAAGAATTGATAGCACATTATGATGATACAAAAAGCAACACTTTTTTTAGCCAATTGATAAGTCTCAAACAAAAGGGTTCAATAATGGAGCACATTGAGGAGTTCCAAAAATTGAACATAAGGGTAAAGATATTCCAGAGGAGCATAGGATTGATGTGTTCATAGGGTCTGTTACGGAGGTAAATCCTCTCTGCGGACAGAGATGATCCCCACTAGCCCAGACCGGGTCTAGTAACAATCACACAATGCTACTACGCAAGTTCCTAATTGCAAGTAAAAGGTAGGCAAAGAAGACCTACTTGGATCCCAACGCTTATGTTTGATGAAGAAATGTGGTCCTCGCTCCTTCACTTTGGCTGGTCACAATCCTTCACAATCCTTGTGAGTAGATACCTACACACACGAAGAGAGATACAAATACAAGCGTGAAATCTAATAAAAGCAATTATACATCAGTCAGAAAGGACGTAATTCACATTAACCATTATAAAGACAAATGAGAATGGAACCATAATAGTAGTCATCTATTATTAATCATCAATAACAGAGAAGAGTACAACCAATGTTCTAAAGTCGAATCCTTCTCAAGAGGGTCCAGCCAGAAAGTCTCTTAAGCATTCACCTTTAGAGGTAGATCTCCCAAGACAAACTCTCTCTCACACAAGCCACACTTTACAACCTTCCTTGAGCTCTATAACAATCCCACACTTGTCACACCAACTACCTATCAAATGCACACTAGTAGCAATCCAAGCACTATCAACTCCACACAATCCAAAACTAGCTGCTCATGGTAATGGTAGTGGTATAAATAGGAGAAGGAGTCTCCATGGAAGGTGGGAGGATGAGCTTATCTCCAAGGAAGGTGGCTCAAATGACGAACAGACATGCCAGAGAAGGTAGGGCGACATTTGCAAGGCTAACAACCAGGTCTGGAGTCATCTGGAAGGCCGACTGTTAGAACAAACTCGCCCAAACAGGATCAACGCGAGTGCATAACTGGACTGGAGCGCTGACATCGCAAGGTAATAATAGACAGGCCCATGTCAGCGCGACTTAATATGAACAGAAATTGCACTGGCTCATGAAATTCGACCAGCGCGGAAAACCCGTGTGCTTCCGCGCTGGCAGTGCATGAGTTCTGTTATGAAGCGCCAGTCAGCGCGGTTATTTTAATAACAGTCGCGCTGATGATGAAAACTTTGGCAAAGTGGGTCATTTGGCCAGTTTAGAGAGCATGAGCTTGATTATTTTGAACTCCTGACACAGTAGGGAGACTGACAGGGAGACAGTGACAAATTACTGTGTAACAGATGCCCCCTAAAGCATGAAGCCCGAGAGAGTGGGAGGGGTGAAATGCTTTACAAAACTCGCTGAACTGGAACGCCACCAGGAAGAACCGAATATCTCTGATAATCAAGTACATGCAGTCTAGGCATGGGCGCAGCCATCCAAAAGACATGCGAAGAAGGTCTGTGGAATGGACGCAGCCACCCAGCTAAAGAGACCATAGTGATAATAAGGTATGGTCGCAGCCATCCATGAAGACTCAGGTATGGGCGCAGCCATCCATCAATGAGTCATGTAATGATCATAATTATACACAAAATCGTAGCCTGGATCATAACAGACAGGGATCCAGGGTCTTGCGCTCCATCCCAACCCGAACAAAGTACAAGTCCAAGCATGTGAATACATGAGCTGAAGTCGAACATGCATGAACATCGTCTGATTACCAGTCAATGATGAAGACTGTTAACAGACGCGAGAGGTACCACCAATAATGACAATGGTCCTCAAGGTACTATAGGTACAATCCGCGCCGTGTGAATCAATGAGCTGGTGCCGAACACCCGCAGAATCATTCGATCGGAGGCCAATGATGAAAACCTCGCGTCGAACACGAAGAACCTGCCATTGAGGCATGCAAGCTCTAAGGCACCTGAAGGGAGTCTCTAAGTCACCTTCCTGGATAATGAGCTGAGGTCGACAGGAAGTGACTTTGATTGAAGGCGGGCCATAATGTTTCCCACATCATCGACACGAGACAGAGGTAAAATGTTTTGTGTGAGATAGCAGAGGAGGTCGCACTGGTGCAGAGGTCAACTTCTCTTGAACATATCGACGGCATGACAGTGGATTTGGCAGTATTTGACATCAAATGTGCAGAGGTCATGGTGACAAGGCAATGAACAAATGAGAGGTCAAATAGGGTAACCCGAACCCATGGAGGCTAGTGTAAAACAAGATGAGAAATCCCCACCCAGACACGAATGCAGATCAGTTCCATGTTCAAGAGCGACATACTGCCGACACGACAATTATTACAGTTCCATTTTCCCCACCATTTCTGGCAGGTACCCCGATTATTTTTGGATGACAAGCTTGACGGGGATAGCATATGCTTGTAGAGTGTCATTTTGACGATGTCCGATGTCATTAAGTTTTAACGAGTCTGACAAAGGAAAAACTCAGCATCTTTTCTTGTTTAGAGAGTCTGAAAAGACAGCGGAAAAGAAAACTCTAGGGGGGGCCTTTTTCGTAAAGTTGTGTCTCTCGAGCCCGAAAAAGTATAAAACAATGCTCGAAAGAACCGCCCGACCAGTATGGTCGAGGAGTACGTTTCGTAAATAGTGACTTCGACCCAAAAAAGTAAAAAAACGGTCGGAAGCACGTCGTTTTGGAACCAATAACGAGTGCGAAACGACAAACACCCGACAATCTTTTTAAGTTAAACGGTCGAAAAAAGAGCTTTAAAAGCGACCGCCTCTGATCCTTTTAACGAGCCGAGAGGAGGGCTCGACCATCTTTTTCTTTCTTTACGTTGAAAAAGAGCTTAAAAATGATGTTGCGAGACCAAGTGTGAACGGGGCTATTATGACTCCATCGAGACGAAAATTTGCACAAGAACATCACCCACGTAAAACTTGTTCGACATGTTAAAAAACATAGTAAAACACGTAGAAAATCATAGTACAGCGACATTAGCATGAAATATATGGCAAAAATATGACAAAACCCACATTTATGAGAAACCATAGCCAAATATAGATTTTTTACCATAAATAGGGGGGTAAAAGAAATTTTTTTACCATTGTTACCATTTGAACTGTGGAGAACGTTGTGGAGCTACGAAGTTGACGGAGCGAATTCCATCCCGTGTGGGCACCGTTCATCCTGCAACTTGTTCCAGGTAGGTTCTCCTCTCCCTGCGCTCCATTTTGAGTCCTTTCTTCAGCATTTTCATGGTGGGATTTGGCCATTTGGGCGAATTTTTGGAGCGTTGGTGCGCTCTCGGTCAGCCCGGAAATCCTTATCGAGCCCGCGCTGATCGATTAATTCTTATACACAACACCTCCGAGTCAGCGCGGAAAACACGTGTGCTTCTGCGCTGACCCAGCGGAAAAAACAAAGGACTGCCATGATCAGCGTGACTGTTTTAAAAACAGCCGCGCTAACGCCGTAAAATTTTATTTTTGTAATTTTGGACGTATGAAATTTAATGGTCAGGCTTCTAATATTTTTTAATGGCCATGCAGGACAAAATGGCATTTGTGTGGCAAGAGAGAGCCCATGATAATGAGGATATTGCTGCTTATGCCGATGGTGGGAGCCGCAATGCCATGCGGGCATGCAGATTTCTCAAATTCTTCCTCACTCCGTGCCTACGAGCGCAGCCCGATCTTCTGGAGTTCCTGATCATAGCCTGGAACCCAGTCGATGGAAAATTCACGATCCGAGGCCGTGACATCGAGTTTGATTCCACGGATATTTATTTCTTGACTGGATTATCCCGTCGGGGTGAGATGCCCATTCTGGAGGGGCAGCGACCCAGCGGTGAGACCTTGGACATGTTGATGGCTCGGGTGTGCCCACAGGCACGTAAAACGCGGAGTGGAAAGGTGTCCATTCCATCAGTGGAGGACATCGTCCTTTGGAGCATACTCTTTATGGTGACCCGGGCAGCGGGCTGTTTGGCCAATCACGAGGCCTCAAAGACCCACCTACTATTGGCTCTTGAGTGTTTACATCCCACCATATTCAACTGGGCGGCAACGGTAACCACCAGCATGAAAAGACAACTAAGCAACTGTCGACGCGGGGAGTCGAAGTAGTTCGGTTATGGGTCCATTTTAGTCCCGCTCATGCTAGAGCGGGTGCCGGCATTACAGCTGCAGGACATGGTCTTAGATCCACCCAGGGGTCCCCGAGAGACGAGGGCCAGTCGATGGGGCCATATCATGCCGCGAGGAGGTGGCGGTCGTCCAGTGGCATGGGGGCATTGTTTCCGAGAGTGGTTGGATCGCCAGGTTATCTTTGTAGAGGACTGGCCATATGCTGGCATTGATTTCAGAGGAGATCCAGACATGCCACTGCCTGCGGGAGAGCAATGGGATGATGGTTGTTATAGACATTTTTGTGCCTTACAGCATGAAGCATGAAATGTCAATAATCTAAGGGATCCAAAGTCCCTAAACATGTTGTTCCTGCCCCTAGAGGAACAAGGTCAGCAAACCACAGCACTAAATATCAGTTCTCCACCTGAAAACACTCAAAAAGAAGCTAATTCTGGATCATGTCAACTGCTCCACTGAGCATCTGCGCTGAATGTCAATTGCTCCACTCTGTACCTGCACTGAATGTCAACTGCAATGAAGGCTACCTACACTGGGCGAGTTTGGCCAAGTGGCACAGTCATTCCTCAAGGTCTCAATGCCCAGGAAGCTTCCAAAATGACACTTGGATCAGGGAATTCGCCTAGTGATGAGTAAGAGGGTCTAGATCTCCAAGTGGAAGCAAGAACCTCCAAGTGGACTCAAGAACTGAAGAATAACTGAAGTGGGAGAGGACACTAGTCAGCTCCATGCCAAGCTCAAGCTGACTCATCCTTTCTCCAAAAATCCTATATATAGAGCTCTCTCATGAGGTCTAAGGAGGCTGGAATCTTGTGAATGTAAGGAAGTGCTGTTGGTTTGAGTATAGAACTATTGGGTGATTTGCTTGAAGGAGGTGAAGAGGAGATTTCTTTCTGCTGGGAGGTGATGCTAGATTGGGCCTTTTATGGTTGTATCACTTCCTGAACTTTACTTCTTCCATTAATAAAGCATTTGAGGTTCTTCTATATGCATGTATCTCAATGGTGTATTGTTGTACTTGTGTATTTGATTTATTCTAATCCTTGAATCAATTATGAATGTATGCTTCTTGTAGTTTCCCTCTCTTGCCATTTTGAAGGATCTTGGTGTAGCTGGGCCAGTGAAAGAGCAAGGAGTTGGGAGCAAGCAGCAAAGAGAGAAGATTGGATCAATCATTAGCGGAAGACAACGGTTAGTGGATCTCTTTCTCCCCTCTCTTACATCTCATAAAGAAGTAATCTCGAATAGCTTTGCTTTGATTGTTGCCGAGGTACTATCACCCTTAGAGTGGGATAGGGTCATTCCGTATTGGATACTTTTCCTAACAACAAATTGGCGACTCCACTGGGGAGCGTATCTTGTTGGTTGTTTGTGTTTTTGCTATTCATTTCATAAACACAGGGAGTACCGAATCGAACTGCATTTGGATCTTTCAAATGCAAAGTAGAGGGCAGCTACTCTAGCTCAGTTTCTGGGCAAGTTTATGATTTGAAGAGCTGATCCACAAGGACTCTGATAAGCTCTTAGTGATAGCTTTTCATCCTCCTTTTCATCCCTTAGTGTATACTTGATTGATAGCTTCTGATTTGGCCAAAAACTGTGAATTTTTGAGCAATCTGTGACCCGGAAACCAAGAGAAACGAAAGTTTCGTTCTTCAGTGCAGGCTGTGTGAAGGCTGTCTGCATTTCAGTGCAGTTCCGGAAGGGGCTACCTGCGCTGAATGTCAAACTGACAGTGTACTACCTGCGCTGAACCAGTCTTGCCTTGTGCTACTGGGGTTTCCTGCTGTTTCTTGCCCTGTTTTCATCCTTGTTTTTGTTGCTTGTTACCAGTCAATGTACCTATCTGAAACCAACTTTCCTTGCCACTATTCTGCCTCGGTTGTATAAAGAAACTGTGATTGTTCTTTTTGTATTTCTTACATCATTTACAGTTTCCCATAACGAAAAGTGAACTAGTCTTGCTGTGACCTCTTAGATCTAGACCTGTGTAAAGTGTCGTTTTGATCTTAAGAGTTAGTTTGTTTGCTGTTCATAGCTGATTGAGCTTTTTCTTTCGTCATATGGTTTGAATTTATATATTTCTAGTGTCGAAACAAGTAAATCTTAAGGTGTCTTTTGATTTTGGACAATCTTGTTTGCTTTCACTTGAAATTGAATTCAAAGTTATACAACAGCTTTCTTTTTGTATTGCACCAACATTAAGAAAGAGAAAAGAAATACCTGCATTATGCATGTGCATTTTGACAGTTTTCATGTTGATTTAGGAAAAAGTGCATTAGTGTGTGCTCTATGATCTGTGTGAAAAGATGATGTCTTTCTTTTCCCTCAGTAGTTAAGATTTTCAAAGTTGAAAGATTGAAAAGATTGCTTATCATCTTAGACTACATTTAGGAGTGTTACTATACATCTCGTGGTGATCCATAAAGGCAAACTGCTAAACAAGATCAACCTTAAAATAAATTGAATTTACATAACAACGCTTTGAAACATAACGCGAACACATAGAGGTCTAAGCTAGAGACGTGTTCCGGCGTCGTTAAACGTAGTGACTATCGATCTCGAAGAAGGTGGGTGATTCCTCCTGAGAGTCGGTGGCACTAATACGGACTTGTGCTCCCACGTACCGTCGCGTATATATTGGGAGACCCCTATAGGAACAAAGCTTTTATCCATAGGAAACCGTGTCGGCCGCCCTACTGATCGCAATGCAGTGAACATAGCATTCACGAAGATCGACCACCCGTACCGTAAAACATATTCTGTGGTTTTGCGAAAGGTTTGGCACACCCTCTGCCTAGATCTCCAGAGTAGTTTCTTTTGGCCTTTTTCAAACTCTATAACTGAAAAATTCCATCCGAGCATTTGTCACTTCGGGCTCGTTAAAACATCGAAGGAGACTAGAGTCATCTTTAGCTTTTTCTCGACTCTTAAAAAGTGAAAAAGAAAGTTGTGTCTAAAAGCGTCGTTATAAAATTTATTTTAAACGGAACATAATCACCTCCTATTCCTGCGTTGATCTTTAGGTTGAGAACATGGAACGCCCCAACCAAGGAATTCCACATGATGGAAATCCTAGTCCTTTCTCCTCTTGGGGAGAAGTTGGTGCGCCCCATTGTTGTAGGGAAAAGTATCCGACTCGGATGACCCTAACCCACTCTAAGGGTGACAGTTCCTTAGCAACAACTGTAAAGCAAACTACTGAAAGTTTTCTTCTTTATGAAAGCAAAAGAGAATGGAGAAAGCACTAACCGTTACCTTGTGCTTAATGTCGAATCCAAACTCTCCTCTTTGGCCGCTTGCTCCTAGCTCTTTGTCCTTCTGCTCGCCCAGCTACAATGAGATCCTGCAAAACAACAAAGAAGGAAACTACAAGAGGCATGCAATCATAACTGGTTCATGGATTAGTGTAAACCAAATATGCAATCATCACAATATACAATTGAAACAAGAGCACATAGAAGAACCTCAATAGCTTTTATTAATGAAGAAATAAAGGTTCTGAGAGGATTACAACCATTGCAGGCTCCAACCCAGCAACACCTCCCAGCAGAAAGAATTGCTCTTCTTCACCTCTCTCAAACAATCACCCAATAACTCAAGAATGAAACCAACAGCATAACATTACTTTGCACCAAAATTCCAGCCTCCTGAGCTCATAGGAGAGAGCTCAATATATAGATGAATTGAGAAAGGATGAGTCAGCTTGCAACTGATGTGTAGCTGCCTTGTGTCCTCTCTCTCTTCAGTTAATCTTTAGTTGATCTTCAGTTCTTGAGTCCACTTGGTGAACCTTGCTTCCACTTGGAGAAACAAAGCCTCTGACTCATCACAAGGCGAAATACCTGATCCAAGTGTCATTTTTGGAAGATTCCAAAGCTATCACTCACTCTGCCACATGTCCAAACTCGCCCAATGCAGGTGGGCTTTGTTCTGCCTGCTTTGCAACGCAGGTACACCATGGAGCAGTTGTGTTTCAGCGCAGAAACCCAGTGGAGCACCTGCTTTGATTTCAGGATTGCTTGTTTTTTAGTGTTTTCAGGTGGAGAACTGATCTGAGAGCAGTTGGTTTGCTGACCTTGTTCCTCTAGGGGTAGGAACATCATGTTTAGGGAACTTTGGATCCCTTGGATTATTGACAATTCATGCTTGTTGCTGTAAGGCACAAAATTGTCTATAACAGATGCCCCCTAAAGTATGAGGTTGTTTATCGGGTGAAATGCTTTAATGAGAGGATCCGAAGTTCATTCAATCTACTGAGAAGTGTCCTGTAATAAGATACAATACAATACATTATTTTTCATACATTTTTCATGATCTAGCTGAGGCGGGCATTCCCATGCTCAGCTTTATAAATACATTTTGGTACATAGTACAGACGATCGTCTGATGCTAGACTGATAATTCTCTGCCGAATTTATCATCCTTTGAAAAAGGAGGATCATCTGCTGCAATGATGTACATATCAAATGTCTTTATGTCCTGAATATATATCGCAGCCCGGATGGATGAAACTAGATCCGGGGTCTTCAATCTCTTCCGATCTTCACTCGATGTACAAGTCGATCCATGTGAGAATTTCTTGAAGTCGAACATGGAAAGACATCGCTTGATTACCGGTCAATAATGTAAACCGTTAACAAGCGCGAGAGGAATCACCGATAAGGATGATGACCCTCAAGGTACGGTAGTACAATCTACATGGTGGGAATAAAGGACTTGGCGTCGACCACCATGCAAAATCTTCTGGTCGAAGGTCATTGATGTATACCTGTCGCCGGAAGTGAGAAACTTGCCATTGAGGCATGCAAGCTTCAAAGTACTGAGGGGGGTGTTCCTAGATCAACTCCTTGGATAATGAGCTGATGTCGACAAGGAGTGATCCGTCAAAGGAGGGCCTTAATGAATCCCACATCAGTGACACGGAACGGAGCTAGTGATTATGATGAGGTGAAAACAAACTGTGATGTATGATTCAGGGTGGCGGTCATGAAGTGGATGAAGGATAATGTATGGCAGTGGGTGGAACAGGGTTGACTCTTTACAGAACCACATCTCTTGAACATATAACGACACTGATGTGATGGATTGGTAGCATTACCCCAATTGTGGATGGTGTGGCGAGGACCATGATTCTGCGATCGGTGAATGAAACAACCCAACCCGATGCGGACGGAGGACAAAGTGTCATGTTCAAGAGCGACTTGCTACCATTAATACTGTGAGGTTTTCCCAATTTTTCCCCAGTCATTGCTGACCAGTACCTCTTTATTGTTGTCAAGCTTGAGGAGGATAACATATGCTTGTTCTATAACCTGCCCTTCGGGCAAGCCCATCGCTATGTTTTAACGAGCCTAGCGATAGGGAAACTCGTTCTCGTCTAAAGACAAGTTTGTCGCTATTTAATCATTTTAACGAGTCTAACGACAAGGAAAACTCGGTCCTTTTCATTTTTAGAGAGTCTGAAAAGGTACGAAAAGTTAACTCCAAAATTCCTTTTTCGTCTTCTAATCCCTTAAGTCCGAAAAAGTATAAAACAATACAGAAGGGATGAATTTTCGGTTGCTTTAACGAGCCGAACAAAACAAGCACTCGATCTTTTTGTGCAATAATCCCTCAGGTCCAAAAAGATTAAAATCTAGAGGAGGGATAGCGTTCCGGTCGCTTTAACGAGCTGGAAGGCCAAAACTCGGCAAACTTTTCATATTTTACGAGTCAGTGAAAAGAGCTCAAAGACGACTCGTCTTTTGAGGAACGATTGATGAACAGGGATAGCAGCAGATTCCAGGTACAGGTTGGAATTCTCCAATCATGGCAGTGTCACAAGGATGGCTAAGTGAAATCACTCTTCGCAGCTGTTCCTCAAAATGGGTAAACAAACATATGGAGGTGAACGATTGGCCAAATGAACAGATGGAGGTGATGGCATATAAACACGACCAAGGGCTTTTAATATGGCTTTCAAAGGTTACATTTCTCAAGGTTGTTTACCGGTTCATTTTTTCTAGATGAGCTTGAACTGCTAGGGAAAGATTGCTCACAATCTACGTTTATTTTTTAACGAGCATGAACTTCTGCACAAAAAATGCTCGATTCTTGTGTTTATTTTTTAACGAGCATGAACACCGCTAAAACTGCTCGAAATTCCCCCAGCATAATAATAATGCAGATGAGGTTCATGCCCCCTAAATAATAAGGGGACATTTCATTTTTTAAAGAGGTTGACATCGCACAGGACTATCCTCTTTTACTCCTTATTTCATTTTTTAAACGAGGTTGACTTGAGAAAGGAACTATCCTCGAAACTTTTAGATCCATTAGAAATAGAAGGCTTCATAGCCCGTTGCACCCATCTCCGCAAGATTACTTGGCGGTGGTGGGGTAAAAGTGCCCATTAACGAAGGGCCTTTTAGGAAAATTACTCCGATATATTGGAGAGGATGATTGCCTCCATGGATCGATGGAATGCTTCTCGTGTTGTATGGCGGCTCAACTTCTGTCGAAGTTGTTGTCGAACTGCCTGGTCGACCTTTTCTTTTGCCATTCAACGGCTGTGGATTCCCACGGCTTTTGTTTAGTGTTGAAATTAAAGCATCATCTTGGCGCTTAAAACTTGACAACATCATAACTTGTGATGGGGAAGCATTTCCACTGTCAACCAGATTCTGACTTGGGTCGGGAAATGGATCAGTCAATACGGCTGGAGTGTGTGGATTCTTTACGAATCTCTTAAACTCAGCTTTGTATGGGCAATCTGACGTCCAATGATCATCGTCACATATGTGACATCTCCTAGGTGTTTTCTCCTTTCTACGAGGATTTTTCTGAGGATATGACTTTCTTTGATCTTTCTTCCCTTCGTTTTGATTCTTCTTGCTTCCTGGTTGATTGGTTTCTTTGCCCTTATCTGTTGATACGGCATTTACTTCCGAAGCAAGAACTTCTTCATGCGCATTTTGATTCGAATCTTTACGGGCTTTCTTTTGATTGGTCCTTTTCGGATTCGTGTTCGCCGTGCCAATCACGCCATCGCTGGCATGAGAGTCACTGTTTGATTTAGGAGGAGGAGGGATTGAAAACTCTGGTCTAGGGGCGTCTGGTATTTTGTCATAGAGCGTGCCGGACTGAGTATATACTAAATCCAAGTATTGGGCACGAGCGATAACTTGCTCTTCTGTTACGACTCCTCCCTTTGCTACATCTTCCGTTATCGCCGGAAGTAATGACTTTATAAACCACTCAGCTAAAAGCTGATCAGGAACGTATGTTTTAACCATTCTTCGTCGACGTCGCCACTCATGTATATGATCTGATATATGAGTTGCGGTTGTCTGTTTGAAGTTAGTCAATATCTCTGTTCCCGTTTCGTACCTTATTGGTAATTGAAAGTGGGTCAAGAATGTTGTGGTAAGGGAGCCAAAATTGTCGAACGAAGCTCTAGGCAATTCTATATACCTTTTTGCCGCCGGACCTGTCAATGTCCTCTGAAAGAGGCGAAGCCTTATCGAATCGTCATTCAAAGTGTTCGACGAACACCATAGATGAAATGTCATCACATGATTCGACGGGTCTTCACCTGGATTTCCATTGAATTTAGGAATGTCGGATGGGAGTTTGTGAGGAATCACTGGCCACCAAGGGGCGTAAGCAATTGGATCGTTTGTTAACCGATGTAGATCAGGCAACTCTAAAGTCGCCACGAATGGTAACTGTTGGTTCAAGTTAGGTGGAGCGTAACCAGGATACGATGGAATCGCCTGAACAGTTGGTCTTTGCATACCAGCATAATGGAGTTGATGTTGGTATGATGAATACGGTTGATGGACTTGGCCACTATAAAGTGGTTGATTTTGACCATTTTGAATATATGGTTGTCCAGTATTCGCAAATATTTGCTGTTCAGAACCTTGGTACGCTTGTTGGAATTGCGGCTGTTGGTATTGCATTATCCACGGTTGCGACACCATGGGTTGTTGCGCTACACTAACCATTGGACCAAGATGTGGGGTAGTCGTACCCAACTGTACTTGTGTTGTCCCACCAGTAGGTGATTGTGGTTGGGTCGCAGGGTCAAGTGGCTGTTGCATGAGAACCTGAGTAATCTGAGGTTGACACACAACAGGCATTGTTTGAACTTGCGACACGGTCACAATAGCCGGTGTAGTTGGGATGTTTGTCACAGGTAGACACTATTGCATAGAATATACAACTCTCGGTGGCTGGGATAGCACAGGTACCCAACTACTCGTTGCAATTCCGCCATAACTTGAATAAGGTTGAGAGCTCCCGTATGGGTACTGCCCCCCATACGGTAGCAACCCAGAACTCGAGGCAACTGCCTGCCTTGGAGGACTGGATGGCCTAATTAGATTCCCAAAAGGGTCAATTTGATGAGCCTCACCATGAGAGTTACCAGACATTACTCCGGAACAAACAGGAACAGGCCATACTGTCGAGATAGTCTCTTGTTGGACTCCTTCTAGCGACTGCGAGCTAGTTGGGACAGATGGTATGCCGGCGAACATTGTTGGATTTGCAGCAGGTAATTCTGCCGTCGCCGTGTCATTCGACACAGTCCTAGATGTCGACGGTTGTTCAGTCATTTTCAGTCTATCCAATTGATCACCTAGTGATTCTACAGGAACTTCCACTGGTGGTGGACAAACTTCTGTTGTAGCAGGAAATAGAGTGACCCCTACTCCAATTTGAATTGGAGTGGATACTTGCGGTTCCTCTATAATTTCCTCTATCGCAATCAGACCAGGTGGAAGAGGAAGACCGTCAGGTCCGTAAAAGATTTCCGGTGCCGAAGAAGGGGTTGTATCGACCGCGACGGATGTTTGAGGAACAAAACTCTCTGGACCGGTTACAGCTGGAACTGGTTCAGTCATACGAGTATTTGCCCCCAGACTAGGATCAGTATTACTGTCCCTCTGTGGCGATTGAACTTCTTCTATTGAGGCAGGGTTTCCGGAAATGTTTGGAGTGACCAGAATCTCAGATGTTGTTGGAACGCTTGTTCTAACTTTTAAAGGAGATTTTGAACTGGTTCGACGAGCTCGCCTTGTCTGGATAGTTTTCGATTCCGGAGACAAAGACGGTTGACTCGCAAGCCTCCGAGAACGACGGATATTCAATTGACTTTCTTCCACGATTGCGGATTACTCGATCAACTAAAATATAAAGGGGAAAATTTGTGTTTCCGATTTGAATGAATTTTATTAGACGCTTTTAAACATAACTTTGCTTTTTCATGTTTTAAGAGTCGAGAAAAAGCTAAAGATGACTCTAGTCGCCTTCGATGTATTAACGAGCCCGAAGTGAAAAATGCTCGGTTGGACCTTTTCAGTTATAGAGTTTGAAAAGGGCCAAAAGAAACTGCTCTGGAGATCTAGGCAGAGGGTGTGCCAAACCGTTCGCGAAACCACAGAATACGTTTTACGGTACGGGTGGTCGATCTTCGTGAATGCTGTGTTCACTGCATCGCGATTAGTAGGGCGGCCGACACGGCTTCCTATGGATAAAGGATAATTGCCTATAGGGGTCTCCCAATATATACGCGACGGTACGTGGGAGCACAAGTCCATATTAGTGCCACCGACTCTCAGGAGGAATCACCCACCTTCGTAGAGATCGACAGTCACTATGTTTAACGACACCGGAACACGTCTCTACCTAGACCTCTAGATGTTTGCGTTATGTTTCAAATGCGTTGTTAGGTTCATTCAGTATATTTTAAGTTGATCTTTTTAAAGTTTTCCTTTCAAGGTTCACCACGAGATGTATATGACAAATTCCTAAATGCAGCCTAAGATGAGAAGCAAGCTTTTTCAAATCTTTTTGACTGATGAAAATCTTAACTACTGAGAGAGAAAGAAGGCAAATTCTTTTCACACAGTTCATACAGCACAAACTAATGCACTTTCTCCTAAATCATCATGCAAACTTTTTCAAATGCAAAATGCACAATGCATGTATTTTCTTTTCTCTTTCTTAATGTGGATGGATACAAAAAGAAAGTGGTTATATAACTTTGATTTCGATTTAAAGCGACAGTAAACAAGCTTGTCCAAAATCAAAAGACGCCTTACGATTCACTTGCTTAATCACTGGAAATACATGAAATCAAACCAAACTAACGAAAGTAAAATGACTAATCAGCTATGGACAGCAAACAAGCTAACTCTTTAGACCAACAAAACGCCTAACACAGGTCCAGATCTAAGAGGCCAAAAGCATGACTAGTTTACTTTTCGTTATGGGAAATTGTAAATGAGCAAGAAATACAAAGAACAAGTACAATTTCATTATATAACAGAGGCAGAATGATGGCAAGTAATATTGGTTTCAAATCAGGTACAAGACTGACACTTAGCAGCAAAACTAAGTGAAAACAGGCAAGAGAAAGGAGGAAACCCCAAATGCACTAAGCAAATTTGGGTCAACGCAGGCTCTGCACAGTCAAACTGGCTCTCAGCGCAGGTAGCCAGTTCGGGACCTGCGTTGCAAAGCAGGTAGCCTGTGTACTACCTGCTCTAGAAAACGAGAGTTGCGTTTTCACAGTTTCCGGGTCATAATTTTCTCAATAATGCACGGTTTTGCTCAAATCAGAAGCATTCAGTCAAGCTTACTCAAAGGGATGATTTAGAAGGTGCAAAGCTATCACTAAGAGCTTACAAGGATCTTTGTAGATCAGCTCTTCAAATCATGAATCTGCTCAGAAAATGAGCAAGAGTAGCAGCCCCTCTACTTCGCTTTTGATATAGTCAAAAGCTTTTCGATTTGGTACTCTTTTCTTCAGGAAATGAATAGCAAAGATACTACAAACACAATCAAATGGATACGATCCCCAGTGGAGTTGCCAGTTTGTTGTAGGGAAAAGTATCCGACTCGGATGACCCTAACCCACTCTAAGGGTGACAGTTCCTTAGCAACAACTGTAAAGCAAACTACTGAAAGTTTTCTTCTTTATGAAAGCAAAAGAGAATGGAGAAAGCACTAACCGTTGCCTTGCGCTTAATGTCGAATCCAAACTCTCCTCTTTGGCCGCTTGCTCCTAGCTCTTTGTCCTTCTGCTCGCCCAGCTACAATGAGATCCTGCAAAACAACAAAGAAGGAAACTACAAGAGGCATGCAATCATAACTGGTTCATGGATTAGTGTAAACCAAATATGCAATCATCACAATATACAATTGAAACAAGAGCACATAGAAGAACCTCAATAGCTTTTATTAATGAAGAAATAAAGGTTCTGAGAGGATTACAACCATTGCAGGCTCCAACCCAGCAACACCTCCCAGCAGAAAGAATTGCTCTTCTTCACCTCTCTCAAACAATCACCCAATAACTCAAGAATGAAACCAACAGCATAACATTACTTTGCACCAAAATTCCAGCCTCCTGAGCTCATAGGAGAGAGCTCAATATATAGATGAATTGAGAAAGGATGAGTCAGCTTGCAACTGATGTGTAGCTGCCTTGTGTCCTCTCTCTCTTCAGTTAATCTTTAGTTGATCTTCAGTTCTTGAGTCCACTTGGTGAACCTTGCTTCCACTTGGAGAAACAAAGCCTCTGACTCATCACAAGGCGAAATACCTGATCCAAGTGTCATTTTTGGAAGATTCCAAAGCTATCACTCACTCTGCCACATGTCCAAACTCGCCCAATGCAGGTGGGCTTTGTTCTGCCTGCTTTGCAACGCAGGTACACCATGGAGCAGTTGTGTTTCAGCGCAGAAACCCAGTGGAGCACCTGCTTTGATTTCAGGATTGCTTGTTTTTGAGTGTTTTCAGGTGGAGAACTGATCTGAGAGCAGTTGGTTTGCTGACCTTGTTCCTCTAGGGGTAGGAACATCATGTTTAGGGAACTTTGGATCCCTTGGATTATTGACAATTCATGCTTGTTGCTGTAAGGCACAAAATTGTCTATAACACCCACATGGCCACATTGTCGCTTCCAGGACTGACAATTGGCCTGCCGATTTGGCTATTCTCAACCAGTGTAGTTCAGAACACCATGGTTCCTGAACAATCGAGTCAACAGTTAGATGAGTCTAGAGCTGCCCACCAGCCTTCTACTTCCTATAACTCTTCCTCTAATCCTTCATCTTCGCAAGATAGAGCCGGCAAAAGCCAAGCTCCCATGGAGAAGAAGGAGAAGAAGAAGAGAGAGAAGAAGAAGAAGGAGCCTAAGGCGACTGGGGGCAAGCAAAAGACATCTGACAAAAATCCACACATAGCACAGACCGGGCCTAAATCGCCATGTGTCATATGTAGAGGAGACCACTTCCATAGAGATTGTCCCTGTATTCCCCGGATACTAAGGGACTGGTCCCCTCGTTTCCACAATTTGGGAGCATCAACCTCTGATAGCCATGTTGAATGCTTACCGTCAACCAGCGAAAGTGAAGGTTCAAGACAAAGAGGGGGAGCAAGATCCCCCTGCAGACTGTGTAAAGGCGATCACGCCATCCACCGTTGTCCCTTCTTAGACGAAGCGAAGAGAGTTTTGGAAGATTGCCCGGTTTCACCGTTGAGACTTCCTCCTGGATACAAAAAACTCGTGCCAAGTCCTTCATTGGTTGAAAATACAGCTGGCCCACTCAAGTGGTCAGCTGAAGCGTCAGTCATTGAAAATGAACCTACTGAATCCAGACCAGACGAAAGTCTAAAGGTCGAAATGGCAGTTGACCCGGTTCTACCTTCAGAGGTTTCATCTTCAAATGACACCGTCAATGAAGATTCATCTTCAAATGACACCCTCACTGAAGAGAATAAGGATGACACCATCCAGATTCTTTTCATCAACACCGACTCTGATGAGCATCAGGGCAAAGCGCCCATTCCTTTATCGCAGGAAGGAACATCATCAGGGTCATATCCGGCCGTGTATTCGGTCCCACCACCAAGCAACCTGGTTGTGTCCTTTGATTGGAACCAACTAGGCAGACCCCGGTTGCCAGCCAGTGTACCATTCAGAATCATAGTCCAAATTTATAGAATGGTAATGGCTGGAACTATCATTGATGAAGGGGCATCTGTGAGTATCCTTTCCTCTATTGCTTGGAAAGCACTGGGTTCCCCGGAGCTTTTGCCCGAGATAAGAAATCTCTCGGGTTTTGATAAAGGAACCAGTCGACCATTAGGGATCCTCCCCAATGTGCCTGTTACATTGAAAGGGAAGACCGTTCAAATGAACATGATGGTCGTTCAAGGACCCTTGGATTATAACCTACTCCTTGGACATGAAAAATTGGATGTTTTGCAGGTTCATAAAAATGAAGAATTTGATGAAGTGTTTTGTTCTCATGACCGAAAGGAGCATCTCATAGATACTCACTCTTCCTTATCTACGATGGAAGTAGCATATCAAAGAGATGAGGAAGCTACAACAAGGTCAAAACCACGGAAATCATGGCCTACAGGTATGGTTCAAAACACTCCCTCTCCACTTTCTTACTTGCATAATCCATTATGGAATACTAATGTGATAGGGCAGCCATGTCAATTTCAATTTAACCACCTATCTTGTTTACAAGTTGGGCATGGTTCATCTTATGATGGCATGACTACTCTCCCTCATCTTGTAGCACAAGCACATTCTCCATATTCTCCACCAGCTCTTTCACAACACCTTGCTTGCCCATCAAAACCCATTCACACAACCCAATCAGCCACATCATCAAAATGCTCCATACCCTACACATTTTCCTGTTCAACTAATTCCACATCCTCACCATAATAAACCAGTACGACATGCTTACAATGTTGAACTGACAAATTTACCCACCCTTCCCACCCATTCTATCTCACATGTGTTATTAGAGAAAACCTACAATGAGATTCAGAATGTTTCAAATGCAAAAATTGTAGAAGCTATGGAAGAAAATGAGGTTTCTTTTACTATGCATCAACAAGCTATTTTAAATGCCCAAGAACTTCATGATATGATGGCTATGCAAGATAAAAAAAGTAAAGGATACATTGAAGATTGGTTTTACTCCATCATTTGTTTGCAACATCACTCCATGCTTCAACAATTTTTGATATCATTTTTTCAAGGGAAGATGGCTTCTCATACCCTAATTTTCATTAACATCCATTTTTCAAATTTGGGTATGCGTATACATAAAGCCTTATGTCGAAAATGGCTTCACCGTAAGTACTCATACACGTAGTCATATTCATCCTTCAATCAAAGTAGGTTAGTGAATAAAATAAAACAAAATAAGGACATAAATAAGTGCATTTTGTTCTTTTGTAAAACTAGGGTTTTTGTTGCAACATGCTATGCAAATCAACATCGGTGATATTTTTTTTTTATAATTTGTGTTTGTAGATGAATCATAATGGAAATAATAAGTTCTACAAACACTCATTTTCATTTTTATCACCAATTTGAAAAAATGCTTGAATTTCATTTTTTTGGCTTGCGGGCTTGATGAACTTTCTCGAAAAAAAGTCGGGACAGTCATGTTTTGAGGGACCAAAAGTGAATATTTATAAAACCTGTTTATACCCTAGGTAGCCCTTGATTTCTAATTTCTAACCCAATTTGAATCACTCAATTTGGATTTGAAATGAAAAAGTTAGAACCAAAACATTGACAGGGTGTCTAGCGGGCAGCTCAGGAACAGAGTTGGGACAGTCAGTTTTTGGAGGCCTAAATGACCATATTTTTAAAACCTGTTTCTATCCTAAGTTGCCCTTGATGTCTACTTTCCAATCCAATTTGAATCACTCAATTTGGATTTGAAACGA
Source organism: Pinus tabuliformis (assembly GCA_031772625.1). Classification (NCBI taxonomy): domain Eukaryota; kingdom Viridiplantae; phylum Streptophyta; class Pinopsida; order Pinales; family Pinaceae; genus Pinus; species Pinus tabuliformis. Next base: position 1,180,237 of record CM062806.1, read on the forward strand.
AAAAGTTAGAGCCAAAACATTGACCGGATGTCTAGTGGGCAGCTCAGGAACAGAGTTGGGACAGTCAGTTTTTGGAGGCCTAAATGAATGAATTTTTAAAACCTGTTTCTATGGTAGATTCCCCTATGAATCTAGTTTACAATGCAATTGGAATCACTCATTTTCTATATCGTATGGGGAAGTTATGATCAAAATACTGACTGTCTATCGTAAATCAGCACTCTTAAAACTCTGTCTTTCCGGCTGTTCCTTACAATATTTGACCTATCAATTCTTCTTGTCTTCAAAACCTGTTTCTATTGGAGATAAATAAATGAATCTACTTTCATTTCCAATTTTAATCATTCGAATCCGACATCAAACGAAAAAGTTACGCTTGAAATATCAATTGTTGGTCTAAGCCGGGTAATTGACAATGACTCTATTATGCAGGTTGTTCTAACTAAAATTGACATATCATATCATTGAATCTTTAAAACCTGTTTCTACTGGAGATAAAACTTTGAATTAGCTCTCATTTGGCTTTGGAATCACTCAATTTCGATGAAAAACAAAGAAGTTGTGATTAAAACACTGCAGGTTAGTATGATTGGCCACTGCTCTCCCGCAGGTGACAAATAAATTTTACTTTGTTATTTTCTCCTTGGATTTGTTCTATAGAAGTAACTACTTGTTAGTTTTTTTGCATAATTCTTGGATTAGGGGAGCCGTGCACCTCTCTTTCTCCATGATTTAATGTTTTATTGCAGGTAGACACTCGTTTTTTGCAGGTCCTAGGAGAAAAAGAACGTCAATTTATGGACAAGTGATTCTTGAAACAAATTTTAATAAAACAAAGGAATTTCATCCAACTTATTACCCAACGGATTCATAATAGAAGAAATGAAGAATTGATTTCCATTTGAAGATTCATGTCATCTCTTTGCTGCCAAAACATTTTTCAAAAAGATCTTTTTTTTTTACATAATATCATAGCTGTTGTAACTTAATTTACATATTGTTTTTAAATAAAATGTTGTTTTTTTCTAATTTCTTTTATATTTTGTGTTTCAGGTGTTGCTTCATTCAAAGTGAAACTCATCCTCAGCATCAATGCAATGAACAGCTAATTCATTCTTTGCGTGTTTTGCTATTTTTGTTGTTCCTTTTCGAAATGGAACAGCATTTGTGTGATTTTGCTGTTCCTTTTCGAAATGGAACAGCACTTGTGTGACTTTGTTGTTCCTTTTCAAAAGGAACAGCACTTGTGTGTTTTTGCTATTCCTTTTCGAAATGGAACAGCATTCGTGTGTTTTTGTTGTTCCTTTTCGAAATGGAACAACATTTGTGTGATTTTGCTGTTCCTTTTCGAAATGGAACAGCACTTGTGTGACTTTGCTGTTCCTTTTCCAAAAGGAACAACACTTGCGTATTTTTGTTGTTTCCTTTCGAAATGGAACAGCATTTGTGTGTTTTTGTTGTTCCTTTTCGAAATGGAACAACATTTGTGTGATTTTGCTGTTCCTTTTCAAAAGAAACAGCACTTGCGTGTTTTTGTTGTTCCGTTGCAAAAAAGGAACAACACTTGTGTGTTTTTGTTGTTCCTTTTCGAAATGGAACAGCATTTGTGTGATTTTGCTGTTCCTTTTCAAAAGGAACAGCACTTGCGTGTTTTTGCTGTTCCTTTGCGAAAAAGGAACAGCACTTGCGTGTTTTTGTTGTTCCTTTTCGAAATGGAACAACATTTGTGTGATTTTGCTGTTCCTTTTCGAAATGGAACAGCACTTGCGTGTTTTTGCTGTTCCTTTTCGAAATGGAATAGCATTTGTGTGTTTTTGCTGTTCCTTTTCGAAATGGAACAGCATTTGTGTGATTTTGTTGTTCCTTTTCGAAATGGAACAATATTTGTGTGTTTTTGCTGTTCCTTTTCGAAATGGAACAACATTTGTGTGATTTTGCTGTTCCTTTTCAAAAGGAACAGCATTTGCGTGTTTTTGCTGTTCCTTTGCGAAAAAGGAACAGCGCTTGTGTGTTTTCGTTGTTCCTTTTCGAAATGGAACAGCATTTGTGTGTTTTTGCTGTTCCTTTTCGAAATGGAACAACATTTGTGTACTTGCGTGTTTTTGGTGTTCCTTTGTAAAAAAGGAACAACACTTGTGTGTTTTTGCTGTTCCTTTTCGAAATGGAACAGCATTCGTGTGTTTTTGCTGTTCCTTTTCGAAATGGAACAGCATTCGTGTGTTTTTGCTGTTCCTTTTTGAAATGGAACAGCATTTGTGTGATTTTGCTGTTCCTTTTCGAAATGGAACAGCACTTGTGTGACTTTGCTGTTCCTTTTCAAAAAGGAACAACACTTGCGTGTTTTTTGCTGTTCCTTTGCGAAAAGAAACAGCACGTGCATGTTTTTGCTGTTCCTTTGCGAAAAAGAACAGCACTTGTGTGTTTTTGCTCATCCTTTGCGAAAAGGAACAACATTTGAGTGTCTCTGCTGTTCCTTTCTCAGAAGAAACAACATTTGTGATTTTTCGAACGACATTTGCATTTTCACGTTTTTTGTATGTATTTTTGTTTTTTTGGTGTGCATTTTCTTTGATGTCCCTTACACGAAACACCGCTTTGTGAGTGTTTTTGCTGTTCATTCAAAAGAGCAACACTTTGGGAATATTTTTGAGGGCAACCCTTTCCTTTATCTTGTGGGATTATTCATAGTCAGCTCAACCACATTCTCCTGATTCTCTTTCATGGCATGAAGTACACTATTTTTATGAGGACAAGAATTATGGATTCTTTTGAAGCAAGTATTATCATTTACGTTATGATCTTTAACAGGATAGCTCCTTGATGACAGATTTTTTTTTCAAAAGAGACACAATTATTTATATACTACTTTACTGCATTGTTTTCTGTTGAACATGATATTGATTGATCATCTTAATACCATGTTGGTTCCATCATCCCTGGTTATAATCTTCTTTGTCTGTAATAAATGAGATTATGGGTATATTTTTTTCTATTGACATCTTCAACTTCTTCTGCCATCCCTGCTCTTAAGGAGTACTGAGCCTCCCTCTTTTTATCATAAAAATGTGTAATAATAACACAATTTTGTTCGCAGATGGAGGATAGGGGGTCTCATTACGAGCCAGCCTACCATGTTCATAAGGCTGTAACAAAGTGACATTCCCATTATGGCCACCACACCAGGGTTATGATCCATTGGATAGCCAAATTATCCTTGGAACAGGAGGTCTCATCACGAGCCGGCCTGATCACTTTTGCTACCTCCTAGTGAATGGCAGTGTGGTTATCTGGTTACCACGCCAGCACACTGATCTCTTCTGTAGAACAACACTAAAACTCTCCATTTATAAATTGAGGATCCTAGCTCATATGGGTTAAAAAGCAACCCTGCCGAGGCTATGGACGCCTGCTGGCAGCAGCGGCTCTGCTTATGGTATTGAAGTTATATCTTTTCGTCAATTATTATTATAATACCCTTTTTCTTATTTTCTTTTTATCAGAGAAGTTATTTCCTTAACTTTTTCCCTGTTTGAACCTTTATGCATGAGAAATTGTTTTATGATCAATCACATCATTTTCAGCTAGAATACTGTCAACAAAGCATCTTTTTAGCATATTGTTGTCCTTTTTCATTTTGCATAAACTATCATCACTCCAAAGCATCCTATCTCTTATTCATAACTATCTTTACACACTTTGCTCTCAAAATAACCATAACTTTCACCATCCTATCATTGATAAGTGTACTCTGCCTCCCTTACTGATATATTGTTCATTCCATTGCCTTGCCGTCAGCACCACCCCTTTCATATGCTTTATGGTTATGGAACCCATTTTCCAATTGGCGGGGGGAATGTATGCATTATGGGATTGCATGCGATATGATTACTGCACTTTGCCATACCTTGTTGATTTGAGTTTTTCTAATTGCAATTTTGCATGCATCTTATCTGTTGATATTCAAATCTAACACTATGGATTCAAGCACATTGTATTTAAAATAGTGCTTTGTTTACAGGAGAACAACAAGTATGGGCAAAATTCTATTCACAGCATGACCGCACTATTGCAACGAACAGACGCGGCTCGAGCAACTTGCGAACATGAACAACTCTTCAGACATTATGTGCTTACCTGGATTCCACCTTTTGCATCACTTTCAGCACCAACTCTGCCTACATCAGCTTCAACAACTGCCAGTATTTATATGTCATTCCACATTTTTTGGAGGTAAAACTTGAGGTAAAATTGCATAGTTTTCTAATTTATTATAAATTTAGGAGAATCTACTGAAAATCCATTTTGAGCATTATTTGTCATCCTTCATTCCACATCTTTACCACTTTCCCTTTTTCAGCAGCATATCATTTCCGAGTATGGGGGAGTGCTCATTCATTTCTTTCTTATGACCATGTCATTCATATTCTTTATCATCCATTGCTCTTCTTATTCATTCTCAACGCCTCCCTTATTTCATGTTGTTTTACACCAAGCGTAGAATTCAACAGCTGGTAGCAACCACCTCTATTTGTTTTCTAGCATCGCATGAGGACATGCTAATTTTTCAGAGAGAGGGAGGAATTGCTATGCATGATGGATGTTTTCTACTTTCTTCCTTATTTAAGGCATACAATTTCATTTTTACACAGTGCAGAAATTGATTTCTACATATTTTTTTAAAACTATGAACTCAATCCTTGTAATTTTTGGAAAACACATACGTATCATTAATACAAATCCACACAATTTCAAGAAATATTGGTTCATAAAATTTCGGAAATCATGCACTCTCACCTACAGCCATTTTGTTTATATCTCATGATCCATGCATCAAAACGATCTGATTTTTGGATCATAGAAGCCTTCATATATTACAAATCTACTTGCAACATTTCAACAAAATCTGGTTTGTAGTTTTTGGGAAAATGGTTAATGAAGTTTGTTGTTATCTATGTCATATTTTGCTGCAACTTCATACATATCGTTGAATGTCAATGTAAAAATTGTTATGCCTTCATCGAGATTGCTAAAATTGAATATTCATTAATTAAGGAAGCATTCATTTATTCTCAAATTTTTATTGCTTGATTAACACATGGCTTTTGTCTTTGGGTTGCATGAGGACATGCAATATATTCAGTTTTCGTTACATGAGGACATGCAACATATTGAGTGTGGGGGTATGTTGAGTCGTTAATATGCCATTATTATTGTCACTTGTGAATGTTTATTCCACCCATTTCTACCATTCTTCATCATGCCATTTATTATAATTTATCATTTAAATCCATTTTATTAATTATTTATGCTCTCATGAATAAATATTATTTATTCTCCTTTATTTCTAATAAATTGATGATTATGCATTATTTTACTAATGATAGTTTTAATAAGTTGGTTATAACATTATTCACCATTTTTAGCCTCCAAGGTAACTTCCAGATTGAAGATTTGATTTTTAAATCTGCCAACTCAGAAATTCGCTGGTTTAAGGAGTGACAGTTTTGCGGTTGCGATTTTGAGCAAATGAAGACGAAGTTGGAAAATCCGAAACATGGGTTTTGTCCAGACCGGGCCCAATTATCTTCTTAAAGAACAGTTTTCCCAAATTCGGCTTGTACAGGGAAAAACGCAGGGTTCTTTGAGCACGATTTTCTCAGATTTGCAGTTGCGGCCGCCCTCCAAATCTCAGCTGTAAACCCAAATTCGTCTTGCTTTTGTTGAAGAGATGAGAGGGAATATATTTTCTTGTTGATCATCTGGTTAGAATCAACCCAAATTTGTAAAACAAATCATGTTGTAATTATCTATGCTCTCTGATCTTTCTCTATTTAAATGAGAACAAAGATCAGAGAGGGGGGGATTCGAATGATGGAAGAATGATAGAGAAATGATGGACAATGATAGTGGATTATTCATGATAGGATAGGGATTGTTGCATGCTGCAGCTTTTGCTGTTGTAATGATTCCACAATTGGCTGATTAATAAATGAATTGGGAGTTGCTGTTCATTTTTCTCATTCTGAAGTAATCCCGCAGCATCCGCTGGCGGCTAAGGGCCCAACCTCTGGTGGAGTACGCTGCTGCTATTGTGTATCATATCTTTACAATTGTTGCTGTATGATATCTTTTCATGAGTGGATTGTTTATATAGTTTAGTAATCTGATGTATTTGTTATATGCTGTTCAATGCTCTGTTATGACTAATTCATTAATGGTTTCATTCAGGAAGTTTATGTAAGTGACTCTATGTTGCGTAATGAATCTTTTCGAAGTTGATTACATGTTCACTATTTAAACCGATTGTTTCTGTTACAGAGCTTTCATGTTAAATATTGCTATTGGATTCATTTTGAACTCTTATTCGTGGGAACCCGAAAGTAATATTATTTCATTTGGAAACGGAAGTCATGTTCTTTGGAAACATCAGATTGCTATAATAAGTGTGTTGTGTAAATATGATAAATGTTGTTCCATAATTCATTTGTAAATATCTTCTCGTAAAGTAAAGATCATTGGAATTGCTTTTGAAGATTGTTATTTTATTGCAGAATGTGAGTAAGTTGGTTTTGACTCGCGAGATGTAGTTCTTTTGATTGATGTTTCATTTACTGTTGTTCTATTTCCTTTTGTTATTTCATTTTTACTTGCTGCCATTCCATTTCCTTGCATTTATTGCTTTGGTGTGAGAGAAGGTCCAAGGCTGTCGTGAGCCTCAGCAGACGCTACCATGCTCCCAGATCCATGGTCCATACTCTATTCCATCAATTTCTAGAGGAAAGAGTTATTGCTACTATATCCTCGATTGATAATTGTTTGAATGAATGATTTTAGTTTAGAACATCTTAGTTTCTTGCTGTCCCAATTAGATTTTGTTTCAAGCATTCATTTACTTGTGGGTTTTAAGCACTATACTGCGAAACATTACTCTTGAGTAAATAGCCGCCTCAGACAGAGTACACTCTTGAAATAAAAAGTCGTCCCTGGGTTGACAATTAATGTGAGGTAATTAGGAGTTTGAAAGGCACATTTTTATCGCTCCACAATTAGTACAAACAAATGAACGATTAAAATTCCATATCATGCGCTCAGCTCGTCCAACACTTAACACTTAAAAAGCACACGAGATTAGTGGTTTGCCCAACCCATCTCTTTACTACCTGGCAGCGTTTTCCCAACCCATCTCTTTACTACCTGGCAGCCCCACGTTATATCGCATGCTCTCAAAAAATACCACCTACCACTCAAAAGCGGTGCGATAAACCATTAACTGTTTTGGCTTTAAATATTATAAATGTTACGGGAATATGGGGTGCATTAATTTCAAGTGAAATACAGAGATATGAGAATGCAGTAATATTTCGTAGCTAGCTACAGGTGAAACCATACTTAGGTAAAATTATATAGTTACAGGAAATATGAGACTGAGGTTGTGGAATAAGATTCAAAGATAAAATGGTTTTAGAGTGACACATGAAATAAAATTCAAGAATGCCATGAATTTATCAGAGAAAATAAAAGGGAAAATTTCACATGAAATTAATGTACAGGAGAGCAAATATAGCATTCATGTAAATGCATTTCACAATAAAAGATTAAGGTGCAATCAATTTACAGGCAAAGTGAAATCAATTTATAGGCAAGGTGAAATCAATTTACAGGTGTACGTAAAATTAATTTACAGTGATGGTGAAATAAATTTACAGGTAAAAGTAAAAGAGTAAAGTGAGAATACTCTTCCAACCATACAAATCAACACATTGTTTTGCAAAACCATCCTGGTATTCTACAAGGGTAAAAGGATTTTACATACAGATAAAATGAATATACAAAGGTGAAATCAATTTACAGGAAAAGTGAATTCAATTTATAGGCAAGGTGAAATCAATTTACAGGTGTACGTGAAATTAATTTACAGGCATGGTGAAATCAATTTACAGGTGTAAAATCATGTTGCAGGTAAAAGTAAAAGAGTAAAGTGAGAATACTCTTCCAACCATACAAATCAACACATTGTTTTGGAAAACCATCCTTTTATTCTACAAGGGTAAAAGGAATTTACATACAGATAAAATGAATATACGGAGGAAGGAGTAATAGAAACAAAACTACACATGGTTTTGTGAATTCATGGAAAGAGAAAACAAAACCACGGATTGGAAACAACACATGGTTTTGTAGAAAATTAATTATAAATCTCATTTAAAATATTTTGGAAATATTATTCATATATATATATATATATATATATATATATATATATATATATATACTCCAAAATATTTTGGGACACTAATGGATAATAAAACATTAGGGTAGTCATCAGTGAGGGAAGTCTCAAATTATCAAGTCGTAAGATCAGGAAATAGTTGAGTGAATTACTAAGAAAAAGAGAGATACATATGCATCTACTAGTTCATCTGTCATCACAGCCACAAATTTGGGTCCACTTCTTACCTGCTCCCACCTCCACAACAACAACATTTGCATAGCACATTCCCCAGTTCGAGCTTTTTAGTTCATCTACAGTCTAAAAATGTCTTGTCTGTTAGAGACAACATTTATTGTAAACAGTTTGTAAAATTTGTATAAATACTTCTGCTTTTGAAGTATTAGGTGTGTATTTCTAAAGATTTCTATAGGTGAACACATCTACAACCTAAGGGTTTACTGTACCTTTTCAGTTAATAGACAGGGAAAATAATAGAAGCATTTCTTTATAGGATTCATGTGTTGAGCCACTTCAATGAAGTATATTTCAATTGTTCATGTTCTTTTCTAAAGTATTCCATAAACTTGAATTTTTTCTAAATTTGAATGGTATAACAGGAATGTTATTGCAGAAATTGTTTAAGTACACTCTACTCTTACTATTATACATTTCTATGTTTTCTTTGATATCCAGATCTGAGAATCCTTAATTGCTCTCCCATCCCAGTTGACCTCTTTCACTTCCTTCATTATCCAGTTTAAGGAATCCTTAATTACTTCTTGATTCCGATTGAAAATCATTTCACCATTCCATCCTTGAGATCTAATATTTCTCAGCTACCTTGCCCTATAACACCGCTTTTATAATTTGCTATTGTTCCGTTTTCTTGATATATTGACTCTGTAGCCCAATGGAAAATAATCAGTCACCTATCCATCTAAATCAGTAACTCCATCTATTATCACCAAAATAAGACCTTGATAGGTTTCTCATCAAGTCAATCTCAGTGTAACTATTTCAAACCAATATTTTGTCTGAGGCTTAGCCTCCTCAGCCTGAGAGGGCTCTCTCAAGGTTTAATGATATTGATTAAAGATATAGATAGATGGATAACTTCATGGTTTGTGATTTTATATGTTTATAGGTAGAAATATAAAGACCTACTACCATTGGGCTATGGAGTTAGTGACAGAGATAAAGATAACAAATAGCTCTTCTTATAAAAGTGGGGCTTGTATATACGTCAATGAAAGAGTAACACATTCAGGAAAGTCTCAATAACTTGAAGTTCATAGAAGTCAGAGCATGTGGGCATGAATTTTGAGTAATGATACATCAAGGTATTCAAAAGGAAAGTATTAAAATTGATTCATCAAATTTCAATACTTAAAGGAAGTCATAGCATGAATAACCATGAATTTTTAGTAAGTATTAGAACATTGAAGAAAAACATACAAAGATAGGACCCAAGAACTTGATTCACCATAGTTTAACACTTAAAGGAAGTCAGAGTATGTTCCTCCATGAATTCTGAGTAATAAGCATTAAGACTATGGAAGTAAAACATATCAAAGATAAAAGATAAAGCTCACTGAAGTACACTAAGAAATCTCAGCTTCAGAAAAGATAAATTGCCTCTGTATATATCAGTCCCTTCCTAGAATTTACATAAAAATGGACAAAAATGTATAACTGGTTGAATTACAAATTAGAAAACATCTATTGGGCCATGGATTCAAAGTAGTCTTCAACAAAACATCATAAGCAGCCAAACATGGAAGTCAAGACACTTGGAGTTTAGGTTTATAAGTGAAACAGTAACACAGTGAATAAACACAGTCTACAAGCATGTGAAGGAAGTTAGAGCATTTTCCATTGAATTCTAAGTAAGACATTCTCATACCACTGCAAATAAGTAATTGGAAAAGGCCATAGAAACATCTAACACATAAACCCCTTGTGAATCTTGAGTAGTAAAATTGATCTCTGTATTAAGTTGAAAAACACACAGTTTACTCCCATAACACAGCTTCTTTTGCTAATACAAATGCCAACCTTGAGGAATTAGACCTCATGATTTATATAGAGTCTTTACAACCTTGGATTCTATGATCCATCCTTAGGAGAATTCGAATTTGACACCTATCTACTCATAAAACAAAATCTTAATTACAAGCTGAAAGCTAACTGTCTTTTAGGAGTCCTAATACAAATAGGAGAGAAACTCCTAAAACATGTTTCAAAAACCTTATCTAAAACTTAAATACATTCTTTGACAGTTGTTAATCCATGTCTTCAACCTTTATGATGCCTCCAACATTGTTACCAACCCTGCTGATCTGCGACCTAACTGTCCAAAAACTATCTTTGAACAACATGTGTAAAACTGGAAAATTCTGATTTCTGAAAATATGGCTTCAAAGAAAGCCTTGTTTCTCTCAACTGGTAACACTTTTATGGAAAATGAGAGTGGCTATTGTAGCTGGATATTTTATGAAGAGAAACCTCTTTCATAATTCTAAAATACTTTTTTCATTTGGCCAAAAGCTGATCATGAAGTGAACTACTAAACCCAGAAAACAGACTTTTTCTCTCAATGACTTTCCGCAGTTTTGTAGCGCAAGTTAGGTCATCGATTTCTCCCACCTCATAATTAATTTAATGAGACGGAGAGATGTTTTTTTATTTAAGTATGTTAGGAAGAAAATCCTCTTTCAGGTTTCACAAATGAGTTTTCAGTTGCTCAGGAACCCCCTTGGAAGTTTACTACTAAAAACAGAAAAAAGTGCTAAAAGTTCACCTTCAGCAACAGTTGTGTATGCTCTTTTTTCAAAACAGTTTCCAAAATAGTTAAATATATGGGTTCTAAATGGCATGTGAGACTTCTAGGACATGGAACAACACTGATTTAACTTTATTTGGATATGAAAATGAGACTCTTAACCTATCACCTACCCATTATCAAGACTAAAATGACCTTTAGACCTCCTTGAAATCATGATCAAAATCAAAGTTGACACAATGATGTTTTAAGAATTTTTTGGGTGATAACAGTGGCTCCACTAGGGCTAGTGTGCCCCAGTGGTACACTAAGAAATGGTAGATCTAGTGCTGCTATCCATCCTTTAGAATAAGACTCTGAAATTTTGCCAAACTTCCCCTCAAGATTTAATGGCCTTCACCTCAAGCTCAAGCTTGATGATCACTGCAGAAGAATCAAATCTGTATCTATTGAAAAGATTCTCAATCGACTTTGAGCTTATTCACACACTCCTACCTACCCTATCAGCTGCAATCTCCATTGTATCTCAAGGAACATGAAACTTCCAATGAAGCTAGTCATTGATCTGATCTGACACTTGAATCTCTTGACTATGCTTAAAGCAAAAATAAACATGACACTGAAATAACCGAGGCAGCATGAGATGTAACTGATCTTCAAGATGAAAATATAACTGGAAATCTAAACAGTAAATCTTTTCCATGTAATCAGCTATAGGGTCAAAAAAGACATGATAAGTTTGATGATTCTCATAACATTTTGGTTGTTCAAACTGATCTTCAAAAACAGTGTATTCTTCCTCAATCACAAAAAATAAAGGAAGCAACACCCTCTCTTTGTGTTCTACCATAGAAATCTTTTGAAAAGAATGATCATGATCATGAAGACTATATGATTGAATTTGACCTTGTAAACCTTCAATGTCTTTCTCAATGTTCTTAGCAACTTCATCCAAAAATTTCATCTTATCTTTTGTCTTGCACTCAAATGTTTTTAGATAAGAAGATAAGGACAAAGAAAAATTTTCATCTATTTCTTCATTAATATGATCATAATTCCATTTTTTGAAACATTGAATTGAAGGAGAGTTTGCCACTAACTCTGTTCTGTCTATCCATTCCTCCAAAAACATAAGCCAAAAGTATGCAAATGCCTTAATAGATTTGACAGGAAAACTTTCAATCCACTGTTTACATTTCCCTTGAAATGAATCATAGAACAACATAACGCAAACATCGTCATGTTTGACTCTAAGAAGCTCGGTAAAATCACATAAATATGATATATGCTTGAAATTTAAACTCAAATCTTCCCCATTGAATTTTGGACCATGCCTTAACAAATATGTACCCTTGGGAAAATTATTTGGGAAACCATGAATTTCTGATTAATTTATACATGCATACCTTGAAACAAGAATGGCAGCATCTGAGTTCTTCATAAGTTTAGTAGAATCACCATAAATCTATGAAATTTGAATTCTTCAACAATGGAGTCACCAAGGTAGTTTTGCAGCCTCGAAAAGATTCCTGAGCTCCTGCTACCTTCAGAAGTTCAGCTTCTTGATTTCAGGAATGAGTAATCTTCAGACTCCCGGCAGATGCACCAAAATAAGACCTTGAGAGGCTAGTCATCAAGTCAATCTCAGTGTAACTATTTCAAAACAATCTTTTGGTTGAGGCTTCGCCTCCTCGGCCTGAGAGGGCTTTCTCAAGGGTTAATGATATTGATTAAAGATATAGATAGATGGCTAACTCTATGGTTGTGATTTTATATGTTTATAGGTTGAAAGATGGAGACTTGCTACCATTGGTCTATGGAGTCAGTGATAGAGATTATGATAACAAATAGCTCTTCTTATAAAACTAGGGCTTGTATATACTTCAATGAAAGAGTAACACATTTAGGAAAGTCTCAATAACTTGAAGTTCATAAAAGTTAGAGCATGTGGGAATGAATTCTGAGTAATGATACATCAAGGTATTCAAAAGGAAAGTATTAAAAGTGATTCATCGAATTTTAATACTTAAAGGAAGTCAGAGTATGAATAACCATGAATTCTGAGTAGTAATTATTAAAACATTGAAGAAAAACATCCAAAGGTAGGACCCAAGAACTCGATTCACCATAGTTTAACACTTAAAGGAAGTCAGAGCATGTTCCTCCATGAATTCTGAGTAATATGCGTTAAGACTATGGAAGTAAAACATATCAAAGATAAAAGATAAATCTCACTGAAGTACACTAAGAAATCTCAGCTTCAGAAAAGATAAACTACCTCTGTATATATCAGTCCCTTCCTAGCATTCACATAAAAATGGACAAAAATGTATAACTGGTTGAATTACAAATTAGCAAACATCTATTGGGCCATGGAGTCAAATTAGTCTTCAAAAAAAACATCATAATTAGCTAAATATGGAAGTCAACGCACTTGGAGTTTAGGTTTATAAGTGAAACAGTAACACAATGAATAAACACAGGCTACAAGCATGTGAAGGAAGTTAGAGCATTTTCCAATGAATTCTAAGTAACACATTCTCATACCACTACAAATAAGCAATTGGAAAATGCCATAAAAGCATATAACACATAAACCCCTTGTGAAACTTGAGTAGTAAAACGGATCTCTGTATTAAGTTGAAAAACACACAGTCTACTCCCATAACACAGCTTCTTTTGCTAATACAAATGCCAACCTTGAGGAATTCAACCTCATGCTTTATATAGAGTCTTTACAACCTTGGATTCTATGATCCATCCTTAGGATAATTCGAATTTGACACCTATCTACTCATAAAACAAACTCTTAATTACAAGCTGACAACTAACTGTCTTTTAGGAGTCCTAATACAAATAGGAGTGAAACTCCTAAAACATGTTTCAACAACCTTATCTAAGACTTAAATACATTCTTTGACAGCTGCTAATCCATGTCTTCAACCTTTATGATGCGTCCAAGATTGTTACCAACCCTGCTGATTCGTGACCTAACTGTCTAGAAATTGTCTTTGAACAACATGTGTAACATTGGAAAATTCTGATTTCTGAAAATATGGCTTCAAAGAAAGCCTTGTTTCTCTCAACTGGTAACACTTTTATGGAAAGTGAGAGTTTATTGTAGCTGGATATTTTATGAAGAGAAACCTCTTTCATAATTCTAAAAGATGTTAACATCTAGGACTGTGTCATCCGATACAGCTACAACAGAACCTCCTGCTACCACTCCTACGATATTCACTGATATACCATTTGTCCCAACTAGTTGTCAATCACTAGATGGATTCCACCCAGGGACTGTTTTGATGACATGGTTTGTTCCCATTGGTTCCTTCGGGATCTTATCTGGCATTTCTTATGTTGAAGCTCAGCGAATTGATCCTGCATACCAGTTTCAATTTGGGTAGCCCAGTCTTCAAAGACCCATCTATCCTTTGAGCACTGGATTGCCACCATACCGGGGGTAGTATGCTTTTTCATTTGTTCCCTCCTGGTGAACAACCGTATGAGAGCTCACAACAAAATTCAGGTAAAACTAGAATTACATCCGATGGTTGGATACCAATATTGCCTCAACAACCAAGGGTTGTATATTCAATGCAACCAACACACCGTGTGTCGAATATTACCACTACGCCCACTATTGTGACTGTGTCACAAGTACAAGCACAACCTGTTGTATGTCAACCTCAAATTTCTTAGGTTGCAGTAAAACAACCTCTTGTCTCTACAACTCCACCACAATATCATATTAGTGCTTCCTTAACCAGAATGACTCGGGCTCAAACAGGTGTTATGACTCCACATCTTGGTCAATCATCTAGTATTGGGCAACAGCAAATGGTTCAACAACCATGGCTTGTGTAATATCAACAACACCAATTCCAGCAAGTTTACCGAGGACCTCAGTAACAAGGCGCTTTAGGTAATGGACAACCGCATTTTCAAAGTAGTTATCAGCAACCATACTATAATGGTTATGCCCATCAACCTTATCAAAGTTATCAGCATCAGATACATTATGCTGGTATGCAAAGACCCACTGCTCAGGTGATTCCATCTTATCATGGGTACGCTTCGCCAAAATTAAATCAACAGTTGCCCTTTGTAGCAACTTTAGAATTACCAGATTTGAACTGGTTAGCGAATGATCCAATTGCTTACACCCCTTGGTGGTCAGTGATTCCTCATAAAATTCCCTCACATATTCATAAATTCAATGGAAATCTGGGTGAAGATCCATCGAATCACGTAATGACCTTTCATTTGTGGTGTTCATCCAACACCCTTAATGATGATTCGATTAGGCTTCGACTTTTTCAGCGAACGCTAACTAGTCCAGTAGCGAAATGGTACATTGAATTTCCTAGAGCTTCATTTGATAACTTTAGTGCCCTTGCCACTACCTTTTTAACCCACTTTCACTTACCCATAAGGTACAAAACAGGAATAGAACTCCTTACGAACTTTAAAAAAACAACAACCACTCACATATCTGATCATATTTATGAGTGGTGATGTCGTCGTCGAATGGTAGTGGTTTATTAATTCATTATTACCTTCTATTACAGAAGATGTGCTGAAAGGAGGAGTTGTCACTGAAGAGAAAGTCATTGCTTGTGCACAATATGTAGACTTGATCTATACTCAGTCTAGCATGCTCTATGGCAAAATTCTTGATGCTCCTAGACCAGAATTTTATGTTCCTCCCCCTCCTAAATCAAATAGGGACTCTCATGCCGGTGATGGCGTGATTGGTACCTCAAGTACGCAAACCGCAAAGGCTCAAACTAGTAAAGCCCTTGCAGTTTCTAGTAAAAAAGAAAATGACAAACTCCCTGCCTCAGAGGTCAATGCCATGTCATTTGACAAAGGCAAAGAACTGAAGCAACTAGGGGGAAAGAAGAAAGGGAAAATAAAAAAGAAGAAACAGGAAGATTCACCTCCTGAAAAATCTTCTAAAAACCCTGCTGGGCAAAAGAAAACTAATAAGCCATGTTTCATATGCAATGAGGACCATTATACAAAATATTGTCCGCATCGAGCTGAGATCAAGAAATTTTTAAAAACTTCGAGCACCTCAGCAGTATTCACTGATCCGTTTCCAAACACAAAAACTATCTGGTTGCTATCGATAATGCTTCTCCATCCCAAGTGCTTATGTTATCTGTCACAAAGCTGTAAAATGATGCTTTGATATCGACGAGGAATAAAGATTACGGGAATCCACAGATGTCAAACAAAAATGAGGCTACAGATCAACCTAGTAGTTTGACAACAACTTCGTCAGAAGTTGTGCCACCCATCATTCCTGAGCTAACAATAAAGCCGCCAAAGGGAGTAGTACATAAATCAACATTTAATCCTTGTGCTCGAGTAGCACAGAATTATAATATAGTAGAGGATTTGGCTCAATCGCCATCCGCTATGTTGACACTTGAAGTACTGCAGAATTGCCCCTCCCAAAAGCAAGCTTTATTATTAGCAATAGGTGGGATTGACCCAACAAATTCCAATCTTGTGGCCTTTAACCACAAAGGATATGAACCTCAGTTATCGACCCAACTCGCTTTCCTTATACAGGTAAAATCCCTCAACAAAACTGTACATCGAACAATCATTAATGAGGGCACATCTACCTGTATAATGTCAATGAGCTGCTGGAAAACTCTAGGCTCACCACCCTTTTCGCGATCATCGACGACATTAAAAGCATTCGATGGAAGAACATACACGCCATATGGGATATTAAGTAGCTTGCAAGTTGAACTGGGGGGCAAGACAGTAGGAATTGAAGTCGAAGTTATCGATGGAAACCTCAATTACAATATCCTATTGAGAAGGCCCTAGATTTATGCTATGGCTGCTGTTGTGTCAACATATTTTAGAAAGATTGCATTTCCCTTCCAAGGCCGAATTACAATCATTGACCAACTAACCTTTTTCCCCAATAGTTCACAAGCTATGAGAAGCAATCCAATGATCCATGGAAGCTCTCAATTGCTTCAAAATGTCGGAGTAGGCCTCCTAAAAGACCATGCCTTAATGGGTACTTTTGCCCTCTCGCCTCCGAGTAATCTAGCGGAAGTGGCCATGGTGGAAACCTGTAATATGGTGTCTTCTACATCAGCAAAGATTAAGAAGATTTCCGAACATTTTGTTTGCATGGATCATTTTCGAGTAGCAACTAGTTCCAGGTAAGTTTGGAACTTCTCAAACATGGCAAGTGTAACGAGGGTGGCTAATAGAATCACTCGTCACAGCTGTTCCTCAAAAGGGTAAACAATCAAGTGGAAGTGTATGATCGGCCAAAAGAATGGAGGTCATGGTAAGAACACAACCAAGGCTCAAAACGCTGATAGCAATGCAATCACAAAGGTTATTTACCGAGGGTGGATTCATTTTTTAATGATCTTGAATCTTTAGAAGCTATTCTCAATGGCGGATTTATTTTTTAACAAGCTTGAACCCTGCAGTAACATTGCTCATACCAGTCATCTTTAAATATGTCTCTTATTAGTAGGTTCATTTTTTTAGTGAGCTTGCCCCATGCGAAACTTTTCTCATTGCCTTTTTTATGCAGGCTGGAAATGACCAAACTACAGAACTAACTACGCTAAGTGTTAATGAACTACTGAGGTTAGGTAGGATAGTTTAGATAAAACATTTCCTTTACTTTGCCTACACACTGCCGACAAAGGTGAATGGTGGATCAGACCATTCACCTAACCTAAGCAGTTGAACTAAAAGTTAGGTTAAAACATTACGAGGTTAGAGTTATGCTGGTTGCTTTTCACTTGCATAAAAAAGGTTTTCATGCCTCCAGGTGTTGAGAAAACGAGAATTTCTAGTTACCTTACAAAAGTTTCTGCATTTAAGCAGGATCATTTCATCTACGGAGCAGACAAAACACTTCCTTGACTATGTCCATAGAAATAGACAAAGGTGAATGGTGCGAGCTTCCAATCACATAACGTGTGAGGAGATAAATGTTCCAGACTGATCCCATATCCTACATGGAAATGGTGTTTTAGACTAGTCATATAACCTACAAGGAAATCTGTTTTTTCATCTGGGTTCGCCTACCGAAGCAGAACAGGGTGTATGCCCCCTAAGCTTCGTTACATTCACCGAATTACTCGTGGTAATTAGGTGGATGAACTGGAGGTTGAAGAGACATTCTTGATGCAAATAGACAATTTAGGGATGGTGTTTGACTCGTAGATGTGTTCAAATCAGGAAATGAAAGCTGGTCGACAAGCTGCACCATTCTGCCTTCATGTGGGAAACACATCACTCGAAAGAGTGTGGAAACAATAGCTCCCATGCTATAAACATACTCACTCCCAAGGAGTAGATTGTAATCTAGTGGCCCTTGGACTACCATCACATTTAAGTGAATGGTTTTCCTTCTCAAAGTTATAGGCAAATTTGGGAGGATCCCTAATGGTCGACTGGTTCCTTTGTTGAAGCGTGAAAAATTTCGATTCTCAGGTAGAAGCGATGGCGAACCAAGCGCTTTCCAAGAATTTGATGAAAGGATACTCATGGAAGCCCCTTCAGCTATGATAGTGCCAGACATAATCATTTTTTAAACTTGTACTATGATTCAGAATGGCACATTAGATAGAAGGCGGGGTCCCGCTAGTAGATTCCAATCGAAGGAAATGACTAGATTGCTTGGAGGAGGGACTGAATAAACGGCCAGATGAATCTCTCAAAATGGCGAACTTCCCTCTTGTGGTAAAGGAATGGGTAGATTTCCCCCGTGTTCATCAGACTCTATGTTAACAAAAAGAATTTGAACAGTGTCATTCTCATTCTCTTTAGAAACTGTATCATCTAAAGGTGGACCTTCTGAAGGCAAGACTAGATCGACTGTCATCTCGACCTGTTGACTTTGGTCTGGTATGGACTCAGAGGGTTTATCTTCAATAGTAGGCGTTTCAACTGACAACTGAGGTATGTCACTCAGATTTTCAACTAGTGATGGACTTGGCAAGGGTTTCTTGTATCCAGGTGAAAGTCACTGCGGTGAGGCAGGACGGTTATCCAAGACACTTTTAGCTTCGTCCAGAAAAGGACAATGGTGAAGGGCATGATCGCCTTCACACAACCTACAAGGAAATCTAGATCTTCCTTTTCGTCCATTGACTTCATTTTCACTAGTCGATGGTGAGTTCTCAACATGATCGACAGAGGTTGATGACACCGGATGGTGCAAGCGGGGAGAACAGTCTCTCAAGTTCTGTGGAATGGAAGGAAAATCTCGATGAAAGTAGTTTCCTTTGCAAATTATGCATGGATATTTGGGTTTGGAAAGTTCGGTGTGCTGATTTTTTCCGAATGATGCATGGTTTCCCCCTTGCTTGACTGGCTTCTTCTTCTTCTTCTTCTCCTTCCCTTTCTTCTTCTTCTCAGTTACTTGGTTTTTAGTATCACTAGTTTCACCAAGCGAAGAGGAAGAAGGAGAGGGAGAAACAAATGAAGTAGAAGGTGGGGGAGCAACTCCAGTATCATCTGGTTACTGATTCGTTTGCTGAGGAATTACGCTGTTTTGAACGACAGAGGTTGAGAATAGCCATACCAACAGGCCAATTGTGATTCCTGGAAGGGACAATGTAGCCATATATGGAGCACCAATATCTCCCCAAGAAGAGAAATGACTAGGATTCCTATCAACGAAGGAATAGGGATGTTATTCCGAATTAAATAAATTTTATGATTCTTTGAAAAAACTTTGCTTTTTCAATTTTTAAGAGTCAAGAAAAAGTTAAAGGTGACTCTAGTCACCTTCAATTTTTAATGAGCCTGAAGTGACAAGTGCTCAGATGGACCTTTTCTTTTAAGGAGTCAAAAAGGAACGAAAGTGACTACTCTGGAAATCTAGATAGAGGGATTACCAAACCAATCGCAAAACTGCAATATTCACCTTGGTGGTAAATTAAAGAGAAATTACCAAGGACTTTACGTACGGTAGTCAATCTTCCCGAACGCTGTGTTCAGTGCATTGCGATCGATAGGGCGGCAGACACGGCTTCCTAAGGATAAAGGATATTATTGAATTGTGGTCTCCCAATATATACTTGACGGTTTAGGGAGCACAAGTCCGTACTGGCACTTGTCATATCAAAGAGGAGGAATCACCCAACCTTCAACGAAAATGATAGTTACCAAGCTTTACGATGTCGGAATACGTCTCTAGCCTAGACTTCTAGATGTTGTGTGTTAGGTTCCAAAGCGTTTTTATGCTCATTGAGGTTTATTTTAGAGTTGATCTTTTTTAAGAAGTTTGCCTTTCAAGGTTCACTGCGTGATGTAGATGTAAAATTCCTAAATATGCAATCTAAAATGATAAAAAGTCATTTGTTTTCTTTTAGTAATGAAAATCCTAGCTACTAAGGAAAGAAGAGTACGATTCTTTCAATAGAGAGCAAAGAGCACACACTAAATGCACTTTTCCTAAATCATTTTCCACATGCAGTCTAAATGCAAATGCACATGCATGTATTTGTTTTTCCATTTCCTTAATGTGAGAATGCCAAAAAGGAAAACTAAGTACAGATCTAAACTATTTTCTTCAAAGCAACACTTCAACGATTTCTTTTCAAAACGAAAGGAAGACTAAGATGACACTTTCAATTTCGAATGGGAAACTGCTTTCGACACTTCAAATACTGACAATTCAAATCAAATACAATGGCAAAAGTACAATCGACTATCTAGAAGAGGAAGACTTTACGACACTCTTCTTTTTGACTCACAATGACAGTTGCGACACTTTTGAATCAAAAGACGATAGTTAGATTAAGCTACTCTTTGCAAAGGAGGACTGTAAATGATGAAAAATACATTTTAAAAAAATCAAATGGAGGCTGAATAATGTAAAGGAAGAAGGCTTCAACAATGATATACTGATCATAAGTAGCAAAACTATTGAATAGAGTTGAAAACAATGAAGAAAAAGCCAAATTCCAGAGAAGGAAACAGTATCATTTAGTCATCGCACCTATCCTTAAGGGAAATAGGGATGCATCTCACCTGCAACACATGGGAAGTGCGATGCATCCAGACTACCAGTTAGAGACAGTGCGATGGACTAGGGAATGAAACTGAGCTTGATTTTCACTCACAATTTGTAGCTAGGTTTAATGATTTAGGCTAAGCTATGATAGACAGTAACAACAAAGTATAGGGGTATGATATTATGAAGTTATTGAGCTACCACTAGGACACTCGGGATGTTTGCAATTCAGATTTTCATTTCATAAACCAACCCAGAGATTGACTGAAGTAGCCTTGACCTACTATGGCAAAAGCAATTCGAAGGCTAGCTAGCTTAACTTCAGGCTCCATCTGTAGTTTATAAAGCAAACAACAGCAACAAACAAACAAACTATTTTCTCCCTAGTGGAGTCGCCATTTTTTAAAACAATAGCGACAAACTTGTCCATCCGGACAAGAGCGAGTTTCACTATTGCGACGCTCGCTAAAACATAGCGATAGGTTTGCCTGAAGGGAAAATTATAAAACAAGCATATGTTATCCTCCTCAAGCTTGACAAAAATAAAGAGGTACTGATCAGCAATGACTGGGGAAAAAGAGAAGAAAACTTGAAGAACTTCATTGGTAGTAGGTCGCTCTTGAACATGACACTTTTACTCCATCACTATGATTGAGTCGGGTTGGGTTATTCCATACACCATTCACATCACCATTGGTCCTTCGTACCATCCATTTTTGGGGTTTACGCTACCAATCCATCTCAGTGTTGCCAATATGTTCAAGAGAAGTCATTTAGAGAATTCACCAACCCAGCTACCACCTCATCCACTGCAATACCTTCACTCCCCATTTTTCATGACCGCCATTCTTGAACCTTGTATCATTAGATCGTTTTCACCAACAGAAAATCATTTGCTTCGTTTTGTGTCGTAGATGTGGGATTCATTAAGGCCCTTCTACGACGGGTCACTTCTTGTCGACATTAGCTCATTATCCAAGAAGTTGACTTACGAACAACCCTTTCAGTACTTTGAAGCTTGCATGCCTCAATGACAAGTTTCTCACTTTCGGCGACAAGTTTACATCAATGGCCTTCGACTGAAAGATTTTGCGTGGTGTTCGACATCAGATCCTATATTCACACCACGTGAATTGTACTGTAGTACCTTGAGGGTCATTATCATTATCAGTGATTCCTCTCACACCTGTTAACAACTTACATCATTGGCTGGTAATCAGGCGATGTCTTTCCATGTTCGACTTCAGAACATCTTTTCACATGGATCGACTTGTACATCGGGCGAAGATTGAATGAGTTTTGAAGAACCCAGATCTAGTTTCATCCATCTGAGCTGCGATATATTTAGAAAAATAAAGACATCAAATGTACACCATAGCTGCACAGATGATCATCCAAGCTAAGGGATGATGGCTCTACAAGAATCACCAGTCTGCAACAGCGCACAATTATCTGTCCTATGTACATGAAAATGAATTTATAAAGTTGAGCATGGGAATGCCCGCCTCAGCTAGATCATGAAAATAAAATGAAGATAATGTATTGTATTGTACTTTATACAGGTCACCTTCTAGTTCAAAAGACCTCGGATCCTCATGATAAAGCATTTCACCCGACATCAGAAGATTTACGACCTCATGCTTTAGGGGGCAACTGTTATATACATATTTGGGCACTGTAACCCCAATCACATATGTCGATAAACCAAGGGCTCTTAAACCCCTAAAAGTGTTTTTCTACACCCTAAAGGATCATGGTGAACTGATTACATCATTTCCCAGAAGTTCCACCTAAAAAGCCACTCAAAACTGGCCAAAACTAGACCATACAGACTGCTCCATGCTAAGGGTGCGATGCATACTAGCTATTACACTAGCTATGTGTGATGCATATTGAAAGAGCCTTCTGTGGGGTGCGATGGGCGAGAGTAGACAAATGGCAGAGACAATTTGCTAAGTGGAAACCCAGAGAATCTTCTAGAAACTTCTCATATGACACTTGCCTCTCTGAATTCGCCCATGGATGAGTAAGAGATCGTGAAATATCCAAGTGGAACCAAGAACTATCAGTGAAATGACACTAATCAAAAACCCAGAACATGACTCACCCCTCTGCAAATATCTATAAACGGATCCCTCATCTGAGAGATCTAGAGGCTGGAATTTTGTAATTTGTAAGGAAGTGCTATTGTTTTCTCTTTGAGAAGAAACATTGTATTGTTGGGTGATCTTGCTTTTCATGAGGTGAAGAGTGCTTTCATTTTGGGAGGATGATGCTAGATTAGACAGTTGTGTTGTAATCCTCTCTTCTACTTCTACTATCAATAAATTTCTTTGAGTTTTCCTCCATATAATTGTGTACTTGTAAATCTTGTTATTTGTGGATGCAATTGTATGGTTAATGTATTTCTGATTCTGCATTGCTTATGATATCATAGATCTCGAAGCTTTGATGGTGTGTTGTTGCTTTGTCTCTACAGATATTCTCTAAAGCGGGACAAGTAGGAGAAGAGTGGAAAATTCTATCAAGCGAGAGAGGAAACAAGCAAGGAGCCAAGCGGAAGATACAGGTTGGTGCTCTCTGCTTCTCTCTTATCTATCATACATAAAGGAAATATTGAAGCGCTTTGAATTTTTTGTTTCTAAGATAGCTACCTGTCTTAGTTGGACTTGCACCTCTTCAGATCCTTGGTCACGTATAAATTCTACAGATGAAGGAATCATTCAGTCAATGATGATAGGAGAGGCACCATGGGAAGATTACCACTATCGTTCCCATCTTCAAGATAATGACGAAGATTATTCCAGCGACCTTGATCATCATTCAGTTTTTTATTTTCTATCAAATACTGTAAATACGATGGATTCCGAGTGAAATCTGTCCAATATTGAAGAAACTATTGCCATAAATATCTTGACCAAACCTAATGTTGTAGAGAATATTCATGTCATAAAATCTTGCTCTTCTTCAGAACTAGAAATATACTCCGCTCTCTTTCACGAATTCAGAGATGTCTTTGCATGGTCATATGAAGAAACGCCAGGCATTAAATCGAGCATCGTTGAACACGAAATCAAGATATATCCAGATGTCAAACCAATACGACAGCGGCTTCAACAGGTTCACCCGAAGAAAGCCATTGCCATCAAGGCAGAAGTTGAAAAACTTTTACATGCTAGTTTCATTTACTCTGTTCCTCTAACTGATTGGGTATCGAATATTGTTCTTATCATGAAAAATAAAGGAACGATTAGAGTGTGCATTGATTACAGGGATGTAAATCAAGCTTGTCCGAAGGACAACTACCCTACACCCTTCATCAACCAGATAATTGATGAATGCACCGGATGCGAAATCTTTGCATTCATGGATGAATTTTCTGGATACAATCAAATAAACATCCGTGCATAGGACCAGTCGAAGACTGCATTTATATGTCCGTGGGGCACATTCACGTACCGTAAACTACCTTTCGGTTTAAATAACACAGGGGAAACTTTTCAGAGGGCAATGAACTATGCCTTCCACGACATCAAACACATCGTTCAACCATATCTTGACGATCTACCAGCTCATTCGCGAAAACGGATTGACCATCCGCAGCATTTGAGGGCTATATTTCTACGTTGCCGAGACTACAAGATACGACTCAATCCACACATGTGTGTGTTTTGTGTCAGTTCTGGTCATTTACTTGGTTTTTTGGTTTCTAAGAACGGGATTCGACTCAACCCATGTAAGGTTTAGGCAATCATCGACATGCCTCCAACTTCAAATTTGCTTCAGATTCAAAAACTCCAAGGGAAAGCAAACTTTCTAAGGAGGTTCATTCCAAATTACGCCGAACTCACTAAAGGTTATACACATCTTTTGAAAAAAAAGTGCCCTTCAACTGGGATTAGGTTGCACAAGCTTCCTTTGACGCTTTAAAGGATTCCCTAATAAAAGCATCATTAATGTATGCTCCTAACTATCAAAAGGACTTTAACCTGTATCTTACGACAGTAGATACAACCATCACAATGGTTCTAGTACAAAAAGATGACAGAATTGAACATCTAGTCTATTATTTAAGCCAAAACTTAAATGATACAGAAAGGAAGTACTCCTATGTTGAAAAGTTGGTTCTAGCAGTTGTTCAAGCAGTACAGAGATTTCGACATTATATCCTCTTTCGCAAAACTACCATTCTGTCAAATTGCAACCCTATGACCTACATTCTGTCGCGTCAATTACTAGGGGGAAAATATTCAAAATGGATAGCCATTTTGCAAGAGTTTGATCTGGAATTCAAAAAGTCCAAATGAAAAAAAAAATTAGTTTTCGAAGAGTTACTATGCGACCTCCCATCGTCATCCAACGATTCAACATCTAAAGCATCAATCGTGCACGAATCTCTATTTATGATATCTTCAAGCGATCCATGGTATGGAGATATACTGATCTATCTCCAAACCCAAATCTAATACCTCTCACTCCGAACAACGATGTACTTGATACCAAGCCAAAGACTACATGATTGTCGATGATACACTTTACCATTGTGGTGTCGATACAGTTCTGCGAAGGTGCCTCACGCATGAGGAGGTCGAAAGAGTCCTGAATGATTGTCATTCAGGTGCGTGTGTGGGGCATTAATCTATTTATTCTATGGCACAAAATATCTTACAGGCTACTTCTGGCCTAATATATTCAAAGATTGCATAATCGCGGTCAAAATTTTCCATGCTTGTCAGATCTTCGACCGCAAAACTAGACTACCACCCGCACCGCTGCATCTAGTAGTCGTTGTTGGGCCATTCGCCAAATGGGGCATATATTTCATGACATGTAACCCCACCTCGGCCGGGGGGCATGGGTATATCATAGTCGCAGTCGACTATTTTACAAAATGGGTGAATATTTTACAAAATGGGCCGAGGCGATGCCTACATTAAACAACAGCGGCGAAACGGCTGCTCTTTTCTTTTTCAATCATGTAGTCTCTAGATTTGGTGTTCCACAAGCTACAGTCATAAATCATGGATCACATTTTCGCAATCACATGATGGTTGAATTGGCTGCCAAATTAGGACTGTCCCACGACAGTTCTACTTCGTATTATCCGTAAGCTAATGGACAGGTTGAGGCCATAAACAAAGTCCTGAAGCGCATGCTTCAAAGGATGATTGGAGTCCATAAATGGAATTAGCACTTAATCATGTACTCATCATTATGGGCATATAGGACATCAGTGAGAAATGCGGCCAGATTCACACCCTTTCAGTTGGTGTATGGCCTAGAAGCAGTCTTACCGATTCAGTGCGAAATTTCATCTCTCAAGCTCGCAGTCGATCTACTCCCCGAAACTTCAGAGGAAGAGGATCGTTTCTTGGAACTAGTCCAATTGGATGAAACCCATTGTGATGCCTCTTTGGCTAACGAAGCTCATAAGAAGTGAGTCAAGGAAAAATTTGACCAAAATGTCAAACCCTGTGTCTTCTCAGAAGGTGACCTGGTCTTGTTATACGATCAGGAATCCGATAAATTGGGAGCAGGTAAGTTCCAACCATTGTGGATGGGCCCCTACATTGTTAAACGAGTATTAGAAAAAGGAGCCTACAAGCTAGTAGATTACGATGGGATTCCACTGTCACAACCCTAAAACAGGTTGTATCTTAAGTGTTACTATGCTTGATTAAGTGTAATAATCTCTTTATATGATTTTGTTACGTTTTTGTTTTCGTCAAGTGTGATCATTTTGGTTAGGTAATCCACTTTGCATTTGTTGTAGATGTCAGACCTGTTGGAATCATTCATTATATACGCTGATGGAGCTAGTCGTAGTACGGGAAATCTATCTTCTACATCCTGGGCCGTTTTTTATCCAAGCGGCGAGTTAGTGAGTTTCAGAGGGATATGTATTTTTTGATCAACGAACAACATCGCTGAGTACAGCGTATTGATGGAGCTTCTCTCTGATGCCATCGCACATGGCATACGCCGACTTGTTGTCAGGCTAGATTCACAACTCGTCATCCTACAACTTACTGGCATCTATTCCGTTTGGAATCCAGCTATCTATCGTATGTTCCTAAGGGTTAGGATTTTGGAAAGGCAGTTTGATTCTATTCAATATCAACACATTTCCAGAAAATTAAACACATTAATTGATTCATTAACAAATTATGTGTTAGATAGACATTTGCAGCATTTATAAAGGAAAAAGCATTTCAATTAACATTTGCATCAAGATCACATAACTTAACCGAAATAAAACTCCGAAAATCAAAAATATATATAGCTATTTATAGTTTTTACAAAATGTTCTGTGTCCAAGACAAAATCAGTCATACAACCCAAAAACTCAAAAATGCAGAAAAGCACCCTAAACTAATGGTGCTGGTGATAGCAAGTCACCGCCTGTGCAATCATACGTAAAAGCCTAGTCCATCAACTCACCACGCCGGTGGTATGGCGTTGTAATCTCAGAGGTAATTCGTCGGTCCTCACATCCTGAATACCATGGGCAAGACTCTCGATATGATCCTTCAATACTGCAAGGGTCTCCGCTATGTCCAGATCATGAAGGATAGTGCTCCCTATAGCCTCTCCTGCTGGAATGGCAGCTACTACCCTTGGGCACACTGTTGGTCACGCTGGCCCAACATCTGCACGCACATATGAGTTTGATTAGTCTTGATAACCTTTAAAAAACACAAGAACATTATAAAGGCAATAAATAGATATATGGTCAGATATTTTTACCTATAACACCCCACTGCTTGCCAACCCGTAACGCCAAATCCAAGTCACCTCAGAAATCCATCCCAACGTATGGATACTCTATGAAGACGATCTCCTGACGGTTGAACCACTCAAAGAACGCATCAGAGAATGAAATTTGTGACTGACCAGCATGTCTGGCCATGAGATCAACCCATCTCTGCATCTGTGGTTCCCTCGGTGCTGGCAATCCTAGTGAAATGTACTATGGCTGCATCAGTGGAATCCTCTCCAAGGCGAAAGCAGTTAGAATGGAACCGTAACCAAAGTTCTTGGATCTTCCATTCTTCACCTTGGAAAGTTGTTCTTTTATAACTGGAAGTACTGCCTCACACCAGTTGAATACCTTTGGTTCAAGGCATTCCAGGGCATACTGCATATAAGATCTGTTGGCCAAATGAAGAGCCGCACTACCAGCCAATCTAGCAAAGGTGAATAAAATAGTCCTCAAGGACCGATCAGTGACATCTCAAAACTGATCTTGCCATCCCTGCTCGACTGAGATCCATCTCTACAAAACTGGCGAATATAATCCCTCACGGATTCACCCCCACGGGCAGATCCTGATAGTGAGAGAGGGGCACCACGCCTCGATAGCCCAGTCAAAAAGTAGATATCCTCAACTGTCAAAGGAATGGATTTGCCTCTAATCTGGAACACCTAGTTGGTCGGATCCCATGCATCGAGAATATATTGCAACAAATTGATTTGTTGCCTCATGTTGGATATGCGGAAGAATTTGAGAAAGCCACAGTTTCGCAATGCAGTAACAATATTTGGATCATGTAAAGCAGTCATGTCCTCTTCTTCATGCTCGTGTTCATGCCATGTAATGACCATCTTGATCCAATGAATCTCTGAAACACAAACAAAAGATGAATTAGGATCCTGATTTGGGCAAAAACAGGCAAAAATTTCATGAGAAAACACTGCACAAACTTTTCCTTCTACGCCCATTGTAACCTGGTTGTGTCCAGGGTGAGATGCATACTGACTGGCTAATGGCCAGCTCAGTATGCATCACACTTTTCGATGCAGACTAGGTACGATGGGGAGAGAACGAACTCTTCAAACCCCTGGGGCCCAGAAGAAAGGGAAAGCTTGCTCTAAATCAGAAAAGGAAGGAATGCAATTGAAGAGCTCAGGGTTAGCTCCTACCTAGTCCAGACGGTGCGGAGAATAGTCCATTGGATCTCCCAAAATCAGCTGATGAAATTCAAGGGGGAAAACACCTCCAGAGCTCCAACAATCCCAAATTTGAATGAAATGGTAAAAATGAGAGGTAAAACTGCTTTTATGTTACTATTAACATAATTCAAGTAAAATGTCAGTTTCTAACTCATTTTTCAAGCATGTCTTTGCATTTCTAATCAATTTGATGGAGTAATTAAACAGATTGTATGACCATCGAAAGAGTATAGTGTTAACGGTAAATTTAGCATCTCTGATTATTATCATGAGCAATGTTACCGTGGGGTTCAAGCTCGTTAAAAAATAAACCCGCCACTGAGCATAGTTTCTAAGGATTCAAGCTCATTAAAAAATGAATCCACCCTCGGTAAATAACCTTTGTGATTGCATTGCTATCAGCCTTTTGATCCTTCTTTGTGTTCTTACCATCACCTCCATTCTTTTGGCCGATCATACGCCTCCACTTGATTGTTTACCCTTTTGAGGAACAGCTGCGATGAGTGATTCTATTAGCCACCCTCATTACACTGTTGTGTTTGAGAAGTTCCAAACTTACCTGGAACCAGTTGCTACCCAAAAACATCACTCGTTCCTAAAAAACGAGTCTCTTTTAAGTTCTTTTTAGACTCGTAAAATATGAAAAGATTACCGAGCTTCTGGCCTTTCCAGCTCATTAAAGTAAAGGGAAGCACCATCCCTCCTCTACATTTTAATCTTTTTGGACCTGAGGGATCATTACACAAAAATATCGAGCGCTTGTCTTATTCGGCTCATTAAAGCTATTGAAAAATCATCCCTTTTGTATTATTTTATACTTTTTTGGACTTAAGGGATTATGCCACGAAAAAGGACTGCTGGAGTTTTCTTTCCGTCTCTTTTCAAACTATCTAAACATGAAAAGGACTGAGTTATCTTTGTCGTTAAACTCGTTAGAACAACAGCGACAAACTTGTCCATCCGGACAAGAGCGAGTTTCACTGTCGTGAGGCTCGCTAAAATATAGTGACAGGTTTGCCCGAAGGGAAAATTATAGAACAAGCATATGTTATCCTCCTCAATCTTAACAAAAATAAAGAGGTACTGGTCAGCAATGACTGGAGAAAAAGGGAAGAAAACTTAAAGAACTTCATTGGTAGCAAGTCGCTCTTGAACATGACACTTCCACTCCATCACCATGATTGAATCGGGTTGGGTTATTCCGTTCACCGATCACATCACCATTGGTCCTCTGTACCATCCATTTTTGGGGTTAACACTACCAATCCATCTCAGTTTCGCCGATATGTTCAAGAGAAGTCATTCAGAGAATTCACCAACCCAGCTAACGCCTCATCCACTGCAATACCTTCACCCTCCATATTTCATGACCTCCATTCCTGAACCTTGTATCATCAGATCGTTTTCACCTCCAGAAAATCATTTGCTTCGTTTCGTGTTGTAGATGGGAGATTCATTAAGGCCCTCCTACGACGGGTCACTTCTTGTCGACATCAACTCATTATCCAAGAAGTCGACTTAGGAACAACCCTTTCAATACTTTGAAGCTTGCATGCCTCAATGGCCTTCGACCGAAAGATTTTACGTGGTGTTCAACATCAAATCCTATATTCACACTACGTGAATTGTACTATAGTACCTTGAGGGTCATTATCATTATCGGTGATTCCTCTCGCGCCTATTAACAACTTATATCATTAGTTGGTAGTCAGGCGATGTCTTTCAATGTTCGACTTCAGAACATCTTTTCACATGGATCGACTTGTACATCAGGTGAAGATTGAACGAGTTTTGAAGACCCCGGATCTATTTTCATCCATCCAAGTTGCAATATATTCAGGAAAATAAAGACATCAAATGTACACCGTAGCTGCACAAATGATCATCCAAGCTAAAGGATGATGGATCTACGAGAATCACCAGTCTGCAATAGCGGACGATTATCTGTCCTATGTACATGAAAATGAATTTATAAAGCTGAGCATGGGAATGCCTGCCTCAACTAGATCATGAAATTAAAATGGAGATAATGTATTGTATTGTATTTTATATAGGTCACCTTCCAGTTCGAAGACCTCGGATCCTCATGATAAAGCATTTCACCCGACATCAGAAGATTTACGACCTCACGCTTTAAGGGGCAACTATTATAGACATATGTTTGGTCTAAA
The DNA here is from genome assembly GCA_031772625.1 of Pinus tabuliformis. Lineage (NCBI taxonomy): Eukaryota > Viridiplantae > Streptophyta > Pinopsida > Pinales > Pinaceae > Pinus > Pinus tabuliformis. The sequence continues at coordinate 1,211,379 of CM062806.1, forward strand.
ATGCGGATGCAAATCAAAGTTCAATTAATGTCAACCCGGGAAGGTAAACTTAGAACTACCACCTATAGGTCTAGAAAGATTTCTAATTTGTCTAAGATGTATTGGTTCTCTTACAAGAACACATTTGTCAAGAACTCTTCCAATAACTAAACAAACTAGAGAGATTCCTAATTTGTCGGAGGTCTTAAGGTTCCCTTACAAGAACACATGAATTTTAAGATCTCTTCCAATATTAGAATATCTAACAAGAACTTAAAAGCTGAAATGAAATAAAAACATAAATTAAATTATACCTAAAATAAGCATGCAAGTGAGGCCAGGGGGGACCTCCATAACTCCACAAACACACCACTTCAAAGGAGACTCAAATGTAGAAGTAACAAAATCAAAGTATGAGTCTTTATTTTAAAATCTCCATCATGATGTACAAACCAACTTTAAGATTACAAATGGAACTCTAAGATTACAAATGAAGATTCTAAGATTACAAATGGAGGAGATTGTACTCCTATTTATACAATGGGATGAGATAACAAACTCATAATGATGATCCATTATTCTCTCTTTAGTTCCATACATCTCTCAACCATCTCGACACATAACCCCCTTTTGTCCTTGATCTTCTCCATGAGGCTTATCCTATCAAATTCGAATTTGATCATTCAAGGCCACATAAAGGTGTCTTTGAAGCTTCCTTGGAACCTACACATGTCACAAAAACAATCCACTTTCCATATATGAAGTAAAATATATTATTTTCTAATATTTAATCAAGAATTTCTCTTAAAAATTCTTGAAAATAAATAATATTTGGAAGATATAAATGAGACCCATTAATGATGAACAATAGGGAAAATGAAGTGACATGGTAGTGAATAATGAGTGATATAATGGAAGCAGAGGTGAAAAATGTATGGTAATGAGTGATATTTGTATGACATTTTGAATCCCAACATACCCCCCAACTGAATCTCTTGCATGTCCTCATGCAAGCTACTACAATGACTTATTTGATTTGATTCTTAGATGAGCTTCCTTTTACAAGATGTTTGGTTCTTGTGTAACAACCATATTTCAATCATGGACTTCATTTTAACTTTGCACATATTTTGATAACTTTTATTTTTGCAAAGCATTTGCATCTTTGAATGATTGGTTCTTGTCTTACGATCATTATTTCCTTTGTTGAATTCTCTTTTTAATGACTGGTTCTTGTGTTACAATCATTATTTACTTTGTCGAGATCAATCATTTTTAAGAATTCATTTAATATGCTCATCATTTTGTAGTAGTTTTTATTGTGGGAAGACTATGTGGGTTAAGATGTAATATGAATGAGAGAAAGAAATGAAGTGTGCAATTCCCCCCCTAACTAATGGTTTCTGGCAATTTTTTATTAGAAAGGGAATAGTGAAATAGTGAAATATTTTCCAAATATCATCATTTTAGCATCTAAAAAGAATTTCAAGATTAAAAGTTAGAAAACATCATACCTTACTTGCCTAAAGAAGTGGATGAATCATGCATGTTCAACTACTGCAATTCTGATCTGAAGCTTCTTCTGCAAGTTGTGGATGAAAGATGGATCTGTATTGTCGTATCTGCTGTTGGATCCTTTGCTGGATAGTCTGATGAATCTGATGAATCTGTTGAATATGGCTGAAAATATATAAGGCTTGGAAGGTATATAAAATATAGAAGTTACATTCCCCCCCCCCCCAGCCTTATTTATTGACTTGTCCTCAAGTCATGACAAGTGGAAAAAAACAATGAAAGGAGGTGTGCTTCATCTGTTACAAAATATGGGTCCTCAAGTCTTCAACCCTCGATGGCACAAATCTTACTATGTGAATAAATATGTTGTTGTCGAACATAGCAAGAATTTATTGACTTAGTGGTCGTTGATGAATGCCCCTAGCCAACACAGAGCTCCCACCATTGATTCCAATGGGAGTCAGGATGCCTAACACATCTTTGTAGGTACAAATAAATTTGTCGTGGTTGAGTCACCTACAAGATCCAACGAACAAGAGATATTAATGTACTCCCATTGTTCATTAGCAAGAGTACTTGCCATTAAGGCATGCAAGCCTCTAGGTGTTTTTTACAAAGATAATTAGACTCTAGGACTTTGACTCAATGATATCCATAGAAGCAGGGTTTTATTGGAGAAAATGAAGGGGAATGGTAATGACAAGGAAAATGAAAATAATCTTGTAAGGAATGGGTATAAGGAAATGCATGGTGTATGAATAATATCTCTTGCTGTGAAAAATGGATATGGAAATGTCATGCTTTATGGATTTACAATTGATGGAATTCAAAATTTGTTTCAAAAAGGGAGGTGCAAGGTAGTAGTTGTGGAGTTGGATTTGTCTTTAGAATTTTTCATGAGTTTAGTCTTTGGAAGACCAATTGTCATCACAATGTAATCTCCTTGATGATCACTTGATTATCCTATAACCTATAAAAAAAACTTGGCAGAAAGAAAACATAAATGTGTTCAAGAAGAAATGTGCATTTCCTTCATGATTCTTACGCAAAAATTTCATACCAAATAAAATAGATTTAATAAAAATCAAAGTGTCGCAATTAACTCAATTCATGATATTAGTATCAATCCGATAAAAATAACCATGCAAAGTAATACTCCCTGTTTGTGTCAGATAACTCATGAAATGTGCTCGGCAAAAAGCTTGGCATTAGAAAAATCTGTTGTGTTCTGCATATTAGTATGTCACATAAAAGCATTCAACAGAAAGATGTTATGAGTTTAATGCCAACTTGAAGCTATCGAAACATGATAATGATCATCTATAGAATCCTCCAATGTTTGATAAATCGATTTTCAAAATTTGTTTCGATCTGGCTCACTGGCAGCGCTACTGCTAATGAGTACGTTATAAAAGCATACAACAATCAATGCCTACTCCAAGTCACTGGTGAAAAATAGAATGTTGTGAATGAATTTTAAGAAGAGAAAAAAATGAATTTAACTATGCCAAGGGAAAAGCTAGGACATATCATAGCACTCCACTTAAATAAAAGAAATTCCCTTGTCAACATTGTGGTCAGAGTCCAGAAAAGGCTTCCAAATTCAACTCTTCTCTTGTCCTTGATGTACTGCGTGAGTTTCTAGCATGTTTATCTTTTGAATTTGCAGTATGTCCAGAGTTCAAGGTGTTGACATAGGAATATGAAGCCCCAAGGTTGGGAGGCTGGTCAACTGTACTTCTTCGGCAAGCAAGAAAACGCTTTATCAGCCCTCTTAGAAAGGGGCCATTGTATCTGGTTCATACTCCATATAATACGTTATTCCTCCCATGCATAGGCAGAAAAGTGCCACTTCAGCGTTTCTTATATCTAGAAGTAGATGTCTGTTCACTAAAATATACCACAATGAATATGCAACTCAAGGAAGCACATAAAGAGCTAATTCATCTCGTCTGCTCTTCCTCTCTAGTAAGGCAGACAAAGCAGCCATGCCTCCAGCGAACCAATACACAAGCTTACGATCCCTTGTTAAAACCTTTCTTTGCAAGCATATAACTCCCTAAAATATTCCTACACCCGACCGGATTGATGTAGAGCGCACAGCCCCATTAATAGCATTCCAACATGTCCGCATGGGAGACTCCATAAAATTTTGAAGATGAAGGATAACATACGTCACAAACGTCAATGAGAATTATAATGGATATGTCTTCCTAAACGTTGAATACATTGCATTGCCATTATGTGTTAAAAATGAGGCTGAATCAAGATGTATAATAGAACATGGAATAATTGAAGCAAATGGATCCAATTTAAGAGACGAGGAACCCTTTCTGCTCAACAAATAATCAGAGAGAGACCAGATCAAAATGCTTTGACAGCTTCACGATGGGCGTATTGGCTTTCTTGACTTTGGTTTGTAGATGCTCATTTTGAGCCAGGCAACATGTGAGGGTGCAAATCGCTCAAATCGAGCCAATAAATCTGCATGCAAAATCACTCAAATCACTTAAAATTTGCTCTACTGCCAGCGAAACCCGTAATTCTTTGCACATTGATTGTAAAAACCGTTTTTCTTCACGGAGTTACCAAAATAGGGTCTCGAAGAACCATGATTCCCTCTCAAACCGTTAGGAATTCAAGCAAACGATTTCTGGGTTGTGTAATTCATTTTGTTGTGGAAAAAACCCATGTCTTCGTTTGTCCAGATTTGTCCTGGTTTGATCAAAAACCGCTTTTTAAAACTGACATTTTTCAGGGGTTGCGTATGGATTGCCTATAGGATTGATTTGCGTGGGAACCTTATCTGGTCAGTGGTGTCGATTTGGTTGAATTATAATCATCAGTATGGATCGATCGATCCATTTTTCCACAACATTTTGATTGTTCCCAGATCCATGACCTTGGCGAATATATGTTCTTTTCAATTCCATGGAGCTCTTAGTGAATGCTTCCTTGGCTGCAACCACAGCTGCCTCAAACTTTCCAGATTCACATTTATCTGCAAAAACCTGCGTTGCAAATTCTTCTTGATGTTTCGCATAGGGCAATACTTCTCCAGATTTTAGATAAGCAAAGTTTTGGAGCCCATTCTTTTGCACCTCCATCCTTGCGCTTGCTATGATTCTTCTTCAATTTTGTTGAGGATACAGTCTTCCTCTATGATGTTTCACTTGTTCCAAAGGAACAAAAATGAAGAAATAGGTGTCGTGGCAAAGATCCAGCAAATTGGTGACAAATCCATATTGCACATGGCCAAAAACTACAACCATTTCCTATACATTTACTATCACAAGTATCCAATTGCTCGCCTTGTGACAAAAGATGGAGTATGTATTGGGATATTCAATTAATGAAGACAAACCGATTAGAAGGCTATTATTTTTTATATTTTAATTTTATTTTAATTTTTTCTTAAGTTTTAAAAAATTAAAATAATGAAATTCAACCTATCTCTAAAAAATGGTTAGTTTTCAAAAGTAAATTTTTTATATATAATATATATATATATGATATATATATTTTTTTTTTCTCGGTAAAAGACTATCTATTATATTAAGTGGTATTTACATATGAGCTGTACAGTCAGTGAGACAAGTCCAAGGCCAACTATGACCCCTGGGAGAACAAGTTTTGACATGAAATATACCCTCGCAGGGGCAACTACCAGACTCACTAAACCTGCGGACACAAAAGACCAAAAGATCGTGACTGCAATCTGACATAGAGCCGCAAAAGACCGAAGAAACATGACTGTGGGCTGACATCGAGCCGCAAGGAGTTAGACAATGACCACATGGCCCTCGCAGGGGCTTCCTTCCTTCAATCTTGCATCAAAACGTTTCCCAACTAGATAAAGACCATTACATGTCCAGACCACGAGAGAGAGACCATTACACAACAAAATGCAGAACTGCCTATGAACGTAAACAGAAGTAGACACTAAAGTAAATGGAAAGCAAATACCCGCTGAGACGATTGGATAAACCTGGTGCCGAGAGAAGAGAGAGTGATCCTGAGGGCGCGTCTGGGGATTAATCCTCGAGCTCTGCCTCATAGATGTAACTCCATCCCTGTCCTTCCGGCATTCCATCCCACAGCTCCACTGGAGGATTGGTCGCGATTGGGGGTGCCTGATCCTGAGGGATGGGAGGAGCTTGCTGGATTCCTCTTCCTGAGGTACTGGCTTCAATAGGAGGCTGCAGCATCGGACCTTCCTCTTCTTTGCCTTTTTGGGGTGGCCCCTCCTTCTCGGGTTGCTTCCCTCCGTCACTTCCATCCTGGGCCTTTGTGAAGAGCACCGAGATGTGGGCATTGATGCCCGCATTCTCCCTCGAACCGCCCAAGGTAAAGATGACAGAGCCAAAGGCCGGAAGCCCTGCCTCTCCCTCGCTCGAGCTACCCACCTCCAGGAACTGTCCAGCCTGTATTGGTGTTGCTCTCGCCCTCCGGTAACAATAGCAACAACAACAATGATGATGCTCCTCTTCTGCTGGGCGACGTGAGGCCGATCCTCTCCCTGGGCCTCTTCTACTGATCTGCCGCTCACGGAGTTTGGCCATGGAGCCTCTCCCAAGTTCACCCTGCTCCCAAACCGCTGCCGAAGAGATGAAGTCCCTGCGAATCCCGGAGCGGGAGAACTGTATCCGAATTGCTCTGGTAGAGCAATCCCCCAGTGAATTATACCACAGACCTCTCTCCGGATACCCCAGGCACCTGAATTCACAAGACTCCGCCACAGACCAGGCCCCAGAAGATTGCCTTGCTTCGAATTTATCCCCGTCCTGTGCTGCCTGTCTTTCTCCCTCAAGACATTCCTTTGGGTGGCGGCCACAGAATGCTGTAATTGTTCTGCAGGGTGGTTGATCTTCCACCCAATCCAATTTTCCCCGGGACTGCAATATTCCTTGCTCACCATATCCACGCAATTGTAATACGCCATCCTCCCTATGAAAAATCGTTGCAAGACCTCGAGGCAAGCCCGCCTTAACTGCTTGCTGTACATCCATACTTTCCCCTTGCTCTGCATTGAATGCATGGAGCTTGGGCTTCCCAACCTCCTTACCTGACGGCGTATAACCATTACTCCTTTGCGCTGGCACGGGGCGGCACATGCTGGGCATGTGTCCCGTCCTCCTGAGACGTGCCCTCACCCGCATCCGGGAATTCAACATCCTTTTGGATGAGACTCTCACAATCCTGAGCCTTTTGATTGTTTGGGATGATGTCCAGATCGCCTGTTAGGAGGGATCTGTTACTTTCCACCCCAATGTTAGCTAGGAGGTCGGCTATCTTATTGCCTTCTCTTCGTGTGTGATGGAAGGAGAGGGCTCTGTGATTGTGCATCTCCCGTTCTATATTATTCAGTCTTGCTTCTAATCTCCAGCTGTGAGCCACTTTCCTGGCTTGAGAACCATTCTGAACTCGAGTGGCCATGTTGATGATGATCTGGGAATCACCTTCTACCATCAGAGGTTGGAGATTGAGTTCCCTGGCTAAGGATAGCCCTTGCCAGAGTCCTTCCAGCTCAGCCGAGTTATTGGTGTCCCATCCAATGTTGCCATAGTAGATCTGCAGGAGGGTGCCCTTGTGATTACGAATAATGCCTCCAAATCCTGCTAGACCTGGATTGCCTTTGGAGGCCCCATCAAAGTTGAGTTTGTAGGTGTTGATAGGGGGGGGAATCCATCTGCTGTTATCCTTGATGTTGCTATTTATTCTCTGATGCATGGCGTATTCCGGAGGTAGCTGCAACTCCCAATTGTTAAGAATATTTTTCTCATTGTCCAAGGTTGGGAGATCCTCTTTTGTCCATGAACGTAGGAGCATGGTTTCTCTGATATTGCCTTGCAGTTGGCTCCAGATTATTTCGATGGGAGAGTTCTGATCTTTGAAAATGCGCCGATTCCTCTCCTTCCAGATATTCCATAAAGTTGTACCTGGGATGATATTCCAGAGGTGATTGAGTATCTCGCAGCTGTATGGATTCTTTGGCCACTGTCGAATGGTGTCAATAATGTCGCCATCTCCTTTGCATCGCCTCTGGCATCTGAAGCTTATCTTTTCCCAGATCTGCTTGGCAAGTGAGCATGTATCTAAGAGATGCTGCTGGGTTTCCTCATTTTGAAAGCAGTTGTGACATATTGAGGGACCCTGAAAACTGCGTCTTCTTAACCTATCCCAGGTGAGAATTTTCTTGTGCCCTACCATCCATAGGAAGTGGGAAATTTTGGGCCATGCTTTAAAGCTCCAGATTCTACCCCAAAGCGGATCCGGCCTATTGGGGAAGTCGCTTACAAGATTGTACGCCTCTGAGGTTGAGAAGGATCCTTTAGGTAAGTAGCCCCATCTGAGAATATCCTCGCCTTCCTGAAATCGGATACTCCTTTTCTTTAACTCGTTTTCCAGTTCTGCTACTTCTCCAATGTTTGTGTTATTAGTTATCTGATTGCCCGGTAGCCACTGTCTAAATCCATTCTTTGTTTCTTGTGTCCAGTACTGGTGGACGGTAGCCTGCTGCTGCTCCTGTCTGATCTGAGCTAATTCTGGGGGGAGAATACTAGAGAGGTTGGGCAATTGATTCCAAGCATCATTCCAGAAGCGGGCAGTGCGACCATTCCTGATTTCCCAAAAGCTATGCTTTTGTATGAGCTGATAATGCTGCTTGGCAGCGTTCCAAATAAGAGAGCCTCGGTCAGCGGGTGTGAATCTGATAAGCTCCTCTTGGGGCCTGCTGTTGGCATATTTGGCATTCCATATTTTGGCCCATGGTTTGTCTGGATTAGTAACCCATTGCCACCATATCTTAGCATTCATTATGGTGTTGCTGTACTCAGGATCCCTCAGTCCAATACCTCCCTTGTTTTTGGGCCTGCAGACAATATCCCATTTCACTAAAGCCCATTTGCGATTAGTTGCTGAGCTTCCCCATAAAAAGTCTCTCTGCAGATTTCTCAATCTTTTTAAGACCCACTTTGGAGCTGCCAAGATAGAAAAGAGATAGAGAGGCATTGCTTGGAGAACAGACTTTATCAGGACCACTCGACTGGCCAGGTTGAGAGAGCGGTGAGTCCAAAGAGTGAGTTTTGACTCAAGCTTTTCAAGCAAAATCCGCCATGCTGGCTGCTTTAAGGCAGAGGCTGTGAGAGGTGCTCCCAGGTAAGTGGAAGGGAGAGAGGCTGTGCGAAAGCCTAGGATGCGAGAAACAGCGGATTTGACCACAGGAGGGGTGTGGAAGAAGAAGATTTGAGATTTGGAACAGTTAACCTGGGTGCCGGAGGCAGCTGAAAAATCATTAAGCAGAGATTTTAGATGGGAGGCTTCTTGGGCCGAGGGATAACCGTAAAGCATGGTATCATCAACAAATTGCTGATGGGAAGAGGCAGGGGAGTGGTGGATGGAGATTCCTTTGAGGTGATGAGAGGAGAGAGCTTGCTTAATGTGCCTACCAAGACCCTCGGCCATAAGTACAAAGAGAAAGGGGGAGAGGGGGTCCCCTTGTCTTATGCCACGAGAGGGCTTGAAAGGACGAGAGGGAAGACCGTTGACAAGGATGGAGAAGTGAGAGGAAGTGAGGAGGCTCATGATCCAGCGTACCCAAGTGGGACTAAATCCAAAAGCTATCAGCATATGCTGAATATAAGACCAGCTGAGCTTGTCAAATGCTTTGGATAGGTCCAGCTTGAGCAACATACCTGCTTGCTTGGATTGCTTGAGCGAATGAATGATTTCATGCGAGAGAATGATACCATCCAATATCTGTCTGCCTTCAATGTAGCCCGACTGCTCCGGCGAGACGAGCAAGGGAAGAAGGGGTTTTAGCCTATTAGCGATGACTTTGGATATAACTTTATAAATGACGTTACAGAGAGCAATGGGCCTAAACTTGTCAGGTGTCATGGAGTTCTCTTCTTTGGGTATGAGGGTGATGAACGTGGAGTTGAGGGAGGGAAGAATCCAGCGCAGAGCTCTAGATTCCTCAACTATCTGCCAGACCTCCGTTTTAATCATATCCCAAAAAGCATGAAAAAACGTCGTTGAGAAGCCATCGGGGCCAGGGGCCTTACCTTCTTTAAGCTGCGCCATTGCCTCATCTACTTCCTGGGGCTGCACAGGGCGCATGAGGAGCTCGTTTTGTTCTTCTGTGACAAGCTTGGGAATGTTACTGGTAATTTTCCCAATCGCCAGCTTCCTATCCGTTGCTTGCTCCTGGTGTACTTGCTGGAAGTGATTGAGGAGGGTCTGTTCTATGTCCTTATGCTCCTCCACCTTTGCCCCATCTTGAGTCTGGAGGAAGGGGATGTTGTTGTGCATCCTTCGCTGTACTGTAGTGTTGTGGAAGAACTTGGTGTTTCGCTCTCCCTCCCTCAGCCACCGGATCCTTGATTTTTGCCGCCAATAGATCTCCTCTTGTTTCCTCCTTTCTTCCATCTGATCGTGTATGCGTTTTTCCTGATCCAAAGTTGCATCCGTATGCCCATTGTTAATTATTTGCTGATGAAGAACCTTTAGTTCTTGATTTAGCTTCTGCTGCTCCTCAAATATGTTCCCAAAAGTCTCCCTATTCCAGCGCTTTAGGTGACTTTTTAAGAACCATAGCCGTTGCTGAAACTTATACATTTTTGAGCCTTCTGGAGGTATGAAGGAGGCCCAGGTGGTTCTGACGAAGTCCTTGAATGCAGGATGAGTAAGCCAAAAGGCTTCGAATCGGAAAGGACGCTTGGTTCGATCCCCTGGTCTTTGCCATTGCAGAGCTATTGGCCAGTGATCTGACCCAGTGTGGGCTAGTATTGCAGCCGTGATATCGCCTCCAAGATAAACCGCATTGTCCGAGATCAGAAAGCGGTCAAGTTTGGAGGAAATCTGATGCTTGCCCCCTCTGCGATTGCTCCAGGTGAAGGTGCCATTACAAAATGGCAGATCTATGAGAGAGGCCAATCGTATAAAGTCCTTGAAACGGTTAACCTCTGGCTCTAGTCTTGTTCTTCCTCCTGACTTCTCCTCAATCTTGGTTATCATGTTGAAGTCCCCGCCCATGATCCAAAGAGGATGCTGCCGATTCCTGCTTAGTGCTTCAATAGTGTCAAGGAGCACACATTTACTTCCGGAGTCCTGCGGGAAATAAACATTGGACAGATTGCCATGTATGTTGGTTCCTAGAATATGGAAGGTGGCTTGAATGAGGTGATGGGAGGCGTGGAAATCTGAGAGTGAGACAGCATGGGAGTTCCATGCTATTGCTAGCCCCCAGAAGCTCCCGTTGCATCTACCGCCACCGATCTGCAACCTGGCCAGGCTTTCGAGAGAATGCGGCCTAGCGTTGTACTGTTGCATTTGGTTTCCTGGAGGAAACACATCTGCGGCTTTTCCTTCTTGATCATGTTTTTCAAGATCCTTTGTTTCCCTGGGCTGTTTAGCCCTCTTAAATTCCAAGAAACAAGCTTCATGGTTTAACTATTTTGGGAGGGACTGTAGTACCTTGTCAACTTTGCATATCTCCCTGATTCCACCAGGATTTTTCCAACCTCTATTGTTCTCTGGAGATCTGTCTTCCGCCCTCTCTTTTTGGAGTCCTTTGGACGCGCGCTGCTATCCCAATCGCTGCCAGGTTGTATGCCGAGTTGGTTTTGGTGGTAAGCTCTGGAGATGACCTCTTCTAACTTTTCGAGATCTGTCTCAGTGATGGCTTCATATGCTTGTTTCCTGCAGGCTAGCTCCAATCCTATGATGTCCAGTCCATGCAGGTCAATACTTTCTGGCTCTTCCTGCATTTTTTGGACTTGGCTGGT